>CM060173.1:12110145-13310145 GCA_030549775.1 Tamarix chinensis | reverse complement strand
ATTATGGTATTCAATTCTCATGGTATTTTATTATGGTTTCTTAGGTGATATTCCCAAGGTTTGGAAGAGGCGGGATAGGATTTGCATGTTTAGAGATTAGAGTCATTTTTGTAAGGATACTTGTCGTAGTCTAGGGTTTTTTAGCTAAGTGTTATGCATGATTTTGTGTGATACCATGTTATCATTATTATGTGGATACATGAATGATTGTTAATGTTGTGATATGAGATTTGATATTGTATGATGGAAAAATAAGTAAGTTAAGATATTATGATATTGTACGGTAATATTATGTGTGGAAACTATCGGTGTGATATATGATTGTAATTTGGTTTTATTAAAATATTATGGGTGTGAGGTATATGGAGATAAATGAAGGATTTGGAAATAATGTTACCAAACATATAAGATTTGTATGAAATAACGGTTTTTTTTATCGGTAAGGGCATTTTGGTCAACATGGGTTTCATATGAGAATTACAGAATTTTAAGGTGTTATATCATCTACAATATGCTAAGGAGTTTATAAGAGGTGTTTAGAGTCATTGTGAATGACCTAAGTTTAATAAAGTATGAAAATCGTTTGATTTAAGAATAATAACCCTAAAATGAGAAGGCTTTTATCACATATGTTTTTAAAATTTGTGACCTAAGTTGTCTGATTTAATCTGGTAGAGTTAGACCATGAAATTTGAATATGTTTTTAAAATTTTTGTTTTAGGAAAGTATATTGAAACTGGCAATTGTTTGAATCCTACAGTAAAAGTTATGATGGCTTTGTGAAATTAGGATTTATAAGCCCTAGGAATAGTAACTCTTGATATAGGGTTATTATCCCATGTGCAAGATATTATATTTAGGTCTTGAATTTCTATAATATTGATAATAATAATATTTTAGGAAGAGGTAATAACTTTGGTGGATAGAGTAATAGAATTAGAGTTATGACTAAAGTGTGAAATTTGGGTTTTAGGAAAATTTAAGGGTCTTAACCCTAGAGAACGAACTTATAATCTTGTGATATGCCTTACCCACTTTTAATATGTTCTATAATCTTTAAATAAATCACAAATAAGACATTAATCATTTAAAGTGAAAGATCAAGTGAGTCGGACTGGGGTGTTTTATGGGTTTGTTCTACTGCATGATAATAGTGGCTCATGAGTATTTTGTCCTGAGAGGTGCATATCAGTCTATTCTACCAGATTAAAAATAGTGGGGACCTAAACTCAACATGAGAGATAGTACTATTTGAGACAAGTAACAGAATGGATAAGATATTAATGACTTAAAGTGGAAGAGTATGTGAGTTAGGACCGAGGTATTGGGTCTATTCCATTGGATGATAATAGTGACTTAGTTATGTTGTCCCTGATAGGTGCTTCAAGCCGTTCTACTGGTTTAAAAATAGTGGCTCAAGAGTTTTTTTTCCTAAGAGGTGTTGGGTTCGTTCCACCAAACGATAATAGTGGCTCAGGTGTGCTATTCCTAAGAGGTGCTTCATACTGTTCCATCGATTTATGAATAGTGGCGTCCTTGAATTCAATATAAATAAAAGAATAAAAATTGTTATATCTAATAAGAGGCCCAAATTAGTACTTACCTTGTAATATTTTATGTTTTTTGCACATGTACTTATTCTATGCTATGTATGTATGTATTTAACTGTATCCATGACTCGACATTATTGCCACCTTACTCAATACATAGCGTATTGACCATCTTTCTCATAGATGTTGCTCATTCCCATGAACAGATAACTGTGATACTTTTGTGTGGGTCATTGAGGACTAGCTAGATGATTTTTCTGCCTATGATGTGTTGTATGGGGGTAGAATGATGTCTTGTATTAGGGTATGGGCATAAAGTCATGTTATTTGAGGAATATTATTATCTGGATACCTTTTTGGACTTTTAGCTCCATGATATTTTTTTTTTGTATTTTATTGTACTAAGAGTAAAGCTGCAAACTCATATTTATGTTTATAAGGTTACTCTTGTTCTATTTACTTTATTTTACTTTTTATGGTTGTAGTCTTATGATTGATGTGAGGATAGTATGTTAAGTCATAGTTACATTGGTTATGCTGATAACACCCAATATTTTGATTATAAGATTCTGTTTTAAAAATAACTTTTTTCAGTAGTAAATTTTAGTGTTACAAAAACAATATTGATTTGCAATATAGAAAACAAGTTGAAGGCTCAACCACTGGACTGAAAGACAACAACTGCAGATAACTGAACCCAAGATTCAATGGCTACAACCCAAAAAAAAAGCAACTGAATGGAATTAAGTGCAACTTGGACTTAACAATTTAATCGGCAAAATAAAGCACCAAAGCAATTAGTAGTGTACAACATCAGACAACTTGCCGAACAAAAATAAACAGGAATCTTATATCCAAATTTGAACTCGGTACAAATTCAAATAACTTAGCAACTAACAAACTGCTTCAAAGCCATAACACAACTAAGTATACTATTGTACATCGCATCACAATGTAGATAAATGTGTAATAGCATACGTAGCAAAAAGGAATATTTCAAAGTAGAATATAATGAATACTTATTGAATTATTGTGTTGTGATGTAAATCACTGTTCTGAAGTGGTATACCGGCATGACTGTAGTGCAACCCTCATATTGTTTTGCCCCTAAGGTTAACACAACGAACCTTTGGTACGTGCACCGGAAATCAAAAGCAATGAAGAATGAATATAAAATGCCCAGATTTTTTGAGTTTCAACAAAGAAAGAAAAACTTGTAGAGAAGGAACTTTTTTTCTTCAAAAATCTCTGTTCAATCCCGAACCAAGGCTGCATTTTATATTGAAAGCAAACGAGCTACTTGGAAAAAGAGAGGAGGAAAATTGTACCATAGTGGTCTCAGAAGAATCATTCCATGATGAAGAATGGGATAGACTCATTTAATCTTCCAAAAAAAAACAACAAAACTAAAAAAAATAAAAAATAGATGGAAAAATAATAAGATCTATGATAACTGGGCCTATTTGGATTAAAAACCCATGCTTAGTCTGACTAGACATACAGTGGCGGATTGGCGGGCGCTGCACAAGTGTGATCTAAAATCAAGCCCAAACCCAACATACAAAATTATCTCAAATAAACCATTAGAGAGGATGATATGCAAATCCATTTACATCCAATTCTCCCACCGATGTGGGATATTGGAGAACAGCAGAATCTGGGCAACTTTGCCATTGCCTCCAACAAATACTTCTTTGATGATGGGGAATTCACTGGTTGAATAGAAAGGAAAGGGGAAATAAAAATTTCAAAGAGGCAGAAGATTGTTAACCTTTAGATATAGTGAATTTTATGTGTATAATGGTTAATTTCGTAATCATAATAGGACCTCTTTTGTAGGTAGATATCAGCATAATCATCCGCATTTTGAAAGAAATGAAAATCGCTGTTTTTTACTGGGCATATAGAAAATGCTTAATCACCCAGGAATATAACTGTGAAAATGGGCGACGACAATGTCCATTTTAAGCAAATTAAAATAATAACTTACTTGTAATAACATTTTTAGCCTTAAAAACTGATTATCAAAGAAAAACTTTAATTAGCTCCAAACACCTTAACCTTTTAACTTGCAAATCCGAAGTCCATCGAGAAATTATTAGATGCAAGACACAAAGTACTAAAACAAGTACACTCCCTCCACACAAAAAAAAAGTACACATTTTTATGGACTTGTAACCAAAGCATATAAAAGGCTCAAAAATATTATAGGACATGGGACATCTCCCTATTCGTTGAGAATATTTCTTTCATCTTCAAAATTACCAATTACCGACTCCATCTTCAGACTCATCAATTACTGACTCCATGCTCTAGTACCATGTCTTCTATGCAAAGGTGAGATCAGTACGTCTACATTTCGTATGCATGTGTAGAACGATCCATTTCCACCTTGTATTCCTCTCCACAAGCACATCTGATGAAATGTGATAGTCCCTGAATAGAAGGCAAAGAAAAACAACAATACTACTTGTCAGTTGTCGCTTGATAGCATTGACAATCCGACAACATTATGTTTAACAGGCAGTTGCCATATCATATGCATAAATCAGGTGAAAGTATAAACGACTATAATCCATCTACTACTGTGTGCACACTCGATATATTTGTTCCATCATCGAGATTTACGGGAGCTCTTACAACCGTGATGAACGGAAATATTCCACAAAGTCATAAATCCAATTCATATCCCACGAAAGTGGGCCCATCCTAGCCTGATGGAACACCGGTACCACCTTGATATCAAAAGTGATTATCGTCTTTCCAGCAAAACTGATGATATGAGTTACCTTCAGTTTGTCAATTTGCACCTGTAAGGTCTGCATATACTTAGTTTCTCCATCATTGTCTACCAATAGACTCTTCTGTTCTTTTTCCAATGTCTTGAGATCCATGGACTTAATTTCTGGCTATATTTAAGAATAACGAAGGGCATGTCACATTATTATGTTACGAAGAATGAAACAACTTAAAGAAAATTTAGCTGAGCATGTAATGTGAAATTGTATTAGAGAAGTGAAAAGAAAACGCAACTCACCGTGATTTCATTCAGCTGAAACTTCAAGTGCTCAATAGATTTCTCCATCTATTACAATAATGCCAAGTTTGAGTTAAGCATTCCACATTTAAAACAATGAGAAATAATTGGAAACCCACCAATTACAAATAATCACTTGAAAACAACAAAATATTTAGAATAGTTATGAAATTTTTTCAAAAAAGTAATGTCCTCTGTCAGCTGAAATGAGTGATTAATTGGAAAGCAATCTGATTGCCAAATGGTGTCATACTCTGTTACATAATATTGAGTGTGAAGAAACGAAAAAAAAACATCCTTTTACAGGTCAAGTGCACCAACATCAACCACTCATTTTCCCGTCTCTCTCTCTTCTTTCTCCTTGATATTCTTCACTTATCTCAGGTCTCCCGCAAGACAAAAGTCCAAGCATTCTTGACTTGAAGAACAACCTTGTATCAGAAAGGATAATTTATGAAGTAATGAGATAATATGAAAGTAAACCTTGCAGTTCTCTGAAGTTAAATTGAATTTTTCTTGCACTATCTGATCAAGTTTAGCTTTTAAAGCATCCAGCTTTATCTTTAGATCTCCATTGCTTGCATCTACCTAGAAAGCCCAAAGAGAGGTAATAAGTCTTGGAATTCATAACGTCATTCTAGACGAACAACAGCGTGGAAAAGTTTATACTGAGCTTTCTGCAATCTGATAGAACTTGATGCCACCTATCTCTGCAAGTTCAAATCCAAACAGTGAGAAGGAAAATTATACATTGTCCATGTCCGGATTGTTTCCAACAGACCCACAAGTATGATATGAGATCATGAAACTCCTAAATGTGAATAGGGTATCATTTTACTTTTAATATCCTCTACCAAGCTGACGAAGCATATAATAATACTATTGATACAATTTATAGCTCCTATAGCTGATGACATCAGTGTTGCATCTTCATAACTCATTAAAAGTGCAATCATTTAATCTTGGACGGGTAGATTAGCCATTAGTGCAAGAAAAAACAACCACACTCTAATTTCTTGGAAAATAATAAAACCATAACACCAGCCATTATTGGTTTATATCCAGCAAACCAATGGACTTACTAAACCAAAACACAAGTCATTATCAGTATGAAATGTGAAGAATATTCGTGTTCTAACTTATGCCAATGTGCTATCAACCAATTATGCTGCCCAATAAGCGGTATATCATTAATAAAGCTGCAGGTTCGACAAGATCGGCATCGACTACTTGAATGACGATAAATAAGCTGTTTGATTTATTGGTAAAATAAATTAATAGCATCAAGGGTCAAGAAGCCAATAGAATCACCCTGCAGCAACTTGAAATCAACAATTTCAGATGTACAGTGTAGAACATTTCATGATTTCCTTTTTATTTTCCTGATTGTTCTAATTAACTCAATCTGTTCTCAGTGATGCAGAAACGAAGATGTGAGAAACAAGGAATATATGCGTCCCGAGGAAATGAGGGCGTGGTTAAGGAAGCGAGGTCACATTTAGAAGACATGAAATGCTAAGCCAATGAGGTTTACGTGCTGGTCTGCACCGCCTACCACCTCTTCTGGATGCTATTTTCACAAACTGTCTTGTCCTAGATGGGCAGAGAATGAAGGTGGCGCAATATAGCTGTAAACTGCACTCATTAGAATGCAAATAACATGCAAATCAGTATTTGTATACAGAATGATCAACACACTCCCTTTATTTTGCTTTCTTACTACTGCAGTGAGAAGGAGGTGAGCCAAGCGATACCTTCAGCATAGTTTGTCTGAAAATCTTTGACCTGCACCAATCATATTAAAAAGATTCATAGGAGATATTCTTGTCAATTGCATGGAGCTTATAATGGATTCAATGAGAATATTATAGCAGCTCTAAAGCCGGGAATCGCAAACGGTAAACTCTGAGTCATGTGCATGTCGACACAATATATTAATGAAAATCACTAACAGACAAGATAGAAGAGATATAAAGTGAGTATACATATTCTACTTTTACCCAAAAGTAAAAACAACAAATTGATATTTGATGTCATGGAGGAGTAGTGTTTGCTTAACCATGATAAAATATCATATAGCTAAAGAAAGTTTCTTAGTCCACAAAAAGCCTATAGTTAGACTGTCCAATAATTTACGTCCCAGCCTAGTTGTTTTTCAGACCTTAACCAATCCTGCTAAAAGATAATACTTGGTAAATTTATCAACAGGACACAAGTTATCTATCAAAACACAATGGTAAACAAACCTGTTGTTCTTGTAGCTCGGTACTCATATCCTCTGCAACCTTGGAAAAATATGTGCTGCCAGAACAAAGCATAACCACTAGATATGGCATCCTAGTTTTTATAACTCCTTGCTTACGATGATATCCTAGAGGGTAAATTACCGTTTCTCCACAATTCTGGCTGATAAGCTGTTTCTTTCTTGCTGAATGAGTTCCAGAGTCTGCTAGTGACAATAGGAAAATAAAGGTATCAGCTCCAAAGGTTTAATTGTGCATTGAACAAACTGATTTAAGTGGATCAAACCTAGCAGTAGAATCCTGCCCAAACCCACAATACCATTAAGTGAACGAGAAAAAAGGCACGGAGATAAGGCACCTGTGTCAGGGTATACGAGTCAGACTCCAAAGAGGCTATTCTTTTCTGTCTATCCAAAATTTGAGAGCATATTTGTCCTTTGGTCATCGACAATTGTTCCGTTTCATCTTTGAGTCGGCTTAACTCTGACGTTGCTGAAGAAAACAAACAAAAACTCATCATAATGTCACTGAACAAAGGATGTCGGCTGCGGTTTTCAGGCACGTAACTACTCATATTCTTGATCATCACAAAATTCTCACATTATTTTTCTTTTGCAGTATTGCACAAGAGTAACAGAGCGAGCACAAACAACGCTTTTCCACCGAACCTGGAATACTGACCGTTTGAGAGAGAGAACATGGCCGGTAATAGTACATTTTATCGTTATGTATTTCTTCCTTGCTTTTTTATCATTTCATTCCAGCGACTTGTGAAACAGATAACTATACTAGCTAGTTATCAGTATACTCAAACGAGTAGAATGTATTTGAGAATAGACTTGAATTTTTTTACCTGTAACTGTCATCGGAACATTTTCTATGGTCATTGGTAAAGAGAAAATCATGGAAACAATACTCAACAATACAAGGAGACAGTAGATTATCAGCGACTATTAACTATGGGACTATGAGATTCAAAGTAACGGGAATTGAAGCCGAGATCAACCTGCTTCGAGGTCTTTCTCTAGAGTGCGAATGGTCGTATTCTGCATTTGCTCTTCAATTGATAGCTTCGTGGCTTCGTCCTCCGCATCTAATTGATTCCAGGTGGCATAATAAACCTCAGCGAGTTGGAGAAGTGTAGTTCCAGTGAGGGGGAGAAAATAGAAAACGCACCATTTAGCTGACTGAGTAAGATCTTCATATGTAGCAAGTATTCCTCCATTTTCTTGCTTTCTTCGATTCTGTGAACAACGTAAGGGTAACACGGCGAGCAAATTTATGGATTCAAACTGCCGATTCCTAGCAAAACAGCAACCATTGCATCAAATTAATATCGATTTTTTTTTAATGTTCTCATTTCAAGAAAAAAACGGCTCACATAATCGAAGCAAGTTTGCAGAAGATCAAGCAAATGGAAACAAGCATGGCCGTCATTTTCACTATAAAAGGATCAATAGCATTCGAATCGTACGAATTGTTCAAGTTTACAGTGACGTCGAAAACGGACGCAAGGCGGAAGCAATTGAACACCACTGCGTGGGAAGCAAGAAAGGAGGAAATCCAGGAGCGAAGCGGAGGTATCGGGTATGCCCAGGCACGCAGCAAAACAGACACTGGGATATCTGCGTCTTTGATCTTGAATGACGAACGTGAGGCCGATCGACGCGGGTAAGTCATTACTAGTTTTAAAAAACTGACCGGTCATAACTGATATGTACTTAAATCAATATCTTAACCGATTTAATTTAGTAATTAATCGGTAATACATATTAAATAAAAAAACATCAAATATCTAAAACATTATATTATAAAAAAATTTGACCGATCCCTAATCGATATTTTAATCAATCTGATTGATCAATTTTTTAACCAATTTATTAATTTTTACCGGTCCAATATACTTTTACTTATTCTAAAATTATAAGAATCTGTATATAATATCTAACTAATTTACCTGTTAGGTTGATCGGTCTGATTTTTAACACTATAGTTTGAACTTACATTTGACGGGATAGTGACGTCCATTTTCATCATATTGATGTCCGATACATTGATTCGATTTGATCCATTACATAAGACGTTTAAATTTTTAGATATTTACAAATATAAATTAGATTGGATGTAATATTTAATTTTATTGTCCTAATTTGGAAAATTGAAAACAAATTTATATAAAATATGGTTTGGATATCTAATAATACTCATATCTATATATAAGAGTATTTTATTTTATCCAACAAAAGTGTTCAAATGTCACTGTAAATTTGAATACAAGAAATTGATAAATTTTATAAACTAATACCTAAATTTAATTATATATTATGGTATATTTTCGAAATAATTACATAATATTGGATATTTAACTTATTTAGATAATCTAGTCCAAATCGGGTCAATATCGAGTTCAACCATATTTTTTCAAAAATAGAAATTTCAACTTGATTAAAACATATAGGTATTTCATATACCATTTTTGTTTCCCTTTTGTGTACTATAGATACCTAAACCAAACGTAATATTAGCACTATTAATTTGATAGCCAAAAATCACTATTAACACTAAAATTAGTAAAAAGAAATATTTTCCCTAAGGGCTTATTTGGTACGAGAGTAATAAGGGTGGAAAAAGTTCTCCCCTATTTTGTCTATTTTATATTAAGTATTGAATAATAATAAATATATTTTTAATAAAATATCTATTTTAGATCAAATTAAGATCTAAAATGGGTATTCATTAGAACATAAATATTTAATTTTAACTAAATTATACAAAATATATAAAATATGGGGGTAGTTTTTTCACTCCTATTACCTCCTAACCAAACGAGCACTAAGTGTTCGTTTGGTATGAGGGTATAAAAATTACTCCTGTATTTTATATATCTTGTATAAATTATTTAAAATTAAATATTTGTTTTAGATAAATATCAATTTTAAATTTTAATTTGATCTAAAATAGATTTTTTTATTAATAATATATATATTATTTTTAAATACTTGATATGAAAGATATGAAATAGGATTTTTTTTCCGCCCTAGCTACCCCCATGCCATCAAGAGTTCAACGATCATGAACTACTTACAAGTTACAAGCTATATATATTACCCTTAAGGTCAAGCATTTTGTAAAATGATTCCAAAATACTGAGGGTGTGTTTGACAATCCATTTATTCATTAATTTTAGATGATGTGATATATTAATTTTTTTACAAAATTTAAAAAATATACCTACTTTTATTTATTTATTATAAATTACTATAAAGTTACTTCAAACAAATAATTCTAACATTAGAGTACATACCACAAAAAGTCAATATATGCAACTTTATAAGAGTAGATTCATATCAAATATTAATTTAACAAACAAATCCCAAATAGGCGTAAAACATGATAGCTGTGATGGAAAATAGTCACAAATAACTCATTACTGAAAGTCCATAAGTGAATTGAAGGAGGGAGGGAGGAGGTAGATATTACCTTATGAGTTTTTACATGATATTGTTACTTTATGTCTTTCCTTTTAATGGTATAGCTCACCGTCATCTAGATACCTTCTAGGAAAACCCTAGGTACCTTGTCTTCAATATGTCGTCTAGACATAAATATACCTTATTTTGATGTTTTCTTACCTACATTGAATAACTTAAAACTCTAGTTACATTTTTGAAATTTTTTGTATAAATCTTCTTAGTAAATTTTATGATTTTATGTTCCATGAGATTTTTGAGTCACTTTTAGCCTCTGTACTCTTTTGAAACTCATATTTTATAGGAAATTTTATGAGTCTTATAGACTCTTTTAAAATTTCAAAAAGAGTTTTTGGCAAAAATACACTAGTTATAGTACTAGTATGCCTAAATCACGTTTTTAAGCTCCAAAAGCTCTTTTTATTTATCTAAAATTCATGAAACTTTGGGATCATTATATTTTGGTGTTATTGAGCTCTTGATTTAAAAATTTTATATAATTATTTTTATAAGTTTTGGACTTAGATATTTTTAGACAAAATAAGTCATCAAAACCAACTTTTCTTCATTTATTCTCATTTAAACTTTACGGGAATGCATCTTAGCCTTTCATTTTTATAAGATTGGTAGTGAGATGACCATTTTCCTCCTTATCGCCTTTTCCTTTGAAGTGGCCTATTTGCTTCATTCTTTTCTTTTAAGGGGGTAGTAACCCCCTTGTCCTCAATGTCGTGATTGTGGTGTATTCATTATGGATATTGAAAACTAGGGTTTTTAGCTTATAAGTTGCTTGAGGGGTTAATTCTCTTAAGGAGGAAGTGTTGCATTCCCTCATAAATTTAGGTATCAATTGTATATTAATTCATGTGTTTGATTATGCTCTAAGTATGATTGATTGTGGTTTGAGGTGTGCCTTGAGTTGATTCTTAAAGGGTTTTGAGAGATGATTTCTCATAATCAAAATACTTTGTTTTCCTAGGAAACTAGTCAACTATTTGTGGAGTACTAGTTGACTAGTTTAAGTTTTTGCTAAGCTTTTTAAACCCGAAGAACCAAATAACTAATTGTTGGCGGACCAATCAACTAGTTGTACCAATCGACTAGTTGTGCCAAACTAGTCAATCGCTTCCTTAGAGATAGTTGTTTTTGGGCTCCAATAGTTTTGGATCTCTTTCCATGGGAGTGATTAATTTTAAAGAAATAAATTGAGTAATTGGTTTATACCCTATTTTTTGATGGATTTTTGAACAATTTTGGCCCTGATCAAAGTATTATCTCAGACTAAGGAGACAATTTTTTGTAAAAAGTAATTGGTGATCTAAGATACTTAGTCATCTTCCTCTTCCTTTTTCTCTGTCCTCTACACAAAATCAAGATAGATGATTTTGTTTTTAGATCGTCTCTGCTAGCTGAAGGTTCTATCCATTTCAACTTTTATCTCCTTTTCCCTTTGGTGCTAATGCTTTTTGGATTCGTAACACCTTGAAACTATCTGCCCTCCACCATTTTAGCTTCTAGGGAAGATTTAACTTTGTACACATATGGAATCTACCCTAATGGTCTGAATTCAAGCTGATGGTTAGGGTTTTGAGTTACATACCCATGTAGCCATATATTTCTAACAAATATTTACCTAATTACCCAACCATAACCTCTTAATTACTTATTTTTGTACTACTCCCAAATTAGTGGTGGTTAGTAGAAGCTTAAAAGGATTGATAAGATTATCTATATCAATAAGGTATACCTTATTTTTGGAAAATCTATCATTAAAGAACTCCATAGTTAAGTGTATTCGACTTGGAGCAATTTAAGGATAGGTCACCTCTTGAATATTTTTGGGATGTGTGTGAGTAGGTAAAAATATATTTAAAAGGACTCATGTTGATATGTGGGGCTAATCAATGATCCTTGAAAGTACTTTAGAGTAACTACTGATAATCCGTGTGAGTTTGGGGTGTTATAAATGATATTAGAGCAAAACTTGGATGTACTAGTCTTTCACCTAGTGGTGTAAATCCATGATCTCTGAAAGTACTTTCAACCATGAGTTATAACTTGGATGAGTCACTTAGTCACCTCGTGAGACGATTCTTGGGATAAAGTATAATGAGATAGTCAATGGTCAAGGTGTAATAAGGATGTTGTGTTCTTGAGTGGGGGTGCATGTAATACCCTAAGTCATGGTTAGTGGAAGCTTAAAATAATATATACATTCTTTTAGAAAACTTATTATTAAAGAATTATATAGTAAAATATGCTTGACTTGGAGTAATTTCTAGATGGGTGGCCACTTGAGAAGTTTTTTGGGATGCATGTGAGTTGATAAAAACCACATTAAAAAAGACTTGTGTTGATTTGTGGTATTCATTGATCCCAAAAACAATCCAGAGTAACTATTTACACCACTAGTGAGGTCGGAGTGTTACAATTTTTTTTCAATCCAATGAGTTATTTTCTCCTTTCGCAGCCTTTATACCTCTTCTTCCTCTCTTCTAGTGCATTTCATTCTAATCTCTTCTCGCATTTCAATTCTCTTTCTATATTACTTTTGTTTTACTAAAGCAAAAGGGATTTATATTTAGAAGAAGTTGAAGAACCTTTCTTGATTCTCTATTGTTGATATGAGTGGATTAGAGCGAATTAAAGTACCTTGCGAGTATCCTTATATATATGATTTTTACCACATGAGGGAGCCATAGGGTGTGTTTCTTAACAAATTTTTTACCCTTTGAGATCTTGTATGACTCACTTGAGTTTAACCTGAAAAGAGCTCTAATACCCTATAAACTGACAACACTTTGCACTCTTATGACACCTCTTAGATTTGATGCTTTTACTCAGATAATTGCAAGGTATGTGTAGGAACGGCAACAACACAATGCATCAAACCATACTCTCACCTTGCCAAGACTACAGGAGCCACCGCCTAGGTTGCCATCAAGGGTCTACAATACCAAAAAAAGAAGAATGCCCAAAATCCCTGAAGTCTGCAGTATTCAATAGGGGACCACTACAAGGAATAACCGCCTGACAAAGGGTATAGGTGCCTGATAAAGGGTACAACCTCGGAATGCAGCACCTGAGGATACCTGTCCTAGCTACAATTTTTGCACATTATCAATATCCCTTAGAGATAGAGACTAGAGATCGAAGGGAGAAAATGGAAAAAAATACCAATGGAAGAGTAGAAAGAAGAAGAAGAGTACCGGCATAGCTAAAGCGAGGGAGGAAAAAGAAGAATGAGAGATTAGGCTAGATAGAGGTTGCATTACCATGATCTATCCACTCCCTTCCTTCCTTTCTCTTCATTATTTACTATTTGGTTGGATGAAATTTAGCATTGGCTAAATTTCTTAGTAAAAGGAAAAGATTAGGTAACCTTTGTTGCTGTAATCTTTGACATTATAGTTGTAACACCCCCAAAATTTATAGTTGAAAATTTTCATTTGTTATGGAAAACTGTGCACTAAAAATAGGGGTGCTACCGTCGTGATCAATACAATATTGACCCCTGAAAAATCTCATACTAACCACAAGGATAAAGGTACTATAATTATTGACATGAATAATCAATAAAAAACATAATAGTTCAGTATTCATAAATAAAACTAGAGTACACAAATGTCAGAGTTAATACATGCAGAATGGAAATTAAGTATAAATAACATCCACTATGGGGGAAAATAAAAATGATAGGAAAACAAAAAATGAAAAGTTTGGAGAAAACCTTCTTAGACCCCACACCAAGTATATCAGGTCATTAGTCTCGCCAAAGGCATCATAAGCATTGAAATCATCATAGACATCATCTCCTACTTGCATAGACTCAGGAGGGGCCACTGCTCATGGGAATGAGCAGCACCCCTGAAAGGGGTGATTAGTATGCTACTTACCGAGGAAGGTAACCATATGGCTAAGACAGAGCATAACCTGAAAAAGGCAGATAATGCATGCAGTAAGTCATTCCAATTTATCACCATTATTAGAATTTAGGCCATTGATATCGTCTTTACACATCTCTCAAATTATATCCATGTGAGTACAGGAACCCTACTATTATAGCCAGTGGATTAGAATACACTCTAGGGTAGGACAGTCCTGGCTACTATTATTTACTGGTGGATAGGCCTCTAGGGAAAAATGCTTCTGGCCACTATTTTCGCCGATGGATCGGTTTGACCCTAACTCACATGGTGTTCCACTATAAGTGATTAATTTTTTTCCATGATTTGTTATATTCCAAGGTTTGGTTTATTGAGATTGGGATCCCCCAATATTATAGCCGGTGGATTGGAATACATTCCAGGGCAAAACGCACCTGACCACTATTATTCGTTGGTGGATTGGTCTCTAAGGCAAAATGTACTTAGCCATTACACTCACTAGTGGATTGGTCTGGGCCTGGCTCAATAGTATTCCACTTTAAATGTTTAGTGTTTTATTCGTGTCTTATTCAATAATTAATTCCCTATCAGACATGCATGCCCCAAAAGGAGCTTCCGACTCATTATCACTCTTCCACCTAAAACTTCCTAAATGACCCTATCCCATAACTTGGGACCTCTACACTCCCCAAGACACTAAGACCTCTTTTTCGCCTTCTACCCAACTCACCATGAATCCAAAGCCTCCATGCATGTGGATCAAGGCCCAATTTCCCATTTTTCAACATAGGCTCACCAACGCTTACTAGGGTTTCCCCTTGAAAAATCTAATCTAGTCTATGTAGCCCTAACCTCTCTTTTTCATACATAGCCCATACTCCCCTTTGATTCCAGCACCATCACTCCACTCAACCCACTCTAAACATCACAACCCTACTCTTTACCTTCCACATGTGATAAAGAAACCCTAATTGGTCACCCCAAAACCCTAATATACCTCTCTTCTTTCACACCTTCTTGCCACATACAAACTCCACCCTACTTTTCACTTGATTCTCTTACCTCATATGAATCACTCCTAATCACAACCCAAAATCCAACCAACCTCTATAAATTCTCCCATAACACCCCTATACTTAGGGTTTCCCCAAAAAACCCTAGTTAGGCTCCCTTACACACCTCCACCAACCCACGTACTATCTCTTCCCCAAACTCCCCAATCACCTAAATTACTCTTTCCTCCCCATGTTTAAATCTCAAACTAAATTTTCCCATGTAAAATTTTCCCCTATGAAAGGCTTACACTTCCCATACAAGATTTTACTCTAACCCTTCATTTTATTATTTTCTTCTATCATTTTATCTCCCATATGTCACAGCATACTTAGGCTTTTTGCCACTTCTAATTACTCACTCCACCCTCTTTATTTCTTTTAGATCCCCACTACCTCTCAAAACCACCTAAGGCCTCCTTGTATGCATGTCATACCATAATAGCCATACATAAAAGCATGCCATAAATAGTAAGTTATATCACCCATATTACACATATCATAAATCATACACAACTTTCCTTAGGTCCTTACAAAGCAAGCTGCACTACACACATATTTAGTCCACATTCACATATAAATACACAACACATATCATTACACCCATAAGCACATAAATCATAGCAAACCCATGCCTTAACCATATCCTTACCTAATAGAATATCGAGCTTGGAGCACGAATCCTACACCTTCTTACGGGAAGGGTTTTGTTCACAACCTATAAGAAATGAAACACTAATTATTAAACCTTCTTCTTACTCCCTTTTCCTTTTTTACTTTTATTTTTCCTAACGAAATATTAGAAAGAAAGATTAATAATAATAATAATAATAATAATAATAATAATAATAATAATAATAAGTTCAATAATAGAAAAATATTTAAAATAAATTATACTAAATAAATACAAGGGTTAATTGCACAACCAGAGAGGGAATAGTAGGCAAAGGTGGCGGTGCACGATGATGATGGAAATGGTGATGGAAAAGAAGGGGTTTTGGGGTTGGAAAAGGGAAGGGAAGCTAGGTTTTCTTAGGTGGTAGGGTTTCTGGGTCAGAAGGGGTCATGGTGGTGGTGGTAGTGTCTCACGGTAGCGCCTGCAGCGATGCCAAAAACTTAACACGTTCCTACCCGCAAGTGCACGGGGTCAGAGTAGTAGTCAAAGTCAATCCCACAAGGATTGGTGAATGACCACTAGGAAAATAATAGAAATTAACTATGTCTAGACTACGAGATGATATGAAATAATAAATTGTAAGCTAAAATAACTAAATAAGCTAAAACGAAAGGAAAATAGCACTCAAGTGACTCAAATAAATAGAAGAGCTAAGGTTCCGGTTCATCGCCCCCAATCCTCACATGTAATCGAAGATCACATCACAAAATAATTCAACAATCATAATCAATCATGCCAACAAGGATAGAAAGTGTTGTGCTTTCTCAAGCCACAACCACCCTATTACATATCTATGGCCCTAACTATCTCTAGCTTAGAGTCTAATAGAATGTAATGCATTAAAGTCTATAAAGTTTCCTCCTTTATTGTTGTAGAGGTCAAATCGATCGTCTCTCGACCTATAATTTAATCTCCCGTTGTGCTATTGGGTCTAATACTGGATTATCTCTCGATCTCACCAGTATTTCCCACACCGAAAATCAGAACCCGTCCGTGGTTTACAAATCCGTCAATCAATCAATAACACAACACATACATTATGAATTGAATAAAAAAGGATGCAATAATTCAACACATTAGGATCGGGGAAAATTCCCCTTCACCTTAGCACAAGATTTAGCCCATCAAATTCATAGCAAGAATATTAAAAACAACAAGAGATTCAATAGATAGAGAAAAGATCATTAGATAATACCCTTGATGTTTACAAATTCTTGCAAAAATTTAACTTCTTGAACCTCGGTCTCTAATTTACAAGAGAGATCTTGATGAATTGGGGAAGAGGACAGAGAAGAGAGAAAAGAGAGGGAGTGGAGGCTACCTCGAGATATTAGAATGAGAGTTTTTATATTACCGCCTCGTGGATCACTAGGGTATTGGTAAAGATGGGCTTCCTGTGTCAGCTTTGACAATGATGCGTATTTTGACCATAACCTTTTCATCATTACTCTGATTAAGCTGATTTTGGATGAGTTGGAAAGATATTAAAAAGATATACAACTTTGATGTTGAAAGCTTCTCCAAATTCAGACCTTTTCCTGGTATAAATGTCACTTCTTTCAGGCCCATATACTTTAAATATGCATTCTTGCTTTCATTTTATTCGAGAATTTACATTTTAGCTCTAAATCTCTTTCCACTTTAACTTTTGCTCCTCTTTCCTCCTTTTTTCTCCTTATCCATTTAAGCTTATTCTTTTTTTCATCCTTCATGATTTTTTTATTGCTTGAGCTGCAAATTTTCACAACACAAAGGCAGTAACAAGAACAAAAAGGGAGAATTCCAACTGAAATTAGAGGTAAAAACTCTTATAAACGTTAGGAATAAGATGCAAAAGTCACACTTATCAACTCCCGCATGCTTAAAAGTTTTCTTGTCCCCAAGTAAAGTAATACAAGAAACCCACCACGAGGAAAAAGAAAATTAGTAGGATCCCTTTCTCAGAAAAGTGTGTTTAGCCCTTTAATAGCACAAGAGTCAAGTAAGGAGCAATAAGACCCAAAAATATAACAATTAAAAGCTCAAAATCCTTTTTCGAAAGATATTTAGGTTGCCCCCACATGTGAGAAATGTAACCGTGATATCGAGCTCTAGGGACATGTCATGCAACAAAGGACATCCAACAGTGGACAGCAGGCAGCCATATGCCAACTCACTCATCCCTCAAAGTTTCAAATTAGAATTCTCACTTTTGCTCTTGTGAACACACCTCTCATGTGTTTTATTTTATTTGAAGGTTCCGCTCTAGTCCTCTCACTCATGATCAAGATCATCCATATGCTTGGAATGCTTTTTGATTCTCCATCACTAGAAAGACTTAGAACACACAACAATCAAGAGGTCTTATTTGGCTTGTAATGGGGCCATGGTTAAAAGGTTAGGACGGAATTTTTTTTTTGGAAGTGGATTTAAAAGCCTAGTACCAATGAGATATGTTTTTTTTATTAACATATATTTTACCATCCCAACTTTTCATCACGAAACACAAGCACCCCAAACTTCTTATTGATTCTTCTTCTTCTTCTTCTTTTTTTTTATATTTATAAGACATATATCGATTTGCTTTTCATCATACACAACCATTTACTCTTTCACACCTCCCCCATGCTCAGATTACATCATACTCCCAACTTCATTTCTTTCTTTCTTTTTTCAAATTGCGCAACAACCATTGATTCTAGACTTAGGGAGGGATAAAGGAAATTGGGTTACATGTGTGGTTAAATCAAGAAAAATGGCCATAAGCACAACGGGGTTAGCAAAGGATAAAATGTGAAGGTCAGGCTATTTGGCTAATGTAGGTTATGACAAAAAAAAACAAGTGCCTCCATCATTTTAATGCACGTCTAAGTCATATGTGGCTTTAAAGAAAACGATTACAAGTTCTAGTTTCCCAAGTCATGGTGGGAGACACACACAAAAGAAAAAATAAGAGACTGTAGTGATGTATCAGTCTAAAGGCTCAAAGTCTCACTAGGTCCAAAATTCTCTAATTCTAACACCTTTTGGTAAATAGTAAATCAGCATAAGTCAAACTACAATACCACAAGAATGTTAAGGCATGTATAACCCTAAAGTTCTCAAACACAATTACACTTGTCTCATAACAATGCAACCAAAACATTTAAGCACATAGAAATCCATTTTCAAAAGATGATTTAAAGGGTTTATCACACCAAACTAAACACTCATGCCATTGCAAGACAAAACACACTCTTTAATATCATCAATGAAGGGTCATTTCCTTTTCTTTTCTTTGCTTGTTTTGCTTTTTTTTTAGATAAAAAATCCAAAAGAAATGACCAAGGAAAAAGATAGCAACACTCATCAAAATAAAATAGGGAAGAACAGAATACTAACCAAATGACAAGGATAGGCCATCTTCTCCCCAATGCTTATGTATCACATTGTCCTCAATGTGAAATAAGAAGCACAAAAGAAAAGAGGGAGAAAAAATCCATAAGGAGACAAAGAGCAAACAAACCAACCAAACCAAAATAAGAAAAATAAATAAATTAAATAGAATAAAAAAATTGTTTTGCCTCCCAAGAAGCGCTTGTTTATAGTCATTAGCTTGACTTTCTCACTTCACTTAGGATCATCCAGAAGAATGGTGGTTTTGAGGGCTGCAACCTCGCCACCTTCATACACCTTCAACCTTTGCCCATTGACTTTGAATGGTTCTTTATCGAGGCTAGAGATTTTGACTACTCCAGATGGAAAAACTTGTCTGATTGTGAATGGTCCTGACCATCGGGATCTAAGCTTTCCAGGGAACAATCACAAACGAGAATTAAATAGAAGCACTTGTTGCCCCACTTCAAATTCTCGTTTGGTGATGCGTTGATCATAAATCCTTTTCGTGTGCTCCTTGTATAGCCTAGCACTCTCATATGCCCTAAGTCGGAATTCATCGAGTTCATTCAATTGAAGGAGCCTCTTCTCACCTGCAGCTTGCATATCAAAGTTAAGGAGACGGGTAGCCCAAAATGATTTATGCTCAAGTTCTACAGGGAGATGACAAGATTTTCCAAAAACTAGATTATAAGGGGACTTTCTAATAGGAGTTTTAAATTTTGTTCGGTAAGCCCATAGAGCATCGTCAAGTTTCAAGGACCAATCCTTTCTAGAAGAGTTAACCGTTTTCTCAAGAATTCTCTTAAGCTCACGGTTTGATACCTCCACTTGACCGCTAGTTTGAGGATGGTATGGGGTAGAAACCTTATGGTTAACTCCATACTTACTCAAAAGAGCATTAAATGCTCTATTGAAAAAAAGAGAACCCCCATCACTAATGATAGTCTTAGGTGTCCCAAACCTTGAAAAAATATTCTTTTTCAAAAATTTAGTGACGACTTTTGCATCATTTGTGGGAGTGGCTATAGCCTCTACCCACTTAGATACATAATCAACTGCCACAAGAATATATTCATTCAGTATAGACTTAGGAAATGGTCCCATAAAATTGATTCCTCAAACATCAAATAACTCCACTACAAGAATATTTGTGAGGGGCATCTCTTGTTTTCTAGAAATATTTCCCATTCTTTGACACCTATCACAAGTCTTAGCAAAGGAGTATGCATCATGAAATAAGGTAGGCCAATAGAATCCACATTGCAAGACTTTTACAGCAGTTTTGGTGGGGCCGAAATGGCCACCACACTCTTTACTATGACAATGAGATAGTATAGAATGCATTTCATGCTCAGGGATGCATCTTCTAATGACATGATCAGCACAAATCCTATAGAGGTAGGGATCATCCCAAAAGTAATACCTCAGATCATGTAATAACTTCTTCCTTTGATGAAAGGAAAGATCATTAGGTAAGATTCCACTTACAAGATAGTTCGCAATATCAGCATACCAAGGATGATTTGTAACAACGTAGAGTGTCTCATCGGGAAATGCATCTCGAATAGGTGTAGCTTCCTGATTGACCTCGTAGGTAGAGGGTAAACGAGAAAGATGATCAGCTACTTGATTCTCACTACCCTTCCTATCCTTGATTTCCAAGTCGAACTCTTGTAACAATAAAATCCACCGAATGATTCTGGGCTTTGCATCCTGCTTAATAAAAAGATACTTCAAGGCCGCATGGTCAGTATAGACAATGACTTTGTTAAGCAATAGATAAGAACGGAACTTGTCAAAGGAGAAAACCACAGCTAGCAATTCTTTTTCAGTTGTTGCATAATTCATTTGTGTTGAATTCAAAGTCTTGCTAGCATAATAGATAGTATGAAAATTTTTTCCTTACGCTGCCCCAAGACTGCTCCTATAGCAACATCAATAGCATCACACATAATCTCGAAAGGTAAATTCCAGTCAGGAGTAACAATAATTGGAGCATACACAAGTTTTGCCTTTAAAGTGTTAAAGGCAACCGGACACGCATTAGAAAAGTGAAAGGACACATCTTTAGCCAACAGATCACAAAGAGGCTTTGAAAATTTTGAAAAATCTTTAATGAAGCGTCTATAAAAACCTGCATGACCAAGGAAACTACGTATATCTTTAACACATGAAATGCCCCGAAAATTTCTAATTCTAAACATTATATTTAAATGAGCTTTTTTCATAAAGATTAATTAAATAAATTATTTTAATTAAAATAAAAGAAAATTAATTAGGGCAAATCAAGAATAAATTTATAAGTATTTTAATTAGGAGGAATTTGGGTATTTTAGCTAATTAAAGATTTTAATTTGGGAATTAATTAAATAAATTATTTTATTTAAAATAAGAATGAGAAAATAGTTTTAATTTAATAATAATTTTATAAATAATTTAATGGAAGAAAATTAGGGTGTTTTTCTAATTAAAATGGAATTTATTAAAAACCTTTTAAAAATCCTAATTTAGCCTAAAAAGGGATTTAAATATCCTAAATATTTAGATTAATTTAATTGACCCTAACCTAATTATTTTTCTCCTTTCCTTTTTCCCTTTTTCTTTTTCTTTCTTCCTTTTTCCTTTTCTTTTTCTTTCTTTTTCTTCTTTCCCTTTTTCCTCTTCTTTTTCCTCGGTTGGGTTGCCCTCTCACGCTGCCCAATCTTTTTCCCCTTCTTTCTTTCCCTCGGCCCAGCCCGCGCCCGCGCGTCCTCCTTCCGCCCTGTGCCACGCCGTGTTTTGCCTTCTTTACCACCGAAACTCACCGTTTCATTTAATGACCCCTTCGACCCGCGCCCGACCGCCCGGTTCTCCCTTTTTCTTTTCTTTTCCCCGGCCGACCGGTCCGCCTCCCTTCATTCTTCCTTCTTCCTCCTTCCTCCTTCCTCCTCCGTCGCTGCGACGCAGGCTCCCAACCCATCAATGGCATCTCCGATTACAGTCAATAATACCGGCCGTTTCTTGTCTCATTGTCTTCCTCTTAACTCCAAGAATAAATTGGCATAATTTTCGTGCGTTAACTCTTGCCCGTTTCTCCTCCCCAACCTCTCGAAACCCCGAAGCAAACCAAACGTCAGCCGATCAATTACCGCCACCGGCCACCCAAATTCTTGCATTTAACACTTCCATGTCGACCTCCAGCTCCTCATTATCCATTCCAACATATATAAATAGCCTGATTGTAGGAGTTGTGGAATATTTTTCTTCCCCGAAACCCTCGACCCGAGCTGCCGCCACCCCAACTTCAGACGCCTCTTCCGCCGCCTTCAGCCAACCTCAGTGCCAC
This sequence comes from Tamarix chinensis, assembly GCA_030549775.1. NCBI lineage: Eukaryota > Viridiplantae > Streptophyta > Magnoliopsida > Caryophyllales > Tamaricaceae > Tamarix > Tamarix chinensis. The sequence goes on along the minus strand of CM060173.1, from coordinate 13,287,548 downwards.
CGAAACATTTCATTCTCTTCCCTGAAATTTACTCTAGCTAAATAAACCATTTTCACCTCTCGATTCTTCTTGCACGGGCCTCCATAGCCGAGCCAAGTTGGCTGCTCATTCTCGCCGGAATTTTGACCCCGAAGCCTTAAACCGCCTTCCACCGCCGTGCGCCGCCACCTTTGGCTGCACCACCACCATCATTTTGTCCCTCTCCTCCTGGGAAACAATAAACACCTCTTATATCACCTCAATTCTCCCTATCTTTTTCCCAACATCCATCTTTCTCTTTGTTCTTCTAATTTTCTGGCCACCGTCGCCGCCGTCGTGAACCACCGCCGGTGCCACCTATCCCCACCAGCTTAAGGTTGAACCCTAGACCCTCTCAACCATTTTTCCATATTATTATAAGCCTTGATTTAATTTATTTCAATTATTTGCATATAAACACCATTATTATTATTCTTAATATGTTTTATTATTATTTGATGATAAATTTATGCTAAATTGTACTTGCAGGGTGGAGAGTGGTAATAAAACAATTTTATTGTTAGTTTCGAAGTTTAAGTTATTAATTGAATTATTATAGGATTATTATCATTCTTCTTCTTCTTATTATTATTATTAATATTATAATTATTAGAATAATTATTATTAACGTTTTATTATTTATTCTGGAAAATCTTAGGCCCTAATTTTGTATTAACATTTGCACTTATTTATTTGAGTATTATTATTTCTACTGTTCTTATAACCATTAATAATAATAGTATCATTATCTTTATTATTTTAATATTATTATATATGTTATTAATTCTATTATTAATACTAAATAAATGGTAATTCATTATATATTTGAAAACTTATATTTTATTTTTTTATTATTATTATTATTATTATTATTATTATTATTATTATTATTATTATTATTATTATTATTATTACTATTGTTATTATTATTTATATTCTCATTGATAGTAGTTTTATTAATTTTGATATTATTATATTAGTATCATTATTATTATTAGGGTAAAGTCTTTAACCCTATATTACCAAGGTTTATAATATCTCTATTATTTTTATGTCTTTAGCAAAGTTCGAATTTTGTTAAGGTTATTTTATTAGTATGTTATTATTTGGTCAAAGCTCTAAGGAGGCGTAGGAACGTGCTCCAAGACCGGTGTCGTTTCAGGTAAGGGGTGCTAAGGCCTTTTATGTGCTAATGTGCATTGTGTATCTTGTATGTTATGAATTATATGTTTATGATTATTAATTATGCCATATATGATATGACGTGGAGTTGAAGTATGTTTTCGTATGGCATGTGTATTATTTGTGTATGACCCTGTAAGACATGCATGTGAGGATGTTGATATGATTTTATATGGGAGAAAGGATGAAAAAGGAGGATGGGGAAAGAATTTGACTAAGGGAAGTGAGTTGACCTAATTTTATGAATTTATAAGGAATAATCTAATGCATGGTTTTATTTGGAAGAATGTAATTTATGATGTTATATGGGAGAATCAAATTATTGTTTGTTTGGGAGAATCTAATTTAAGACGTTATTTGGGAGAATTTAATTTATGATATTATATGGGAGAACCTAATTTATGGTTTTGCTTGGGAGATTCTAATTTGTGATTGTATGTGGGAGAATCTAACTTATAGTCTTGTATGGGAGAATCTAATTTATGATTTTAATTGGGAGAATCTAATTTATGATTTGTCTGGGGAAATCCAATTTATGGTTTTATATAGGGAATTTTAATTTATGGTTTGGTATGATTTTATGTGAGAGAATTTAATTTATGGTTTTGATTGGGAGAATCTAATTTACGATTTTGCGTGGAAGGATCTAATGTAAGGTTTTATATGGATGAATCTCTTATTTAATATGGTTCAAATCTAGGGTTTGGTATGGATGAATCTTTGGGTTGTATATGGTTTGAACTTAGGGTTTGGTAAGGATGGATACTTAGTTTGGTATGGATGAATCTTTGGGTTTTATATGGTTTGAATCTAGGGTTTGGTATGAATGAATCTTTGGGTTATGTGGATTGAATTTAGGGTTTTGTATGATGAGATTTTGGGTTTTGCATAATGGTTAATGGTTGTATGGTGGTATTAGGGTTTGCATGGGAGTTAATAATTGCATGGGATGTGTAAAGTTTGTATGAGAGTGAAGTTTACGTATGGAACGCTGATTTGGGATTTGAGGAAAGTAATGTAAGTGTTGTTTGGGTGATTGAACATTTGAAGGGAAAATAGTGCGTGGAGCATTATATGGGTACGTAGGAAACCGAATTAGGGTTCGTGTGGATAATTAGGGTTTGGTGCAACTGCTTAGGGTTTTTGTCGTATCAAGAATATTTGGTGATTAAAGTGTAATTGTGATTTGTGATGTGTGATGGCTTATGCGGGTCTGGGCAAAAATCTTTGAATAAAATATTTAAGACATTAATCACTTAAAGCGAAAGATTATTGAGCCAGGTCCAACCGATCCACCGGTTAGGAATAGTGGTTAGGGTTATTACCCTATGTGAGACCGGTCCACCGGCGAATAATAGTGGGGGACTCGAGCTCAATAAAAACGAACCCGAGTTTGTTAAAGACACTTAAAAGATATTAATTACTTACAGTGGAACCCCATGTGAGCAGGAGCCAGACCGGTCCACCGGCAAATAATAGTGGTGTGGACTTTGTCCCGCAAGTGACCGGTCCACCGGCGAATAATAGTGGTGTGGACTTTGTCCCGCAAGTGACCGGCCCACCTGCAATAATAGTGGGGTGTTCCTGTACTTACATGGATTGATAAAAGGCATGGTGTGAATCAGATTCTACTAAGAGATTAATTAAACAGTTAATCTGAATTATTCATGGGCCTTTGTACGTTTACCTGAATTGTTCATATACCTTTATATTGCTATGTTGGATTATGCCTGTTATTAATCTGCATGGATTGTGTGCTTATGTGTCGGTCTTAGTGCTCTGTTACCTTACTTAGTATGTAGCGTACTGATCACCCTTTTCATGGGTGCTGCTCATTCCCACGAGTAGTATGCCCTTCTGGTTTGTGCAGGTGGGCGAGATATCAGTTGGGGTTGAGTGTTGAGAATGTTTGGCTCGAGATTCAAGAGCGTTGTGGCCATATTATAGTTCTATTTTATTACGTTTGAGAGAGTTGTGATCGTATTTTATTCTTTATGTACTTTTATTTCCTGCTATTATTTCTTTGTATTGGAGTATTTATTCTCTTTGATTTCGCACTCTGATTTCTATTTTATTACGTTTATAAACGTTTATGCGTACTCTGATTTTAAGGTATGATCTTTCGAGTTCTTTTATGAACTGTTGATTTGAATTTAATGTAAATCTTTTCTTTAGCCTTAGCACTTGGTACTGGAACGGTCGGAGAGAACTGGTCTAGTACTAAGTGTGGCGGTAACATTTCCAAAATTCACAGGTTTTAAGTATTTCTATTAGAATTGCTTCCGCTTTAAAAAAAAAGTAGTGAATTTTGGGGTGTTACACACATGTAGGGGGTGGCAATTTCTCTATGACTTCAATTTTGGCTTTGTCTACCTCTATCCCTTTGCATGAAATCTTATGCCCTAAAACTATTCCTTCCTGGACCATTAAATGATATTTTTCCCAATTTAAAACCAAATTTGTATCCTCACAACGCTTAAGAACAAGCTCAAGATTATTTAAGCATGCATCAAATGACGGCCCAAAGACCGAAAAATCATCCATAAATTTTTCAATCATATCATGAAATAAAGCCATCATACATCTTTGAAATGTGGTTGGGGCATTACAAAGACCAAATGGCATCTGTCTATATGCGAAGGTGCCATAAGGACAAGTAAAGGTTGTCTTCTCTTGGTCCTTAGGGGAAATAGGTATTTGCATATAACCAGAATACCCATCAAGAAAGCAATAATAGTCATGCCCTGCCAAGTGTTCGAGCATCTGGTCAATGAAGGGAAGGGAGAAGTGGTCTTTTCTAGTGGCATCATTCAACTTTCTAAAATCAATGCAGACACGCCAACCTATAACAGTTCTAGTAGGCACTAATTCGTTATTATCATTCTTGACTACCGTGATTCCCCCTTTCTTGGGAACCACTTGGACAGGACTAACCCAAGAGCTATCAGAGATTGGATAGATCATACCTGCATCTAATAGCTTAATTACCTCCTTCTTCACCACCTCTTGCATTTTTGGGTTCAATCGCCTTTGAGGTTGGATCACTTTCTTGTGGTTGTCTTCCATGAGAATTTTGTGCATGCACATGGAAGGGCTAATCCCTCTAATATCAACAATGGTCCATCCGAAGGCCTTCTTTCATTCCTTAAGCACTCTCATCAAATTTTCTTCCTGAAAATTAGTCAAAGATGAAGAAATAATGATGGGAAGTGTATCATTATGACCAAGAAATGCATATTTCAAATGCTGAGGTAGTGGCTTGAGCTCTAGTGTGGGAGGTTCCTCAATAGATGACTTCAATTTTGGAATATGGGCCCTCTCTAGCCCTTGTAAGGGGACCATAGTGTGACGACCATATGGTGGATGCGCATTCAAGTACCGGACAACCTCTTCTTCTTTCTCTTCGTTCTCCCACTCTCTTTGTTGAACCAAACACCTTTCTAGGGGATCATGCACAACACTTGCTTGAAAACAATCATCAATTACATTATCTAAGATATCAATACAATAGCAAGTGTTATCATCTAAGGGGTATTTCATGCTCTTAAATACATTAAAAGTGACTTCTTCGCCTTGGAAACGAAGAATGAGCTTACCCTCTTGGACATCTATAAGAGTACGTCTTGTTGCTAAGAAAGGCCTACCAAGAATTAGGGGGACTTTATGGTCTTCCTCCATATCTAGCACAACAAATTCAATAGGGAAGATAAATTTTTCCACTTTAACTAAAACATCTTCAATAATGCCCCTAGGATATTTGATAGATCGATCAGCCAACTGAAGGGACATATTGGTGGGTTTTGGTTCCCCTAGACCTAGACGCTTGAAAACAGAGAAGGGCATCAAATTAATGCTAGCACCAAGATCACATAATACCTTCTCGAATTTTTAATCCCCAATTACACATGGGATAGTGAAACTTCCTGGATCATTAAGCTTAGGAGGAAGTTTGTTCTGCAAGATTGTAGAGCATTCCTCATTCAAACTTACTGTTTCAAAATCATCCAGTTTCCTCTTGTGAGTGATTATGTCCTTTAGAAACTTCCCATAATTGGGCATCTGTCTCACAATGTCAAGCAACGGCAAGTTAATGTGCACTTTCTTAAGCATATTAAGAAATTGTACAAATTGAGCATCTAACTTGCGTTGTACAATCCTACCTGGAAACGGAGGAGGAGGAACATATGTATTTACCTCTTGAGGTGAAGTGTGGATTGTCTCAGGTTGTGATTCAGGCACTTTCTCTTCAGGAGCTTTTTTATTATCTTCATTGGGTTCTTGAGGGTATGGTTCAGGTAGTGGTTTCCCACTCCTCAAGGCTATTGCATTAATTTGCTCTTTGGGGTTGATGATTATATCACTAGGCAAAGTGTTAGGTGATCTCGCTGAAATGGCATTAGCAAGTTGTCCAATCTGTGCCTCTAGGTTCTTGATGGATGCATCCTGATTTTGGAGGCGGGCTTCTTGTTTATGAAGATGAGCTTGAATTTGAGCATCATGTTTTTGAAGGGTGCTCTCGGTGTGAGTGATGAACTTGGACATCATCTCTTCAAGGGAAGAAGATTGAGGTTGTTGGGGCGGTAAAGGAGATGGAGGTGTTGGTTGTTTTTGTGTGAATCCCGGAGGCTTTGTAGGAACTTCATTTCTCCAACTGACGTTTGGATGGTTTCTCCATCCAGGATTGTACACATTGGAGTAGGGATTGTTCGGTCTCCCATAACTATTACCCATGTAGTTCACTTGATCATAAGATTGTTGGAAGGGATTCCCAACTTGACATTCTGTGCTTAAGTGTGATCCACCACATAACTCACACATAGGTGCATTAGCTTGTACATGCATACAAGAAGTACTACCAATTTTGTCAAATTTTTTAGCAAGCAAATCAATCTTAGCCTCTAATGCCGTGATGGAATCTAAAGAGTGAATTCCTGGAGTCCTTTGTATTGGGGAACGTTCGGAGTGCCATTGGTGGGAATTCTAAGCTAGCTCCTTAATGAACTCATAAACCTACTCTGGAGTCTTGTTCATAATGGTACCTCCTACAGCTGCATCTATCATAGAACGGTTAGTAGCAGAGATACCATTATAAAAAGTTTGCATCTAAAGCCACATAGGCAGGCCGTGATGTGGACACTTCCTAAGCAAATCCTTAAACCTTTCTCATGCATCATAAAGTGATTCAAGGTCATTTTGCATAAAGGTAGTGATGTCATTCCGTAATTTTGTAGTTTTTGATGGTGGAAAATATCTAGAAAGGAAAGACTTCATCAAATCATCCCAAGTAGTAATAGACCCTGGGGCTAATGAGTGTAACCAACTCTTAGCCTTATCACGTAAAGAAAAAGGGAACAATCTAAGCCTAATTGCATCATTAGAAACACCATTTAGCTTAAAAGTGTCACAGATTTCTACAAAGTTAGCAATGTGGGAGTGGGGATCTTTATTAAGGTTACCTCCAAATTGAACTAATGTTTGTAGCATCTGGATAATGGCAGGCTTGATCTCAAAATTATTAGCTTGTTTGGATGGTCTTCGTATGCTTGAGGTTCAGCCATCAAGGCTTGGTGTAGCATAGTCCCGAAGTGACCTAGGAATGGGAGCTTGCGCTTGGATAGGAGCTTGTTCTTGGAGTAAGATGTGCCTTTGTGGTGGGATTTGTCCATCATGGGGTGGAGTATTGGTTTCCATTTCAATGTTTGTGGTTTGTGATCTGTGTAAATGTGAGATGGTCCTCTCAATCTCAATATCAAGTGGCACTAGATCACCCCCACTAGTGCGGGTCATGTACTAATGCACCTGCACTAAATCAAAAACTCCTACACCCAAGATTAGTCAACCACAACAAAAAGAATGTAAAAAGAAAAAAAAATAAATTTGTAGATCACAATAAATTCCTTGAGTCCTAATGTCACTCGCTACCAATCCCCGGCAACGACGCCAAAAACTTGACACGTTCCTACCTGCAAGTGCACGGGGTCAGAGTAGTAGTCAAGGTCGATCCCACAAGGATTGGTGAATGACCACTAGGACAATGATAGAACTTAACTATGTCTAGACTACGAGATGATATGAAATAATAAATTGTAAGCTAAAATAACTAAATAAGCTAAAAAGAAAGGAAAATAGCACTCAAGTGACTCAAATAAATAGAAGAGCTAAGGTTCCGGTTCATCGCCCCCGATCCTCACATGTAATCGAAGATCACATCACAAAATAATTCAACAATCATAATCAATCATGCCAACAAGGATAGAAAGTGTTGTGCTTTCTCAAGCCACAACCACCCTATTACATATCTATGGCCCTAACTATCTCTAGCTTAGAGTCTAATAGAATGTAATGCATTAAAGTCTATAAATTTTCCTCCTTTATTGTTGTAGAGGTCAAATCAATAGTCTCTCGACCTACAATTTAATCTCCCGTTGTGCTATTGGGTCTAATACTGGATTATCTCTCGATCTCACCAGTATTTCCCACACCGAAAATCAGAACCCGGCCGTGGTTCACAAATCCGTCAATCAATCAATAACACAACACATACATTATGAATTGAATAAAAAAGGATGCAATAATTCAACACATTAGGATCGGGGAAAATTCCCCTTAACCTTAGCACAAGATCTAGCCCATCAAATTCATAGCAAGAATATTAAAAACAACAAGAGATTCAATAAATAGAGAAAATATCATTAGATAATACCCTTGATGTTCACAAATTCTTGCAAAAATTTAACTTCTTGAACCTCGGTCTCTAATTTACAAGAGAGATCTTGATGAATTGGGGAAGAGGACAGAGAAGAGAGAAGGGGTCATGGTGGTGGTGGTAGTGTCTCACGGTAGCGCCTGCAGCGATGCCAAAAACTTAACACGTTCCTACCCGCAAGTGCACGGGGTCAGAGTAGTAGTCAAAGTCAATCCCACAAGGATTGGTGAATGACCACTAGGAAAATAATAGAAATTAACTATGTCTAGACTACGAGATGATATGAAATAATAAATTGTAAGCTAAAATAACTAAATAAGCTAAAACGAAAGGAAAATAGCACTCAAGTGACTCAAATAAATAGAAGAGCTAAGGTTCCGGTTCATCGCCCCCAATCCTCACATGTAATCGAAGATCACATCACAAAATAATTCAACAATCATAATCAATCATGCCAACAAGGATAGAAAGTGTTGTGCTTTCTCAAGCCACAACCACCCTATTACATATCTATGGCCCTAACTATCTCTAGCTTAGAGTCTAATAGAATGTAATGCATTAAAGTCTATAAAGTTTCCTCCTTTATTGTTGTAGAGGTCAAATCGATCGTCTCTCGACCTATAATTTAATCTCCCGTTGTGCTATTGGGTCTAATACTGGATTATCTCTCGATCTCACCAGTATTTCCCACACCGAAAATCAGAACCCGTCCGTGGTTTACAAATCCGTCAATCAATCAATAACACAACACATACATTATGAATTGAATAAAAAAGGATGCAATAATTCAACACATTAGGATCGGGGAAAATTCCCCTTCACCTTAGCACAAGATCTAGCCCATCAAATTCATAGCAAGAATATTAAAAACAACAAGAGATTCAATAGATAGAAAAAAGATCATTAGATAATACCCTTGATGTTTACAAATTCTTGCAAAAATTGAACTTCTTGAACCTCGGTCTCTAATTTACAAGAGAGATCTTGATGAATTGGGGAAGAGGACAGAGAAGAGAGAAAAGAGAGGGAGTGGAGGCTGCCTCGAGATATTAGAATGAGAGTTTTTATATTACCGCCTCGTGGATCACTAGGGTATTGGTAAAGATGGGCTTCCCGTGTCAGCTTTGACAATGTTGCGTATTTTGATCATAACGTTTTAATCATAACTCTTATTAAGCTGATTTTGGATGAGTTGGAAAGCTATTAAAAAGATCTACAACTTTGATGTTGAAAGCTTCTCCAAATTCAGACCTTTTCCTGGTATAAATTTCACTTCTTTCATGCCTATATACTTTAAATATGCATTCTTCTTTCATTTTTTTCGAGAATTTACATTTTAGCTCTAAATCTCTTTCCACTTTAACTTTTGCTCCTCTTTCCTCCTTTTTTCTCCTTATCCCTTTAAGCTTATTCTTTTTTTCATCCTTCATGATTTTTTTATTGCTTGAGCTGCAAATTTTCACAACACAAAGGCAGTAACAAGAACAAAAAGGGAGAATTCCAACTGAAATTAGAGGTAAAAACTCTTATAAACGTTAGGAATAAGATGCAAAAGTCACACTTATCAACTCCCGCATGCTTAAAAGTTTTCTTGTCCCCAAGTAAAGTAATACAAGAAACCCACCATGAGGAAAAAGAAAATTAGTAGGATCCCTTTCTCAGAAAAGTGTGTTTAGCCCTTTAATAGCATGATGGCCATGTGTTTAAATTCCTAGCCATGATGGTCGTATATTGATATTTACAACTGTCATGGCCATATATTGAGATTCCTAGACATTATGGCTATATATTGAGATTCTTAGATGATGGCCATATATTGGGATTACTAGTTGTGATGACCATATATTGATATTCCTAGTCATGATGGCCATATATTGAGATTCTTAGTTATAAAGAACATGTATTGAGATTCCTAGCCGTGATGGTCATATATTGAGATTCCTAGCCTTGATGGTAGTGTATTGATTATTATACCTAGTGTATTTTATCCATTTATGGTAGAGAAGGAGAATCATTTGATTTATGACGCCCTATGACGTTTTCCATAGTGGTAGTATGAGATGCCCATATGTGAATTTGGTTTAACCTTGACTTTATTTCTTTTGGTAGGACAATTGTCCCCATATACCTTGATGCAGGAGCATCTATTGATTCTCATATTTCTATTGATTCTCAAGGTAAGGAAGAATTAGCTTTCTTAATATTGGAGCCAATCATAATAATTATTCTTGATAACATGTCTATGCTTGGTGTTGAAAATGATTCAAGATATTCTTGCAGGTATATTACATATTTGCGAGGAGAAGGTGTTAACACACCAAACAAGACTTAAAGTGTACAAGCATTCAAAGCATTCAAAGCATAAAAGGCTATGACATAAATGGGATGACACTACAACAAGATATGGTGATGATTATCATTAGTTATATTAAACTTGTTGTAAACCCTAAGTGTATTTTATGTAAGCTAGGGTTTTGATGTAAATTCATGTATGTACCATAGTTGATTGCGTGGCTTTGTAATGTTAGTCATTAATATCATTTAGATGATGATATTGTGATTAAGATTAGCTATTATATGGGATTAATTCAAGTGAGGTAATTTAGCTTGAATTAAGGGGGAAGATCGATTGATTTAAGCCTTAATGTCGACTCCCTCACCTATATATACCCCTATGTTGTACATGCATGAGGAATGAAATGGAATAGAAATAATTTTGAATCTAATTCTCAAGTAAACACTTGAATTTTCTCTCCCTTTTTGGAGTAGTATATCTAGGAAAGCCCAGAGCATTCCTTCCTTCAATTTCCTTCCCTCATTCGAAGCTTGAATGTAACTTCAACCTTCGAAGAACCTCAGCTAGTTTTAATCTTTTGTGCCGAGTTTAAGCATCTTAAACCAAGTGTTTTTCTTCAAGAATCCACTTGTGGCTAACGGGAACAAAGAAGTGATCAATCTAATGCTTCTCTACACCTTGATCCACACCACACCTTAGTTTTATACCTTATTGTTGTTGTTTGTGCCCTATGGGCTTTGTTTATTGGTTGTGGGCTTGAATGTCCAGGCTTGTGCCTCTAATTTTGGATCCATATGTTTATGTCTTATATGATTCCTTAAAGTTTTTCATGCATATATGTCCTTATGTGACACTTGTTGAAAAACATGGTAGAGATGCTATATATTTTGCCTACTGTCTCTATGCTTATTGAATCTTGTATGATTCTAAATTGTACATTGTGTATGTATTAGGTTTCTATATATTAGTTGTCCAATGTCATTAAGTGTGAGCATATATCATGTATGCTTCATTCTTAGCATTATTATTATTAGTAAGGATGGGTTTTCTCAAACTAACTTAGAGCTTTGTTCTCTTCGCTTACGCACAATCAACTCCATTGTTTGCATATAATGTGATAAAATGTTTTGTATGAAGCATGCTTATGTGAGATAGTTAGATCTTACCTAGTATGTTAATCGTATTGATACAACACCATTTTAGTTTGTACGGGTTTCTCTTGTCTTATTATGTGAGGTTGAGAGTGCTGAGTCAATGGTCAACTCAATAGGTGCTTTGTTTTATATCCTTATGATGCTACATTATATTTTGTTATAGCTCATGTAAAGCTTTGTTAGATATTTTGATCTTGTATTTATATTTTGTATTGTTTTTGTAAATGTTGTATCATACTTGGATCGGGTGATGATTATACCTGACTTTTAGGATATGAGCTTATTTTTTATCCTTGATTCTATAATATTTACTAGACCTTTTATCATAGAGATTCCCTATTATGTCATCGGTGTCTCGAGTAGGAAAAGCTCTAGATATTATGAGGATGTTGGGATAAACTAAGATGCTTTTTCAAGAACAAAAAGCATCTGAAGATAAACTAAGCCCCTGTAGCTAACTAAGGATCAACTAATCTAAACCTTACATAGTGCTTATTCCACTTTTAGTAATTGAGTTTTATTAAATTAGGATATTCATTTCATGTTAAGGCTAACAAGAATGTCTTGCCAAGCATACAAGACTTTTTCAGTTAACACAACCACATAGGTGTTTCTTTCTTAACATCAACCAGTGTCTCATTTAGGCTCTTCTCAAGAGATTATCATATTATATAATCCATTTTCCCAAATAGAGGAATTATCACATGATAATAATCCCCATAATGATCCAAGCCAACCATTGAGTTTCCACTTATTCTCTTGTTCACAATTCAAAACTCGCTCATGCTAAGGTTAACGTCATCAATCATTATTCACTTGGTAACTTACCCATTCATTTACTAATTTTCTAATAAAATTCCTTAGGCTTGTGGTGGAGGTTCAATTATTGGTTGAATAGAGACCAATCATAACTTACAACTTTTTATTTATTTATTTCATCAGGTAGCTGAAAATTATGGATCTTAGGTAAGGTAAACGAAGCCCTTCTATATGATTATATTTTTTCCTTTTATCATTGGTAAGCTATTTCATTTACGAGGTTCTCATTTTAGGGCTACGATATATGGCTCTAAAGGTATATCATCCAAATTTTAATCTAAAACTAACCATAAGTATTATCCATTTTTGGTTATTTGATTATCATTTAATGTTATGATAAAAAAAGGCAAAGGCTATAATAAGATCAAACATTGAATGATTTCTTTCTTTTTTATTACCATAAATACATTATTTAACTTTTTCAATCTTGATGATTTCAAAGCTAGCAATCCATTACACCATTATCAAATCACAAGAAATTTAAATATCATGTTTGTGAAGAAAAGAAAAACTACCTGAGACTAGTCCATTGGTTTCCAAACAAGTCAACTCAATTCATGGACAAGTTTATTGACCAGTTTTCTACCACCATCCTAGATATGATCAACCAGTTGATCACTCGATCTCACTAGTTGATTGTTTTAAGAACTAGTCAATCTATTTGGACTGAGTAGTTGATGGGTCTAACCTAAGGCTAAGACTTTTAGATTTGTAGACCAACCAGTTTATTAGTTTACCTAACAAGTTAACTATTATAAGAACTAGTTGATTATACCTCTTTTATGTTGGATGTGGCGATAACACCCAATATTTTCTATTTAGCTTCCATAAAATGTCTTGTAAAACAAAAAAAATATGGTTGTAAAAATGGGAGTGTTATAATAAGCCCGTTAACCACCAACTCAGACTCATCAAACAAATGAACAACTATAGAGACTACATTTATTTAGTAGGAAACGCCTCACTTGAACACTCGATACAACTACAATTAAGACCTAATATACAAATGACGTCATATAAGGTAATCGCAACCTCACTAAAGGAAAAGTAGAAGTTGTTTTTCTCTGGGTGCCACCTCTAAAAAAAAGTGGATAGCAACTGGTAATTATGGTGGCAAAAGTAGGTTTTTTGTATGTATCTCAACCCAGAACACTCAATGTAATTAACAACAACCCCTATATCGAAATTATTACAATGTAGTTTTCCAAGTCTCTTCATCCTTGAAAAAATCCTTAGTATAGATCTTAGTTCTTATAGCAAAAAAAAGATTAGAAATATTAATGACATAACAAACAAATATTTCTTTATACATACAATAATATAAGTTACCTCATCATTTGAAAACATTCTAGAGGGGGTGAATAGGGTTTTTTGGAATGGGAATGACTAAATAAAAATTTACACATAATGTAAAGTGGTTTAAGAGTAACTTACTCTTTACATCCACTACTGAAAGGTTATCCCTTTTGAATTTTTAAAATAGTGATATGTTTTATTGATGATCACTCTTCTCTTAGTTTATAAGCCTTAAAATTTCAATGACCTTCTCAAGAGATGAGTTACAACTTTACCTATTTATCTTCTTTAGATTCACTAGATGAATCTCTCAAGAATGATAGGCAATAGCTCACTAACTCCTCTGATTGATTTTTGAGCAGGAGGTTATGATTACAAGTGTTTCTCACCAAATATAAGATATGAAAGTGTTTATATTTGAATGAGATGTAATCTAGATAGACTTAATATATGATATTACAATTTGAGAACAATTCTAGCTAAGAGAAGTGAGCAAAGAACACTTTTTTAGTAAAAACTCAAAAATATGAAAGTGTGGAATATTGAATGAGTAATTGAATGATTTTAGTGTAAGAGAGTAATTGCATAATTAATGATCTAAAAATTTGTTTGTAATAAATGCAGGGGGACCTTATTTATAAGGGTTACCCTTGAGTATGGCCGTTAGACATAATTTTCTAAAAAGTTGTTTCGCCTAAAGAGTAGAAAATCAGCATTTAATGTTGACCAGTCGATTAGGTTGGATAAACCAGTCAATCGGTTGTACGGCTAGTCGATCGGTTTGTTCCAACCTGTCAACTATTCATATTTCAACTAAAATAGAAAGTTATCATTGTGCAAACCAGTCTATCAATTTGTTCAAACTAGTCGATTGGTTTGGCACTGTTCATGGTTGGTCCTAAAACACATATGAACATTGTCCTTTTAAGGTGAGACCGGTCAATGTGTTTTATATACTAGTCGATTAGTTTGTCAAACCGGTGGATCTATTTTTCAACAAGTTAATCAGTTTGGCAATAACCAATTGATGTGTTTAAACAGAGAGCAATTGGGTTTCTATAAAAATAAAACCCATAGATCGGTTGGCCAAACCAGTCGATCAGTTTGTTAACTAGTTAATCGGTTTGCCTAAACCAATCAATGTGTTGAAATAGATATGAATTGGGTTTCTGTAAGATTGAGACCCATGGATTGGTTGGTCAAACCAAGCAATCGGTTGGTTGAACTAGTCAATCGGTTTTCCTGAATTAATCGATATGTTTAAATAGAGACAAACTGGGTTTCTATAAAATTGAAACCCATGGAATGGTTGATCAAACTAGTCGATCGGTTTTCCTGAACTAGTCGATGTATTTAAATAGAGACGAAGTGGGTTTCTTCAAGATTGAAACCCATGGACTTGTTGTGAAACATCAATCGGTTTCCAAACCAGTTGATTGGTTCAAAGAAATCAGTCGATCTGTTTTATACACTAGTTGATCTGTCTGAGTTTTAACACAACCAGCGACTATGTTTAAACTGAACCAGTCAATCGTTTTGAGGACCAGTTGACTGGTTCTGACCAGAACCAATCAATTTGTTTAGAAAATACTTTTAAAAGATTTATAATATGAACTCAAGTTAAGTATTTTTTCAACAAAGTGTTTTAAAGAGTTTTTTTTTCTGAAATGTGATCTTAACTCAACTTAAATCTTTACAGTATACCTAAGGTATATCAAATACTTGGATTTATGTCTTGGTTCCTTCTGTATGTGTTGATTTGTTGAATATGCACACTCAAGAAACCACATTAGATTCCAAAATTCGTTTGTGATCATCAAAACAAGTATAATGATACTGTATAACCTTTGAGGTTAACATCATTATTCCATATGATATGTGCCACATGGAATTTGAGGTAGGTTAGTAGGTTAGGAATGTTGTGACAATCACCTGTTGGTCTAGTCAATCACCAACCATTAGTAGATGATGAAGATGATCCTATTACCTAGATAGAGGTACTTATGTCATCATCAAATCCTTTATTATCGGCATCATGATCCTCCTCCTATTGTGCGCGATCTAAATTTGAAGTATGAGTAGCTTTATTATATGTTATTATTGCCACCTTTGTCGTGGTATAAGTACCAAGCCTAAGATCCATACCCTTACTTGCCATCTGCAAATTATAATGGAAAAAAGCATTCATATATATTATTTTATACTAAATAAAAATAAAATATTATACTTTAGTCTACTATACTCTACTCTATTATAATATAATATAATATTATGATATACTCCGCTAAAAATAATGATATTATGATTATGCTTAGGGTAAATGGCTTAGGGTTTGGGGATAAGGGTTTACACTTTAAGGTTTAGGGTTTATGGTTTAAGGTTTGGGGTTTAGGTTGTAGGGCTTATGTTTTACAATTAACTATGTCGGGTTTTGAGGGTTTAGGGCTCAGGATTTATAGTTAAGGGGGGTTGACAAGTTTTTCTTCCATTGAAAGGAATTTTTGTTGGGTGAACCACATGTAGGAATGGGGGAGGGCTATGGGTAAATGACTTAGATGAGAGTGTTTTTTTCAACGAATAAGTCAAGTATTGGAAATTTATTCTACCAGGCAAGCCACCTATTGGTTAGGGTGACTTATGGATGAGGCATTAATACACTATATTGGTTTTTCATCCCCAACCTTCTTTGTTAAGATTCAAAGCTCTAATTTCAACTAAAAAAATACTATAAAACAAATAAACTAAGTTTTATGTATGCAGATAAACATTAATTTCAAGCAAATAACATATCAAATTCTAAAAATGAAGCACCAAATCATGCGTACATTACAAATTCAAAAATAAGGAGTTTTAACAAAGAAGAAGAAGAAGGAATTAACAATTGAAATTTTGATCATTGCCTTTAATGGATGAATTTTGTTGAGGTGGGGTAGGAGAGAGAGAAGATTTAGAGTTTAGGGGTGGAAAATGACAATGGTGAAATTAAAAATGGAGGGAAATTTTTAGAGTATAGGATTGTGAGCTTAGACAATGGATTGCGTAAAAAGTAGGGAGGATTTTAAAAGTGAAAAAAAATGTGTGGAGTTGGTGATAGTAGAAGAAAGTCTTTTTATTAGATGTATGTCATGGACAAATTGAGCAGATGAAATTTTGGTTAGAGTGTGGTGAGCATTAGATCAATTGATGTTTTTTAGCTTAAGATCATTTTTTCTCTGGCTGGAATTGTTCAGGGGAGGTAGGGAGGGATAGATAGATAGATAGGTAGGTAGGTAGGGAGAGAGAGAGAGAGATATTTTGTTGTGGGGTTTTGGTTTCAAGATAGCTTGTAAGGTTTTTAAAGGCTTTTAGTGGGTGTATATCCTTCAGCAAATAATGTTTATAAGATTATGATTTGTGATGTCATTGAACATTTATAGAAATTAATGTTTGTACAAAAATAGTATAACTAATAAATTAATTGTAAGTTCATAAGTTGATTTTTAATATTCAAATATTATTTATAATAAAACTCTCTAACATTTAAACCATGAAACAAGCCTTTAATACAAGTTAATTTTTATATTAGATAATATTAATGAGTCATTATTATCTTTGGGATTATCTAAATTTTTTTTATAATAGTGAAAAAATCTTAATATAAAATAAAATAAATACACTTATATTATGACTTTAGATGTGGGTTCTTGCTAATTACCATTATTTAAGGCTAAAAAAATGTTGAACTTTAGATACCGATTCCTTATATAACCATTATCTAAAGTTTACCATTTGAATTTTTTTTTCCAACACTTTATAAAATGATTATATTTGGAACCGTTATCTAAAGTGTATGAATGTATTTAATTTAGTTGATGGTTCCTTATATAACCGTTATCTAAAATTGGATGATTTTTTATATAAAAAAATATATATTACGGTTATATAAGGAGATGTTCTCTAAAGTCAAATCAAAATTATTTTATACACTTTAGATAACGATTTTATAGAATAAATATTGTCTTATGCTCTCTTTTACTTTTTATTTTGGTTTTTTTAATTTCTTCCAACCCACATACATTATAGTATGTTCTTATACATCAGCCCCAATCTGCAATATCAAAATTCAACATATATCCAAAAACAAATAAGCATCCAAATTCTTCACCAATATCTCAACCAAAACACTAATCATCAACAACATGGACAACAACACCAAACCTATACAAATTCAAAATTCTCATTGAAATAAAATTACTTAAAACCTTCATTAAATTATCTAACAATCAAGAAATATCATCATTCTTGACAAAATCAAATTCAAACCTTCAAAATCACAGTATACATTTTTGGCATTACAAGAGTTCTTCATCAGTTAAAAAGTATATATGAATTTTTTTACAAAATATAAATTATCTAAGCCTAGTGCAAAATACCAAGCAAGTGCTACTTACCAAAATCAAAACCTACTTATAACCTAGACGCATACACAAGTATATACAATTTTTTCCATTGATCCCTTGCTTCATTAATCTCCTCTTGTGTGTACTCCCTTAGATAATATATATCAGGATAGAATTGTAAATTACAATCATTTAATTTTTTTTTAATTAGTAAGAAAATTATAAAGTGTTATTATTTATTATTTAAAACTAATTAAATACAAGGCATACATTTCTTTTTGTTCTATATGTAAAGAATTTCTTGACATGATATCATACATGAATCTACGTATGTAGTATCCACAATCAATTTTATTTTTCTACCTAGAAACCTATCAACACAAAGAAAGCATTTAAATTGTAAGTTCAGAACATATAACTCTAACTAAAGATAGTTATTAAAAGTGAGAAAAAATACATTATTAAGAAATTTTGACCTTAACAAGAGCATATTGAAAGCCACTTCTTTGAGCTCTTCCACCCTTCATCATAACTAATAGTCGTAGTGATAACCTGACTATACCAATAATAGAATGCATAGATATAAGAAATTAAATATAACAAATATACTACCGTGTCAATCAAATGTTTTCCCTCAGGTCAAGCTTGAGCAAAATGGACTGAATGATTGGCTAAGGAATCAAACATAAAGACTTTTCTCTTATAAAGATGAATAATATACAAAACCCAATGTTGATCGGCAAGGTGTGGTATAAACACTAGTTGTCCTGGCTACAAATCCATATTGTCCTAGATATTTTGTGTTTTCCCTTTATTTCTTAGCATGCATATCATTCAAACATAACAAAGATAGAAATCCATAATAAACTAGTGGGAAAACTATATGTCAGAATTATAACCCTAAATGCCCTATGCATAAAAATAATGGTGCATATAAACTAATAATATTGATAACCCATACTATTTTCACCATAAAAATACAAAACATTAATGTATTAAGATGCTATTACATAATACTTACTTAATATATATGAACATTATGGTAGATGACGTCAACTCTTGGTTAACCACTTTGCTTATTTTATCTTTTCCAATTGGAATAATAGTAGATGCACTTTGACAAACTAAATTGATAGGCATGTCAAAAAAAATTTGATCTATACCAAGTAAATGTTGTTCATGGAATATAAACATGTCCAAGCTTAGTATGTTTGGGTGAAAATTTTAAAATTATTTTTGGAGGTGTCATCATTAAAGAAGTTTCTGAAACATTTGTTCCTTTTCCTTCCCCTATGATTTTTTTCTCTATGCTTTTCCCATCATCTTTTGTTCCTTTTCCATAGAGTTATTTAAAAAGTTATAGTAAATATAGCATTAACTAATGTAGACAATTTAATGGAAAAAATGGATATTGATAGTAATAGAAAGCGTAACTACCTTTTCCTTAGAAGATTTCCTAAACTTTGATTTATTAAATCATAGCAATAAACAAAATATAATAATGGGATAAAGACCTAAGTAAGTTAATTTAATAAAGAAATAAGGAACTAAAAATACTTAATATTTTCATTTCCTCTTTATTTGTCAAGAAATATGTGTAAGTCAAGCCATACAAAGCTTCAAGTAATGGTTAACATCTTACAGTGGTTGTCATTGTTTTACCAGGATAGGTCTATGAGAGTAAGCTGCATTTTCAGGTTTCTCTCTTGAGTTTTGATGGTGAACATGAGCTTATGGGGTGTGATTTTCTTATGTTTATTACTAAATTTTCTTAGCTATATCTAATTCTATTGAAAGTGGACATGAATTGTTGCATGGAATTTAAATGGATACTTGAAATTTTTTGTATAATTAAGAACTTATCACTCATCACAAAATGGATAGGTAATGTATTTGCAAGGAATGTTAAATTCTCATGGGAGTCTCTAGCAAATGAGGACATTTGGGATCCAAGAAGGAAGGTGTTTACTCCTATTTGAGGCTTCTTGTCTGCCTTGTATTTTGATACTAGCCAGGGAAAGCTTCCTATGTATGGAATCAATGCAAGGAATGAAATATCTCATACTTGGGCTTTCTTAGAAGGAAGGCTGCCTCTTTTTTCTTGGGCATGTTATCTGAAAAGCTTTGAGTTTATGGTATTTTATTCAGGGCTTATTATCTGAAAATCTTTGCAATCAAAACTCTTCATAGGTTAGACAAGCAAGTAATATGGCTATTGTTGAATAATATGTTAGAAAGCGATGACTTTATCTGAACAACAATATATTGTACTATAGCCAGTGACGATATCATAAGGCACTTGAAACTACTATTGGATGTGGAGTTCACTACTATTCTTTGAGACATCATACTTTAGACTATCCTTTTTGCATGCTTATGTGGGGTAGCAATTTCATTATGTCAAAGCAAGGATTTTGACTAGGTTACTATTAGGTGGCTCTTATCTATATCATCATCAGATTCACTATGACTAAATTTTAATGTTCAGCTGCTAGTTTATGTTATGCCTTAGGAAACACAGAAGTTAAAAAGAGACTCAAGGAAGATGAGAATGTTTTGATGATCAACTTCAGGGATCTTAAAATTCAAGGGTGCTACATACTTTCGTTTATTGGTGTGCATCACCAAAAATTTCTGACATTTGGAGGGCCTAATCTTCGGAATGTTGGTGGTGAAACCTATTTGATAAAGGTTAGAATAGATGTTATGGTAGCTGCAAAGATCCAAGTGGTTATGATATATGAGCACTACTACTCATCTTTTTGTCTATGGGTGATAACTTGGCTTGCATCTACTCAACCATGAGGACAAGGTTGTCTTAAAGAGTGGGTTGTGATAGCAGAGTATACAATTAATTAATCAGTATGTTATCATTGACAATTATATTTGGTGAGGTGTGCCTTTATGGAAGGATAATATATTAATTGTCAAGGGTGCTACATACTTTCATTTACTATTATATATGCCCTAGAATTTATGACATTTGGAGAGCCTAATCTTGGAAATGTTTGTGGTGAACCCTATTTGATAGAGGCAATAATAGATGTTATGGTAGCTACAAAGAGGCTAGTGGTTATGATGTATGAGCCCAACTAATCATCTTTTTGTCTATGGATGATAAGTTGGCTTGCATCTACTCAACTTTGAGGACAAGGTTACCTTGAAGAGTGGGGTGTGATAGCAGAGTATACAATTAATTAATCATTATGTTATCATTGACAATTATATTTGTTGAGGTGTGCTCATATAGAAGGATAGTACATTAGCTATCAAGGGTGCTACATACTTTATTTTATTGTTGTGCATGTCCTAAAATTTCTTACATTTGGAGGGCCTAATCTTGGGAATGTTGGTGGTGAACCCTATTTGATAGAGGTAAGAATAGATGTTATGTAGCCACAAAGAGGCTAGTGGTTCTAATGTATAAGCACTATTACTCATCTTTTTGTCTACGGATGATAACTTGGCTTACATCTACTCAACCTTGAGGATAAGGTTGTCTTGAAGATTGGGATGTGATAGCAAAGTATACAATTAATCAATAATTTTGTTACATAGACAATTTTGTTTGGTGCGGTTTGTCCTTATGGAAGGATAGTACATTACTTGTCAATTAAAGGTTAGGTAGTCGTTGTTGTTTGCTAATCTAATTATTGAGTATTTTCTAGATATTCTCTAAAGATGTTGGTTGATTGTTTTTATTTATATATCCCCAGTACCATAATTAAAAGTTGAGCAAAAACTTAATGAATTTATCCACTCTTCTCGTCTAATTCTTTGTTCTCTCTCCTAGTTTTTGATTCCTAGAGCTTAACACTGCCCTAATGGTGGTAATCTATCCTCCCTATAATTAAACATGTAAATAGTTGCTCGACCATCTTACTCCTTAGCTATGGAGTACTCTTGGCCTATTACATTTCCACCTTTACATGTTCGTGAAGCAAAATTGAAGGTTAGGCTAGAACCATAATACACATCTTCTTGCTTAGTAATACACATATTTTAATATAAGAATATATATTTTTCAAGCCACAAATACATATATTTCATTCATACAAGAGATAAATACATATGTTTGGAAATAAGTATACATCTACCTTGACTATTATACACATCTTCAAAGACGATTACACACATTTTCTAAAATGATAATACATATATTTTTATTCATATAGATATAAGGGAGCAAAATACATGAAATAAATACACATATTTTGAGATAAGAGTGCACATTTTTCTACATATAAATACACACATTCTAATATAAGAATACATACACATATTTCAGGATAAGAATACACATGTTTTTGTATATAAATATATATATTTTTGGATAAGAATACAGATATATTATTTATACAATATAGTAATACACATGCCAGAAAAAATGCACATATTATAGTACAATAATACATAACATCTTAGATATAGAATACATTTCTTTTTTAGAAGCACATCCATATATTTCTTTTCTATCGGTTAGTCAAATTAACTAAATTCCTTTTCTATACGAGATGTATGTAGCAGAGAAAAAGATCTCAAGACCCCGTCTTTTTTGGTTTTGTTTTGAGAATCATCAAAACAACCCAAACTGCAAGAACTCCACACATTTTCTTCAATGTTTCTGTATTATATGTATTGAGAAAATGAAACTGAAAACACTATTGTCTTCAATGCCTTGTTGTAGAAGGAACAAGATCATTGGGTTGAAGGAAAGTTGAAACTCGATAAGAGGGAAGAGTAAGAAATGTTGCATATGAATTGGGACGGTGATTTTGAAGATGACGAGGAAGGAGCAAACACCATAACTAAATTCAGGAACAACGAAAAGAGCAACAAGCACAAAGCCTTTCATATCTACTTTGCAATTGCATCAAGTCTTGTTGCTGCGGACTGTATTCCGATTGATTATTTTCCCCTCCATAATTGAAATAGATGGATTTTTATTTTTATTTTTTTGCTTCCGATTTGATTTTGATTTTGATTTTATGCTTACTCATCTTACTGTCGTTGATCGGGGTTTCAATGACAGGGTCCGAGTCACTTCATCCAGCATCCACTGGCAGCGATTCGAGATAATATTTTAATCCAGAATATCAGACGGAGTTCTGGATATGAACTACGTCTTTCTGCTCCTACGGTTCTACCTGATCAGAGACTAAAAGATGGTCACTTTTGGTGACTTTCTTTCAAACCACTAGCAGAATACCTCTGGAGCACAATCAAAGTCTTGGTAATACATACTGCGTGCATATAAAAGTGTATTTAAATGTATCAATATTTTAAATTTATTTATCTAAAAAATAAACATTTTATTTTTTTTATAATAGCAAAACTATTCAAACTTTATTCCTATTAATATATAAGTATAATAGCACAATCGCTTTATTTATGCTTAATAAAAATATTAAAAAAAAATTATCTATATTTTAATAAAAACATAATCTAAGATTTTATATATTAAATTTATTATTTTTAAAAAGTTTATATTTCAATGGACTTAAAAGTCTGAATAAGAACAAAGCATTAATAAATATTTATACCCTTACATGCACTTTTGTCTATTTTATCCATCTACAACCAATAATGTTCGGTGTTCGGAGGCCAAGCTAATCTGCTCTGAGCATTTGTGCGACTTTATATGAAACACGGTAGCGATTCAGTTGGCGACTGACTTCACGTAAAATATTTAAAAAGTGCCATACACAAATGTCATGGACAAAGAAAAAAATGCAAACCAAACAGCAGATAAATACTAACGACAAGATTAGCATGTTGCTTATTTCTACATCCAGAACTACAGAGCTGACAAAATCTCAAAAAATCAGATTTTATAAGGCTTTTACAGTATCGAATCGATGTCTAGAGTAGCTAACAATGCAAGCAGAATTATCCTCGAAAATAGAAAGAACAATGCATATGGAACCAGCACTTTTCATCTGTAATAGAAATGGGAATACCCAAAAATGATTAGACATCATTGCACAAGCGAGTTGAGACACAGATCCCCTATAAAACTGTTGATTGGTTAAAACTATGATATTACAAGCATTTAATTCAATTGAGAAATGGGCAAAAGGAGTAAAGCACAACGATCATATTGATGAAGAAGCTTCTTCATCTTCCGGCAGCCATAGCCTTTTCAGGTAGAGTCTTCGCCAATACATGGGCTACATAAGTTGGAATCTTATCTGAAAAGTTGACCATGATGTCACAGCAGTATCGAGCGCCAACCTTTTCTTCTTCAGTTCAGATATTTCCTAGTTCTCTATTCAAATAATCGATGAACATCCTCTTTGCACTGTCTGCGTCCGAAGGAGGTGGTGGTCCACTTAAACTCGACTGGCCAGTCAACTTTATGAAAGTCCTTCTCGCCCTACGTAGTTCTGGTAGCCCAACCGACCTTGAAACATCAATAGTAGGTAACCCCTGACCAAGTGATATCCCCTTTACAGGACCTCCGAGAGCCATGGATTGAGCCTCCACAATTGCATTCACGACTTCCTGAGTTGCCCTGTCTGTCTCATAAAGAGAATTTGCACTTGAAAACCTAGCATTCTGTGTCGCGATGGTTGGCTGCAAGACTTTGATGTTCCTAGTTTTTGAGTCTACCTTTTTAGTCAAGTATAAAACAGCATCCACAATAGTGGGGGAGGATTTTCCAATTCCATCTTTAGCTGGCCACAGTTCAAACAAAGGAGAATCCCAACGATTTCTACTATCCGGTTTCTCAAATCTACTCACTAGATCTTCAAATATGATATCATTATAGGCATCTTCACCCTTCTCCCTGCGTTGTTCATTCCATTTTCTACAATCACTTTCTTCCACATCGCTGTATATTACACAATATCTCACGCCTGCCGCACGTGCTAGACACCATAGTTCGTACCTGTAACCTTTTATACTGTTAAGTGAATCTACTATGATAATACTGTCTTTCGTCAAAGACCTATCAACTTCAGAGCGGAGCACCCCTCTCAAGTTCTTCTCTGATGGCATATTGGCATAGCTTTGATTACGATCCAGATGGAACGACATTTCGTCGATGATTCTAACTGTCTGTTTAGACTCCAGTTCATTGAGTGCTTCTGCTAAGCATGATGCAGCTGTGGACTTGCCACTGCAGGGCTGCCCACATATTACAACCAAGGCCATTTGCTGGCAATATGCATATATGACTTTGCACGGGCGTGAGATTGAACCTCTTCTTGAGTTCAGGGGGTTAACTGATGAAAGAAACAACAAATACACATAAGGAAGGAAATCTGATTGAATCACAGTAACAAAGCCACATATTACATCAGGTTGGCACAGTTGCATACAAAACCCTGATGATGGGCACACAAGAAGCACAGTAGAAGTACATGAAAGCAAAAATCAAAGAAAAAATTGTCTTAAGAACCTTACAAAGTCATAAGAATCACAGATGAAAAACAATGCACGAAAAGGTATTAGTTATAGTTTTACGTAGTGGATAGATCCTTTTGTCTGTTTTATGTAGCTGTGAAATAGTAGAACTAATTTCGTATAACACAGACAAGCTCACTGCCCACATCATTATTACCATAACAAAATACCAATATACACACCAAAGAGTTTTTCAAAAATAAAACAGGGTTGAAGACATGGTGGTATACAATTGCGGAAAATGGGGGTTGGATAGCTGGAGAAAAGCTGAAAAGGGATGTGATATGATAAACCTAACAGCCAGTCATCTAATGAAATCAAAGTGGGTGGATTCAGGCTATTAGAGAATCCAAAACGAAGCATACAGCCAGTGGTGTCCATATTATTGCAATTCAACAAATTATATGAGCATATTCTATAGAATCAATCTCAATAGTATATACGGATTGAAAAATACATAATCATGCGTAGATAATCAGCTATGGTAGCCTTACTAACAATAGTATCAAATACATGTTTCTCTTCAACTATCATGACTCCACTAATAACTTGTCACATACACGATTTTTCTATTTATCATTCATGACATTTACTGATAGAAAAGAGGCATCAGACAATTGCGGCAAAGAAACTAATCTTAGAAATTGAATTAATGAACAAATATCTTAAGCAAACAATGAACGTCTAAATAAATTAGATGAAAAAAAATCTATTAAGGGTGTTAGGGATATATCGAATATTTAATAAGCAGAAAACTTCTAAATTGAATCAATTACAGTAAATCAGTAAACCAGTAGATTCTGATAAGCTGAAAAAAGTGAATAAATTAGGTAAAAGAACAAATACCTGATTCTGATCGCGCGAAAATAATCGGAGCCGCGAACTGAAAAGAAATATATGATGCCGGTCAGCAGCAGGGAGAGAGGAACAGAGGGAGAGAGAAAAAGGGCGGAACTGAGTAAAGGAAGTCTCGTTAGAGACCTACTACGAGGAGGGAGGGAGGGAGGGACATTCAGGTTTGGGAAGGAGTTTGCTCCTTCATAAGCATGGCCCAACCTTTAATTTTTAGCTGTTGGGTTCTTGGGCCGAAACACAGATCTTCGGCATTTAAGTAGCTTAGATTTTTCTAGTAGGACTTTGTCTAAATTTTAATAGCTTAGATGCTTTTATTTGTATATTATCTCTATATTATTTCTGACATAATATAATATTTTATTATAAAATTTTAAAATCATCTCTGTTTTTTTAGTAAATAAGATATGCATTCAATAGAATAAATAAACTATACAAAAGTCAATGGAACTAAAAAAATGCATCTCGTAAATTATGAATCAAAGATTATTAGGTTAAGGTGTTAACAAATTTAACAAGATGATTAAAAGAGGTACTAAAAGATAAGGATGTTGCTTTTGTAGTCAATTCCATGGTGACAATGTCGATGATTTGATGAGTAAGTATGATAGATAGACGCCATAAATATAATCCTCAAAGCTTCTTCTTTTTTCTTTTTTCTTTTTTTGTTATTTGTAGGCATTTGCCTCATATTTTCATCTAAAGCAACTTATCATATCACTGCAAAGTCAATTGCCATTACATATGTGGGTGGAAATATGCTGTCATATCTGTGCTAAAAATGAACAACAAAAGAAGAGATGGTGGTGAGATTTATTCTCAACTTCACACGAGTAATAAGTCTATTGTGGATTGGGGCCCATTGGATTCATTCTATCTCTAGTAAATAGGAAAATGTGAACAATTAGCCATAGATGAAGTTTATGCTTAGGTAATGAGAATGGATTCCACGTAGTAGAAAACCAAGGTACTTTCAATACTCTTTTCCTAAGAATATCATAAATCCTAGATATGCTAGTGTGATAAAAATAAAAAAAAAGTAAAAAAAAAAGTTTGTTTGGAAAATAATTTTCAACTCCATGAAATTCTAAAGATTCCACGTAGTTTTAGAGGGTATGTTAGTGTACCAAAAGTTACTTCCCTTAAGGTTATAAGCATGCACCCAACAGATGCATAATACTTGTTTCATATCAACCAACCACCATAGGAGACACCCTACGGCAACATGATTCCAATAGTGCAATTGTATAAGACCTAGCCTACCTTCCTTTTAGGGAAGATAGATTGTATCCCTAGTACTAGGGACCTTATGGGATATGTAAACACCAAGCCAAAGGAAGGCTTGACATATAGAATTAATCTCTTGGATGACTTTATGGGGTAACACTAAAACCAGAATCTAATATGTTTAAATCCCAAATAATATCATATGTAGATACATAACTTTAAGCAAATAAAATAATATTCAAATACATATCTAAAAATGTCAATATGCATAACTTCATGTCACATTTAGATAAAATATTAATTTACCACATGACACTTTAGACTATCTTTGTAGTATCCTGAATCAATACAACCATGCGGGGGCTACTATGAAGCGCTTTCGGATTGATCGACTAGTCCCATAGATTAACATGAGTCCTTTCAGCATTCTTTTTTTCCACTCATGTGCTTCTTGAGAAATTTTTAGAAAATTTTCAAAACTTCCCAGGAGGGTCGTCCATCTTAAAAATTACTTCACAACCAACACACTTAACTGTGGAGTTCTTAGGATGGAGTCATCAAAAGAATAGTATATCGTGTTGATATAAGTAGACAGATTAATATTCATAATACTTTGCTCAAATTAGGGTGTTATATTCACCCCCACTGAAAGAACGTAACGTCCTCGTTGCACCTCAACCACTAACTATCTCAATATAGTTTATCCCAAGAATTATCCCGCTAGGTGGCTGACTGGCTCATCTAAGTTTAGCTCACGGTCATTGTTTCACTTTGATACCATTGTAATATCCTGAATCTATATGACCACGTCAGGGCTACCCTAGAGCGCTTTTGGATTGATCGATTGACCTCATAGATCAATACCAGTTCTTTCAGCATGCTTTTTTCCCACTCGCGTGCTTTATGAGAAATTTTCAAAAATTTTCTTAAACTTTCCACGAGGGTCAACCATCCTAAAAATTGCTTCATAGCCAGCATGATTAACTATGGAGTTCTTAGGATGGAGTCACCAAAAGAATGGTATACTATGTTGATATAAGTAGCCAAATCAATTTTTATAATACTTCGCTCAAATGTGAGTATTACAATCTTTTTCAAGAAAAAAAAAATTACCCAATTGATCATTATGTTCTATCTTATCCTTGCTTTGGCATTCTTATAAGTTATAGGGCATTTTTTAAGGGTTTTCTAAAGTCAAGCTCAAACATTTCTACAAAGAGACGAGTGAGGCAGCAACTAAGTTAGTTAATTTTGACAAGATGTTAAGCCACAATTATCTATCTTTTAATATTTATTCTAAACAACTTTAACAATGTGTTTGGATGGATTTTAAAGGAGGTTAATAGATGTGAATTTTTAAATTAACCTTGTTATGCAACCTTTTTTTTAGAATTAACTTGAGTTAGGTTAGGTTTAAAATTAACCTTATTTAACCTCCATTAACTTCCAAAATGTTAACCTCTGTATTGAATGTTAAGGTTAATTTATTAATAAAACCTAGCTATTTACCTCCATTCACCTCAAAATGAAAACAATTATAGATTATTCACCTGGGTTAACCTAATAAATACTCAAACAATATTTTAAAATATTCATCTCTATTAACTTAAGCTAGGTTTATCTACCCCATTTAATCTAACCTAGGTTCATCTTAATCCAAACATATTGTATACGACTTTGTTTCCCTAGAACAATAATACAAAAATGATCATAGATAACAGTGGAAAACGACAATAGACGAGGGTAACCAACAACAGTGTAGGCTAAAATTGTGTATACTATAGACAATATAATCATCTATGACAAAAATAGAAAATAAAAAGTGCGCTTTTAAAAAATTGCAGAAAGCATTAAATGAGGGTTTTAGATTAAAAACACTCGTCTATTATCAAATATAGACTTCAGTTTTAGCCCAAAACCGTTGTTCAATCTTCCTCTAAATTTTTTGGGAAGAATTAGATGGCAGCTTTAGTCTCAAACCACCATCTATGGTCCATTATAGATGATGGTTTTATCCCACAACCACCATATAATCCTTCATATTTTTTTTTAAGTTTAGATGACAATATTTCCTTCAAACCATCTTATATTGCATTTATATATATAACTTGCTCTTGCTACCTACACCATACACAATTCCCTACATACAAACACCTGCATACATTTAACTACAAGCATCAATGGTGTTTATCCCAAATCATAATATTAATTTTGCACTATAATATCAATCAATTAATATTAAAATTAACTCATGAGGTATTTTAACAAGGCATTGATCACATACAAGAAAAAAAGTAATTAAATAAATTAAGTCATAACATTATACCTCCTAGTGAATTCAATCAACTCATTTGATTCTTTATTATCTATCTTGATATCTTCATTTCTCATGGGCTTAGCGAAATCTCTACCTAAGCATACACACATGAGAAATGAAAATGCCAATATAGATAACAAATACATTTTTTCAACAAAGAATACACTTTGTACCCTTTCAATGGGGTATCAAAGAACCTTTATCAATATTATCTTCTATATCACTTCCTCCAAGCTACAACAAGGTTGTTAGAACATTCATTGCCTAAGATTTACATTCCATAGCATTTCATCAACACATGAATTGTATTTTAAAAAATGCTTTCATATGACCTCTTCATATCTTTTCTTTTCTTCACCTTTCTCTAATCTTCATCATGATAATCAGATATCATATGTGTATAAAATTATCAAAGAAATAAATATACATACATTGTTAAAAAAAAAAGATCACAAATACATGTCGTTCACAAATAATATACAATTTCAACAACCATGTCATATATCATTTATCTATGATGCTTTAAAGCTCTTATAAATATTTTCCACTACCTTGACATTCTATCTAACTATAATGAAAGAATCATGTAATGGTGTTTTTTCCATCTATAATACATGTTTAATTATAAATACATCTAACTCTTATGATCTTATTATATTAAAAAAGATATGTTACTTTTATAAAATTTCACATACAATCATATCATACTATCAAATGATTATCACAAAAATAGGATTTTTAGAACTGAAAACATAAAAGCCTCATTTTAAAGGCCAAAATAGTGTATTTATCCAAAATGGACAATCGAGCTAATAATTATGCTTGCCAAAAGATTGTTGGTAAATTACAACAATAATATCTTACCTAAATGTATAAAAACAAACAAAGGAACTACCTATACATTAAACTAACAACTACAATATTGATACGAAAGAACTTCTAATGATATATAAAACACATAATATAGAAAAATTAAGGAAACAATTACGAAGAAAGAAGATGAAAAATGCACACATGTTAAGAAAAAGAAGAAGAATAAAAGAGAAAAGATAGAAGGTTGGTTGGCGGTGGCAATGGAGGTGACCAGAGAAGAAGAAGGTGATGGAGGAAGCTAAAATGGTGGAAGATTTTAAGGAAGAAGTAGTTCACATGGTAGGTCTCTGTGTGTGTTGGTGCAAGTGTGAGGAGTGAAAATGACACATTAGGTTAAAAGTTTAGAATGCAAAAAGAATAAAAATCCTATTATAGTATAGACATAAAAAAGAAGAAAAAATAAACTCCACTAAGGTATAGATGGTGGCTGCAATCTAAAAGTGCCTTTTATACCCTTAAAAATATTGTAAAAAATTTTCTATTGAAGTATAGATGACAGTTTTGGGTCCTTCTCCAATGTGCTTACACTATAGATAGCGGTTATAGTTTCCCAACCACCATCTATTTCTTCTACCTTTTTTCATCTAGTTTGGGTTTTAACTAGAGAGCATAAAGACAAACATCCATATTAAAATAGTCATATATATGTTGTTGTCTATTTTTATATTAGTGGAAATATAGATATAGATTTCTAAAGTAGTATATATTGTTTTAACATCTAGCAGCTATGATTTCTAAGATAGAAAAAATAAATCAATCTAATTCTTTATCAAGCTTATTTATTTCAGGATATACTCATATATAATGGGGAAGTAATCATTCAAGATTATTATTTTTAAACAAAAATTTAAATAAAAAAATTAGCTTTAACATTAAATAATTATTAATCGCTTATAGTCAAACTTTGAAGCGATAAAGTTAGATTCCTTTTTTTTAAAGAATTTATCTTTCTTTTAATTATTTTTTTCTCTTCTCTTATATATATATATTTGAAAATACTTGTGCATTACATGAACGTATAAACTAATTGTTAGATAAAACGAAGGATTCAAATAAGTCGAGTCGAGTCCAACCACCCTTTTTTCAACCTCGGATCATCTAGTAAACAAGTTAAAAGCATAATATTGATGTTTAAAATCTCTAAATGAGTTGATCCAAACTAGATCATGAGTCATCTCATTTCATTTTGTTTGATTATGAATTTAATCATTATCTTTACTCATGTATATAATAGTTTTTTGTTCAATCTAAAATTATAATAGGAAGGCTCATCTTTTAATTCAATAATACTTGATTTGCTTATGTATAACATAATATTTTGTTGAACTAAATTATTATAAATGAATACATAGACACTACTTGTACATAATGAGATGCATATAAATGTCACATGCATATGGGGATATATTTTTAAGGTTCTCCCACACCTTCAAGTTTACTTAGTAGTTATAGGGAAAGTGTTGTAAGTATTCTATTTATATATTGTTGAAACACATGTCATAAACTTATATTATACTAATACCCCCATTATTTCTATCAATTGTAACTAGGGGCATTCAACACTAGGTCCTAACCAAAAATTTTGAAAAGATAAATTGATTATTTCTAGTTTTGGTCCAAGACCAAACTGATATTCTGGCCTCCGGTTTGAAAAATTGTTTATCAACTTATTATAAGAATTTCTAATTATCATGAATTCATTCCAACAATGGATAATATTTGAAATACTTAGATATACATCATGATTAACACATTGGGCATGATATGGTCACATGAATTAAATGTAAAACATAAGAGTAGAGATTAAGCAAAAAAATAAATATTTCAAAAGGCAAAAGACCATATTGCCCTTATAAAATCCTAATTCATCATTATACCATAACTCAATTTATAAGGCTCTCTAATTCATGAAATATTACAAACTATCCCAATATATCATTAACAACACCATATCTAAAAATCATAACGTAACTCTAACATTTCACACATAAAATATTGATGCTAGGCTTTTGGTTATTATTTCCAATTTAAGTCTTTTTCTTATAATATAGCACATGTGTTGCTCCTATTTGTCCATAATGTTTTACATATCACACTTGACATTTTTATGACCCAAAAAATCTTAGAAAAAATCAAATTTCTATATTTCACCCAAAAAGACCGCAATGCCTCTAATTAACCTAAATCCCTCCAAATTTGTTATTTTCATAATTTAGGCCACACTCCTCCAAACCCTAGCATATTATATATCAAATTTGATGTAGGAGAATACAATGACATACTCATTTCCCACAAAACTTACAGAGAGACCAAATTTACCCATAAGGACAAAAATCAAATATAATCCACAAAATTCTCCAAGCTTCCAAAATTTACCAAAATTACAATCAACCACACTTACATTATTAGCATCTCAAAAATGTAATCAACTTTAATAAAAAATAGCTCATAAAATCTCAAATGTCCTTAAGGCTAAAACCACCACATGCTCAAATCCCCAAATCCTATAACCTCAACATACTATACCAATTATAATATTTAAATGCAATTAAATATATCCATCTATGGACTTAATAAAATGGCATAATACATCATCATGTTTGAGATTTTATGGCAAATCCTAGCAAGGCATATAATATAAAATTTTCACATAAAATCATGAAATTCATAAAATTATAAATTTACTAAGTAATACATGAATACAAATAAAAGGAAAACTTAAGCATGATTTATAGGAAGAAAAAACATGCTAACATGAAAATTCATAAAATTAATACATAACAAAAATTAAGCCTTAAACTAGATAAATATATTCTTACCAAATGTTACTCTAGTCTCTAAGCAATAAATACTCCTAATCCACCACCTTAACATTTTTTCTTGTTCATCTTCAAATATTAAAAACAAGAGGTTAGAAATAATCAAAATTAGCAAGGAAAAGTATAAGGGACAAAAATAAGGGATTTAGGAGAGTGGAAACCAAGGTTAAAAAGGAGGATGAAGGGTATGAAAATTTGGGCAAGTTGCGTGCCCAAAACCACCACCATTTCTGCCACTCAAAAACCACCATGACAACCACTAGCAAGGTAACAAGTTAGGAGGATGAAAGCAAGGATTTGGGAGGCTAAAATGTAAGGAAAGAGGGGGGGAACCCAAACAAAAACATAGAGCAGCAATGCACATCAGTGAAATAAATCAGCAACAACGACACAAAGTAGTAGTGTCTAGGATGCTTGGAAAGGAAGGTTTTAAGGGAAAAGGAAGGTGGAAGAAGGCAAAAAAGGGGGTAATAATGGATGGTATTTTTAGAGGGAGATGTAAGGAATGAAACCAAGCAAAATAACCTAGGAAAATTGAAGAGTGAATGAATTGAATCGTGGGGCAAAGTAGGAAGGTAATTAGCCAGCCAACAACAACATTAACATGAAATGTCAGCATAAAGGGAAAATCGAGGGCAAAAAGAGGGGGAAAGGTCAGCTATTACTAGAAAAATTTGATAGGTTCATGTAGTATACATTGCACATAATCAAAATAAGTAAAAACAAGGAGTAAAGGTTGGATAATGAGGTTGCTAAAAAGGATGGAAGTGGGTGAAATGATCAATTGTAAGCTCAGCCAATTAGCAACAAAACGTGGTTACTAGTTAAAATTTTGGTGCTCTAAAACCACCCTAAAGGCAATAAATGTTAGAATAAGAGGAGCGTGGATGGAGATAAACATGCAAGGAACAAAACCAAGTAAAGAAAGCAGGAAAAATGGGAGGAATGTTTGGTTTAGCACGAAATAAGCCAATATGGTCAACTAAAAGGAAGTAAAAAGGAAGAGGATAATGGAAATTTTAGATAAATTTCTTCCAAATGAATTGGCAAGTGATGGAGTGAGTTGGAGGAATTTTAGGACCAAAGGTGGCGTATGGTCTGCAAAGGTATGGGGGTATTTAATGTGCTCGACTTCATTAGATTATGGAGAAAAAAATTGTAACATCCCTAAATTTTACTCCTGAAAAATTTTATTTAAAAGAAAAATATGCAAAAGCCAAAGTAGAAAAATAGAGAATATTGCCACTGCACCTAACATAAGATAGACACACACCATCTACCCCATGCTTAGATGCAAGGCTAAAACCTGCCCAACTAAAACTTAAACATCATCTAAACCAAGCGGATAAACTCCCACAAGAAAATATCCAATGGTAGATAAAAAGCAACCAATTTCTTTGAAAAAAATTATCACTAATCAAATTAGTGGAAAACTAGTAAAATAAACCTAGATTTGAAAAGCTTAACAAGGTAAAGAGAAATTAAAATTTAGTTAAAATGCCGTTAAATTTTTAATACGTCGCTTGAAATTTTCTAAAAATAGGTACAAACAAATAAAGATATAGCCAGAAGGGATAAAAACTTAGGATAGCCTACTCTCAAAGCCCAAGTCTTCAACCCAACATTAGTAATCCTACATAAGAGATCTTCTCCCCACCATTAGTATATTGTCATAGGACTCATTCAACCAAGATAGTATCAGTACAAGTCCCAATACCAAGTAAATCAAAACTACCTAACTCATAGAAGGCATAGGATGTACATAAGATCATAACAACCTTTAACTTACGATATTCATTCTCAAGTATTCATGTGATACACATACCATTCCACTCATACAACAACTCATATGATTTCATAAAGTATATAGCATAACATTAATCATTCTCCCAACAGGTATCAAGGAAAGCCATACATGAAATGAATATAGCAAGATACACATGTGATAACTAGAGTCTAACATGCTAACATGGAATATTATAGTCATAATTATTAAAGATATCCATGAGTACATGTGATTTCATACAATATAGCATGTGATCATGGAATTATACCTATGAACACACAATTGGACACAATAACACATGAGTATGAGTGTATAATGAAACATGAACTCATACTGAATAACATAACTATCCTAAAAGATAGTACTCTACATACAAGACCCACATATAATTAAAATAATAGACTATGCAATAATAAGATAAGAACAAGCGACATATGGTAGCACAATTGTAAAGAAGATAACTAAGCAAATATGCATAGGATAATGAAATATAAAGTCCATGGATGAATGAGAATAATTGATTATTGTATTCTATTATTGTGATCAAAACTATCTGATTATTTTAAATTGAGGATGAAGACCCAAATAAATCATAACAACTAATCCAATAATTAAACGGTACTAGCCTTATTTGGCTAGTCCAAAAACGTAACCAAATCATAATAAATAGGATACTTAATCATTTAAGTATGCATACCCCCTATAAGGACAAAATATATCAACACACATAAAAAGTATAAGAGTGTCTATCCAAACCTCGTAAGGCACCTAGGATCATAGAAGATAAAAACACCAGAATGGTAACAAGTGAATACCAAACCTAAATCAAGTAGCTACCCTAAGTGGTACAAGTTCCGACTCAAGATCTTTTTACTTTAAGTGATTAATATTTTATTTAAAGAGTTAACCAAGCATAAATTAGGCCCAAATAACAACAATTAAATTACTTCTATCAACACAATGCAATTCCATTATTAAATCCATTTTGAGTGGCATTACAGCTTATCAATTTCAAGTGACATTAAAGCCAATCCATTCCAAATGGAATTAGAGTTGATCCATTCCAATTGACATTAAAGATGAAATATTCCAAGTGGCATTAAAGCCAAACAGTTTTGAGTGGCATTAAAGCTGATCAATTTTGAGTGGCATTAAAGGTGATTAATTTTGAGTGGCAGTAAAGCCTAACCATTCCATGGCATAAATCTCAACATAAGGCATCACACAATTTCAATCCATACTTAACCAATGATATAATTTTCCAAACCAATTATAATTAAAGCACACTAAAACATGTTCTAAAATTATGAAACATTTAAGAATTTAGTTGAACATGTTAACTACATAATCATGCTCAACCCTTCACATACTCAAACTCATACAATAATCAAGAGGCATGATAACATGTGTTTGCAGTGAAAGTTATAAGCCCATATATACATAGAATTACCATATAAAACATAGTATACTCTTGATATACTTTAATAACATAAAGCATACTCATCACCTTCCACTTCAAGAAGACATACATCCCATGAATCCACCATAAGTAAGGGTAAGTACAAACTTACTTAAGTCTGATGCTGGCTAAACGAAATAAGAAAGAGAGAGATCAGTAGCTTGAGAATCTATGATAACACTTTCCTGTATCGCCAACAAAAATTATAGGAATGGTTAGAAACTACCTTATCAATCAATAATTTAAGTGTTATAATTTAATCAACAAATAAAAGCACAAATAGACTGTATTCAAAAACATATCCAAAACCTAAGACTCAAAAGCATAGCTCCGTTAATATTCAAAATTAAGTATTAACAAAATTAAGTTCAATAAAGATCACTTAGGACATTTCAAATCAATTTGAAGAACCAAAGGAAGGACTATATTAGATAAGTTAATTTTATCAAAAATGACTTGCTAATTAAGTTTTGCAACAAAAAAGACAAACCAACTAATTTTAGAGAACTAATACAAACTGATAAGATAAAAACACAATTCATATTTTATTAAATCATAGCTAGTAATCAACTAGATAAAATAAGTATAAGCAAATCTATTTCATAAAATTATCTCTGAAAATTAGGATTTATAGGCCCGAACTGCCGACCAATCAATTCACTTCAATTAACTCAACTTGATAGTTTATAAATAAAATTAATCTAATTTTAGATAAATCTAGATAATCAATTTCAACAAAAATAATATTACGAATAACCAATTTAAGATAATTATTTTCAAAAATTAGGATTGTAAAGCCCAATTTACAAATTCCAACAATTCAAATGAATTAATCTAAATTGAAGGTGTTAGAAAGCAATAAAGGTCATTTCAAATATTTCTATAAAATTAATTTCAGAAGAACCAACTATACAAATGACCAATTTTATAATTTTATTTGAAAGCTAGGGTTTTAGGTCTGCGAATAAAATTTGGTCAAAAATTATTAATTTATTTAAATTGAATTTTTAAAAATGTAATTAGACCTACTTTATAACATATTGTAAAATCAATCGATCAAAATAATAAAGGAAAAAACTAATTTAATAATATTAGGGTTTTTGAGTTTGGAATCTAAATCAGGTCAAATCTTGTTGAAATATTTAAATTAATGGATCAAAAATAAAAGTAATCATATTCTAATACAAGTTATATAATCATTTGAATAAAATAACTCAATTACACTATCTAAGAATTTTGACCTAAAAATCCAATTCCAATAGATTTGAAAAAAAAAAATCCAAATTGACATTTCCAACATGAAACTAAATACATTTCAAAATATATTATAACATTAATTGAATAAAACAACTCAATTATGTAATTAAATTTCAATACACAAGAATTTTAACCTTGAAATCTAATTTTGATTAGTTTTTCACAAATTCGCAAATTGATAGTTCTGACATAAAATTAGATACATTTTAAAGTATATTGTAAAATTAATTTATCCCAAATAGCTTATTTAGAAAATTCCAAAAAATCTAGACTCAACTGGGTTAAAATTCTAAATTCCATAATTCAATCACATACATCTCAATTAACACATCCAAATCAATCATACAACACATACTTACATAATTATACAACTAATTTAGCTTAATTAAACCCAATCAATGCAAAATCAATCAAAATCAAGTTAGTATTTTCAAAAATGTATACCAAAGAAAGAGTTGTGAATTAGAGAGTTGTGATTTAGGGAGGGTGAAGATGGAGGAAGCTCAACCAAAGGTTGAAGACCACTCACTAGTGGCCGAGTGACACTAGAGGTAGCCAAACGATGGCATGCTACTCCTATCTTTGTGCGCTACTAGATGTGTCGTTGTAGTTGCTCTGGTGAAGCTCGTCGTTGTTGTGATGGTGGTTGGCAATGACTAGAGGAGGGAGTAGTGGTGTGGTTGAGATCGCAACAGAGAAGATGAAGGAGCAAGGGTTGGGGTTCTCGATGCAAGAAAAGGAAAGGGAAACAAAGAGAGGGAAGAGAAAAGAAAATAGGGAGAGAGAAGAGGAAAAATTGGGGGTTTGACCATTTTTTAAATGAATACACATATATATATAATAGGATAATAAACATCTAACAATAATGATGGAAGATTTTATCTAAAACTCATTTAAACCAAAATATTTCGTAAATATTTGAGGTATAAAATTAATATAAAGCTATTTAAAAGATTTTGAAAAATCTTTC
The DNA here is from genome assembly GCA_030549775.1 of Tamarix chinensis. Lineage (NCBI taxonomy): Eukaryota > Viridiplantae > Streptophyta > Magnoliopsida > Caryophyllales > Tamaricaceae > Tamarix > Tamarix chinensis. The sequence continues at coordinate 13,248,728 of CM060173.1, read as the reverse complement.
TATAGAGCATACCAATGAGCACAATGATTTGTATTATTTAAAAAAATACATAATATGGCATTGAAAAATATTTAAAAAAATATCTAGAAAAATATTTAAATCAAATTCTAAGAAACTAGAATTAATTTAAATAATTTTCAAAAAAGTTCATTTGTAAACCAAAAAAGAAAAAATGGAAGAAAATTAATATTAGAAAGAAAGTCATAAATAAGTTGCAAAAATCTTTTTAATTTTAAAATTTTCTAACGACATTAACAACCTCATAAAAATAGATATATATTCAAAGATAGAAATATTTTCTACTGATAAAAATATTTAAAATGATTTTACAATTTTAAAGAGGATTTTATAATTTGAATAATTTATTTCATTATGAAATATAACTCCAAAACAATGCTATAATCACGATGAAGCTATAATCACCATGAAGCTATAATCGAAGAATTAAAAAATTTAAAAATAAAGCACGCTAAAAAAATTAATATTTGTAAAAAAAAATCAAAATCATATGAAATATAATAAAAACATGGTCATAATCAAATATATCTAGAATAATCCACAACGATAATAATTAACTAAATTCTAATATGAATTCAAAACCGTCGATAAAATCACAAAAAAAATCAAAATTAAAATAATTAAACTTTTTCTTTAAGTTATGCTAATAAAATCATGAAGGTCAGTAAAATTAAATTTCAAAAATATAGGGTATTACAAAAATGGTAGTGTAAGGTATTAAATGAGGTGTAAGAATGGTTTAATTTTCGGTAAAGTTTTTAGGTGATTGTGTAACACCCATATTTTAGCACTTAAAAAACTTGTTTTAAAGAATTAATCACAGAAGTCAAAACAAAAAAATGTAGGATTATTATACTGCATCCATCATAAAATATTTACTCCCTATATCCAATCTATGTTGGACATAAGGGAACATGCATAATAAAAATAGAGGACTGAAAGTCCATAGAAAAATAAATATATTCGGATAATCCTACTCCAAACCAATTTGATTTACCAAAGACAAGCTTATTAAAATTATTAATCAATGATGATTTGCAAAATAAAGTAGTGTCTGTTTGTGGGGATTAGAAGCACCCAAAAATTAAGGGAATAATAAAATTGTATCAAGGTTATGCAAAATGCATAAGGTCACATAGAAGAATACGCATGCATATAGATTAACATTATATGATGTGAAATAAGAACTGATTCTAGAGACCCATTATTATATATAGTCATAATCCACTTCTTATTTACATTAAGTTTAGATGCCCACTATTTGTAACTATTGAACGGTATCAACAATATACAACCCAGGGCAAAATGCTCGTGACCACTATTCTCGTTAGGTGAAACAAACTGGTACAACCCCATAGCAAAATGCCCCTAGCTACTATTCTCATCTAGTGGAATGAACAAGTACAATCCTAGGGAAAACCACTCCTAGACACCATTTTAATTTGGTGGAATGAACAGGCACAATCGATACCGACTCATGTGATCTTTTATTTTAAATATTAATGATTTATTAGACTAGTGATTATTTATCTCAAGATCATCAAAAAGACAAACATATAGATAATAAGTACACAACATTTGAACTTAAAATATTTATTCAAAGCATATAAAACACAACCGCATTCATATCGGGACAACTTCTTAGGAAAACCCCATATTTCCCCTAAAAAATCCTAATTTTACAAGATAAGCATAACTTTTTCCATAATATTTACTTTACCAAAAAATTTAGTGCACATCTCTAAAATATTATTATTGATAAGATATCCAAAAATCAAGTTCTAACTCTAATGTATTATATATACGATAACAACCCTACCTCTAGGGTTACTGTTAACCATCTTTACGAAACTCAAATTTCAAAAATATGTATAAATTTTTCCATGAGGATCATATAACCACCAAATTTGGTACATATTCCAAAATACCATTTTTAATTACATATCTAAAAATCAAGTTCTAACTCCAAGGTCATACACATGGGATAATGACCCCGTCTCTAGGGTTAATATTCCTAGTTTAAGCAATTTTCTCATTTTATTAAACTTAGGTCATTTATAATTACTCCCAATATTCCAAATAATATATTTAGCACATTTTGAACCAATTAACACATTAACATACCAAATATTCCATATTTAACCAATATTGAATAAATTACCCTTAAAATAGCTAAAACACCCATATTTTTACAAAAATCCTACAAGTTCCAATATAAATAATTTTTGACTTCCAATACATCTCATCATAAATAAATAAATAACCACTATATATATATGAGTAAAACATTATAACCCAACTTAGATAATGATTCATATCATCTGCTCAATTTACAAAACAAGCTTAACTAAATGATACTCATAAACACAGACTTTCATGTATTAGTCATTTCCCCACAATACAACATAACATATCATACAAAAAATTAATATCATGACATAATCCATATAATGATACCAAACATGAGATTTCATATAAAATTTAAAATTGCATACAAAACCCTAACTATGATGTGTATCCTTACCAAAAATGTCTTATGTCTCTGAGCACATATAACCCTAACATGCCTCCTTTGATACCACCAAACAATCACCTAAAAACCAAGGATAATACATCATTAGAACTTAAGAAAACAACCAAGGAAAATCTAAGCCAAAGAAAGTGGAAAATGGAGTAAAACTAAAGCAAACCAAGTTATTCAAAGCTTGAACTAGTTGCAGTAGAAGTTGGTGTAACAAGAGAGGGTGCAGCGTGTGAGACTTGTGTAGCTATGGGTGGTGCATGAGGACCTCTCGTTGGTGGTGGTGGAGTGTCATGAAGAATGGATATAACTTGGGGTAGTGAAACGTGAATAGATCACCTTGGTGGGGGTGGAGTGGCGTGAGATTGGGGTGTATTTCGGATAGTTGTAGCTTGAGTTTGTGGTGTAATTAGGGGGTGTCTTGCATGAGTAGTTCATGCATCTAGGGGTATTATGTGGGAGTTTGATGTAGGTAAGTTAGGTTAGATGAGATGATGGTTGTTTTGTGATGTTGTGACATAAAAATGGTGGTTGCTGCATGAGAAGTTGATGCAACCAAGGGGATATGCATGGGTTTTAAACGCAGCCAAGGATAATCCACACGAGGCCGTATAAACTATATAAAGATTTGCTAGAATAAAATGGAAAATCTTGACCGAGATGATACTAAGAATGGAGGAGGGATTTGGGGGAGAGTTTGTGTGATTTGTAAAATGAAATAAGAGAGGGAGGGGAGGGGTATTTATTAGAGATGAGGTGAAGGTGTGAAATGGGAATACTGAAGGTGCAAGGTCAAAGAAGTTGGGAAGGGATTAAAGTGTAAGGAGGTAGGTGCAGGGAATAGATGAAGGGCAGTGCAAGGGATGGGAATTTAAAAAATAAAGGGAGCCATATGGGAGGAGGTTGCATGGCCTAAAGGGAAAAAAGGAGAAAGAGTTGATTGAGACAAAGGAGAAGGAAAAGAAAAAAAAATAGAAAAAGGAGAAAGAAAAGAGAAAATGGGAAGTGAAAAAGAATTTAGGGTTATGATTAGAATTAGGTTTTAATTTAATATTAAATAATTAGGATAAAATTAATATATCGATTAATCAAGGTTAGGGTTATATTAAAATATTAATTACCTAGGATTAGATTTAGCTAAAATTTGAAGTATTGAAGATTGATACGACATAAAAACAAATTATTATTCTCCATCATGAGGGAAAATCTTGTCTGGTAGTGAAGGGTGTTAAAGTTAGTTTACAAATTTAAGATAATTAAATAGATATGAAGGCTAGAAAATAGGGATTTATTATGAAAAATAGCAAATAAATCTCAAAAATCATAAAACAAATATGGAAAGGTGTAGAATAGTTTTAGAAACTTATATATATATATATATATATATATATATATATATATATATATATATATATATATATATGTATATATAGGGTATTGGAGTTTATTTAAAGCTTGAAGGATGGAAAACAAGAGAAAATGACAAAATTAGATAATCCATAGAAATATTTTTTTAGCAAATGCACAAAAAAATAGAGGGACTGGAAGGGTTTGGAAAGATGTGGGATAATCTTATAAATTCAAAATGTAAAAATATTTGACTTTAAAATTTGTTTAGAGTTCAAATGGATCAAAACGGAGAAATTTTATGTGGCTTTGTGATTTGTAAGGATTGGACAAACTTAAAAATGTCTAGGGAACTCATCTAAGCTTATAATATTTTTAGGAGTGTGAAAAAAAATTATACAAGTCAAAATGAGCAAAAAATGACTTAGGATGAAAAATCACATAAATTACAATTTTCTGTAAATGAATAAAATCTTTTAATAAACAAACAAATAATTAATAGAAAGCTTGAAAAAGATGTGGAAAACGTAGAAATGAAATAATTTGCTTGGTAATAATCCTAGAAAACATTTTTAAGTTAAGAATGATTGTATAAGAGCAAAAAATCTAAGATCAAATAAATCATGTAAAAATGCAATTTTTTCCAAACAAATAAAAGAGTCACATAAGGCTCAAATATTATATGAATGACCTAGAAATAAATATTAAAAAATAAATTAGGAGTCTAATTACACAATAATTAACATTAGTAAAAAAATAGAGTATTACATTACTACTATCTTAAAAGAGACCACACCAATAAGGAACAAAAGGTTAGGGAAGTAATGCAGCTAAATGTCAAATGAAAGGTTAGGGAAACAATGAGGTGAGGATTGAAAAAAGATAAAGTGTAGAGAAACAATAAAACATTAGAAATTTACTATAATGTAGAAAAAAAGAAGTTAATAAAAGCCTTAAAAACACTACCTTCAAAACCATACAACCAATTACGAGTAGTTATCAACGCTTTAATATTTTCAGGTAAGTACGAGCTTCTTCACTTATTTAAAACCCTACCTCCAATGCTAAAAGTTGATTTTAATGCAACAATTGTGAGGGGCATACTTAAGATATCCCTAACTAGATGTGAAAGCTCTCCATATTGAGACCCGTTCTCTCTCCAAAAGTCAAGAAAATTTACCTTGATTTTGTGATCCATTCTAGGATCATCTAGATACTTATCCAACTTTATCTTTTCATTATAAGTGTATGCAGTCTCATTTTTATCAAAACCCTAAAAATTACAAAAATAAATGGATATATATAATATCAAAGTAAGAATGATAAAATAAAAAATTATGTATAATAGTCAATTGAATATAAATATAATAATAAATCAAAATTAAAGGAAAGGAATAAAAGATTAAGGGAAGGTGAGAAATGTAAACTTACAGCAGAGAAATAAAATTTACGCTTCCAAGTAAAACCAATGGTGTTAGTGTCTGATGTTCATGATGTTCCACAAAATTTATTACAAGTACCTCCTCCATCATTTACTAAAGGATATTCCACTAGGAGTATCCCTAACTTAAACCTCACATCATTAACCTTCAAAGAAGCTCTTGTTCCATCCTCAAATAATTTTTTATAGCAATACTTTAGAAAATCCAACTTACAATGAGGATCAAGAATCACAACAAAAGCAAATAATGTACCATATTTATTCCCATCTAAGTTGGCCCAATACTATCAAATTTAATCTTCATTTCTATAGCCATTTTCTTTAACACTTCATCACCCTTTACCAACTAATTTAAAAGCATTTTGATCTTCCATAGATTCTCAAAATACAAATTTGTCATGGGATACTAACTACCAGAAAATAACTCAGTAATATCATAAAATGGTTCCAAGACATCACAAATTTTTTCAATCATGTCCCACTCTTGAGGTCTTGGGAAATGCTTGTAGAAGGGGTCAACATCCACCATCTCCTTAAATCCATTATGATAAATAATAGCTCTATCAATCATCAAATAAGTTGAGTTCCACCTTGTGGGAACATCAAGCCATAATGCTTTAGTAATGATATCCAGGCTAATTTCACATAATTTAGAAATGTAGTCTTCATCGATTCTAACCACTTGATGTATTTTACACTATCTCTAATCTTAACAATAATATCCTTTATCACCTTAAGCCCATCCTTAACAATAAGATTCAAAACATGAGCACCAAAACAAACATGTAAGTAAATGCTATCTTGCAACAAAAGTTTTTGATCATTTAGCGTATTTCTCAAATGATCTTCCATTCTGTCATTGCTAGAAGCATTATCCAATGTGATAGAGAACATATTATACTGAATACCCCAATCTTGAAGCAAACTTAACACCAAATTATGTAATATTTTTCCCATATTTGGTGTTTCTATATGATGAAAATTCAGTACTCTACTATTCAACTTTCAATAAGCATCCACAAAATGAGCAGTCAAACACATATTCCTCTCAGTTTGACAAGAAGTCACACAAATACAACCAGGGATGCTACGAAGATAGTTCTTAAGCTCAATTTTCAAGTTTGAATGCAATTTCAATACGCCTGATTTTGTAGTATTTCTACAAATTGTTCTAACTTGATTATTCAAGTATGCATAAATTTCTCTATTGCCTTTGTGTTCAATCCAAGAGAATACATACCCATGTTTGATGATAGTCCTTGCTAATAGATCTCTATAGATCCTTTGGTCATAAACATTAGATTCTACTTTCACAGTTTGTTGATATGATGGACATTTATCAAGATGTCTTTTTTAGATTTTTTGTTCCATAATGAGAACTAGCAATGAAAGAAGCCAACTTATAATGACTGCAAAGTGCTATCTCTTTTTTATCATTGGTCTCAATTCCTTTAAGCCTCAGAAATTCTTTCCAAACTAAGCTCCTTTTCTTATCTGCTTCTTGTAATTCAGGATTTGGAAGATTACTAGCATCATAATTTTTAGCTTTCATAACTATAATAAATTAAAACAAATAAATATAATTATTCACAATAATTAAAACACCCATGACTTAAAATAGAAAGTGAAATAAAGTCTTAAAAAAATTTATAAAAGGCCGGTATATGAGTTCTTAACAAATAGATTATTTTGATTTAACAAGCTAACATGTAATCTTCATGCTAAACATAGATACATAATAATCTATTTGCATGCTAAACAGATGGATATTAGCCTAAACATGTATGATCGGGCCTAACATAATGAATTTTTCTACTTAAGACTCAATTTCAGTCTCATGCTTCACAATAAACAAGTACTAGTACATCCAAAATAAACCATCCCACAACTAAAAGGTCCTCAAGAAAACAAACAAACAAACAAGCATAACTATCATCCTAATGAGCAAAGTAAGAAACAAGACTATGGAGCATGGCAAAGCTGACAAGAGAATCTATAAAAAGAGAGAGTGAAGCAATAGCAGCCAAGTACTCCCCAAAAAAGGAGTTCCGAATTCCAAAACCAATACCCACTAAAGACCTGTCTCAAAGTACAAGCGACCGGACAAACATAATGCATAAGACAACGTTAGTAACAACAGACAGAAGCATTACATCATGAGATAGGAGTCAAAATGATCACTAATACATTAGCATCGTTCTTGTTAGGAGGAATAATAAATGCGAATAGGCATTTTGACTGATTTCTGCAACAAATAATTACCAAAGAATGAAGACTATATAGCTAAGTAACCTCACCTCTGACCACTACAGTAATGGTGATTGAAAACAAAATAGAGGAGAGGAGGAGATGGAATGGAAGTATGGAATGAAATGAAAAAGGTTAAAACAAATAGGAGAAGAAGGAATGGAAGTATGGAACAAAATGGAAAAAGTCGAAAAAAAGGAGGAGCTAGGAGCGGCCAAACGGGGAGCTGGAAGTCTGGAACGAGATGCATCACAGCAGTAGTGAGTCGAAGGAGGGATCCAAGGAGGTACCGAGTACTAACTAGTGGAAGCGGTGACTGGTCTGGTCGTGGATGAGAGGTTTCTGCCTGTTTGGTTCAAATCACATGATTCACACCACAAACAAATGGGGCAGTGGCGAGTGATGACGCAGTGTGAGTGTGCGAGTGTGACTACAGTGTGAGGCTGTGACTTGTGAGCCTTAACCGACTAATCGAGTAGTCTACTACTAGTATAGTAGTAAGTAGGAGTAGTAGTAGTGTAGTACCGACTATACTAATACTCCTTATGTATGAGATATTTTGATAAGTGATATATTAGATTTGGAGGAAAAATAAGATATAGATATTGGGGGGATAAGATTTAGGTGAAATATTAGAAAAAAAAGTTCCTAGAAAATTAGAAATATTTTAACTAATATCTCACTATAGTTTATATAAAATTAAAAGGCTTAGAAAAATAAGAAGTGAAATATTTAAGAGGGGATAGTGTTAAAAAAAATATTTAGTATTTAATGTATAAAAAATAAAAATGATTCAAAAATGAGACTTTTAAATAAAATTTAATCATTGTAAGATTTTGATTTTATTTTCTCATAGTATTTAAATTTAATAATAATATATATAATGTTATTATTAATTATAATTATCATTAAATTTAAAGATACAAGTTGTTTGTATTTCTAACCCTAATTAAAGTTTGAGGCTAAATTGTACATGGAATTTATTCACGGCTTGTTTAACATTTACATCTTTATACTTTATAATACTAATTCCCTTTGACAATATTTTTTAGTTGGTATGTTAGTAATATTTTGTGATAGTATATATATTTTTACTCATTTTAAAATTTTATTTTAATTATAGATTTAGTATTTGTCATATGATTTTTTACTCCTTAATTTATAATATCAATAGACTAGTAGTCCGTCTCATATTTAAATTATATCATTTTTTTAATTTATTTTAGCTAAAGCAATATTTATTCATTTTATTTTAAATATCTACTATCATTTTAGTGAAATTTCAATTCATAAATATTGAACTCATTATTTTGTACTCAATTAATTAAATATATTATTTTTGCTAAAACTTGTTTCTTTGTAAAATTAGTAGATCATTAAGAATAATTTTTTGGATGCTCACATTATCTTCAGTACGTGTGCTCTTAACTTTTTTTTATTAGATGATTAATGATGTTGGAGCTTAAAAATCAAGTTTGATTGAAACTTGAAAGATAATCTGTCAATTTGTTGATAGAATTACGGTATAATAAGTTAATTACTAATATAAAAGGGTAACTAAGTTATAATTTTATAAATTTACTTAAAAATGTGCATCTTCAACGGTAAGTTTTATTTTGTAATTAAATCAATGACAAGTGAGATATTTATAATAATTTCAACCAACTAAAATTGATTTAACTCATTAAATAATTTATATTTCTAGTATTTATTTTGATGTTGATTTCTTTTATATATGAATATTTAATATTTTTATATTATAGATTGAATTTCCCTAATATAATAGTATCTTAGCATATCATAGAATCTATGACAATATATTACTAGAAATTCCAATCCATTCAATTTAACACGACATCAAACATCTCAGCCGCCAAACTTATAAATATGAAGAGCAAATCCATATGTAGTTATAAACTAATTGATCCAATTTGATAAATTTAGTTGTAATTTAACAAGGAATAAATAACTTTAAATATATATAGAACTCGCATTAAATATTAACAACGATGGTCAACATAAGTAAAAATTAAAAAGATAAAGAATATATAGGCTTTTTAGACCTTAATCAATTCAACTCTTCTCTCATAACAAATCAAGGATAAAGAATATGTTTGAGGAAGCACCTATTGGAAGAAGATTGTGTGTGATAAGTTGGAGATGAGTCAGATATACGAGTATGGGAGGATACATGAATAAGTCATAATGTAAGGTATTTTTGACTTCATCCAAATGGTTTGGATTAGAAAATAAGTTCATAATTATTGAAATGCAACACATGTGAGATATATCATGGAATTGTTAGATCATGGCTCTTAGTAAAAGAATACAAAATTATTATGACCTATTTTACAAACTATGAAACTATTGGATATTTTAAAGCTTTATTAAATTTACAACTAAATAGGGATAATATTAGCTAGGCATGATATTGAACTAAAAGATCTAAAGGGAGCCAAGGATGAATCATCATCATCATCAAGTTTGCAATGACAATAAATCTAACACCACACAATCATCACTAAGAATATCATATTAAGATTAATACTTCAAAGAATCAAAGGCTTGTAAGGAGTAGCTTTTAACTAAAAATAAGTTGGTTGAGAAAGGTACGAATGGACAAATGTATGAGATGTGTGAACAAGCAACTTAGATTTTAGTGCATGAGATTAATTATTGCCCAATTACCTAAGTGTTTTATTTGGATGATGATAATCTATAGTGAAGTTGTATACTATAAAAAAGCAATGAATTTAATTGGATCTATTTCATAATCTAACACTTAGATGACGATATATTAGAAATAACATGTACACTAATATGGATTATTTGGATGAACTGAAATAGGAGGAGATCAAAGGACTCTGCACCGATTCAGTGACCAAAGAATATTATTGAGGATACCATGCACTTGCTACTAGAATATTATGCCATAATATTAAGAAATGATATAATTAACAAAGGAAGGACATGGTCCACCATGTAAGCAACTATAAAAACAAAGGAAATGGATGATATGCATATTGATGCAAATTGAACATGAACAATGCAGGAAAAGCAATGTAAGAAATCATGAAAATTATAATTGCGATTTGAGGTGTAAAAGGCAATGTATTGTCGCTTATTAGCTATGTTGTGATCATAATAAATATCTAGTGATATATTTACAATATAGATAATTGTCTTAAGACATTAAATATATAGTATAGAATTTAGTATGCTATGGTGGAGTATTATTTTACTAAGTTAGGTATTGAGATAAATTTATTGGAAGTGGCATAAGGTTTATAATCATAAGACAATTTTGATATTTCATTTTTCACAAAATTATTGATGATTGTGATTTTCATTTATCACATATATATTTATTGTATATTAAAAATTATTATCGAAAATAAAAAATTGCGACAATGTGATATTAAGAAATTCAAAAACCATAGCAAAAGAAGCTAAAACCAAACTAATAGTAATAGGATAAGTTTGTATTATTATGGTTAGAAAAAAAACCCTCTTCTTTTAATTTGTAATAGCAATGTGCTCAAAGATTTTATAGTATTCTAAAAATACTTAAAGTTAATTTTGTAAAAAATTAAAAATAATTTAATCTAATTTTATTTCATGCAAGTTCTAATTTTTATGTTCCAACTCGTTCTCAATCATGATTCATATTGTTATTAATAATATCCAATTTGAACCATTTGATTTAACCCAAAATCTATAGATCCGAATTTAAAAAATCTGATAGATCTGACACTTAGTTGATCCAATTTACACCCGACCAATATAGTGACCTGAACCCGAACTCAAACCTAACCCAATTCTATAGACCCGAACCCGAGAAACCCAAAGAACTCAATATCAACCTGACTCAAATCACACTCAACCTGTCACTTAACCCAAATCGAACCCAAACCCAATCCAAAGCAACACAACCCGCAACACAGCCGAACCGAATTAGACCCAAACTTGACTCGATTGTATAGTAACCCAAAGTTGATCTGACCCACATCAACCCGACCCCAACCCGACCCAAATGACTCGTTTGCCACCTCTAGTTGAAATCCAATCACCATCCATGATTTCATCAGAAAAAAGCTTTAAAGCAGTAGCCAACAAATACATGCAAGTTCGGGAGTATCTAACACTACATTTTGAAGCAAAAATAACGTTCAGAAAACGAAAGGTTAATTTAAATGACACCGTCAAGGAAAGACATTAATTTCCATTGCAATCTTGAGTAGAAATACAAGATCTGAATGTATCCATAAGAATTTCTTCATCCAGATTTTGACCTGCGTGTGAAACAACAAACATATCACTGAATTAACAAGATGTGGAAAACAAATTGAATTTGTAACGAGTCTTGGTAGACATTTTACCTATGAATACTACTTTATTCAAACGACTTTCTTCCTTTTTCCATGTACGACCTGGAACAATCTCGTATATCTCTCTTACAGCCTGCAGAAGATACGCAGGTATGGCTCAACTTTGGAAAGGCAACGGCATGAAAACTGGAGCAACTTCATTATTATAAGGATCATATTATAGCATGCATAGAAATAGGCCTGGAAGGTCCAATGCTGCCAGCAATGATGGATAAGGGAAGAAAACAATTAAGAAACTGCTCAAAATCCACCATACCTGCAACGTGTGCAGTTTATCTGAGTTTACGATGTTGAAAACACCTTTGCAGCGATAGACATCCATGCCATATTTCTTATCCCAAAGAATTTCCTCAATCCAGGTACGAACCTTCAAACAAGGAAGGAAAGTCAGGATGTGTAGAACAACTCAACAACGTAAGTTAAAAGATTTGAGAGCAGAGAAACTCAACAAAGTTTAATTACGTATTCCGTTGTGTAGATCTAGCATAAAAGTTGAACCTCAATATAATCCCAATGGAAACAGAGCCCAATAGAGAAAGTGAAGGAAACACTGAATCTGGATACTACTAAGATTTGGCTTAAGTTTTACCACTCGGCCTATATTTTATAGGAATCGAGAGGGTTAACAACTAACATTGCCACTCAATAAGACTTGGGGATGGTTCAATAGGATTAGGGATTAAGAGCAACTGATTGTTTGAGTACCTTACAAAAGGAATGCAACTGAGCAAGGGCCTCTTAGGACGAGTAGGCTTTTACAGGTAATTTTTCTAAGTTAGCTGATGACATTTGTATGTCCAACAAACCCGTGCATCGCTTCCTTACATAAACCTCACATATTTGTTCTTAACACAATTTTTTCTTGTTTAAAAAGAAAGCAGGAAGTCAGAAACACAGCACATCGTTAACTATCACAAACTTGACATACCTTCGGAAAGGATATGCTTTCATGAAATAAGGGTAACCCCGTAAATACCTTATCAAGACAAACAGCCTGCAGAAGGGAGATACACAAAGTTCGGACACTCTCATCATGAACATCCTTAGTACTTAAAGACTTGCTATTTTCCAACAGTTTGTCCAGGTGAGCGGCATGCTGCATGTGATGGGTAAAAAATGTCACCAGATATGGAGAGATCAGCTGCACCTATAACTTGGTAAAAACAGCATTGCTTAGCTAACCGTAGCATTATATGCGTCTCGGTTCAATATTTGGGCCAAGTCAACCTGACAGCGAACAGACCAAATAACATGAACAATGGAATTAATTTGACGGATCTCCTTCTCTAGATCCTCCAAACTACCCTCCGGACCCTCTGCAGAAACCAAATCAATCTTGTTAAGTATTACAACATCCTGCATCAAGCAAAAACTCCTGAGTATTTCTCCAGCAAAGTCCATCAAAGACATAACCAATCAAAAGTTCTAAAAGATACACAGTTAAAAGTCCCTGGACCTCATGATAAGCACAGCATACCAAATGACGAGGGCAAGCATAGGGATGAATAACTATTGCCCAGCTAAAAATTGCACTGAGATTAATCAAAAGACAATTACCGCAAATGCAATCTGATGGAAGGCTTCAGGAAACGAAGATGAATCACAACGCTCTTTCAGCTGATAATGAAGGTTCTTGGCATCCACTACCTGTTCAAGTAGCAGCTTTGTTAGACAACAATGGAGAAAAGGAAAGGTGACTCCCAGATAGAACTCCAGAGACTTCTATTGATTACTATACTGATAGCATGCAGTCTTTGTATGTTATGGGCGCTTACTTGTGCTGTGGCTACCACTGAGCCGACTGGGCCCATCAACCCAATTCCAATATAGAAGCATTGGGCTTGATCCAAATTACGAGAAATGAAATTATTGGGCTTGTTATTCTGTGTATCTTAAGTAGTCCTTTGATAATGTAATAAAGATAATACATCCATTAGATAGATGACAGCATGTCAGCTTGTAAAAACCTATAAATAAGAGTTTAGTGTCTCAATAAACAGTCAACTTAATTCCCTGATCTATAAAATCCCAACCCCATCAGCTGTAGAATTAACTGATTAAGTTAATTCCCAGGCCTGTTTTGCTCTCTCCTCTCTCATTCGCACACCTCCCTAAAATCTTACCCTAGCCGCCGGTCTCCCAACACTAAGGTATCCAACGGCCTCTTCCCCCTACTTTCTTCTTGCCCTTCCACCATACAGAAGTGTAAGAACTTGATGGCAAAGCAAGAACCCCAGTTTTAATCATCCCCAATCCTAAAATAATCCACCTCATCATCCCATAACTCAATCTATAACCTAGGATCCTAACATTGTATTTGTATCTAATCATTGTCTTTGTATCTAATCATTGTCCAAGTGGATGCGAGGCTTCTATTGAGCATTTAGGAGGTCATGAAGAACAATCAAGCCAGTATGTTTTACCAGAAGAGAACAAATTCAACCTTAATGCAGCGGTGAGAACCTTGGGCATGTTTTAAAAGTTCATTAGCTATCAGAACTAAGAAGGTAGAACTTACAGTGATGATTGAATCAAGCTTGACAGCAGCTTCCAGTTGATCGTCCAACCAAAGGACAGATGCAAGAGGAGCAGGATTGGCCAAGCCAGTTGTCTCTAATAATATGTGATCCAGTCTGCCAATGGCAAGGGTGAGAAGAGGAATTAATCACCTTACTCTGCTATATCATCAACCAACCATAAATAAATGATGGAAACACAACTTTCTCGAGCTTCTCTATTCTCATACAAATTCCGATAGGATTGCCAGAAACATTAGTTTGGACACCTAAACTAAATTAGTACATAATCGTATACCTACATTCATAAGTGAATCCCAACTACTCCATGAATCATATCACATGACTCGAGGATAAAAGAACTAGAAGCATTGCCCTATACTTCCCCTGATCCAGGGGCCAACCAAATACGCAAATGGTGAAAGAGAAAACATTTGATACTAAATTTTCAATCATATATACCAAGTTCAAGTTCAAACACTGAACAATCAAAATAGAATCACATATCTATTCAAATTGCAGGTTTTAGCTGAATAAAGAACCTCAAATCTCCATCTAAAGCTCATAACCAATACATTGATAGCAATATTAGACGACAATCAGAAAAAAGCTATTAATATTCAAAGTTACATTACAACAATCTTGAAGCCCATAATATGCTCAACAAATGAGATATTTAAAGAGAAGTTACCTCTCCTTTCTGTGAACAAGTTGCTCAAGTGCCTGAACCAGACTATGCTTAACAGTACAACAAATACAACCATTGGCTAACTCAACCCACTCTTCAACCAACGCTCCACCATCTCCTTCATTAATCATCGCCCTTTCTACACCAATTTCCTCTCCAAACTCATTCAAAATAACTGCTATCCTCTTCCCGTGTTTCGAATTCAAAATATAGTTCACCAGCTGAAATTTTCAACACCCAAAAAAAAAATCATCAAACAAGCTGAACAAACACGAAAAGTTCGACCGAACCGAATATCACGGAAAATTAGCTAGTGAGAGATAGCC
Organism: Tamarix chinensis; assembly: GCA_030549775.1. Lineage (NCBI taxonomy): Eukaryota > Viridiplantae > Streptophyta > Magnoliopsida > Caryophyllales > Tamaricaceae > Tamarix > Tamarix chinensis. Next base: position 13,233,236 of record CM060173.1, on the reverse strand, counting down.
GGCATACTGTGGACTTGCCAGCACCGAGATAGCCAGTAATGACAGTGACGCCGACAGAAGCATCGCCGCTCCCTGCTGGAACTGATGATCGGTTGAGCTGCGCCGGAGTACCGGGGTTCTCGATCAGGATTGCAAGCGGTGGGTTTTCATCGTCGTCCATGATTCTCCAATTACTTTGTTTTCTCAGGCCGGTCCTTCCGCTACGAAAGGTGATTGTTGATGGTAAATTTGTAGTTCCTGCGTACCTATATTTCTTTTTTCACACCTTTATACTTCTTTATATATATATATATATATATATATATATATGGGAAGGGTCACATATAAACATAAGAACTAATCTCATCCATTAGATCAAAATTTAATCAATATTTAAGATTTTAATAATACCAAACCAAAACACTAACCCAAACCTCTAAAACTATAAACTATACAGACCCCAAACCCTAAACCCTAAACCCCAAACCATGTAAACCCTAAACCTTAAACCCTAAACACTCCAAACCCGAAACCCTAAACCCGAAACCCTCTAAACCCCAAACCATCTAAATCCTATACCCTAAACCCTCTAAACCCTAAACCCAAACCCTCTAAACCGTCTTGTGCACAACCTTGTTGGTGAACTGTCTTTGCGTAAGCACCAATTCCTTGCAGAGGAGTCATGTAACTGCATGCAATTCCTAAACCCAGGCCAACAAACAAAAGAAATAAGCGACAATATTAGCCATATAATAATACCGACCCAAAGATAAATCAGCAAAGATACAGCCACCCAAAAAAAATACAACATTATTAATCAGACTAACATACAACCACCCAAAGATACAACATTACTCTGATTATAACTAATCAAAGTATTGACAATACAACAACAACAGAAAACAATCTACAAACAACAAACATAAATTGGCAAACAACAGAAAAAATAAATGTCAAACACCAACAAAAAATAATAAATAAAGAACAAATCACTCGGCAAAAAAAAAATCAAGCTGATGCTCGATGTTGCTAACAATGGTGAATATCGAATAAGAAACAAATATTCAGACATAAATCAGCAATACAGCACCATACCAGCATATACTATGCAAAATATACAACAAATTGACAACAATATCTCTGAAATACCGGACCAATCAACATAGAAATTAAATCCAAAATTAACAAAATCAGTCGGTAATGTCAGAACAATCAGCACAAAAATCAAATTAAAAATGAACAACCGCACAAGAAAAGCCAAATCACGCAAACAAACTTATGAATTGGAGGAGAGAGGTCGGAATTATACCGATGATGTGCACTGAGGTGGCGGTCGTGGAGGTTGCGCTGGACTGTTGCGTTGGTTGTTCTAGCTGCAGTAACGGTGGAGCTCCTACTCAGGTCGCGCTATTGCCGTGCTGCGCCACTAGTGGTGCTTGTCCGTGTCCACTATGTGGCGGTTGAAGTCAAGATGGGTAGAGGAAGGTTAAGAATGAAGAAGGTGAGGTCTGGTTGAAGTGAACAGAGGCAGAAATGGTGATAGAGAGAGGGAGACGAGTGGCGCGATGGAGAGAGGGAGACGGGAGGTGCGATGGGAGAGAGGGAGACAGGTGCGAAGGGAGGATCAGGGGGTCGGGATAGAGAGGCAGACAGGGGGCGAGGAATAAAGAGCCAAACACGGGATGCATTTTCAACCATATGATATTTTAGATCTAACGGTTGAAAATCATTCCTATATTTGTACAGCAAAAATAGTTCACACAAGATACTCTTTCTATATATATATTTTTTTTTTCAAAATTATCCTTCAGCATATCTCTCTCCTCTCTCATTCTCTTTTATTTTTCCCATCTCTCAAAAAATCATCCATCTGATTGCTACTCTTGAATGTAAGTGATAGATTTATTTATCTTTTTTTATATATTAATTCTCTATCTAGCATGATTTTGTTGTCATGTTGGATCGATTATATGTGAAAATCTGCAAAAGAAATAAAGGAGGGGACAAACAGGCTACTCACGTGTGGGGGCACGGATGGGTGAGTTGAGCGCGACAAAAGGGGGGCCTACAGGTGAGCCACCCTTGAGACCGCAAGGCTTCGGGCAAGAGCCTAGTAGTTCTCCCCCTTCCTACGTATTAGCTTCCAGGTGCTTGCTCGTTCCTTTGCACTACTGACATGTCTCCTCCACCCACCTACATATCAATTACCCGTCAACTTCCCCCTTACGCAGCAACGACCAGTCTTCCCTGTTGTCTACTTTACCTTGTACTTAAAGACCAAACCCTCAACCATCAATCCCATACCCTAAACCCCAAACCCTCACATATCATCCCTAAACCATAAACCCTTAGCCCCAAACCCTAAACCCTAAACCCTAACCCTAACCATGCACATTAACCCCTAACCCCCTAATCCATTAACCATATACCCTAAACCCTAACCCAAAACCCAACTCCCTAATCCCTAACCCTAAGCCCTAATCCCCAATCCCTAAACCCTAAATCCAAAATCCCAAACCCTATACCCTCAAATATCAACCATCAACCCCAAACCCTCAACTGTAAACCCTAATTTGATTTAATTTAGTACAATATTCAATTATTATTTAGTATAATATATATTAATGATATATTAATTATAAATTGCATATGGCAAGTAACAAAGGAAAGGGTAAAGAGATTAGGCAAGATGCTCTTGCTAATAGGGTGTCCGTGTCCAAGAGAGTCTTAACCATGAGTGTTAGATCACGTGTTACGGCAGAACGCAGTACTAAGATAATGCCGCATAGTTCTCATGCTAATTGTATGCCATATGAGCATGATTATGATGTTGGCACTAGCACCTCCAGCTAGGTAGCAAGATCGTCTTCGTCATCAACAGTCGTGATGATTGGTGGTTGATGGGGTCTACAGGCGGTAGTCCAGAGATTCATGATCTTTTTACTAGCTTTAAAGGCCATGTGACATATGCCATATTGAATTCTAATGAGATAGTTTTTACAAATTTATTTATTATGTAATATTTTTTTTATTATAATTCATGTCATCTAATGTTTTTCTGATCTTTTTTGCAAGAACCACGTGGGTCATAAAGGGTGCAGTCGAGGGTAAAGGTGCTTGCAAGGCTACCTCATCTCACTCTTAAGAATGGAAATGTTTATTATCTCGTTGAGCACACATGGTTGAGAGCTTTTCGTGACAGTCAGTTCCACTATTCATAACTATCCACTGATATATGCTTTTGTTGAAAGGTGGCATCCAAAGATTAACGGTTTCCATCTTCTGTTTGATGAGAGTACTATTACCCTCCATGATGCATGTTTCATTATGCACCTAAATTGTCATGGGTATGCATGCACGGGCGAGCCATACTTGTGCAACAACGATGTTGTGAGTTTACTTGCACAAATGTGAGGTGAAGACGAGACGGTGGTCAGGGGAACATATTTAAAGGAAAACTCGGTCACATTGGATACCATTATAGATAAGATTATGACCGAGCGGGTTGATGACGATGAGTCTTATGCTAGACTCTATTTGTGGTACTTGCTTTCATGCATGCTTTTTTGTTAATAAGTCTAGCAATCATGCCTCATTGTCATTGTTACGATTAGTTGCCGATTTGGATAATTTGTGCTATCGGTTTATTGGAGTCGCTACATTAGCATATCACTACAGGAATCTTGGACTCGCATCTAGAGTTAGGTGCAGGTAAATAGGTGGTTGTATGACTTTATTGGAGGTAATAATTTATGTTGATTTGTTAATTTAATTAGCTAATTCTAGCAATGTGTAAAATTTACATATATTGTTGTGAATATGTACAGGCATGGATATACGAGTATTTTTTTTCTTTTTTTTGCTGGTCTTATTCCCACACATTTTGTAAATTCATGGGATGTTGGAGCGATGAGATGAGACACTTCTCGTCAAACTTGTCCTTTGGAGTCACTAGAGGACTTTGTTCATAATAGGAAGCATATAGTAAGATCAACGTAGGTGGTTTACTACCTTTCTCTTTTATTGTTCAATTATTGCTAATTCTTACTAAAAATATTTTTCATGTATTTGTAGGTTGATTTTATGCCCTTCACCACTGATCCAGTATCATCACAAGAGGTGCCATCGTACCAAGACTGCCTCGTCTATGTGGACATTATGGAGTCATACATGCCAAATCACGTTGCGCGGTAGTTTGGCTACACCTAGCTCTTTCCTATGCCCCATATTAGACCGGCCATTAGATTCTACCACGGTGCAAAGGTACAAAAGTATAAGGTAGATTACTCTAGTTATGGAGTGTTATGGAACAAGTGGTCAAATCATACATTGGACTACAGTTGCTAAGTTAGGCGATGTGTTTATTAGCATGATGCTTCCAACAACTACCTTACGTGGTTCCGATCTTGATCCCACCCAAGAGTCCATTGTAGGGCAGATGAAGGATCGGCTGATCTAGACTACATCGCTACAGAGGTAGAGATCCATAATACAACGACGGGTGTGTACCAATACCAGTTCAAACAAGAGAGGAGAGGACTAATCAATAAAGACACATTATTAGGGCATAGATTAATGGACTAAACATAGTATATTAGGGTATTGTTGGCGTTGTAATGGTGATCGGCGAACACCAACCAAATTTAGGGCTAAGCTTGTCTTTAAGGCATAACTCCTCTACTCCCTGGACCGGAAGTCACATCATCATAGTAACTACACAAGTGTAGTATCAGTACGGTGAAGTATTGGTAAAACATACTACCTAAAATATAGTAAGGCTCATGCAACACATTTAAGTCACATAACAACATGGTGATATCATATCAATACAATTCAACACTTCATCTCAAAGTAGTAGCACAACAAGACATGCTTGCATGGAAATCATGGAAGGATACCGATATGCTATATACATTACAATCCATACAATAAAAACCATATTAGAATTCTTCCTTTAATGACAACACAAATTCCGAATGAAGGCAGCATAAAATGTACAGAAGAGCTACGCAAATCTGTAAAGGAGAGTAGATGAGTTTGAGGTAGGTAACCAAGTCCTTTTGAGAGTTTTGCCAACCAAGGGAGTGATGCATTTTGGTCATAAGGGCAAAATTATCCCACGGTTCATTGGGCCATAAGAGATTTTGGATTGGGTTGGAGAGGTTTCTTATCGTCTTGCCTTACCTTTTGAGCTTTCACGGGTGTATAATGTTTTCCATATCTCATAGTTAAGGAGGTATGCTTTAGATCCATCACACATCATTCAGCCAGAGTTGATTGAGCTCAATGAATTGTTGACTTACGAGGAGCAACAGCCAAGGATCCTTGATTCTAAGACTCAAGAGACTCGTTCAAAGATCGTTCCATTCGTGAAGGTCTTGTGGTCACGACATGGGGAAAAAGAGACCACTCGGGAGTCTGAGGAGGAGATTAAGATGAAGTATCTAGAGTTGTTTGCTTAGGTGCATTAAAGAGGCAATACCTTTCTCTCGTGTATTAACCCTTAGTTATATTCTTTTGCTTAATAGCTTAAGGTTCTCTTATGTTTTGAGTTTACAATGATACGTTTCTTTTGAAGACTTTGGAGATGAAGTCTCTTTTAAGGAGCTAGTGTTGTAATACTCTATCCTAAAATTCTTCAAAATATATTTAAATTTTATATTTATATAAAATAAATTAGTTTTTTTAATGGGATTGAAACACTAATAAAAATATGAATTACAGACGTATCAATTGACCAATTTGTCTAACCAATCAACTGATGCGCTAAAAAATTGAAGTTTTGTTCTCAACAAATCAGTCGATTGGTTTGCTCAAACCGATCAATTGGTTATCCTATGATTTCAATTTTATTTTTTATTTTGATTTAAATCTTTTTGTAATGTTTATGAAAACTTCTAATTAGAGTCTAATTATGCTAATAAGTATATTGTAGTTCTTTGGGATTATTTCCATATTATTTAGATCATTACATAATTTTAATTAGCCAATTTTTTCTAAAAAGCACTTTTGAGGCAAGCCTCACCTTCTCTCTTCTATCTCACCTATCCCTCTCTCTTATTGCAGTTGGGATGCGTGGTTGACTTAGTGCACCACTTCCTGAATCACCAACCCACTGCCATGTTCCTTCCTAACTACACTCAACCCCCCATCACTCCATAAAGTTAGCTCTCACTTCTTAGTTGCCCACACTCAACCTTACTAGTCTCATCTCCCTCTCTCTTATGAATGTCGACCACACCTCACCTCTATACCTTTAATTTATGATCTATTTTCATTCCTCATCTATTTTTATTTTTCTCTTCTCCCTTTTCTTGGTGAGAATTTTTCAAGTATTGAACATCCCTTTATTTTTCCCTTTTTTCCTCTCTATTGAGACCAAAAAAACAAGACTTACTTTGGTTTTCTCCCTTCCTTATGCCAATATTGTATTCCTTTTTCTTCTTCTAATCTTGGTTTCACTACAAAATATATGACTTGTGCCGATAGTAATTTAGTCACAGATTTTTTTTTCTATTGGCAAAAGTTTCTAATAACAATAGATATTTTTTTGTGGGCAATAAAGAGAGTTTTCCCTACATAAATTTTTTATTTATTGGTAATAGCATGTTATGCCAACAGATATTTTGTCTACTTTTATATCTATGGGTATTAGTAGTATTATACCAACAAAACTAATACCCACTTATATATATGTTGGTATTAGTATATAAGGAAGATAAATGTTTCAACTATTGTTATATCCCTTGGCACAACACATTCATTCCTCTTACACATGAAATACCCCTCTTATTATCATAATTGCCAATTTTATATGAAACACTAATAATATAATATATAACCAGATTTATAATTAATATTATAGTCATTGTTAATATTATTATAACATAACTATGATAGTTAAAATAATAAAAATTATAATAAAATTAATAATCAATCAAATAGTGCTTTAAATGACCTATATGATGGGGTATCATTGCTTGATCAGTGCAATGGTAGTCTAGGGGGCTTTGTACCCCTAATTGTTAGATCTTTTTTAGCCTAATATTATTATAGTTATTTATATAATTGTTGTAAAATCTCATATTTTTTAAATTCAATTTCCTTAAAATTAATAAATAAATATTATTATTGTAAGCATTATTTTAATAAATATCATAATAAAAATAATAATTAGTTAAGTTGTGTTTCGAATAACTTAGGACAGGGGTCTTGCAGAGTGGTCGGCAGCTTGGGGTCCGATGGTAGCGTACGTAGTGTAATACCCCGCTCCTTAAAAACCTTATTTTTATAAATATTAGTGTTGATTTATGAGCTTTAACATTTAATTTTATTTTAATTAGGTTATTTAATTTAAATTGTATTTATATTTTAATAAGTGTTTCGATTTATTTTAAATAAAAGCTTTTATCAAATAAGTCTTTTGTTTGTTTTTGAAAAATTGTTTATAAAATTTTTCAGTTAAATTTAATCTAGTTGAAATCATATTTTTGATATAACTTCTTCTAGATATTTTAATATTAAAAAAATTGTCAATCAGTACAGACTGCCCCCACCCCCTTCGTTGTTTTCTTCCTTTCTCTACCTGTTCTTCCTTTCATTTTTTGCCATCTGAAGCCCGATTCCGAGTGCCTTGCTCCCTCCTCCATTTCGTCGAGCATAGAACCATCAGCACACCACCTCACCACTGCTCGACCACGCCACCACAACCCATAGCTTGGCTGGTCGTCGTCGTCTGTGGCAGCACGACAACATCAGCGGAGTAGCAGCAAGGCGCGCCATCAGCCAACTGAAATACCTTGAAATCTTAATATTAGAAATTATGGTTAAATAAATAACTATTAGAGAAATTAATTAAATAAATTATTTTATTAAAATAGGAGGAGGAAATTAAGGCAAGATAAGGAGGGAAACAATAAATAATTTAGTTAGAAAAAATTTAGGGTATTTTGCTAATTAAAATGGAACTTGGGAAATTTTATTCAAAATAGCCCAAATTAATCTAAAAAGGGATTTAATTATTATTTTTTTATATTATTATTTTAAATAGTCAAAAATACCAAAATAACCTAAACACCCAACCAACTTGTTTTTTCCTTTTCCTTTTTCTTTTTCTTTCTCTTCCTTTTTCCCTTATTTTTCCTTTTCTTTCTCTCCCTCCTTTCTCCTTTATTTTCTTCCCTACTTCCCTGATTGGGCCAGTCGTTGCGGCCCAAATTCCCTTTCCCCCTTCCCTTCAGCATGGCCCAAGCCCACCCCACCTTCTTTTTTTTTTTGGCTCGTCGCCCTAGCCGGTCCAACCCCCTCTTTTTTTTTTCTTTTCTTTCTCCCTCGAACCGGTCCATTCCATCCCTCTATTTCCCTTTCCCTTCTTCCTCAACCCCCGCTGTAATTCGTAGCCTGCCTCTACAACCAACCAGCCACCTACGCCACCTGCCCGCCTTCTCCCTCTCTCCTCGGTCGTCCGCCTGTTCCTCCTCGACCGACTGACCTCCCTCTCTCCTCACGCGTGCCTACCCCGCCTCCTTTCTTCTCCCTAACCGAATTTAGCCCTACCATGGCAGACTTGCGCCAGCCTGCCACCCCGGCTGACGTGCCTACTACACTTGCCCTACCTTCCTCTGTCCCCTCTCTTGGTTCTCCCCCCTTTTCAGCCTATAAATACCACCAAGGAAGCCATCATCGAACCTTTTGGATTCGCAGCCAAGAAAAACCTGCCCTTACGCCACCTCTAGTTTAGACAACCGCCCCGTCGCCGCCACCCATCGTCACCGCCCGAGCCACCCACGGAACCCTTCCTTGCATCACCCTCTACCAAACTAAGCCTCCCTCCTCCCTTGATTTACCCTGCGCAAGCCACTCTGGCCGTGCAAAGTCCCTCCCCTGATCAGCCCTGCCGCCCTTTGCACCACCACCAACCGCCAATTCCGCCGCAGCCAACACCCCTTCTACCCTCCAAAATGACCAGGGGAGCTCCCTCTACCTCCCCATACCTTCATTTTTCCCTTCCACCCTCTCCTCCTCCTTTCTCCTCCCTCCACCATCATTTCTCCACCTCTCTTCTCCCTCCATCGCTATCGCCGCCGCCGATGCCACCACCATCCCTATGTGGTCCTCTAAACTCCCCAACCCCTAAACCCTTTTTATACAAATGTTAGTTATTTTTAGTAGTATTATTAGTATTATTATTAATGTTTTTGTTGTTGTTGTTGTTATTATTATTACCTTTATCATTATTATTATTTAACCTAACTTCGGAATATTTATAACTAATATTATTATTATTAATGGCATAAAACTTTAGTATTATTATTTTAACAATATTATTATTGTTGTTGTTCTTGTTCTTGTTCTTGTTGTTCTTGTTGTGGTTCTTGTTATTATTATTAATGATAACTTTGGCACCTTAGCACTTTTATTATTATTGTAAATATTTGAATCCTTATATTACTACTACCATTTCTATTATTATTATTATTATTATTATTCTTAACATCATCATGATTATTATTATTATTATTATTATTATTACCATTATTATTATTATTATTCTTATTATTATTATTATTATTACTACTACTACTACTACTACTACTACTACTATTTTTATTACCTTGTCACTATTGTTAATATTTCATATATCACTAACCTTACTATCACTAATACTATTATCATTATTAGTAACATTGAAATTATTACCGTTAATAATATAAATAGTACTACAATTACTTTAAATTGTTGTAGCTATTAAGACCTATTTTTGTTTAGTAGTAGCATGATTAGCTACCTTAGGAATAATAACCCTACTTTTACTCATAAAGCTACTATTATTATTTTTAGCCCTAATAGTAAGTTTTGATAAGGGTAAGGTAGGAAGAATGGTAATTTTGGTTTGAGGGAAGTTAACACATAGTTTTCCCTCTTATAGGTGAATCAAGTCAAAATCCTAAGGAGGCGTAGGAACGTGCTCCAAGACTGGTGTCATATTAGGTAAGGATGTGGCTAAGAACAACTATGTGTGTGTTATGTGCCTTGTGTGCCATATGTTATGCCATGTTGTGTACTTTATGATTTTAATGACTAATTACTTGTAACGCAGCTAGGAGTTGAGGTATGCTTATATGAATTCCTTATGGCATGTGCATAATGATTGTTATATTGTGCTTATGATATTATATGGTGTGACCCTCTAGGACATGCATGCGAGGATGTTTAATAATATGATGTGGGGTGAAAGCATAAAAAGGGAAAAATGCAAAGTGAGTTGACTAAGGGGGGAACATGAGATTGACCTAATTATCTCATGATCCATGAGGGGAAGTTAAAAGTATATTATGATTAAAATAAATGAGTGATGTGAATCTTATATGAAAATTTTCTAGGGTTTGCATGGGAATGATATTTACGTAAGAAAATTCATTTAAGGGTGTAAGTAAGGCAAGGGGAGAGTTGTGGAGTGATTGGAGACTTGGGATGAAAAATAGTACGTAGGTTGGTGTAAAGGTGTATATGGGACTTGATTAGGGTTTTGGGAGGAAACCCTAATCTGGGGGAAAATGTGGAAGTAAAAAAATTAAGGAAGAGTGAAGTATGGGTTAAGAGTGAAAATTTATTATGTGAGGGATAAGTATGGGTGCCATGGGAAGTAAGTAATGTTAGGTGAAAAAGAGAGAGATTACTTGTGGGGGAAGAAATGTGCTAGGGTTTGGAGTGTTCAACTAGGGTTTTTCAATCACCTGCAAAATCAATGAGTAAAATGATATGATTTGGGGTTGAACCTAAATGAGATGAGGTGTTGGGAGATAAATGAAATAATAGTAGTGAAGTAAGAGGAAGTTGGGCCACTTAGATCCAATTAGGGTTTCAAGGGAAACCCTAGAGGGTGATAGTGGCTGGAGTTTGATGTCATAAGGTGTTGGGCCTTAAAACACACCCTTAGGAGTTGGTTTTCATTACATGTAAGTGTAAAGGGGAATGGATATCGGGGCGTGATAAGGGGCGCAGGAGTCCCAAGATATGGGACAGGCCCCCTTGAGAGGATAGAAGTATAAGGTTGGTGACATGCATGTCAAGGGTGAAATGCTTATCGAATAAGATACTAATCATTTAAAGAGAAAGATTGTTGAGTCGGGCCCAGGCTGGTCCACCAGCAAATAATAGTGGCCAAGAGCCAGGGTGCCCTACATGACCGGTCCACTGGTCAATAATAATGGCCAGGAGCGTTCTGTCCTGCATGATTTTCGGTCCACTGGCTATAATAGTGGGGATTTCCGTGCTCAACAAACTAATATAATAATGACAAGATATGGGAAAGACACTAAGTAATTACAGTGAAACACCATGTGAGTCGGGACCAGACCGGTCCACCGGTGAATAATAGTGGCCAGGAGAGTTTTGCCCTAAAGACCGTTCCACCGGCAATAATAGTGGCCAGGAGCTTTATGCCCTGTATGATTTCCGGTCCACCGACTATAATAGTGGGGTTCCCACACTCGCATGAATTGATAAAGAGCATGTGTGAAACGAGTATATTGATAAGAGATCTAAAGAATAAGTTTATCTGGACTGTATTTCGACCTTCATTATCTACATTGTTATATGCGGTATTTATGATCATGTTGTGTTATATGCCTTATATTTTTGGCCTTATCTATATAGTTACCTTACTCAGTACGTAGCGTACTGACTACTCGTTTCATGGGTGCTGCTCATTCCCACAAGTAGAGGACCCACCTGAGTTTGTGTAGGTAGGAGATGATATCTTCGATGCCTACGACTCTTACGAGGCATCAGGTGGGGCTGAGAGTTGAGCCTGGACTTGGCCTGGGGTTCGAGAGAGGCGTGGCCGGACTCTCCTTTTCATTTTTTTTACCCTATATCATTTTATTTTAGTTCTGCTCTATCGTACGATACTTTATGTTTTTTGAGAACTTTATCTATATACCCCTTTAACTTGTAAACCTTTTTACGTGTACTCTAAATTTTGTATTGTGAACGATTTAACTCCCTTATGAATTGTTGTTTTAAGTATTAGCTCTTATTTGACGATAACCCTTTTTAGCCTTAGCACTTGGTGTTGGAACGGTAGGAGTGAACCGGTCAGGTACTAAGTGTGGCGGTAATATCCCCATAATTCACAGTTTTATTATTTCGCTTCCGTTAATCTTTTCATTCAAAATGAATTTTTCCAGTAGTGAATTTTGGGGGTGTTATACTAATAGCCTCCAATGTCAGTTTGCCACTAGCGAGTGGCCCTCTCCCACTGACGAAGCTCCACCGCCCTTTACCCGCACTGTTTTGGCTAAATTTATCTGGTATATTTTCTTGAAATCCTAACATTTTGTTTTAATTAAAATTTGAAAGAATAGGCTTTAATTAAGCTATATTAGTTTTTTAATTAAGTATGTATGAATTGTATGATTGAGTTGGATGGGCTAATTGTGTGGTATATGTTGATTTCTGGAATTTGTGATTATTGACCCGATTATGGTCAGATATCTCAAATTCGTTCGATTAAGCTACTTTGGATAATTTTATTATGTATTATAATTTGAAATAAACTTAGTTTCATATTAGAATTATCAATTTGAGAATTTTGTGCAAAATTAATCAGAATTGTATTTTTAGGTCAAAGTCTTGTGGATTTAAATTGCATTGTGTAATTAAGTTATTTTATTAAATTAATTATATAATTTGTAATAGAATATGTTTAATTTCATTTCTGAATCGTTAATTTAAATATTTTGACAAGATTTGACCAGATTTGTAGTCTAGGCTCAAAAACCCTAATTATGTTAAATTGGGTATTTTCTTTATTATTTTTAATCAATTGAGTATACAATATGTTATAAAATAGGTCTAATTGCATTTCTAAACATTTAATTTAAATAAATTAATAAAATTTAACCAAATTGTATTTTTGGACCTAAAACCCTAACTTTTAGATGAAATTATAGAAATTGTCATTTGTATAGTTGTTTCTTCTAAAATTGATTTTATAGAATTATTTGAAATGACCTTAATTGTAATTTAACACTTTCAATTTGGATTAATTAGTTTGAATTGTCTGGATTTGTATTTTGGGCATTTAAAACCCTAATTTTTGGGAATAGTTTTTGAAATCAATTAAATTGAGTTAAAATCAACTAGCTTTGATGTAAAATCAATTAAATTGAATTTTTAACTTATCATTTAAATTCTATGAAATTGATTGATTTGACATTTTGGGGTTGTAAACCCTAATTGTGTAAGTGATTTTTGATAAAATATACTTACTTTCTATTCTTTTATGTTTCGAATAGTTTTTCTATCGGCGATATAGAAAGACGCTCTAGTAGATCCCGAAAGCCCAATGTGTATACCAGTTCATAATTTTTTGGTTTTTTATTTTTGGTGATTTTGCTTCAAGTGTTGATTTGGTGATAGGTTGCTTGTATGATTTGTGGGTTTATAGGTCTTTTCTAGGGCTTTTGAACTGCAAGTGTTCAAAGCTAATGCTTTGTAGCCTAAGGTGCTTGGTTTTTCCCTTTTATGTCTATAACAATCTAACATTCTTTTGGTTTTTAGTGGAGTTGGCAAGGAGGACTAAATTGGTATTGGGAAAGTGTTTTGAATTTTCTTATTTTGTCTTAGTCATTGTTGATGACATTTTATCTTTTACTCATAATAGGCCGATGTATAGAGCATTAGGTCTTAACAACCCATAAGGCAGGTTCCTACTATAATTTTTGTTCTTTGCTGATCATATTTGGTTGGTGTTTATGTCTCCCTGAGTTTCTATTATGGTTACCAATAATTTAGAAAAAGGGGTTGGATTCAATTATTAAAGTGATATAATTTGTATAAAATATTTAACATGGTTGTAAATTGTGGATTCCCTCTTTCACTAGAAGTTATCTTCCTTTTAAGCTATTTTTGCTTGTCAGTGAAGTCAGGGAGGTAAACACTTAAGTGGTTGTACAACTTTTTCTTATTAGACATTGTTGTTGCTTTGTGGTAATGTGGTAGGAAATTATTGCTTGTTGTTTCTTAGTGAATATGGCTATACATAATGGTTGTTAAACATTAGTGAATCCATGGAATATTTCTTACTAGGGTAATTATTTAAATAAAAGATTTTGTTTGATTTTCTATTGATGATATTTGAATCTAGAACAATATCTATCTCTAAGATTTTGTGTTAATGTAGCTATATTATCTTTTTTTATTGGTTTAGAATATGCAACATAGTTATTGTTTTTATAAACGATTCTTTTTTTTTTTTATGATCAAATGTCATATGTGCATAACGGTATTCTTCTATTTTATTTTATTTTGCTATATTTTTCTACACTCGTCTAATTGGAGTTTGAGTATTATCTGAATTTGTTGATTGAACTTCTTTGTTGAATGTTAATTGGGCTTTTAAGATACAATTCTAGATATTTATAAATCTATCTTTTTTCCTATTGAATTGATTGGTCGTTATCATTTTTTGACCTTCTTGTTACTTTTATGATGTTGTCTCTGTTTGTTACCTTGTTTAAGGATTAGGTAGCATCACCTACAATTAAATGGTAGATGTATTATAATTATAATTATAATATATAAAGCCACACACATCGTGTGCTACAAAAAACTAGTCTTCATTATTAACCTCTGTCCTTACTTTCCTCATCATTTTGATGTCTCTACTTATTGAAAATTATGTAAGAACTTGATGTCATGGATGTATTTAAGGACAAGAGTTGGGTGAAACTAAGGAGAGTAGAAAATACTTACAAAAGAGCTTTAGATACATTCCTTAACTATGCATTTGCAACCTTAGTCACTAATGGAAATAAGATTGCTTATCCTTTCTTGACTTGTACAAATTGATTTTATCATGAAAGAAATATGGCTAGAGGTCATCTTATAATGAGAGAAATGGATATAGACTATTAAAGGTGTGTTTGGATTTTTCATGGGGAACAAAGGGGCAATGAAGATAATGAAATTTCAAATTTGGGGCTTGATGATGATATGGGGTTTGATGATGTGCATGATGGTTCATGTGATGATGTTCTTGAGATGGTAGGAGATATTTTTGAATTTCACAGGGCAACTAGCAATTGTCCAGGTTCTAATGATGAAGCTTATGCATTTTTTAAGTTGATTGAAGATGCAGGGCAACCCTTATGTCCTAGTTGTGAAGATATTAGTAAACTCCTTCATTGTTGAAATGTATCATCTGAAATGTTTATATGGAGTGACCGATGTTGCCTTTGATGCCTTAGTGAAATTATTTAAAAGGCATCTTCCTAAAGAATCAACATTACCAAACCCTCATAGGCAATATTTCTAATTATCATTTGCAATATGGTATGTTGAATGAAAATATATACTAATTCTACTTTCTATGTTACTAGGTTGTCATATCATGTTTGGAAAAAACATCGAGCAAAAAGAAAATAACTACAATAAGTTGGGAATAGCTAGAGGTAAATATTTCATTCTTTTTTCTTCTTTTATGTACTTTCATTTTCTTAGCAATGTAAATGGTAATAGTCAATTAAAATTTATTTTTAATATGTTAGTTTTTGATTTCTAAGTTGGATATGGAAACATAATTAATTAGATACAAATTCTAATTTTTATGTTACTAGGTTTCCATGTCATCTTTGCAAAAGGCATCGAGTAAGAAGAAAGTAACTACAAGAAGTTAAGGACAATTGGAGGTAAAATTTTCACTATTATTGCTTTCTCTTTTCTTTTCTTTTTTTGTTTGTTTTTCTTTTTGTAATACTAAAAATGGTTATCACTCCATATTTTTTCATAATTTGTTTTTTCATTTTCTTTTATAAGTAAGTGAATTCAATACTTTCGAGTTGAGCAATTGTATCCAAGCTCTTAGCCAATAGTTATAAAAGATGAAAAGACTTTATATGAATGGACATTATATGTATGAATGCTTATAAGTTTCTATATGTTGTTGAAAGAACACACATAGGCCATCAATGACCATTCCCTACACATTAGCAACATTATCATCTTTTATTTGTTTTCAATTTTTTAATAGCATAATTACTTGTTGGCATGTTATTTGTAACTAATTTTTTATGTGTGTTTTAAGTTGTACCACTATTAATTCATCATTATTGTTGCATTGTTTATGCAGGAAGTTATTGCTACAACATCTAGAATTCCAAAATGTCCAAATGGAGGACAATCAATTGAAGAAATAGGACATATTCCTGGGCTAAAGAAATTGATCGCAATCGATCCATCTACATTCATCAATTAAGCATAAGCTATTCACGTCTATGTCACCAGAGGAAGGATCTCCAAGAACCGAATTTGTTATATATTTACTTTTATTATGTTTAATTACTACATTCAGTAATATACGACATGAGTTTATTCTAAGTTTTTATTACATTCAATTTATTTCATTTAGGAGGGTAAGAAAGGATAAAATATATGAAAACTACTAAGGAAACAACCATTAATAGGTGTTCCATGTTACTTAGTCGCATGGGTAAGTTTAAAACCTTATTTGTATGGTAATAGATGATCCTGTAATATGAAAATTATTGAGGAAAAAAATTTAATGGTAGAATTTTATTATTTTGTATGCATTTTAAGATTATTGCTAGTATTTATTGTTATTTGTTTCATATCTTTTAAGGGGAACATCATAAACAAGAATAATATTGCTCAAAGATTAATAGTCTAAATGAAATGATAGTGTAATATCCTTTGAGAATTTCCAATGCTGACATGTATAAGTCATGTAATTCTATATGTTATAACTTTACTTCAGTATTTATTAACACCTTCTCCATGTTGAAAATGAATAACTTAGTTACCCTTTTATTGTTGTTGTTAGGCAAACAACATAATCTTGGGTGTATTCAGTCCAACAATGTGTCATCTACAATAGAAGTTAATGATGGTTCAGAAACTGAGCATGCAATTTCAGGTGGCTATAACACCACAAATAGAAGAAGATTTCGAGGTACAATGCCCAAAAATGAAAAGGGTCATGGATGTAACAAGACTAAAGTGTTAAAGAGGGCTGAGTATGTGGATGTCAACACTTATAGGCTACTTGTCAACAATGCCCAAAAACAAACATCTTCAACCAATTAGTGATTCAGCTAGGAAATTGTCAACACTTATAGGCTACTTGGAATAAGATCCTAGGTGGTTGCCACTTGATTGTTAGGATTGGATAAAGATGGATAGGATATATCTAGATTAGATTTCGGAGGAAGCAAAGGCACACTATCACAAAATTTACTTTATCAACTTTCTTATTTTTGTTATATCTATTATATAGCTTTGTTTTCTATTTCATTGTCTCCCTTTATAGATCTCTTATTACTTTCCTGAAAATCGAGAACTATATAAGTGGGAATTGGATAAAATCCATAAATCTTGGAGAGCTCATAAGTGTGACTTGAAGGTGGTTCATTTTGATGGAAAAATACACAATCAAGAAATACATTTTAGGCCAAAGGAAATACCTAAGACCATGTGGTTAGAGATGGTAAAGTTTTGGGAATCTCCGAAAGGCAAGGTAGTGATTCCTTGTTTAATTATTTAAAAAAAATAGGCTATTAATATGATAGTTTTATTAGTTTATTTTTTTATACTAATATATTTTTTTCTCATATTCCTTAGGAGAGAAGTCAAAGAGGGATTCAAAATTGTGTAAAGTTAAAAATGTGTTCATATACTAGTTCAAAGAGCTTTACACAAATCTGAGTGGAAGAAAAGTTAGGTATATGATTAATTCATCTAGTAAAAATGGGGAAAGAACCTAATGAATTGGATATATGGTTGAAAACTCACGAACCGAAAAAGGGTTCTAAGCTTAATGATGCTTCTGCTACAATAAGAGTATGTTTTCAATCTATTTTGGTTTTCGGGTTATATATATATATATATATATATATAAATCTACCTTATCTACTGCACATTAATAACATTGATTTATACTTTACAGAAAGCGATTCTGGATGAGATGACTGCACTTCCAGAAGGATCTAATGCTAATGCTCGACGTGAAATATTCAAAAAGGTGGCAGGAGAAGATAGGAATGGGTATGAAAAAACCTTTGGTCTTAGTATAAAAGTTCCACGATCCCACAAAAAAATATGTGTTTTTGAGGAGGAGCAAGCTAAAAGGATCAAATCTGAGTCTAGAGTTGAGAGGTTGGAAAAGGATCTCTTTGAGACTAAAGACCAAGTAGGATATCTAACTAGTATAATGCATACATTATTGGAGAATCAAGTAAGTTCCTTATTAAATGTTGATACATCTTTTTTCTACCACTAAAATAGTGCATAAATAAATAAAAAAGAATATCAGGGGTCACATAGTGATTAGGTTGGGTAGCTATGGTATGGTTTCACTACACCATAATGCCTAAAAGACAAAAAATATGTTTTGTAATTAACTTTTTTTTCCAGTCTAAGTAAAAGTATTGTATATAGATACTAGTAATTACAATACCAATTAGGCATGCCTAGAGTAAAGTAAAAAAAGAATAATTATATTGAATTTACAAAATAGGGTAGAAAAAAGCCCCTTTTGTCACAAACAAGCTAAATGAATTTGTATCACCAACCATAACTACCATAATCAGTAACCATTGGTTATTGCTACAAAAATTTAGACAACCAACTACCATTTTATATGTTTAATGTTACCCTAGAAATAAAATAGTAACATAAGCATGTTTTACACATCCCTTACATTCCATGATTGGAAAATAGTATACTACTACTACACTACCGATTGAGTTGAAAGCTTGGCCTTAAATTTCTCATCTATTATTTATAATTTGCAATACTTATAGTTGAGAAGATATATATATATATATATATATATATATATATATATATATATATATATATATATATATATATATATATATATATATTATTAACATAATAACTAAGAATAGAGTGTATGGTATAATAAAACTTTTCATATTACTGGTATAGATATTAAGACTTGACTAGCTACAATATGTTGCATTTGTATCAAACATTGATACATATTATAGATTATTTCACTTATGAATATATTATGTGGGTCTCTAACTTACTGGTTTCACCTTATCTATTTCCAACTATATAAAATATATTTTTAAGGTAATATATTATTTTTAGAAAGCTTTTTGATATAAATTTAGATTAATATGATTAAGTTAAATGCATATATATTTTTAAGGAACACATGTTGATGATTATTATCAAATGGAAGATGAAAAGAATGAAAAGGATGACACTAAAGATGAGAATGAAGAAGATGATGTTTGATGCATTTATAAATATACTTTTGTAAGTCAGCTTATGAAGATGGTCGATATTTTTATTTGTTAGCTTATGAATATGATTGATGTTTTTATATATGAAATTATGAAGATGCTCAATTCTTTTTATATATGTCAGCTAATGAAGATGCTCGGTGCTTTTGCTTGTCAGCTCACGAAGATCCTCGATGCTTTTGTATATCAATGTATGAAGATGTTTTTTGTAAAATAGCTTATGTTACAAGCACTACCACGGAAAGGGGTTTTAATAACGGTTATTTTATAGTTTTAATAACGGTTTTCAACCGTTATCGAATCACCCGTTACTAAATCTTTAATAACGGTTCATAACCGTCATGAAAAATACACAAAAACCCGCGAATATGTGCGTAAGCTTCAGATTTAATAACGATTTTTACTTAAAAACCGTTATTAAAACCGAAGGTTTAATAACGGTTCTTAAACAAAACCGTTATTAAAACCTAAGTTTTAATAACGGTTCTTAAACAAAACCATTATTAAAACCTATGCTTTAATAACAGTTTTAATTAAAACCGTTAAAGCATAGGTTTTAATAATGGTTCTCATAGAACCGTTATTAAAAGTATATGTTTTTTTAGCATTTTTCTGTTATGTTCCTGCCCACATACACAGTTTTATGTTAAAACAATTACCAAATCTACAATGTAAAACAACATCAATTCATACCAAATCTGCAATCACACCATAATTTCAATCAATCTATAATTGGTATGCATGTCTCAATACACCAACTATACTTAGGAATAAAAATTAGTGGGCATACCACAACTTGGTAGCTCTACACCCCAAAGTAAAGAGTTTACAGATCTAGGCTGGAAGACCAAAAGATGTACACGAAGTACAAACCTAAAAATGCATGTAGAATATATAGATCGCTACCTAAATCCGAATGAATGAGTGCACGTGCTTGGTCCATTGGTCTCTAACTTCATCAATTTCATCAACATTATATTGCTGGCCTAGTGCATAGTCATCGGTGAAAAACTACAACACCCATATTTCAATTAATATACAGTTAGCCATTAGGTCAAAAATATATATGTCATGATTCATTAATAGAAAAATATGGAAAAGCAAACATACATGGCTTGGATCTATGTTGACCAATCTATTCTGGACTATAAGATCATCATCTATGTTGCTCGTCTTCTTCACTTAAACCATTAAAAACTTCAATTTCATCATCATCATCTAAGTTCCTTTGTCTCTATTGGAGGTACCTAAAGCTCTTATCTCATCCATAATTACAATAGAGGAAAAACAATTCTGATAAAAGTAAAAACTAAAATAAATGAAAACATGTATTACCCTACATACAAAATAATACAAAGGTAGGCAACATATATTACCACTTTAATCAAGAGGTTATATAACACCATCATACCCTAGAATGTGAAAAAGGTTTTCAGGATAGTCTAAATTAAAGGTTCAATTTGTAAAAAAGGCCCTAAAAATATACCGTCAAGGTTGTATCACTTGTATATAACAAAATTTAGAGGCCAAAATGGCCTTTTTTGGGCTCTGAGATTGCCCAAACCGGCTTCACCATTTTTCCAGGTTGTAGATCTTGAAAAAATACCCAAAATAGCCTCCTAGATCACCTAAATCTGAAGTCCCATGAAAAAGTTATGACCCTCCAAAGTTTACAGTAATAATGTCTTCTCTTTTGTTTATTACTTACTAATATGTTGAATGGTGTTAATTTTAGTGATTTTATTTCTCTAAATATATTGTATTTCTGATCCATAGTACCCAAATTTATTTCCCAACAGCCATTATTCAACAATAATGTTGAATCTATATTCTCCATACAAACAAATACAACAATAATATGTAAAGGTTCGGCCAACACATGCATTTGTTAATATATAACAATAACGCAACAAATTCAACAACAATCTTTGGCACATACATAAAGTGAGCTAGCTACAAACAAACGAGAGGAAGAACAAACACATACATAAAGTGAGCTAGCTACAAACACGACGGTGAGAATGTTGAGAGAGGCAAGGGCTTCAAACACGACGGAGAGTTGGCGGTGCGAGAGTTTCCTTTACTTGAGAGGAGCCGGTGTGGTGGTGCGAGTTGGTGGTGCACGGTGTGGTGGTGTGAGGGTTTGCAAGGAGAAGGAGAGCAAGAGAACGAAGGTGGAGAACGAAGGTGCAGAGAGTCTGAAAACTTTGGCACGAAACAGAACTGAGCGAAATTTTGGGGTTTTAAAACAGAAGGAAAAGTTTGATTTTGGGGTTTTAATAACGGTTCTTCCAGGAACCGTCATTAAAAGCTTCTGAATTTTGACAACGGTTCTAATATAAACCGTTATTAAATCCTCTTTTAATAATGGTTTACATAAAACCGTTAATAAAACATCCGTCCAAATTTTAACGTTGCCTTTTTAATAACGGTTTTTAACTAGAACCGTTATCAAAACTCTCCCGCCCATTAATTTTCACGCGTTTGACAATGGTTTTTGAACTACCGTTATTAATGTCCCGTTATTATTTCCCGTTTTCGTAGTAGTGAAGTTGTATATATAACATTGTACTTACAAGATTGTTATGGCTTTGGGAGCTAAACAACTAACTATTTTTTTACTACACAATGATAATTATATATGGTTTAGTTAATTTAATATCAAGATAAATTGTTACTACAAGTGGATATTGTAGTAACAGATAATATCAATAAATCTTGTACATTTCAGTAAAGGTTTTACCAATATATATATACAGGGTTAAATATGTATAACCAACAATAATATGTTGGCAATAGTTTTTAGTAATAGATATAATATTTTGTTTAATACTTTTAGTCACATATATGATTGTGTGGTCAATTCCTTTTTATCACAGATATAATTTTGTGGATAATACTTTTAGTCACATATATTATTTTATGGATAATAGTTTTAGCTATAGATATTATTTTGTGGGTAACACTTTTAGTCACAGATATTATTTTGTGGTCAATACTTTTACTTATATATATAAGTGTGGGCATAAGTTTTACCAATAGATAAATATCTATGGGCATTATCAATTATTACAAACAGATCATACATATCTGTGGATAAAACTTTTAAGTACATAGTTTCTACCCGCAGTTTTATTATAAAAAAATTATATTAGTAAAAGCTTTTACCAACAAATAAGGCCTTGTTGGCACAAATAATTTATTTTGTATTGTTTTAGTTCTCCCTTGTTTTCATTAAGCAAGGAAGAATTAAGGTTTAAAAAAGGTTAAAGATTTCACTTCTTTCCTTTGACATCTTATTTTGAGAAAGGTTGTGTTTTGAGAAAGGAATAATTTTTCCTTGGTTTTAATGAATTTTTGAAAGATGATTTTTAATGGGTTTACCTTTGATTCTCTTAGCAATCAAGGTTTTGCTAGATAACCATCAAGTAGGAGCTTTTGTGCTAGAAGAATTGCTTCAAGGTAAAACATTCTTGTCTTTAACATAAATAGGGTTATGTAGCTTATTGGGGGTTCCATATGTTTGGTGTGTATGTGAGCATGATATAATTTATATTCTATAATCTAAGCATGTGGTATAATTCTTCCCAAGTTAGCATTGTTGGGTTACTCTGAATTTATGCATAAGTTGGCCATTTGAGCATGCTTCATTCAAATATTTACATTGCCACATTTATCCATGTAATTCTATGTGTGTATCATGTATTTTTATGTGTTATGACATAAAAGCATGCTATGATTAATATGGTAAAGTATGGTAAATTTTAGGTGTGTGTATTACAATTCTAGGTAATGTTTTACCCGAACCACTCGATTGGTTCCTTGAACCCATCAATGTTGTGTGAGCAGTTGAATAGTTTGGAGATTTGGATCGATTGGTCATGAGATCAATCGATTAGTTTGATAAACCAGTTGGATGGTTTTAATAAATAGTTGACTGGTTATTAGACCCATTGACTGGTGTCTCTGAAAACTAAAATTGTTTAGTCTCTGCTTAGACCCATTGCCATGTTAGACCAAACCACTCGACTAAATTCTATGACCAATCGATCATTTGGTTAAACCCATTGAATGGTTGGACCAAACCCATCGATCGGTTCCAATAAACAATCGATTGGTGAGGCTAGCCAGTCGACTGGTCCTTTAGTGTAGGTCTATTTTATGTTTGGTATGACTAGACTAGTTGATTGGTCCTAGGGACCAACAGAATAGCCTAGCCACATGTCACCTAGTTCGATTATTGATTGTTGTTATTCTCTTGGGCCTTGTATAAATATGATTTCCATGAATTTAATAAGAATCATAATGATAGTAATTGGGAAATGAATTTGGTTAAGCTTGGTGTCATCTCTAAATACCCAATTGGTGGCTTTATGCCTTGTGATGTATTTGGTGTTATCACTTGGAAACAATCAATTTGGTTAATAATGGAATTTAATTGTGTTTGGTATTATCAATGGGAAATGCTCAATTTGGATAGTGTTGAAATTTAATTGTGTTTGGTGTTATCACTTGGAAACACCCATTTGGTTATTTGTGGATTTTATTTGTGACTTTTGATATCACTTAAAAATACATATATTAATGGGATAAGATTTTGTTCTAGCCTTTTTCTTTTACTCTCGAGGTAGCTAATTGGGAGTTAGTGGGTTGGTCATCTTGTGATTATATTTTTTGTTCAGTACCAATCTCCTTTTCTATCGGGTTATGATTAGTAGAGGGTATATGCATATCTTTGAGGTATAGGATTATACTGTGGCAGGCCGGCATGGCATCGGTGTCTAGTACGGGTGGCTGAGGTATCCCAGTACAAGCCTTCTTGGTGTACTTTAACTATGTGTGGTATCCCCGATTTGTGTGAGCCCTTGCAGCAAGTGCACTCGATGTGTCGTGAGTGTAGTATCCCAGAAGAAAGCCCCTTCAATGTATCCTAACCCCGTGTGGTGGGTGTCGTATCCCATTGTGATTACTTTATGCTTCAATGGCTTTTGTTCATAGTGGAGAACTAGATGTAGCTGAACAAACAATCTTATTAATCATCGCTAAAGGAAGAATTATAAAATAGTTTATATTGTATGGATTATGATGTATTTACCGTATCATTATCCTTCCATAATTTTCATGCAAGCATGTCTTGTTGTGTTACTACTTTGAGACTAAGTGTTGAATTGTATCAATCTGATATCACTATGTTGTTATGTAACTTCAATGTATTGCATGAGCCTTACCATATTTTAGATAGTATGTTTTACCAGTACTTTACAGGATTATGACTATCAATTAGAGTATGCCACGGGTAATAACATGGGATATTAGCAGGTTAATGCTTTGGGTTGGAGGTTTATGTTTATGCCTAATAGTTAAGCTAATCGGTTAGAGGTTTGTCCAAGTGCATTGAGAAGTTTTTGTATTTCCGATTATTTAAACTCTTGGCTCAATTTTCTATATTTGGTTTTGTAAACTATCATACTCATTCTATCTATAATATTGTTCCCACCCTTATTATCTTGTATTGTTACATTAATATTATGAGAATGCATCTTTTCTTCAATGTTCCATTTTGCCTTGCATCAAATATGGGTTAGGTGATGATTACACTGAGGTGGAGATGTGGAGGTTGATGTGGAGGTAGCATTTCTCGATTTTATTTTTCAAATGCTTCTGCATTGTCTTCAAAATAAAGTTTTTTTGTTCAAAAATTAGAGGTGTTACACTGAGGTGGAGATTCAATTTAGTGGGAATAGGGGTGATTGATGTGGGTAAAGAAGGGAAGAAGAGAAAATGAAGATTTTAGGATAAGGAGAAAGATGTTTAGGAGACATCCCATGTGACACTCTTAAGAAAACTCATGATTAGGAAAAGAATTTCAAACTCAAAAATTGTATGTTACAAGAGGAGGTGACACCACTTGTGATTAGAGTTTAGAGGGTTAGTATTAGATCTAAGATAGATTTAAATGGATAGGATTGAATATCAAATGATAGGGATAAAACTGAAGCACACAAGTTCAATTTTTGTAGATTATTTGGCCTAAAAAATAATTAATTATCTAAAAAAAAGGTATATTATTTTATTTTTTATATTTATAATGTCACAATAAAATAATATTAAAAGTTTCATAAATTCTAAATAAGTAAAAGGAATGTTTTGATGTTCAAAACACAATAAAAACCAAATGAAATGAAATTAACTTTTATCTCCAAAAACCTCTCTTTACCATTATTTAAAATGGCTAGAAGATTCAGAAAAAAATCTAGTGAATTCAAATATATGATTAATTTGGAATGATTTGGAAGAAATGACTAAAAGTGACTCAGAAAGTCTCGTATAACAAAATTGCAAGCATAGGTATAGGTGAGGGAACAAAATGTTTTTAAAACATATAACTATGGTTTCAATTTTATTTAAAAGGCATAATAAAAATTTAAATGATAGCTATAATCGATATAGCAAATTAAGCAAAAAAAGGGGGTGAGGTTGTATAGTTGTAAATAAGTGAAAATTTTTTATTCTATATATTTTTAAAAAATAATAGATTATCTTTAATTTTAGCTAATGAACAAAATAAAATATTGGCATTCTTTTGATATAAAATTTTTAATGGTAAAATATTATTACATAACAATGATGAAAGATCAATATAATAATGGTGAAACATTATTAGTAATAATAATTAAATGTAAGTAGTAATAGTGATAAAATATCAACAGTAATAGTGATTAATAGGGGTGTTTATGAATCGGATATCCAGTGTTTCGGATATTCGATGATTAGATATCAGATAAAAAGTTTCTTATATTTAAAAAATTGGATATTTAGAAAAAATCTTCAGATATCAAATAATATGCCAGATATATCAAATCGGTTATTTAATATTTTGGATTAGATCGATTTGGATATCGAATTAGATCATCAGATATTAGATAACATCAATAATCCTAATGATTAAGGTTGAAATATAACAATAATGATGGTGAAACATAAATAGAATTATAGTAAAGCATCACAATTTAACTTTATGAGAAAACATCCCAACTAATATTGGTGAAATATGAAGATAAGTATGACAAAATATAAAGACAACTATAGTGAAATATTACAACTAATATTGGAGGAATATAACAATTATAGTGAAATATGAATATAACTATAATATAACAATGATGGCACAACACAACTATTAGCCTATAACTATAGTGAACTATATAATATTTTACATAATATTTTTTAATTTAAAGGTATATTAATAAAGAAAATTCTTAAAAATATAATGATTATTGAGAAATATATAATTCTGTAATGTTTTGTGAACTCTTAAATCAGTAAAATGTAGAAGTAATTTCTTTTCTTAGAGTTAGAATTTACATTTATATACTAGATATTTATATACATTGCATGGTATATAAGGCAAATACACATATTAAAAAATCTAGGAGGAAGAGTAAGTATATATATATACATTAAATGCATATGGTACTTATTGAGGTGAATATTCACCCAAGCACCCATAACACTCCCCCTTGAATGTTTACCTGTCATATTTATACGCTTTAGATATACCACCTCATTAAAAACCTTGCTAGAAAAAATCCAATGGGAAAAAACCTAAACGAAGAAAAAAGAGTACAATGCGTATAACACTCCCCCTTAATTTAACATATATCTCGAAAATGACACATCCCCACCTTATTTATTAATTCTTCAAATCTTCTAGGAAGCAAGGATTTTGTGAGTAAGTCAACTAAATTTTAGGATGATTGAATTTGTTAGACATTTACCATTCCTTCCTTCTCTAGATCATGAATGGAGAAAAACTTTGGTGGTATATGCTTTGTTCTATCTCCTTTGATGTATCATTCCTTTACTTGAGTAATGCAAGTTGTATTATACTTATATATTAAAGTAGGATAATCCATGATTGCTTTCATACCACATTCATTTTGTATGTGTTGAATCATTGATCTCAACCATATGCACTCTCATCCAGCTTCAATTTACTTTTTACTTTTTACTCCACATGATTGTATGATATGGTAGTTACAATTTACTTTTTCAATCTCCACATGATAGAACAATTAACTCCACATGATTCAATGATATGGTAGTTACAATTTACTTTTTCAATCTACATGATATTGCAATGTTTCCAAATGTAAACACATAGTTTTCCTTGTGTGGATCTGATAAGTACCCTGCATCTGCATATCCGATGAGAGTGGCATTTGCATGTCTTTGGTAGAATAATCTGAGATCATGGGTACCTCTGAGGTAAAGAAACAAATGTTTAACTGTAATACCCAAAAAATTTAAAACCTAGAATTTATTAATTAATCCTCATTTGAGATAATTTAAATTTAAATTTAATTAATTTAACTATTCTGTGGACCTTGGGGTGTATAAAAATGGATAAGATTATTTAATAAATTAAAATAAATATTTTATTATTTTATCATACTTATTTTAATTAAATAATTTTCCAAACCCATATTATACTAAAATTACCCTCTTAAATTAATATATCAAATTTTAAATAAATAATTTCAATAACTTAATTTATCCATATAAATAATTAAATACCCTTATTCCAAAAATTATTTTATTTTTATATTTTCCCCTTTCCTTTTCTTTCTCCTTTTCCTTCCTTTTTCTTTTCCTCCTTTTTCCATTTCTTCTTTTCTCCTTCCTTAGGCCACCTAGCCTGCATCGTCCCCTCCTCACCCACTAGGCTGTGGCCCTTCTTCCCTCCTCTTCTCTTTCTTTCCCCCTCTTCTCCCTACACCCATCTAGCCTAGCTCGTCTCCTTTTTTTTCTCCTTTCCTTCACTTTGGTTGGGCCAGCCCCAACCCTCTTTCTTTTTCTTTCCCTCCCCTTCGCGCGCAGGGTCGGCCCATCACTTCCTTTCTCCCCCTCCCGGCCAGCCTGCCCCTTTCTTTTCTTTTCTTCTTCCTCCCTCCTTCCTCATTCGACTGTCACACGCCATGCCTACCTGCAACTTGCCCCCTGCCACCAACTCCCCTGCAGCCCTACCATTGCAACCTACCTCTTCCTCTCACCCTGTCCCTATCCTTCCACTTTTGGCCACACATGCCCCTACACCACAGCCCTTCGCTTGCCCTTTCTTTCCCTTTCTCCTTTCTGGTGTGGCCGTAGCTAGCACACAATTTAAACCCTCTTATTATCAATTATAGTACTGGCAAATAAGGGTATCGTTCTAAATCGAGGATTAAAAGGGCTCACTTCTATTTAACTAGCTTAAATAAAAAAAATAATAATAAAATAATAAATAAATAATAAAAATAATAATGGGGGTTATCAAATTAGAAGATAATAAAAATAATAAAAGTAATTAATAAAATAGTAATAAAAATAATGGATAACTGAAGATATGATAAATATGCTAGGGAAATCGAAATCCACCACTAGAGTAAGTCAAACTATAATATTAATTTCTAAGTCGATATATAATCATGAGAAAGAGATCAACCAAGTTGTATACCAAAAGTAGGTCCATACACCATATATTACTTCCCTTAATTAATTTATACAACAGAGTGTCAATATTAACCCTATTAAATACTAGCAGTATAGTAGCAACAAGTAGCTTCTATATTTAACTAGATTTACTGCATTAAGTATAATTGGAAGGATGTCAATCTAAGTACCCAGACTAGTATATTAAGCATATCTAGTTGTATTTACTTTCTTTGATCTACATGTATCTAAACGTTTTACTACTTTGGTTAGAATTACAAAACTATTAGGTAAATTGTTATCTAGCCTAGCTACAATTTATACATATAAATTCTAGTATATTTATATGGCCACCTAGCAGGTATAAAATCCTATATACTGTCACTTACGAGGAAATCAGAACAAGGCATGCATCATATAAATTATACCTGACAGAAATATATATACGATATCAATTAAAATAGAGTCCAAGAACAATCTCACGAAACAAATAAAAATAAAATCATAACTCAAACCCTAATCTTGGGTTTCAATCTATTCCCTAACAAAAAATAATCAGCCAGCCATAGTTATTGAATTAATTACACAGAAATATATATATATCCAAAATATAAATTAAAAAATAGAGAAAGAAATAACCAGAATTAATTTTGAATGAAAGATCAAGAATTTATTCATATGAAAAATTAATTTCATATGAATTAAATACTACCGGTATAAAACTCCTCTATTTTTATCTCTCTCTCAATACCCTTGATTTTTTTGAGAAATTCTTTTTTCCCAGCGCTGATGTGCGTTGCTGCCCTATGTCCATGTAACCTCTCCCTTCTGTGTTGTTTAGTTGAATTCCGTGCTTGGCTCACTTTTTATCTACCATCGTCAGAGCTTTCTCCTTCATGCGCTCTGTTCCTGACTTCTTCTTTGTGTGTCCTCGATTTCCATGTGGCACTCTCTCCTTGACATCTCCCTTTTCTTCTTAATTCTTTTTCTTCCACGTCAACCCTGTTGACTTCTTCTTTGGCTCTGCCGCTACTTTCTTTCCTTCGCACGTCTACTACACACTTTTATTTCTTGGGGAAAATAGTTGGTGGTCCATTTGGACCAAAATAATTAAAGTTTGTCAATCTATTTAGTATTTAGTCCAGTTTTTTTGGTACCCCAATATACATGTACATATAGAGAATATTATCTGTACATTTATGTATAATTAGGTGTACATATTAGTATAATTATATGTACATGAAATTTTATACTTGTAACTAAATACTTTAGAACTATTTTAATTTTTATCTAATTAGTTTCACCTAAGTATACTACAAAGAAATTTTCCCTTATTTCTTTCTTCCTCCAGGCCTCATGTGCTCTCCTTTCCACGTCATCTCTATTGACATTCTCGCGGCTCTAACTTTTCTTCTTCGTCCCTTATGTGGCCCTTTTTCATTTCTTTTGCTGACCTGCCTTGACTAACAGGCTCATGTTTTTGTTTTTCGGCATTTAGGCCTTGGACCGTTGGTCCAAAGGTCTGATTCTTTTATTTTTTTTATTTTCTTTTATTTAAAAACAATACCTATAAAATGAAATTAATAAATAATATTATACTCTAAATTTATTTAATTATTATCATTTTAGCTCAAATAATAATATTTATGCAATTATAACTACTTAAGCATAAAATCATAATTATTCACCTATATTACTTAAATAAAATACAAAAAATTAAGATTATAAGGATATAATATATGTCAAAATATGAACTTATCACCTTCCTTCTCCCTACCACCCTGCACCCGACCACCTACAACCAACACCACCTAGCCGCCGCCCCTTCCTCCCCTCCTCTCCCTCTTCTTTTTATTCTTCTCCCCTACCCATTTTCTTCCCTCGAGCCTCTTCTTTCCCTCCCTGTAGGGCCCTTCTTTTTCTTTCCTTCCTTCTCCTCTTGTCTCCCCTGTTTGGTGTAACCACCCAATAACCATAGCCTCTGCCACCCAGCTAACCACCATAGCTATCCCCTGCACCACCCAACAACTACCACTCTCCCCTACAACCATCCTTCCCCTCCTTTCTTTTTCTTTTCCCCTTCTCGGCCTCTACCCTACACCACCACCATGCGCCACCATTCCCCCTCTTTTACCACCGCCACAACCACCCCTCTACCCCCTGGCACCTCCTCTACCACCCCTTTCCTCCCCTTGGCTGAAATCCCCCTGCAACCCCTCTCTTCTCTTCTTTTCCCTTCCTTCTTATCCTTCGCCCATCCTTGCATCCATCTTTCCAACCCTGCAGTCGCCGTCTTCACCGCCTTGAGCCACCAACCTTCGACCCTCGACCACCACCTACACCCCTACTCCCTCCCCGCACCTAGCCACCACCCTCACTCCCCTCCACAAGCTCTCAACCCAACCCCAAAACCCTTAACCGAACCAACTCTATCCCTCTTTTTTCCATCCCCCTTTGACCCTTATTCTCCCTTGTTTGGTGCATGCAGCTCACGCTGCTCAAGCAGCATGAGTCCTAAAGCTTATTTTGAGCAAATTTGGCTAATTTTTTAGGTATAAAAATAGTTAGTATTAGTATATATTAATTAAGCTTTTGGATAAAAATTTATTCTTTTAACTTTCCATCACTAATATGCTAATTTTTGATATTATCTTTAGGTATTAATTTTTACTAATCAAAGCCCAAACATTTAACCAAGGTATCGGTAAGGTTTAATTATTGCTAGAAATAAGGTAACCATTATGCCCTATTAAAATATATGGATATAAGTATGCTACCACATTAGGGTTTTTAATATGATTATATGCATGTTATATGATGTCAAGTGTATTATGACTTGTAGCATGTGTTAGTTGTTGAAATGAAAAGCATGTTAATTTATGTGTCATGTGTAGAAATGATGTTTAAGGAAGGAGCCTTAGTGTTAATGATAATGTTAAATGCATGTGTATAACATGATAAGCTAATGTGGCCATAGATAATGTTAAAATAAGCCCTAGGGGTATTTTTGTAATTTTTCTTGTGCAAAAGGTGCTACCTAAATAAGTATCTATATATATATATATATATATATATATATATATATATGGTAGGTGCTAATGAGTATTAATAATGACTAATAATAGTTGGTGGTGTTAGATGATGTATATGGACCATGGATGTTAATGTTTGATGTGGAAAGAGTATTTTAGTAAATTTGGCATAATAAAGGCAAAATGGTAATTTATAAGAATAATATGGTCATTTGTTAAGTAAGAAGGGAATTTTAGTAATTTTACATGGAAAAGGGGATAGCTTGGTAATTTTTGTGAGTAAGAAGGTATTTTGGTAAATTAATTAAAAGAAAAGAAAATTTTGGTAATTTGGCATAAAGGAAGGATAACTTGGTAATTATGTGAGAAAAAGGGGTAGAACGGTAAAATAATAAGCAAGAAGGGTATTTTGGTAATTTGGTATAAAGGAAGGATAACTTGGTGATTTTGTGAGTAAAAGGGGTAAAATGGTAAAATAATAAATAAGAATGGTATTTTGGTAATTTGGCATAAATGAAGGATAACTTGGTAATTATGTGAGTAAAATGGGTAAAATGGTAAAATAATAAATAAGAAGGGTATTTTGGTAATTTGGCATGAAAGAAGGGTACTTGGTAATTTTGTGAGTAAAAAGGGGTAAAATGGTAAAGTAATAAGTAAGAAGGGTATTTTGATAATTTGGCATAAAAAGGGCAATTTGGTAAACTATCTAACCAAAAGGACAATTTGGTAATTTTAATAAGTATGAAGGGCAATTTGGTAATTTATCTAACCAAAAGAAGAATTTGGTAATTTAATAAACGTAAAGGGTAATTTGGTAATTTTAACAAGTATAAATGGTAGTTTGGTAATTTAACCAATGAGAAGGGTAATTTGGTAACTTAACAAGTATGAGGAGTAAAGTTGGTAATTTAATAAGTATGGAGGGTAAATTAGTAATTTAACAAATACAAGGGGTATTTTGGTAATTATACAAGCATGAAGGGTAATATAGTAATTTGGTAAGTAAAAAGGGATAACTGGTAACTTTACAAATAAGAGGGGTATTTCAGTAATTTTGTTAGTATGAAGGGGTAAATCAGTAAATTGCAAATAACATGTCAATGGATTAAATAAGTCTCCATAATAAGACATAAGTAATATTGAAAACAGGATAAGAGTATTTCGATAAATCGGTGAGTATCACAAGGACATGGCATGACATAGGGTTGAATGGATAATTAAGGGTGTGATATGATGTTTACCTCATATTCATGCAAGAGGTTCATTAATCATTAATCATGCATAGAAATGTGTGTTAGATATGATAGAAGTACATGCTAGGGTTTAAGTGTTCCATGATCCTTCGATGTAGACTACTAGACTCTAAGACTGTATTATGATTATGATATGATATCCCTTTATGGCATATGAATCAATGGAAACGAATTCTGAAATGGAAATGGACGATAAAAGGATGGCCTTAGTGGTTTATTTAAGTTAACATGGATAACCATATGAATAAGGATTACTTAATAATAAGATAAACAAATGAATATGATTAAGTATGTGGTTGTTGTGTTTCTCGTGGTCACCTTAATTAAGATACTAATAATTAAAGTGGAAGACCTCGAGATAGAATTGTGACTTTTTAGGGGTTGCTACCCTAAAGATGTGGTTTAGCCCATGCTTGTTATGGTTTTTGCTAGTGTGCCTTACTGCCCCAGCCAGGTCCTACACCTTACTCTATCTAGCTCTACGAACCTATTTAGAGGGTATGCATACTTATGGATTATGTTTCTTTGTTAGTAGGGTACTGTGTGTCATTGTGCACCAGTGTGACTAGGGTACTTTTGCGTCCTTGAGTTGATAGTTGGAGGGCACTATGTTGCTTGTATGCACCAATATGACCGATTCAGGTTCATAATCTCCCCATCAAGTTAAATAAATGGACTTATTGTGTTAATTAAATGGAAAACACTAATCATGTAAAGTGAAAGATTATTGAGCCGAACCCAGATAGATTATATCATTGTACTGGTCCACTAGTTATAATAGTAGCCAAGAGTGTTTTGTCCTGGAAGATGTATATGTATTCTGGTCCATCGGTTATAATAGTAGTCTGGTGCATATTGCCCTGGGGTGTATTCTGGTACATCAGCTATAATAGTGGGGGATCTTAAGCTCAATAAACCAAATTATGAGTTATCTTTAGAATCTTCTTGGTATATATTGATTGGTGGATAAAGATATCATTATTTATGTGCTCAATTTGTAAACCAAGAAAAAACTTTGCTTTTCCGAGATCTTTGATCTCAAACTCTTTCATCAAATGTCTTGCAGTACTTTCAAGTTCGTCATGTGTTCCAATGATATTAAGGTCATCAATATAAAGTACAATAATTGTAAATATAGAATGGGATCGCTTGATGAAAATAGATGTGCTAATTTGATCATTTTTAAACCCTCTTTTAAGAAGATATTCATTGAGATGGTTAAACTAGATACGTCCAGATTGTTTTAATCCATATAATGATTTTCTTAACTTTATAGAAAAAATTTCTCAAGACTTTGATTTATGAGATTCAAACAGTTTAAGTCTCTCTAGAACTTTCATATAAATTTTTGTATCAAGTGATCCATATAGATATGGGATCATAACATCCATAAGGTGCATCTCTAGTCTTTGAAAGATAGCTACACTAATTAAGAATCTAAACGTTATTGCATCAACAACTGGAGAGTATGTCTCTTCATAATCTTTCCCGGGCATATGAGAAAAACCTTGGTCTACAAGTATAGCCTTATATCTTACAATTTTATTTTTCTCATTTTGTTTGTGTACGAACACCCATTTGCTGCCTACTAACTTTATGCCTCTTGGTGTAAGGACTGCCTGTCCAAATACATCATGCTTTTCTATGGATTTTACTTCTAATCGGATTGGCTCTATCCATTTTAGTTAATCTTGTCTTTCTCGACATTCATTTATTGTCCTTGGATTACAATCATTTTCATTCAACATTATTTTACATGCAATAGAATATGCAAATACTTCATCTATTATGGTATCTTTTCTATCAAATTGTTCTCCTGTGGAAACATAATTTATTAATATCTCATGATTATTGGTATTTCCATCATCATGCACGTCTTCTGAGGTGGTGTCCTCAACCTTTGAAGTATGATCATCTTTTTCTTCAATGGAATGAACAATTTTGATATCATTTGACATATTGTCCTACTTTCTTATCCTTATTGTTCTCAAGTCTTTTGAATCAAATGGTCTACCACACTTTCGATGTACTGTAGTTTCATTTGCAGGAGTCCTATCCAAATCTTTAGTAGGAACTACAATTTTTGCAGGAGTATTCATTGCTGGAATGTGTGACTTTGTTACTTTCTTAATGGCAGTGAATGCATCAGGTAATCAATTAGATACATTTTGTAAATGTATAATCTTTTACACTTCTTGTTCATACAATTTTGATCATGGATCAAGATAAGATAAATTTGTTGCATTCCATGTAATCTCCTTTATATATGGGTCCAATTTGCTCTTATCTCCCCCCTAAGGCTAGGATTATTGTTTCATTAAAATGACAAGTAGAGAACCGTGTTGTGAACATATCACCAATCATCGGTTTGAGATACTTAATAATTTATGGGGATTCAAAACCAACATAAATTCCCAACCTTCTTTGTGGATCCATTTTCATTCTTTGTGATGGAGAAATAGGAACATATACAACACAACCAAATATTCTTATATGTGATACATTTGATTCTTTACCAGATACCAATTATAATGGGGAGTATTTATGATAAGCAGTTGGTCTTAATCGAATTAAGGTTGCCGCATGTAATATTGCATGTCCCCATTCATTTCCCCCATCTTCTTCCTCCAACAATTTTTTATCTTCTTTTTCTTTCTCTTTTTTTAAAAAAAAAATATAGTATGAAAAATCCAAAAACCGACTCATGAGGCCTTAATTCGCTTGTTTTTGTACTATTTTCATTTCCAACTTTGACATATTTTTTTGTCGGAATTTTTAATATATTATTTAGATTTAGTCAGAAATTAATTACACTGCTCGTATTGCTGGAATAATTTAACGGCGGTGTGTCATCAGCGCCAGATGATGGTAAGTCCGTGGTTGCGCCAACGACGATTGGTACCGATGATTGGTGGTGGCTGCTGGGATGCAGAGTGTTAGGATTTATTGTTGAACATAGGTTTTAGATTGGTTGAGAACGAGTTTTCGAGCAATATAATTCTCACTCGCTATATATATATATAGCCTGGTAGATGTTGAACCATAACCATAGGGTCGTTCTTTAAAAAACCATATCCAGAAAGGGCAATGAAGGTAGTAAGCTCGCAGCTCTGCGAGTCTGTATATAAACAAACCAAAAAAACACAGGAGCAGGAAAAGGACAGCTTGGTCGTAAAACAAGATTACCCTTGAGAACAACACAGCAGTTCTCTCAAAAATGGATAACCGTAGATAATAAATTACACATCGTGCGTTGACGAAAAAATCGATGCAGTACATCATATTATCATTTATACATAACATGAAAGACTGCAAACCACAGGCCACTAAAAATCGCCGGCAAAACTTTCATCAAAGCAATTATTATATGCCCGCATGTAACAGCCAAAAGCCATGGAACAAAAGTGGGAAACAACTGCAACTATATATGGCTTGCCTCCTTATTTCTCATGGGGTAAGAATCTTTGCCATCCAGCAAAGGCGGTTTACTAATCTCCTAATGTACCAATAATTTCACGAGGGAAACAAAATATAAAAAAATAACAGCTCTCAAGCAAACCGAATTTCCGGCAACGACAAACAGAGAGGGAAAAGAGAAATACTGAATTCAGTAACGGAGCATGTATGTCCTGCGACGGAACCAGTTGTAGTCTGGTGCTTTGGATATGGGTCCCATAGCAGCAATTGCAACGTCCTATACCAACAAACAGGGAAAAGAAAATTTTTAAGCTACATGGGGAAAGTCAGGACAGGAAGCAAGAGCGTAGCCTTGCTACAGAAAAACAGCATGTTCAAGTGCTGGAGAGTAAAATACCCCAGTGCAATTATTGAACCACAGGAAATGTCCTACAATTAGCTTCCAGCACATAAAGGTGTAAAGGTGCAATATCAAGTTAAAACATGTAAAATGGCGTGAGGGTAAATCCACACCACGGTTAGAAAGGACCAGGCCTATTTTCAGGCCAAGGCCTTCCTACAGTAAAGTTGTAAATTACGGAGTCAGTCAGAGCATCATCCAAAGCAACATCAAGCTAAAACTAAAGCCAATTTGTCACTTTTCAAAAGAACTTCAATGTATGATACACGCCTCGAGACTAATGAGCAGATCTCATATTCATCAACAGATGAACTAAACACAGCATCCTATATACAGCAACAGCAATAATCCAATATGAATCCCGGTGCTGCCAAAGTAGGGAAGTCCGAATGGAGTCATCACCTCTACTAGCAACCTAGACCTAGGTACATGGATGCAAAAGACAGGCTTGCTAGATAATCAATCTCTCCCAGCCCTCGCATTCCCAACTTCATTTACATGCTGGTATGATAGTAAAGATAGCTACAAATGTTATCTACACTCACCTTGTCAAATATGAACCGGTTTGCAACCCGTTTCACAGCTTCTGAATCCACAGCATCAATTCTAGCAAATAATTCAGCATATGGAATTCTTCTTCCATAGGTAAGTAGCTGCAAGGAAAAAAATAAGTTAGCCAATAAGAACAGACCACGACCACAGTTCAAGCAGAAAGGAAAAAAGAAAAAAAAAAGATGCAGGGAAAATATCTTCATGGCTAAGGTTACCCACAGCAGTGAATCCAAAAAGAAAAAAAAGAGGATAATTTTGATTCAAAAAGTGAGTCACACCACTACACAAATGAATCAAAACAGATCAAAACCTCGATCTCTAGCAAAGAGGTGCAGGAAATTGAGCTGAATCAAAGAAGAGGAAAGGGGCAAAAAAAAAAGGAATGGAGAATGGAGAATGGGTCAAAAAAAGGATGGGTTTTGGGAAGATTAAATTAATTAAGTAATTGTTACGTTGAAGGAGGGGTAAAAAAATTTATTTTGATGAGATGATATATTTTATATTTACACTGGGGTCATTGCAATGGAGGTAAAATTGAGTGGGGATAAAAAAAAAATGAGGCAAAAAGTACTCTTTCGTTTTAGAAAGTGGGATGATCCTCAAATATTGATTTGTTGTTAAAGATGCTCTAAGGTGTGCTCAATCAATATATTTACTCAGTGACGGGACATACTTTAAAAACAGCTTTAAAACTTATAGTACATTCTTAGGAGCTGTCACGTTCATCGTATTCATCTATTTTAGCTAATGAACACATGCTTTTCTCTGAAAGTAAAATATCAGTCTTACCTTTTGTCGCACTTTAATAATATATTTCTATAAAATTTTAAAAAAAAAATTAGAGTACACGAGTCACAACTCACAATCTTCAGGGGGCCAAGAAAGCCTACAAGGACCCCTTTTAGTATCTTTGATAATTATTACTAGGCAATTTTACTATTTATTATTTAGTTAATTAGTTGGCAATTGAAATCTTCTCTATAGAAATAGGAATGTTTTATTTGCTAAATATTTCATAAGAAACATCTTATATGGTGAATATCTTATTCAGATTTGGAGTATGGCAAATACTAACTTATTTGTATGGGATAAGTAACCTTGATAATTCGGACCTAAACTTAGTAGATTGCGACCAACTATGTATAAGGCTTTTAGGATATAGTAATCAATAAGATGGAGAATTGACTAACCAAATTAAATCCTCGGCCACCCTAGACTACTCTCTCGCCATAGTCTCCCTCGCTCTTGTGTGCCAACCCTAAAGGCAGTAGCAACAACCACCACCCTTCCTTCCTCAAGGACACTGCTGCCTATCACACTACCACTGGGCAACCACCACACACCATTCTCCCTCCATCTTCACCCTCCCTATATCTTTAAGGGCGTGCTATCTTGAGCTTATTTTCAAGACTCATTAGATTAGATCTATAAATTTTGATAATAATTGAAAAAGTATAACTAATGATACTATTTAAAATACTTACGGTAATAAAACCAATAATAATTATACTAATGAGAAAAATCCTAATTATGATAATAATAATACTAATAATCTCAAAAATTCAATTCAGATCAGATTAGAACGCCAGTTCAATATTTCAGATCTGATCAGCAAAATTAAGTTGAGGAGAATTCGTAAGGTATAAACATAGAAATAAGAAAGGCTCTAATTAGCAAATTATGACAGAAAAAAAGAAAAAAGAGAGAGGGCCAGAGAGAATAGGACATGACAATCCAACCGGTCTGATCAAATAATGACAAGTGTCCCTGGCATTAGGAACTTACATGCTGACCGAAAAAATATCGGTCCGACTACCTATTATAATACCAGTTGGACTTGGGCCAGTCAAAACGAAGCACAAATCAAAACGCAGCTACTTCTTTCCCATTGTCGTTTGAGTCTTACACACAAACAGAGTATAAAACAAAGATAGGGTACTATTTCATTTCACTAGAAAACCACTTGCTTTGTTCTCCTTTGTCAGATTAGGCAACGACTGCCATCCTTTGATCCTCTCACTTCAACCTTCCTCCCTCCGCTTAATGATGGCACGGCTTCATCTCCGACATATTTGGTTCATTCTCTTCTCCTATTTGTTTGCCATGCCTAAAAAAATCTTCAGTAAAAAATATTTTATATCGTATTTGTGAATTTATGTTCAATTACAATTTGATTATATAAAATTATTAATTAGTATGTATAGATTAAAATAAATTAAAAGTTAAATAATGTAAAGTATAAATAACTTATGATGTGATTGATAAAATTAATTTAGAGTTGCAAATTTAGTACAATTGACATAAAATAGAAAATTAAATTTGGTGCAAATTAATAAAAGTAGGAGAGGGAAAATGATCAAGTAGTACATTTGTGTCTTGTAAATTTGAGGTGCTAATGTGGATGATTTAAGAAATAAAACAAGAAAAGAAAGCTTTCAAAAATTTCAAGTGCCTCCAACCTCCCTATCCTCTCCCCTCAATAAGAGTGAAAAAACAAGTCGAAAGTTAAAGTAGTAGAATCACATGGAATGGGAGTAATACTGTAATAATATGTACCTTTGTTTTCTTTTTAATAAAAAAAGCTTGCACTCCCACCGTTTCACAATATAAGTAACCTTTTTTTACCAAAAACTTGTTTTAAAATATAAGTCATATTATGAAAACTAATACGAATTAAAAGTTACATTTCTTACTGTATCATCTATTCTCTCTTTATTAATCAATGATTAAGTTGCCAAAAGTATAATATATCTATGGAAGGATATATTAGTCATTTAAATATCTTATACATTTTATTTCGTTAAATTTATTATTTTTAATTAGTGTCCAAGTTATGAGTGACATATATTATGAAACAGAGGGAGTACTGTTTTACTTTTTTTTTTATAGGGCTCATAAAAATCATCGTCCAACCATGGTCAAACTGGTTACACCAGGTACCACACATCTTCTAGTTTTTTTTTTTTTTTTTAATAGAGGGTCTATTTCCTCAGGATTTAAGAAGGATTTGAATGTGGCAATATTTGAAGCACATAACAGTAACAAATAGGTATCAAAGCCATATGACACAATCAATCCAATAGTGTTTGATGAATTCTTCACCAATTTTTTTCCAAACAAGGTCAACAAAATGAGGCTCTTACGACAATCCTAGCGTTCCAACATCAGTTAAGTACTCTATATGTTGAGACCCAACTTTGCGCAAAGCCCTACAACCATACAATTAAATATCGGTCCCGATACGCAATATCGGCCGATATTTATCGGATTTTGGATCAACCGATACGCGAAATTGGCGATATGCGACGGGTTTAGAATTTCACATATTTATCGGCGATATATCAGTTATCGACCGATAATTGCCGATATTCTACCGATATTTACCGATATTTGTCGATATTTACTAATATTTGCTAATATTTATTGTGAAAAAAGAATAAAAAATCACGCCGCGACAACCACGGCATATAAAATATCGTTCGTGACGCTCCGATACCGCAATACCGCGACCGCAACCGCAATCGCGACCGCGATTTTATTGCTTGCCTACAACTACATTGCTAAAAATAGACTAGCCTTGCAATATGAAACAGGGTGACAGAACCTACTAAGCCATCCAACCGTCCTAAGGAAGCAGCAATCACCACTGCTTTAAGTACTCATCAGCAGAATGAGCAGCCCTCCTCGGCAACCCAAGGGTCATGAGCATAGTTCAAGGAAAACCAATTACCATCAATGCCCTCCTAAGCCATGAAATAAAGTACCGGTCATTATACTGATAAGCGATCAATATATATCAGATTTTCATCCTATTCGAGATGTCCAATACACAACACAAAAATAAAATCACATGTGTATTAGCCGATACTTATTGTATCAGGTGATATTTACCGATATGTTCTAATATTTACCAACTGATATTTACTAAATTAATATTGTGAAAAAAATTTAAAAATCATGCTGTGAGTCTTTCGACATAATATTTATTGCTAGCGGCACTCTAAAATCATGACACTACAAACGCAATCACGACAACAATTTTATTACCTACTTAGAACTCACCAACAAGTGTGGAGGGCCTACGGCCCGCAGGCAACCCTCAAGATAGCAACTTTCGGGCCTGCTAAGACTTCACCAGCTGTTTTGGGGCTTTGCCACACCCTGCCTGAGTATTGCACACTTGTCCCAGCCACCAATCGCCTGCCAAAACTGACATCGGTGAGCAGGAGTTGACCTAAGACCCTAGGTTCAAACAACAGCCGCCCGTCGCACCATCAGAGGCCATCACTAGTTGCCTTGGAGTTGTTAAGTACCCTCCCTCCAACAGTAGGGGCCATGGGTCCCCAACAGCAGCTAGGTCCTTGTCATTTGCAAGTTGCAAGGATGTGGCCAGCTGGATTGACTAACGTCAGACCAGTTCAAACATTTCATACAATGCAAGTTCTAATCATTTCCCACCACAACCCTAGCCAGACAGTATGCGGAGGATATCAGGTAGCGTGCATTATTTGAGCACTGGGCCTTCACGTATGAAAGAGTGTCTGACTCCAGCAAATGACCCAACTCTGGAAGAGAGCCCCTCATTGAGGAGTATATCCTAATTGGAGAGGTTTGAAGGGGACAAAGATATGTGCTTTATA
The DNA here is from genome assembly GCA_030549775.1 of Tamarix chinensis. Classification (NCBI taxonomy): domain Eukaryota; kingdom Viridiplantae; phylum Streptophyta; class Magnoliopsida; order Caryophyllales; family Tamaricaceae; genus Tamarix; species Tamarix chinensis. The sequence goes on along the minus strand of CM060173.1, from coordinate 13,191,191 downwards.
GTTGGGTCCAGTCTGATGGCGGCAACCTCTCTACTACCTCTAAATAGGAAAGTGCAGCAAGGTTCAGTAATCTAATGAATTGACACTATGTAACAGGTGCCAATACATTAAATGGGGAGGGCATTCCTACTAATGCAGAGGGATGTTGTCAGGTGCACCGTGCACTAGATGAGCCAGTGCATAAACCTTCTCTGTCAGATAATAAAAACAGCCACAACAGCACCTTCCATTCTAGTAGCTACAGTAGCTCATCACAGGATGATCATTTTGACCACCTGGGAGACCCCATGATTCTCGAGTCAATTCTGGTATCCCGCCAACTAGTGCGTATATTTGAATCTCTTGTTATCACCATACTAGCAGAGGTCACAAAACGAATTATACTGGCGCAGGTGGAGGCCCCAAAAGCCAATTATTACATGAGCTCTTCAGCAGTTAGGCCTTCTCCGCTTGAGGTCACTCCCCAAAAGGTCCCTAAGTTCCACTAGTTGCCAATAAGTGGATGACATATCCTCAGGTTTGTGAGGGCAATAAAGCCAGCATGGGTGGCCATGTATCTTGTGCGGATCTCTATGCAGTTCCTTGGAAGAGTTAGGATGTTATTTTAGGGGAACTTAGGGCGACAGTGGTAGGAAATCCCTCCTAGGCTGAGCCAAAGGAGGAACAGATCCCTCCTTCGTGCCTGAGGGCGTGAGATCAGTTGGTCCAACCTGAAGTAGTAGAGCTATAGGTGGAGTGGAAGGCTTTACCCAACTTCCTTGCCCAGGTACCCTTGCACGAGTTCAGGCAACAGCATCACACCTAGAGCTGGCAAAAGTTGACCCGACCCGAAAAATCCGACGAATACCGACTCGATCCGTCCGAAATCCGATCCGATTTTATCCGAATAATTTAGAACTCGAAACTTATCCGACCCGATCCGATACATATCCGATATCCGATATAACCCAAGAAATCATAAGTCCGAAATAAACCCGACCCGACCCACTATTTACCCGAAACCCGATATAACCCGAAAAATTATAAATCCGAAATGACCCGACCCGATCTATTATTTATCCGAAATCCGAAATTATCCGAAAAATTATAAATATATAAAGATTCGACCCGATACTACCCGAAAATTAATATTAACCTATTACTCTAATTTTTTAAAACTTCATAAAATATAAAATAAAATAGATGTATAACTATTACTTATATCAAAATTTAGAAACAATATACTTTCTTAAAGTATATATCACTTATTATGTATATACAAGTAAAATATCTATTGATACTAATATTGAAATACAAAAATAAAAGTAGAGGAAAAAGAAAAAACTATATTATGTCATTTAAATATTAATTCACTCTCATGTAGTATCATAAGAGAATAATATTGTAAATATATTCAACACTTTAAACTCAAGTTACAAATATAAAAGCTTTAAAAGACACCATATAAACACTTAAAAAGCCTCTAAATGTACATTTCCATATCGATAGCTCAAAACTCAATTATGTAAGCCTCAAAAGGCACGATATAAGCACTTCAAGTACCTATTTAATCCAATACACAAAAATGCAAGCTTTAAAAAACACCATAAGATGATGATGATGATGATGATGATAATAATAATCCAACATCTATAACCCAAAATACAAAAAAAAACCATTAAAAGGTACTGTATAAGTTTTTAAAAAGCCTCAAAAGGCACACATCTATTGAAAGAAATAAAAGAAAATAAATATTAAACAAGTTTCTTGTTTATTTAAAAATATTCAAATAAATTTGCAGTTACAAATTATAGTGACAACATGTTACATATAAAAATTTTATCAAAGTTAAGAAATACATTAAAAAGAAAAATAGACTCAAAGTTAATGTGGCTTTGTTTATCTACAATCTAATTTACAAGAAATATGATATTATATAAGAATTTCATATGGTATATCAATGAGCATCTATAATACACAAGTAATAAATCTTCCTATCTCTCACTGTTATTTTTCTACAAACCTTATTCAATAACAAGAGAATGGCAAGCACAAATTTAAGTGAGCTATAAATAACAATCTAAAAAAAAGTAAACATAAACTCTAAAGATGGAGAGTAATAGTGAAGAGGTTAATACCGACAACTTTCCCTTAACGCTGAAAATATATCAGTGTGAGCATCGCACCATTGGAGTTGCTTGGTTGCTTAATTTGGAGGACGCAAGTGAAATGAGTACCAGTAATTTGGTGGCAGAGGAAGTATGGAACAGTATTCATTTAAGCGGTTCCGGTAATTTTTCCACAAACTCAAAATTTCATTCATATCTAATCAAACCTTTTTCTTTTTTTTTTCTTCTTAATCGTTATATCTGCATTGTTGCTCTATTATTTTCTACCTGAACATCAACCGCCTGGAATTTGACAAATATGGATGTTTGATCACACACAGTGACCGCCGCTCAGCTAGCAATGTATGTCGAACTAATACTATCACTGTATATAGCTAACTAATTAAGAAGGTAGGCACTGACCAGAATAGAATGCAGGTGAAATGTCCTCCAGCACAGGCACAACCGCACAAGTTTATGAAAACTTTGTTGTCAAGAAGCTGCAGTAGAGGCAGAGCTACCCTACCTGTAGAAATTACACACCAAAAATTCATTCGATCAGAGTATTAATCTAATTTAACTCGAAAGTTCCTTTCGGACAAATCAATGAATCGTGCATTCGTACTTTGTCATCCATCCATGCCAGGGCTTCAGTGTCGCGTTGTAGGAAACTTCCAGCTGGGCTGCGATGGAGAAGCTTATTCCCGACACAAAATGCAGGGAGAAGAAGAGGAGGAAAGTGGTGGAGAAGCTGCAAACTGGCAGGGCTGCGATGGGTCGGGAGATGGATGTTGAAAATGCAGAGGGGAGGAGGCCGGTGGAGGACTGTTTGGTGAGGGAGGTTGGCTGGAAAAAAAATGCAGAAAAGAATGGCGCACAGTCACAGAATGGAAGCACTGGAGCAGAGGTGTGTGACGGGCGTTTGCTTGTTTCACTCTTTGGCTCGGGGATGAGACATGAGAGGGTGAGGGAGTGTGTGTCGGCGTCTTGCAGGCATAGGTGGCGTAGGCGGAGTAGCTGAAGCTGAGGTCGTGAGTCGTGAGTCGTGACTCCGTGAGGGTCTGCTGTCTGCGTGCTACTGTGGCATGCGTATTGGCTATTGGGTAATGGCGTGTATAAGAAAAAAAATGCAGAGGCAGAGCATGCTTACTGACTTATGTGCTGTAAAAAAATATAGAGTAGGTTAAAATAGGTTTATTTTATATTTTTATTTTAGATTTCATTTAGGTAAATTAGGATACTAGATTATAGAATAATAATTTTAAAAAAATTTAATATAAGATAGGTTAAAAATAATTGAAAAAAGTAAAAATAATTTAGGACAAATTTTAAAAAATTCTTTTACGTTACGGATCAACGGTTATTATTAAAATAATTAAGATAAAATTTAGGGGTAGAAACTAAGATTAAAATTAATAGTCTAATTCTATCAAGTTTTAACCTAATTAAATTTATATCTAAACCATTGTAAATTCGTAATAATAAACCTTCTAAAATAATCATTACTACTATTATTAATTAAAAAGAAATAAATAATGTCGATTAATTTTAAGATATTATTAATTACTAAACATCCTATCCAAACTCACTATATTATTATTATTACTGTCATTATTATAATAATTATTATTATCGTTGTTGTTGTTATTATTATTATTATCATAAGATGATGACGACGACAATGATGATTATTATTATTGTTGTTGTTGTTGTTGGTGGTGGTGGTATTGGTGTTGTTGTTGTTATCCAACCCTAGATTAACTTACACTTAATTATACATGTAACATGTGCATATTGTTCTAATACCAGAAAAAAATTAATTTATTGAAAAAGTATATAGCTATTTTGATGCTTAACTAAGAAAGTAAACTAAAATTTACTTACACATATCTAAGTATTAAGATACAACAATAACATATAAAACATGTGAAACAACTTTAGGTTTCTAATTAAACTATTAATTTTAGTTTATAATGAAACTACTCATTTGATCTATGAGATTACTATAAGGTTCTAATGAAACTACTAACTTTAACTTATGAAACTAGGTTAAGATTAGAATAAAACTACATGCTTTAACTTATGAAACTATCAGTTCGGCTAATGAAATAACTCATTTCAGCTTATAAAAGTATTCTATGTTTCTAATGGAACTATTCTAAGTTTCTAATGACATCGCTCATCTAATATTATGAAACTAGTCATCATAGCATATTCATAATACTCTAAATTTCTAATGAAACTACTTGTCTTGGCTTATTAAACTACTTAAAGTTATTAAGGAAAATACTCATTTTAGTTGATGAACCTAGTGTAATAGTGTTATGAAGCTACCATAATTGTTCTATGAAACTATTAGTTCTGAATTCTCATTAGAAGTAGAAGTTTTTACTAGATACACCCTCAATATATATTCTTATCAAACATGGATGAAACTACTCAAGTTTACCAACTTAAATGATATATTCTTATCATCTATTCAACTTGGGAATGTCAAGGGATTATGATTTATGAATGCTTGAAAAGCCAACATCATAATCTGATTTATCAAATATTATAACATACTTGTAATAATATATATGTGATATAACTATTGTTAATATGCTTGTATTGATGAACATCTCTAAAGGAAAAAAACACAAATATAACTATTGTTAAAAGTAGTATTATTTCGCTTACAAAACATTATTAAAAAAGAGACGAAGAGAATAGAGAAGAAAAATCAATGGTATGTAACCTTCATTAACTAAATTGAGTATATATCTCTGCCAAATCTAAATGGCATAAGAAGAACAATACTTTAATATAGAGCTTCAATATATAGTTTGGGTTGAACCAAATACATATGATTTCTTTCAACCCTAGGTTAGCCAAATACAAAATATATAACTTTAATCCTATGCAACATAATTTGGTAAGGAGAATTTTAGCTTATAAAAGAACAATATAATACATAGTCCAACTAAACAGTTGAGACCAACTAAATACATTAACCTAAAAAAATAAACTTGAATTATCAATTATCCTAACTAATTAATAATACAATATGATATTTGAGTTAGAAACTAATCATTAAGCCTAGTGAATATGCCCCATGGGCCACAAGTGATATGATATCGAACATATTTCAATTGATCAAGTCTACCAAAAGTTCTAACAAAGTCTTCAATTCCACGATCTAGTAACCAAAACCCAAACAACAACTATGATATGAGCCAATTGCCATTGTAGCTTAAAACGAATATTACATAATCATAATATATTCAGTTATTCAAAATATAGTTATTAATAATACTAATTCCAATATTTGAAATATTTAGGAACAATTTTGTAAAGGTATATATATATATATAAAGAAAGATTGTATCATAAGTAAAATCCAATCAAACAAAGGAAAAGTTTTATCAATTCTATTATAAGTATACATAAATAACAATTTTTAGCCTTAAACACTATATGTTAGTATATATACCTTACAATATAATACCTATAAGGCTATAACATCATAGAAAAATAAGAAAAATCTAATGTGAGGATATTAATTATTCATTATAAAAATTAAAGATTAATGTTTTTGTTACATCAACTATGTTAAATAGTAAGAAGTCAATATGAGTTGGTCCTTTATCAATAATGGTCATTATTATTTACTTTATCTAATTTTTATTTGATTTAGCTTGATATGATCGAAATAAAATATAGAAAAACTAATAATGTGTTATTATTATTATTTTTCCATATTGAGCTTGATATTATTATTATGATTATATTAATTAAAATTATATTGATATGATGTGATCAATCTATTTGAAAAATAATACGAGAAGTACAACCTTAGACCTTCATTTGTTATCAATTATCAATGGTTATTGTAAGTTAATATTATGTACGGACTGTACAAAATATAAATATAATATACACTTAAAATAATATTTGAACTCAATATGATATGATCAAGCTAATAATGGAGTTGAATTATAATTTATGCCTTAACATAAAAAGAAAAGTAATCCGATTTGAAGATATTTAAATTTAGAACATCAAATACATCTTCAATGATGAAATAATGACAAAAAATTCTAATGCCCTAAAATAATCTATATAATAATTTGCTTTTAATTAAATAAGATAAATTAAAATAAACAATATTAAAATAATTAGTCTTTAATAACATTTTGGAATAAAAAAATAGCACAAGCATGAGTGCATGACTCGCTACTGAAATGACCCGAATCCGATCCAAACTTGACCCGAAAATATAATAATTCGAATTCACCCGAGCCTGATCCGAACCCGAACCGAAATTAGAATAACCCAAATTTATCCGAATTTGAGTCAATCCGATCTCAACCCGACCCGATCCGAGAACTTAAAATAACCCGAGATTATCCGATACCAAGTTGATCCGAATCAAACCCGATCCGACCTGATCCGATAAAATGATCCGAAATTATCCGAAACCGATATGACCCGATTATTATTTAACCCGATCCGAAAGTGACCCGACCCGTCCGATTGCCAGCTCTAATCACACCTTCAAGCATGAGGTCAAGCTTGATCACCAGGAAGTGAGTAATATTACGAGTCACAATCATTGGAGGCCTAAGAAAGCCCGCTTGAGTCTCTTTCGGCATCTTAAATTAATTATCAGTTGAAAATTAATTATTCATTATTTAGTTTATTAGTTGGAGATTAGATTTTTTCTTCTCAGGATTAGAAATATCTTATCAGCAGTATCTTATAAGACCGTCCACAGCGACGGATCAAAAAATTTTTTACGCCCGTTGCTGCGACGCAATACATCACAGCAACGAGGCAAAAAGATGAATAAAGGCAGGCGGGCGCGATTATTTGCGCCGAAGCAAAATTTTTTGCTCCGGCCATACACTAAAATTTTATTACACTTTAAATATTTAAAATATAAAATAAAATTTAATTATATTAAAATAATTTTAAAAGGTATATTGATTTTTTTTTTTGCTCCTTTGATGTGGATGCTCTAAGGTAAATATCTTATTTCAGTTTGGAATGTTGTAATTACTCTTTTTGGTGTGCGGGTAATTATCTTATCAGGTAGCTAATAATGTGGGCCTAAATCTAATACATTGTAATCAATTAAAAATAAGGTTTTAGGTCACAATAGTAAAAAAAGATTGAGAATTGACAAATCAACTTTATCCACTAAACCACACTCTTTCTCCCTATCGTCTCCCCCTCATTCTTGTGCCAACCCTAGAGAGCACAATAACAGGCGTTGCCCTTCCCTCCGCTAAGAGGCTGTCATCAGTCATATCAGCACACACCATTTTCTTTCCATTATCACCATCCCTACACATCCTTAGCCATACCTTAGCTAAAAGGAGACATAAGAACTAAGAAAGGCTCTAAAAGGAGACATGTTTCCTGCAATCTGACAAATGGGATGGTAACAATAATTCATTTCACCATTTATTTTAACAAAACAGAAGCAAGAGCTTTTTCATGATAGATACCCCATCCACTTTTAGAAAAAAATTAGGAAGAGGCCACAACCCGAAACAAAAGTGTAATCAATTAGAATTCAGGAGGTTTCTTCTTCCCATGAAAACAAATATAGGCTGATATGATGTCGAAATGTTAACAACACTAGACGTAGACACTATTTCACATGAGTACCACCGATATATATTAGAACAATATATCGAATCTCAGCCGACATTAGGTCTGATATTATGGCTAGTATATATTATTGAGTTAATTTATTTTATAAAAATATATTAATTTACTTTAGAAAGCTATCTAAAACAGATCATTATGTCTAATGTCATGACTCATATATGTAATGAACATATATACAAGAATTAATTTTAGCTTTATTATTAAAAACATGTAATTTGTATAACTTTAGTTTATAACTAATCAATAATAATTTAAATGAATCTATTTTATCATAAAATATTTGGAAATCAGACTTTTGACTTAGCATAAGATTTTGTGAAAAAATAAAACGAATTATTTATTGTTCGCGATGCTCCAACTTAACAATATCTCAATCGCGACCAACCACAATTTTATTGCTTGCCATTTCCTTTGTCTTTGTCATTTTCCCCTGATTGTCCAAGTTTTGTTCTTCATAGATTGGGCCATCCAACAAGTAAAAGTTTGTCACAATAGCATGTGCACCATACTAACCTCCTCGAGTAGAACCACCCCTTAATGTATTATGATTCAGGCAAGAATGTCAAGCAATCTTTGGTAAGAAATGCATGTTTTCTTTCTCAGCATACTTTTATATTTCACATTGCTTTATTGGCAATTGTAAATACATTGCTTATTTTAATAATTACATACAACCTAGAGAATAAACACGTATGGCTGGGTAATTTGGGTCTTGTTTCACAACTCCTTTACAGAATGAAAATAAACTCAAGTAAAAATTGTCCAACCATAAAACCTAGTCCAATAACCTTATTGCCCTACATAAACCTACAAGTTTCTTATAAAGGCCAACGATCAACAATATTTTTCTATGGAAAAGGGTTCTGTGCTTTGATAATTCTACATCGAATTTACAGAGGTTATCTCATGAACAATACATCAGTTAAAGACATAGCCAGAGAGCATAGAGCTGACAACTACAAAAATTTTGACTTATCCATAGTGCTGCCTATACGTTCTAATGGGAGCTTTTTAGTGGGTTTAGAAGCACGCACCTGATGCCCAATGTCTTCAACAATAGCATTGATTCCATTAGTGCGAGAAAGTAGAGAAGATTTCAGCTGCACATATTAAGCACATGGGTTAGACCTAAACAAACTATAGCTAAAAAAAATACACAAATTAGGCCTTTAATAATTCAAACTAGTATTCAGAAGCACAGGAGGCTTGCATGATATATTACAATAAATAATTTTAGATTAGTTCTGATGTATATGTAAATGCCAACCATGACTATGCAATCAGTCTATAATATGATTAATTAATACACTTAGCAATCAGTCTATAATGCCAACCATGACATACCATAACTAACAGATAGGATCCATGTTTTCTCACAGCAAAATACAGAATATGTCAGCATTCCCAATCACAAAATTCAAAATACAGTATAGACCTTTAGGTCATTGTTTATGGCATCATGCCTACTGGGAACCCGAAGAGATGATTTTAGCCTAATAAAATTCAACATATCCTCAATAATTTTTTGCAGTCCTAAAAAGCTAAGCATGTGTAAGATATCAAACAGCAACAAGGATAAATTCAGATATTTAGGTCATGTTCTCTTCAGAACTCAGATCAAACTAGAGGTCTCATTAGATCAGCACCAATCACCAATCAAATCAATCGCATGATAAAAATGAATATTAATAAAAATGATAATGATAATAACACCAATAATTAAAAATATTAAATTATTTTTATTTTTATTCTTAATAATATGACTTGTATCATTATTAATTGTTATTAAAACAACCATTCACATACATTAATAATGATTAATTATTATAACCAAGCAATAAAATCGCAGTTGCAGTCTCGATTGCGGTTGCAATCGCAGTGTCGCGGTATTTGAGTGTTGCGAAAGATAATTTATATGTTGCGGTTGACGCAGCGTAATATTATTTTCTCCCAACAACTATTAGCAAATATCGGTAAATATTGCCATATATCGGTAAAATATCACCAAATATCATCCGATAACTAATATATTATCGATAAATACATGAAATTATAAAACTGTTGCATATCGTCAATTCCACGTATTGGTTTACCCAAAATCCGATAAATATTGACTGATATTGCGTATCGGGATCGATATTTAATTACATAATTATAACTCTAATTTGTATCATCCTAATGGCAGTAATAAAGTATTATCAATTATTAAAAATAAAGATTATTTATTATTATTTTTTAATAATGAATAATTTTATTCTCTAATATAATTTTTATCATTAATAATTCCCATATATTATTATTAATAGATTATTACCTTTATAATAATTATTATCATTCCTATTAACATTAATTCAATAATAATAATAAAATATTGTCATAATCATTTATAATCAAATACTACTATTAATTAGTACTAATTAAAAATACTAAGCTTAACAATTATTTACTTATCATTATGTTAAACTTATTTACATTCTTATAATTTCTATCACTATTAATTATTATTTAAAATAATTATTCACATTTATTATATAAAAAAAATTCTATCATTATTTATTACCAAGTAATATCTTAATAGTAAAAACAAAATATTATCAATAACTATTAATATTAACAACAAAATTTTATAAATAAACATAACAATGATTATTATTCTTGTTTCTAAAGATGATTGATATTATTCTTATTAATATAATTTCTATCATCAATTATTACTATTAGTTGTAATTATTACCAATTAATCATTTTATTATCAATTGTTACTAACATTATTAGACTTATTAGTAATATCTTAGTAATATTATTGAAAATAACAAAAGATTATCAATTATGAATTATTATTCATATTATTCTCATTCATGAAATTTTGTATAAGTATTAATTAATTTTAAAATAATTAATCACATTCATTATCATTAAATACTTATTTCCTAGTTATTTAGTACTAATTATTATTCTTATTAGTTGGCTATATTATTATTATTATTATTATTAATGACTAATTATTATTTTTATCTATAACTAATACTTATATATCTGCAATCATTATTAATATTATTAAAATAATAATAAATTGCCAAATAATTAATATTAAAATAATGTTATTAATTATCATTTAAATTTATTACTAATTATTATTATTAAAATTAGATAGATTAGATTAGCAAAAATAAGATGAGGAGAACAATACATTAAATTAGAAAGAAAGCACTACCTGATTGCGAGCACGAGTAACATCAGCTTCTGAGGTTCTATAGGGAAGCTTGCTAATGGCTTGCATCATGGCATGTGATAAATCATCCAAGGCATCAGGCTGTCAAAAGAAAGAAGCATATTTTATAAATTCAGAGTTTGTCTATTATGCAAGCTTCAAGGCAAGTGTCATCAACGATGTATGATGGTTTTCTCAAGAACACAAGTTTGTTCTACTGGAGAAAGAAAATGAAGAGGGAAGAGGCAGGAAAAAAAAATGCTTAGACTTACTTCTGCTACTGCATAGACACCAAACAGGCCAGTGTCTTTGTAGTTCATGTTAAAAGCCTTGATTTTCTCAGCAATTCCATTAATTGCAGCTTTCTGGACAAGCTCAGAACTGTAAACACAGTAAGAGAACAAATATGTCAAATAGAAGTTCCCTAAAAAAATGTCCAGTAATACCATGCAACACTACTATGCTGCCACTCCATGCTTCCAAGTAAGGACTAAACAAAAAGGGCCAGCTCGGCTTGTTCATTGGTTAAATGACGCCTTACTTACACTTGTTTAACAAGTGAGATGTACTCGAGGTTGGGTAGGCTTGGCTAGTTTGAGATATGTTGGACTAGTTCCTCACATCCCAAATCTAAGTGTTTGAAGAGTAGGTCCAAGCCCATGGGGAGTTAGGTTTTCCCTAGTATTTATGTGTCACTTTCTTATTGTTATTACGTGATGCGGTGTGGGATAAAGTGGGTTGAGTCTCCTGCTTTAGAAGAGTGTAATAAAGGATCTAAGTTCTAATGTATTATGGATGCTAGTCGAGAGCATGAGAGAAAGTATAAATAATCTTTGACTCTTAATAAAGTATTGTCTTCTGCTCATAGATGTGGATGGAGAAGGACCTAACCAAGTTAAATTCGTGGGTGCGTTTTTCTTCTTACTTATCTCTTAATCGTGAGAGGTGCAAGTGAGACCAATCACAATAACTTATTCACAAGTTGGCTCAAGCACCTTTTTGTCATAAATAAATTTAGTAATTTTTATAATTGTATTGTTAATATATATGTACAAAAAAAAATTTAATAGCAGAGGAAGAAATATTGAGATAAGATAATATGATATATGGAAAAAAATATCTAAAACAGAAAAAAGAAATCATATATTGTAGAGAATCAAGATGTGATTGTTATTGATTAAACGGTAAGAAGTAAAGAGGAAAATATATAAAATCAAGTAATCAGTCAAAATTCACCAATATCTAATCATACAAATATACGGACACATGTATCCATTTTTATATAAACATACAAAAAAAATAGTAAGAACTATATATAGTGATATTTTTTTATAAAACTTAAAAGACATAATGAATGTACTAAACAGCAATGGATTAGGTGGAATGAGAAGGTATAAATAAACATCCCTACTAATAATGCTGTCAGACTCACAAAATTTGTGGGATAAAAAATGGAATGTCAGATACATCTTTTTCTCCAATGATTAGTTGGTATATTGGATTTGGTGCAATTAAGATGCCATGATCGACTTGCCATCTCCATTTCAAACAATTTTCTCTTGATGGTTGAATAATTGGATTACATGGAAGTAGTTAAGTTTCAAGAGTTAAATACTAAGATAAAATTACAATACTAAACTATAGTCATAGTTTACATACTAAACTATATTGGTGCAACAATAGTAAACCAAAAAAAATAATATTACAAATAAAAAATGCCGAATAATATATGATAAATTCTTCAAAGATAGTAAACCAAAAATAGGACTTAGTTTTTCTCAACTTAAAATAGTACAATTACTATGAATTCTTCCCTTCTAAGAGATGTCGATCAATGGATGTTAAAGAAAGTACAGCAAAAATAGTAAAACAATTACTTTTGCTTCTTAATTTTATTATTATTATTATTATTATTTTGAAATCTTTAAAGTTCAAGAATAAAGTTTATTGAGCAAATGAAATTAATATTTTTTTTAAGTAGTCTCTAACTTACCGTTTAATTTGTTGCTGATTAGTCACTATTAGTGCAGAATACAATTCAGGTCTAAGACAAAAAGAATGATCATAAAGTTAAATAATAAATTAATTAATAGATAATTAGAAAGGGAAAAAAGGTTGAAAATTGGAGGAAATAATAAGGTTACAAAAACAAAAGCAGTAATGCATGCTTATTGTACCATATTTTTTTTACTTCTGATTTACATAAACTCAATTTTGGCATAATAAATTCTTCCAAATTGAAAAATAAAAAAATTGAACAGAAATTATAAAATTTCATTACTCGTTCTAACTTATCATTAAATTCATAAAGTATGATAATAATTGAACCTTTCTTTATTCAAGTCCACAAGTGATCATGTAATTATAAGCGCAAAACAAACTGTGATTTCTTCATTGTCTTCAAGAATGCAGGAAAATTTGCTAAAAAACCAAACATGCAGGAAACAATGAAAAAGCATATAGCCACCTCTCTCCGGTACAATTTAAATGCAACAATATACAACCAAACATGTGCATCAAACTTTCAAGGAACCTTTTTGTACATAGTTTGTGATTCAAACAACCTTCTCCATGGTAGAAAACTGCACAAACATAATCTTAAGAACCACCAAAGTATCACCATCCTCAAGTGGGTGATATGCTCCATCCATATTCGGCTATAGAGAACGCAATCAAAAAATACCATCACACACTTCCTCAAATAAGGACAAAAAACCTCAATCGTGAGAGCCTGTACGGTTGATAGGGCATTTATTAATCCAAAGGGCATTGCTGAAAATTTGAAATGCCCGTGATAGGTTTGGAAGGTAATCTTCTTCATGTCTTGGGGGAACATGCAAATTTGGTGGTATCAGAAACATGAGTTCAGCTTATTGAATACCGAACCCCATGTACCTTGTCGAGGAGCTCATCCACCATAGGTAGGAAGTTTATCCTTAATCGTTGCAATTAATTCCTGGTAGTCATCGCAAAAAATGTCTAGTTTCGTCATGCTTTTTAACTAACACGACCAATGGTGAGAAGGGTGAACTACTAGATTTGATGATTCCTTGATGTAACATTGCTTGACTTGCTTCTCAATTTCCACCTCTTAAATGTATGGATACCAATAAAGACAAACCGCTATAGGCTTGCTCCCCTTCTATGATCTTATGATCTTGCGAATGAGGAAGGGCTGTAGGCTTCTTAAAAAGTTGTGCAAAGTCCAGGATTTTTTTTTCTAGCATATGTAGGTCAAGTTCCTTCCCTAGGATGGTGAGAAAAGGAGCCTAAGACAGAGAAGGCATATATCTTTGCCACATCAGTCGCATCTCATTAATGGGGATGGTCATAATAACTGCAGTGAAATCCCAGATTATCTCGATCCTAGGGTGCAACCGCTTGACCCCACGCACCACATCAAACCTCTTCATGGCAATGTCTAGGAATTTCACTGGGTTTATAGTCGCCCACCTGGACAATTACTACCTCACTAACACCGAAACTTCTTACCCATTCACCATTGGCTACAAAGACATGTAGTTTGGGTTGAGGAATAAGATTTAAGGCTTGTCTTTGCACTCCAGCAATGCTGATAAAGTTGTGATTACTACCATAATACAACAATAATGAGCCGGACATTCCCACTAGGGCCTGCAATTGCAAGGTTTGATAATTTTGTCCCAATAATGGCATGAAGGGACATCTCCGCCTCTATAGCTCACTGGCCTTGCCCATGCCCTATTTCAAGGGTGGCTTCACTTCCACCTTCCATCTAGAACTCCTATTTACACCCATGTCCTAGAGTGAAGGTGTACTCGCAATTGAAACATAGCCCCTTTTCCCAACGCTCTACCCTCTCTTGTTGTTTGGGGGAAGGTGTTGGTGCTAGAGAAGAGATGGAGGACCTAACCACCTCTATTTTGGGCAGCCCTGATAAGGGAAGGGTACGGGGGCTAATTGATCCCCTATTCCTAGTTGGACATCCCACCTAGGTCATTTGCTCATAGGCCCTAGCCAAGCTCTTAATTGTGAGACTTTGCCAAATCTACATTAACTCAAATCAGTTAGCCCCATAGTGAAAAGTGGATTCCCTAGTGAAGAGAGTCTAGAACTAGGGCTGATATTCTTCTACGGTTCTTATTTTTGTCCATTGAACCGGCTCTCTTAAGGTATTACTCCTCATGGGAGGGTTAAACCTTAGGTAGCAATACTGTATCAAGGCATCCCAGGTTAAATCAAGCTCGTCCGACTCCAGTTAGTAATACCATAGCTGGCCTCCTAAGTGGTTGATATGAGGCTAGGCCAAGATTGCCTTCCTCCGCAACAACTGAAGATTCTTAGGTAGGGATCTAGCTATGGGGCAATGAGAAGAGGAATTGGGATTAATTATAGAAGGGGGATTAAGGTTCCTAGATTTGCTTATTGTGAGAATTGGGGAAACTTGAGGAAAGGGAAGATAAGAGGGAGTGGCCATCACCACCCTAGCGGTGCCAATCGGGCAAGCAGCCCGAGTACCACCCTAGGGCCGCTCGATCGAAAGGGTGAAAGAGGCAAGTAAGGGAATTAGCTTCTTGCTAATTCTCCAACTTGTTTATTACTGAGGTCTGGCTTCTTATTTATAGTTGATATAGACACTTGTTCTTTAAGACATAATTAAACCCTAACCCTAATACATAAAATACCTAATAACTCAAGGCCCACTAAGAATTAAGTTACATCAAGGCCTTGCCCTTATTAATGAGACCAAGCCTACCCCACTAAAACTAAGGTTGAACCCGGTCCAAATCGGTAGGGTCGATTATAAGCCTAGCCCACAAAGGAATCCCTAACGGTTACCCATCCTTGTTTATAGTCATCAAGGACAATTATCTTTGCTGCTTACCATTCTTTGTTCATAATAACCACTAGAAGATATTTAATATATTTCTTTACCCTTTCTTTGTTTCTAGCGGTCAAGAAATGATAGAAACATTATCATTATTATGGAAATACATATCACCAGTAACCACAATTATTCAAGGTTCATTGACGGTATTGAGTGATTGCCATAAATTTGAACCAAAATGTACATTTTCAATAATAATAATAATAATATAACAATTTTAAACATACTCATCCAAGAATATAACATTTCAAAAATATGTGCTTTTAAGTTGAAATTTTGCCAAAACATACTTATTATTTCCATTAATAAATACAGAGATCAACAAAAATAGTCATAATTTCTAAATTAAGGTTGATGCTAGCAAAAAGATATAACGAAATGAAGATTAAAAAAGGTTGATAATTTAGGAGAAAAGGTAAATCCTGAAATTTTTCAAATTCTTCTGCAATTATAATATAAAGATGAGCCTAAAAATAAGCTAAAGAGCTAAAAGAACCTATAATTGAGCCAATATTAAATGAGTTGATATAGCTTGTTTTTCATATAATTTCACAAACAAGCAAAATAATTAAATGAGCCAATATTCAAGCCTTGATTAAACTAGTTGATTTGGCTCAATTTACTTAAATGAGCTAAGCTAGTAGCTTGTACACTGTAACCCTTACACAAGCTGAGCTCTGATTTTGGCTTGTTTTGAAGTCGAGTCGAGCCCAAGCCATCAAAAAACAGTAGGCTTGAGAATGAGGGATAATTCAGCTCAACAAAGATTATTTACACCCCCTTGAGCAACAATAGGAGCAAAGTATAATCATGAATGCTCTTTAGAGTGTACGGACGACATTTTGTAAGGAAGCAAGGAAGGAAATGCATGCAGGGCTAGACAATTCGAGCACCATAAGATGGAGCAAGATTCAAATATCAGGAGAAGAAAAAAATACCGACCCCATATGACTGCCACCTCCTTCATTTTTGTTCCAAGAACCCAGCATATTCTGTATGACCATCAAAGCGATGGAATCTGGATCTGTCCATGAAGCTCCACTAAAGGCAATTGCAAATTGTGCAAGAGGGATATCATCATCAACAATGCGGACCTACATCCATTGATGAGAAGAGATTAAAGGAAAAAAGAAAAGAAAAAGGAGCTTGTAAGATATCATCAAGTACAAACAAAAAGGAGTTTGCAAGCAAACCAAAGAGTGTCAACACACTTCTGATCCAGTAAAATAGGCTGGCTTGTTTTCAACCAACTGAGAAGTTATAGCAGGATTAGCAGAAAGTTTTGTGAAATATTTCTTCACTTGTTCCACAACCTCATCATGTTTAACAGCTCCAGAAGCAGCAACTACCTGAACAACACAACCAAAAAGCAAAATTCATGCCTAGTAAGTTCTACTATCTAGCCAGAGATCATAGGAGCATAACTCACTATGGATAGTGTATATCAGGAATAGAATAATAGTAAAAAGCCAAAATAAAGCTATGGAATATGAAAGGATGAAACTATACCATTCTGTGAGCAGAATGGTTCATCAAGATGTAATCTAGTACATCAGCTTTTCCAATCGAGTTGATATTATGCAGAAGTCCATTGACTGGTCTACCCAATGGAGTGTACTGAAATGCAGTAGCGTGTAAATGGTCGAAAATAACTTCCTCACCTGCTGGGTCAACCTGCAACAGAATATCAGATCATACTGGCAACGCATAGAAATGCAATCAAAAGAGACTTAGCAGAAACAACACCATTGATAGAGCATAACAGAACCATAGTAGGGTCAAACCTAAACTTCAAGGTTTAGGATTCTCTAATTCCTTGACACGATCCTAGAGAAACTATGACCATGACCAGGAGGTCCCCTGTTCAAATCCTAAATGAAATGAATCTAAATGTTTAAACTATCAGGTCTGGACTGACTGTTAAAAATGCGCGCAGCCGATTGGCTTTTTGGGCATGAAATGCAGAGGTAAGACAGGACTATATTTGACCATGCATTTCCCCGGTTTTTTTAAGGATGTTGGGTCTTTTCAATCACACCTCACACTCTAGTATTGGCCCTGTTTAGTAAAGAGCAGTTTAGAGAATTTTCAAAGTTTTTGAAGTAACTTATACACATCAAACCAGCAATCCAAGTATTTGATACAAAGATTTTAATATTAGCAGAAAAAAATCAAATAGGAGTGTTTTGAATTAATTTATTTAGATTTAGCTTTTTTGAATTCATTTTCCCTTTCAACATGCTCATAGATATTACTATCAACAAATATTAATAAATACCACTACATGAATTGCTAATATTATCTGCTAGCTAAATCGGCTAATGCAATCTACTATCGCTTAACTGCTAATATATCCTACCAACTGTCATCAACTATTAGCTAAATGCGAAATAGGGCCAATTATGTCAAAATACCAATAACTGAAAAGGATAAACTATTACCAAATATATTGTTTTATAGTATGGTACAGGGAAGCAATTGATGTTGGTTGTTACCTTTGGCTTTTTTAAATTATTTATAACTTACTAAGTTTTGCATAAAATTTCATACATTGTGGTGGAAAAGTTGTCGTTGAAGGCCAAAAAGCTCTCCCACACCATGCCTATATAATGCTCTAAAAAACACTCAACATTGAAGTTACCTTCTTTGGGAGCATAGAGATATACACACTAAGGCATTACATGGCGCTACGAGCTAACCAGCACCAAACGCCCATAAGGTTGGAATAAAAGAAAAAAAAAAGAGTAAATCGTGGTTCATCATGTGGAAAAGCAATATCCGTGAATACTCTATGGTCCCCATTCCTAGTGATCAGCTCAAGTTCTAAAACCATGCAAATCAAAGATATGACGATAAACACAGGGAAAAGATTGTGAACATGATCGGCAAACTCTAATTCTTCAACCATTTATGGTTCATATTTATTAGTGTGACTGGGCAAGGACATTATACCTCAATAGGTACCGGCCGATATACTAAGAAAATGAGTGAAGCAGAGCTTGAATTAATGTAAACAATGCAAGGGCACAAGCTATCACCACAGACAGCAGGCAGAAGAGCTGACGTCGCAAGTAGCATAAGAATGACTAACTAGCGCATGTAATGTTGAAATCAATCGTCAGAAATGAAGGTATTTTGCTTTCAGTGACAAGAAAATAAAGAATGGCAATAAGTGTTCCTCCGAGGCAAAGGTATGTGTAAGAAAAGTACCATAAATATCGCTTTGAAGCACGAAGATGAGTGGTACTGGTACGGTGGTACCCACTCTGGTTCAACTGTTCAAAGGAAAAGATTCAAGTCATTGCACCACCCCGGCTTATTTTATAGCAAGGAATCCATGAGGCTTGTTTAGTCAGTCAGGTTATGCCTCTCCAACAACACTCCAAGCCCAACCCGTCATGTTGTGGGCCTTGTGGCCATTCCTTTTCAAACATACGAGGCTAAAATTTTAAAATTGGAAAGGACATAAGGCTCCATATTTCCCTTCCTCCCTGCTAAATAAATTGATGAAGTGTACAACTCTGGTGCTGTCAGCACACCAAAATTCCTGTATTCTAGTACTAGTCAAAGTCAACATCTGAGAATTGATACATTCACAAAATCCCAACAAAAACATCTATTAGATTCCAGTTTGCCAATGTGCTAATTAAAGATCATAGAAGCCTAGTCGAAATTCCGATAACAGAAAACATTGCAGTCGTAATAATCAACCAAGTTCAGGAAGTATGCGCCCAATAACATGATCACTATCAACAAAGAACGACAAATTTACCTCCTTTCTCTGGCTAATGATCGCCTGGCGCTCGTTATCAATCATCTCGTCACTAAAGTCAAAAGTCTGCAATACATTACCCAAAATCTCAATCCCCTTACCTGCATCCTTAGCCATAACATTCGCGAAGTACGCAGTCATCTCCCTCGAAGTATAACCATTAAATTGCGCTCCAATATTCTCAAATTCTTCCAAAGCCTTATTCTTCCTTCCCTTCAAGATCATATGCTCCAAGAATTTCCCAACTCCATTCGTCCCCTCCTTTTCAAATCTACTCCCAGAATCAATCCACACTCCAACAGCGGCAGATTTGGCCGCAAGATTAGATTCGGTGGCGACACGGAGGCCATTCGGAAGAGTAGTGATGCGAGTGATGGGAAATTGGAGAATTTGACTGTGATCGGCAAGGGTTGGATGCGGTGATGCATAACGGAGGAAGCGCGGATCAGGATTTTCCAAGCGCCTGAGCTTAGATTTGACCGATTCAGCTAGGCGATCGTAGATCATTGCGTCGGAAGGAAGTGGTGACGGTGGAGAGGAAGGAGAGGCGGAGGTAACTGCGGATGATTGGGTGGCATAGTGATGACGCGCGGTGAGTGAGCGGTTTATGCGTGGGCGGACTGAGTGGTGGATTAGCTTCCGGACTGCCATGGATGGCCGATAAAGATTGTGTCCCGGTGGAGAACTAGCAGTGATGGTTTGGAAGTTCGTTTGGAAGTTCGGAAAAGGGGGACATGAAAAAGGATGTCTTTTGCGACCTGCGAAATTTTGGACTCGAGTTGCTGTTCTATATTATTTGTTTCATTTATAATAATTGAGGCGATAATTATTTTTTTATGATTAAAAAGGTTTACTAGCCAGTAGCTAGCTACTGCGTAAAGTAAAAATTAATTGAATATTTTTGTTTAAGGGTATTTAAAACTAAGGAAATGAAATAAAGAAAAAGGAGCAAAACAATTATTTATTTATTTTACTTGCAATGGTAGAATTGGAATCTAAAAAAAATACAATACTAAAAAACCATTACATGCTAACTAAGTAGTAACTCATATTTCCTCTAGATAAAAAATCACTAACTAAAGTAGAGGGTGGGGTGTCAAATGCATGAACTCTTACTTGTAACTAGGGCTGTACAAAAAATCCGTAATCCGAAAATTCGATCCGATATTTAAAAAATTTAATCCGAGTTTAAGGATATCCGATCCGGGTTTTAAAAATCGGAGCGGATATCCGATCCGGTCAAAATAAAAAAAAATTTGGAGCAGATATCCGATCCGATATTTTTCTAGATTATTCGATCCAATTAAAATATCCGGTATATAAGAAAAATATTTTTTTAAATAAAATATATAAATATTTTTTGATTAAATAAATTATATATATAATTATTTAACCCGAAAATTATGGATTTATGGACTTTAGATTATTGTTGTATTTGTGTTATGGACTTTGGACTTTGGATTATTGTTGATTTGTTGTATTTGTTATGGACTTTGGATTTTTAGAATTTATTTTAATTTAATTCTAGCAGGTTAAAATATCCATATTTGGATATTTCAATGCGGATATTTGGATTATTGTTGATTTGTTGTATTTGTTATGGACTTTGGATTTTTAGAATTTATTTTAATTTAATTCTAGCAGGTTAAAATATCCACATTTGGATATTTCAATGCGCATATTTGGATTATTGTTGATTTATTGTATTTGTTATGGACTTTGGATTTTTAGAATTTATTTTAATTTAATTCTAGCAGGTTAAAATATCCACGTATAGATATTTCAATGCGGATGTTTGGATATCGGATATCCGATATCCGAATTTAAATTATCAAATTTTCGGATATCCGGTCATAAACAAGTCTTTTTTGTTGAAAAATAAATATTTTTCGGATAATCGGATATACCGGATATATCCGATATTCATATCCGATTTTTCGAATATCTGCTATTAATGGATACGGATATGGATATAGGTTACTAAATATCCGATCGGATCGGATATCTGGAAAAAAAATCCGACCGGATACGGATATCCAATTTTGCACAGCCCTACCTGTAACTCATGTTTGTGCCAACAAATCTGCTTCCTTATTTTCGTTTCTACATGTAACATCTCCAATTTTTACTATCAAAATTTTTTGTTAAAATGAGTTACGAAAGTAGAAAACACTTAGAAAAGAGTAGTTGTTAACGTCATACATAACACAAGATAAATGTTTGCCGCATACTCTACATCAAATATAAAGCTAAACCAACCAAACATTTAGAACAACAAAATACACAATATAATGATTTAATTAAATAACTCCAAAAGTGTTTACACCAGAAGATCCTAACGGATTCCGATCAACTCATCACAAAAATACATACGAATAAAGTACGGGGCTACAAAATATAATTGAGGGAAGATATCCAAATTAAAATTACGGTACGCCACAAACCCTACCAAAACCTTCTAGATGTCTTTGCTCTCAAACCCTATTCCAATTGAAATAGGCCCTTTATTGGTCATCTCTAAAGACCTACACATGGTCTTCTACTTGTGCGAATGAGCAGGTGACCGAGCAAATTAGCACATTAATACGCTACGTACTGAGTAAACCAAGTTACTCTCTCAATGTACACGAATATGCCAACTTACTATATGTGAGTATAAATTACAGCATGCATAATGATAAGACTAATATAAAGATAACAATGCATAAAACATGCTATCATATACAATTTCAGCACAATAGAAAGCATCATGCTTAAGATTCATAACACTTTCACATAAACATTTACATAAACAATAGCAGAGAGTATCCAAACAACTCCTAGGGTTATTTCTAATTATTCAATTCCTTAGGGAATGCCATTCATTTATCCATGCAAGAGATAGGCTAATCACTCAATAAATGTTCCATTCTATAACCAATTATTCAACACATACACCAGCTTTATTCATTTTGGTCAATCATATCCTTACTTCCATTTCTTAGCCAATCATCAGCCATTCATTTAGTCACCATTCATAATTATCAACCAATATTTACCATCCATATTTTATTATCATCGAGCGATGGGATGGTGATGGACTGTGCACCATCCCATGGTCTCACATACCATGGAAGCCTATTCAATAAGGGATAGAAAGTCCAAGCTGAAGCCAATCATCAAGTGGACATAAGTCTAAGTCAAAACCAACCAATATGGACACAAGTCCAGACCGAAGCCAACCACCTAGGTAACCAGACCCTTCAGTATCGATACCCCCTGGTACATCATCAGTGTCTAGAGTAGGTAAAGTACTGAGACCTTTTAAGATCCCACTCGAAGGAAAATCCCGAAGGCACTAAAACTGCCCGAAGGCAGACTAACCTCTGGTAGCTAATCGAGGATTGGATAACCTAGACCCATACTCAACTCAACTTTATTTCACTTTATATGATTAGTGTTTTATTTATAAATAAGGGTGATCATACAAGGCCCTTACAAAGCAAGTAAGTTAACTTTCATGTTAATCTATATTAATCCTTTTATTTCCATTTGTCCCAACCATGTAGGTTTTCCATTTATCCTTATCCAATGTTATTCATATCCGCCATTATATTTAATTCCATCCCAAGCTAAGTTTCATTACTCTTTTCTCAATATCCTCATTTATCATAAGTGAAATACCCATTTAGTCTCTTTTTACTACTCATAAAGTATACCATAATTCATGATCCATTTTGATCTTTTAATTAATCCAATAGTTCATGATAAAATCTATATTTTATCCCATTGATAACTATGGTATAGTACCGATCAAAATCTCAAAGCATAACTGGACCAAAAAGAAGAAATTTAAACAAACGAGTCGATCAATCTGGCCAAACCAGTCGATCTGTTACACCAACTAGTTGATCGGTTTGGGTCAACCATTCAATCGGTTTGACTCAACCAGAACATACTTTCCTCAAATCGGTCAATTGATTTGGTCAAACTAGTATACTGTTCATAGACCATTCGATTGGTTTTGTCAAATCAATTGATTGGTTTAAGCAGAGAGTAAGACTAAGGTCTCTACAAGCATATCAGTCTATGGATTAGGTCAACCAGTCAGCTATTCTAGGAACCAATCGATTGGTTTGATCTCATCAGTGAATTGATTTACCCTAATACAGCACTAAATCATAAATTTCATACATATTCTTTCATATAAATCCCTTTTAGCCATATTAAAATATGTATCAACATCAACTAACTTATTTCCAACCAATTTAACATGCATTTCTCAACATGAGATCATCATAGCCTACTTTTATCCATTTTCATACCTTTTACTCAAATCATGTCATTTAAGCATCCAAATCATACATACAACTACATTTATTCATGCCAACAAGCAGGAATCAACTAAAGATAACCACTAACATGCAAGAACACATGCTAAGCATTTTAGAAGCAAGAATCACTTACTTGATGTAGGTAAAATCCTCTTAAAAACATAAATCCCAACTGTGAAAATTCTTAGCTTTGAAACCCTTAAACCAAAATTTTAAATTTAGACATTATACCAAAATCTTATCAAATTTCAAAATTTTAAAAATAGAGATAACCAGAACATACCAACTTGAGACCAAAACAGAGAAAAGGGCTAACTGAACTACTCAACCTTTTCCCAGAATCTAACTCTGCCTTTCTTGAGAATCAAAACAATAAAGAGCAAGACATAGGATCAAAAGAGTGTGCGAAAGTAGATTGACAAGGCTCAAAATGTAGAAGGAAGAGAGGGAATGCAAGACTTAGGAAAGTTTAGTGGCTGAAAGAAAGGTAAAATGTAGGGATGATTAAGGTTATTTATAGCTAATTAATCACAGAGAATTAATGAAGGTTTAGAGATCGACTCAAGCCCTACCATTGACCATTTGAATTTGATTAGAATGGACGGATTTTGTCTAGGATTTGCTGACCTCTTCTCTAGAACTCAAATGGTATCTTTGGAGAATTCAGGTCCATTAGACCAAAATTAGTGTTCAATGTGGTAATAGGAAGTCGGTATGGAAGGAATCTTCCAGCTGCTCAGAAGTATGCCTAAGATTGAAGCATTCGATCTCAGAAGCATGTGGAGGAGAGAGGAGGAAGAAGACAATGCTGAGGTCATATCTCCCCCTCATTTGTCCCAATCAACCTCTAGATTAAATCGAGGTAATATTTTAGGTCAAATTATAGGTGCCAATCAAGTTGGGCTAGTTGGGTTAGGGTCGGGTTATAGCGAGTCAGGTCGTTCTCGAATCGGGTTATTTGCGGGTTGGTTGTGGGTTAGGTCAGATCATTTTGGGTTTGGGTCATTTTAAGTTACCTTATTGTTTAGGTCGGGTCTAGTTTGGGTTTAGGTCGTTACAGATCCAAGTTGTATCGGGTTAATTTAACGGGTCAGATTGGGTTTGGGTTGAGATAGCTCAGGTTTAAATCGGCTTAGGTTCGAATTATTTCAAGTTAGTTTGTCGGGTCGGGTCAAGTGTATGGATGTAAATGGGGTGAATTTTACCTGAAACATAATGGATTTTATCCTTCGGATACTTAAATGGGTATGGAGAATAGAAAAAAAATATCAATCAGATACAGATATAGGACATCCATATCCGTACCCATACCCCTACCTGTATCCATATCTATACCCGTTTACCCGATTTATAATTACCCTTTTACCCTTAATTTTAAAATAAATATAGTATTAAATTAAGGTTAAAATTATCATTTGGCTTAACTCTAAATGAGTTTATCCATTGGGTAATGTATTTATCTATTGGATGATATTCGTTAATGGGTAAAGAGATTATCCAACGGATATGGATACCTAATCATTTTAGCACCATACCCCATCATTTATACACTATACTCCATCATTTTTACACCATACCCAATCATTTGTACACCATGCCCCATTAATTCTACACCATACCCTCTTATTTCAACGCTAAGCCCCATCATTTCAACACCATGCTTCATCATTTGAACACCATAACCTATCATTTTTATACCATACTCCATCATTTAAATAACATACACCATCATTTGAACAAATGACGGGGCATGGTATTCAAATAATGGAGTATGGTGTTCAAATAATGGGTCAAGGTGTAGAAATGATGGGTTATGGTGTAAAAATGATGGGACATGATGTTTAAATGATAGGTTATGGTGTTAAAATGATGGATTATGCTATATAAGTAGTGGGGTATGATGTATAAATGATGGGGGGGTATGGTGTTTAAATGATGGGTTAAAGTGTATAAATGATGGGGCATGGTGTTTAAAAGATGGGGTATAGTGTTCAATAGATGGGGTGTGGTGTTCAAATGATGGGTTGTGGTGTTCAAATGATTGGGTATGGTGTATAAATTATGGGGTGTGGTGTTAAAATAATGGGGTATGGTGTTGAAATGATGGGATAAGGTGTAGAAATGTTGGGGGTATGGTGTACAAATGATGGGGTATGGTGTTTAAATAATGGAATATGGTGTGTAAATGATGGGGTATGGTGTAGAAATGATGGTGTATGGCTTATAAATGATGGGGTAAGGTGTAGTAATGATGGGGCATAGTATATTAATGATGGGAGTATGATGTATAAATGATAAAGCATGATGCTCAAATGGTGGGGTATGGTGTTCAAATGATAGGGTATGGTGTACAAACGATGGAGTATGGTATTGAAATGATGGGGGGTATTGTAATACCCCATTTTTAGAAACGTTAACTATAAATTAATAATCATGTGATTAGTTATAATTATTTTTTTAGGAGGTTTAGCAATAAATGTGTTATAGTTGTTGTTGTTGTTGTTATTATTATGGTTTAGATATAAAAATAATCAGGTTAAAAAGTTGATAGAAATTGAACTATTAATTTTAATCCTAGTTTATACCCGTAAATCTTAGCCTAATTATTTTATTAATAATCTCAACCCGTAACCCAAAATAAATCTCAAAATTTTATTCCCAATTATTTTATATTATTTTGTTCTATTAAACTCATCCCAATCCTGATTATTTTTTCCGAATTATCTTTCGATCTGGTACCCTAATCTATCTAAAATAAACCTAAAATAAAAATAAAACTATTTTTCTACTCTACCATCTACTCTCCTTGTCTCCCTCATTCCTTGCTTCACTCAACCCATCACCTCACCTCCACCATCTACATTTATATATACATATACATGCTACACTCTCGCATACACTCCACTACCCCTTCCCTTCTCTATTTCGTTCTGATTTTCCCAGCTCCCTCACCCTTCTCATCCTCCTCCCCTCTCTCTTATTTTGTTCAGTTTTTCCAACCAAACAACCCCCTATTCCTTTCGGCTAACCCCCGAGTAGCTCACCAACCTCACGCACGCATACACTCTTAACCTTCCTACCATCCACTACCCAACCCCTTCCCCCTCTCTGTTTTGCTCGATCTCCCTAGCCTCCCTAGCCTCCCGAGCCAACCAAACAACCTCACCCAGAACCCAACACCAAACAACCCTCACAGCCCTACTCCCCTTCATCCTACCCCGACAACCGCAGCCCCTTCCTCCTCTTCTTTCTCCTTCTCTTGCGACCACCAACAGCTGCAGCTCCATCCCTCCACCACTTCGCAACCACTGCAGCCTACCTCCCTGTCCAACACCACCGCTACCTTCATCCTTCACCATCACCACTCCCCTACCCTGATTACCATCCATCGTAACCAACACTTCCACCCCAGCCCCGACTATCGTGCTCCCCTTTCTGTCCAACAACCCCCGCACCTCCCTTTAAGCCACCACCGAACCGAGCCCTACAAGCTAGCCCCCTTCCCTACATTGTAAAACCACCCAAGTCTCCACCGAGCCACTACCACACTTTCTGCAGCACCACCCTATCACCACCAACAACCATCATCACCTAGTCCAACCATCACCACCAACTCCGCTGACCACCACCATTGCCACCCTCTCCATCCTCTACCTCACCTGGGCAACCTCTCACCCAACCAGTCCCTACCCCCTTTCTTTCGTGTATGACTCACGTTGCATACAAGGTGAATTGTGTTGTATTTTAAAGAAATTTTGGTACCCATATTAAATGTAAGGGTATTTTGATAATTTTAGAAAAATAAATATTTTTATATTATAATTATTATTTTATCTTATAGATATTAATTCGGTATATGTGGTATTATTTTTAGGTACGAAAGTTGATTAGCATAACCTAATAATTTCTAGTGGATACCACTAATTTTACATTTTTGTTGGAATTCAGATAACTGTTATATCCTACTAAAATGATAAATATTACGTGATAGCACATTAGGATTTTTGGTGTATGAAATATGTTAACCATGATTTATTTCAGTATAATTATGTGTTAATTATTATTATTATAAAAAATAATAAAACGAGCATGTTATCTGATGTAAAATATTTCGGGTATGAAAGTATGATTAAAATGATTTTAATGATGGAAAAAATATTTTATATGATAATTATGTATAAAATAATAGGTTGAGCATGCTTAAATATAATTATGGAATAATTATTATGGATGTGTGCGCCCTAGAGGCAATTTAGTCCTTTCTTGTGTATTATAATATTTATCCTAAAAATCATGTCTAACATGTATTATCAATTGTGAATTATGCAATCACATGTTTTGTATGTTTCAAAAGTATATGATAGGGTTTCGTATGCAGAAATAGGTGTAAGGGCAAAATGGTCTTTTGAAATAGCTAGTAATTTAAATTGTGTAATAAATAATTAAAGTGTTTCATTTTAGCCTGTTCACGATAAATTAATAAATAAATTGGATCCAATATTTAAATGGATGATAATTTGATATTTATTGGCCTTAGGGGCATTTTGATCATTTTCGGCCAAGTGTACCCAAATGTGAATAATTGGACATAGGATAGCCTTAGACTTTTAATAGGTTGACCATAGTGTTGACTTTGACCTTGTTTTGGACCGTTGACCTTAGGGTTGACTTGGATAATTAGAAATAAAGGAATAATGGATAAGTATGGAAATGAGAAAATTTGTGCAATATGTGTTATCTGTGATCATCTTATAAAAATACTTATACGTAAAGTGAAAGACCTAGAGTTTGGGAATGGTTTCTCTCTAGGGGTAGCTACCCTAGAGACGAGGTAGGAGTCCTTGATTTGTTTGGGTTTATGGCGTGCCCGTTGTGCCCTAGTAAGCCCTTAGTCTACTCTATAGGTGACCTACGAGCCCTATAATGGGTATCAATACTTAAGGATTAGGTGTCCGAGGTGAGGAGGGTACTGTGTGCCTTGTGCATCAATATGACTAGAGTGTTGTTATGCCTCTAGGTTGGATGGTTAGGAGGGTACCGTGATGCTTGTGCACCAGCATGACTGATGTACTTTTATGTCTCCAGGTTATTATTGTATCCCCCTCAAGTAAATAAAAATGAAAATGATTTTATTTGATTAGAATGATTATTATTGGATATTGGATTGATTTGGTAGTAGCATTTGTGCCTACCTATAGTTTTGGGTATTAGCCTTTGTACCTATATGTGGTTTTGGTAGCAGTCGTTGTGCCTACCTGTAGTATTAGGTAGCAACCTTTGTACCTACCTGTGGTTTTCGGTAGCAGCCATTGTGCCTACCTATGGTTTTGGTAGTAGCCTCCATACCTACCCATGGTTTCGGTAGTAGCCTCCGTGCTTACCCGTGGTTTCGGTAGTAGTCTTTGTGCCTATTGGTGGTTTCAGTAGCAGCCTTTGTGCCTACCTTCGTTGGTATTATGTTTGTAAGCATACCTGTGGTGTTATGAATTTTATTATCTGTACCTGTAAATGTACATGTAGCGTTATGTATTTTATCATACTGTACATGTAAGTATACTTGTAATGTTAGGGATCTAAGTATATTATACCACTGAACATACATGTGATATATGTAACTGGTTAGGATTGATGCTGAGACATGAAATATGTTGTAAAAATTATAATCGTGGTGCATAGTAGGTTTTGACTATTACTTCAGAGAGCATCTAGGGATGCTTAGTTGATAAGTATTATTACATTCTAAATGAGCATGCATGAACAATACGTAGTTTGGTGACTATTACTTATTTGTTTTGATTATTGTGTTTGGATCATCTCCTGTATGTCTTATTGTTTATACCATGTATTTTCCTGATGCCTTATGGATATTGTGTTAGGATTTTCTTCTAATCATACTTCAGATAGTAACTCTGGGTTGTTCATTTGGTAATTTCTGTTGTTTCAAATGAATGAATATGAGTAGTCCATAACCTAGATGGAATTTGATTATCTAAATAACTATTGTACCTCAATCCTTGTATGTGTATGTATATGTCTTATACAATGTTAACTGTATGCCTTGCATGTATTCCATGTTTTATCATATTATTTTGGCATAAAGGGTTGCTTAGTACCGTAGTATTAAAGGGTTCCGTTTCGTGGGGCCCTACCTATTCAATGGGTAGTGGACTTTGCAGGTCAGCTTCCGAGTCCAGTTGAAAGTTGTCAGTCGGTTTGAGAGCGTAGAAATATTCAGTGTCCCTTCTATTATCTGGTCTTCGCTTATATTTGGACTTTCATGTCCTCCTAAAATTTCTCTATTGAGTTTTGGTAGACTGCTGATGTTACTTTAAACTAGCATCATACTCATCTATTATTCTTTGTATTCTAACTTTCGTAATCATGTTATTTAAGTAAAGTAATGTTTTAGCCCTGGCACTTAGTATAAGAATGGTAGAGGATGCTAGACTTATACTGAGTGTGGCAGTAACACCCATTAATGTTTTCACAAAACGAAAATTTTTAGTAGTAAAAATGGTGGTGTTACAAGAATGGTCTAGAAATGATAAGGTATCATTAATAAATGATTGGGTATGGTGTACAAATGTTGGGGCATGGTATATAAATGATGAAGTATGGTATTCAAATGAAGGGTTATTGGTTACAAATGATTAGGTATGGTGTTAAAATGATGGGTTATGGTGTATAAATGATGGGGTATGAGCTATAAATGATTGGGCATGGTGTAGAAATGATGGAGCATGGTGTACAAATGATGGGGGTATGGTATATCAGTAATGGGTAATGGTGTTTAAATGGTGGGGCATGGTGTTGAAATGATGGGCTTTGGTGTCCTAATGATAGGATATGGTGTAGAAATGATAAGGCATGATGTACAAAATATGGAGTATGATGTTCAAATTATAGGGTATGGTATATAAATGGTTGGGTATGGATTTTAAATGATGGGGTATGGCGTAGAAATGATGGGGCATGGTATTCAAATGATGGGTTATGGTGTATAAATGATGGGGCATGGTGTTTAAATAGGGTATGTTGTTCAAATGATGTGGTATAGTGTAGAAATGACGGGATATGGTGTATGAATGATGGGATATAGTGTACAATTGGTGGGCCATGGTGTTTAAATGATGGGGTATGGTCTTTATATGATGAGAATTGGTGTAGTTATGATGGGATATGATGTTAAAATGATGGGGAATTATGTTTAAATGATCGGGTATAGTGTTGAAATAACAGAGTGTGGTGCATAAATGATGGGGTATGGTGTAGAAATGATGGGGTATGGTATATAAATGATGGGTTATAGTGTTGAAATGATGGGGTATGGTGTTCAAATGATGGGGGCATGGTGTTGAAATGATGGTGTATGGTGTACAAATGATGTGGTATGGTGTAGACATGATGGGGACTGATGCATATGCTAAATAAGTTGGCACATGCTTAATGGAAGATTGTGACTTATGGGATAATTGACCACCGAAAGTTAAAATGAAGAAAAGAGGTGAGGAGTATCATAATATTTGATTTGAGGTAGCCAAATACCAAACACTCACAACTACCACTCAAGGTTTCAACACTTAAGATAAAAGTTATGAGATTTTTCACTCAAAACAAAGTTTTCACTCAACTTTGTAGAGGTTGGACATAGGGAGCTTGAAAATCTGATTTGTAATTTAAGGGGGTAGTGTGTTCCATTGTATTGAGGCTACCCATATTTATAGTGGTAGCCATGGTTACAAAAAGTCCATTATACCCATCCCCTTTACCTACCTAGTTACATTTCTTTACTATCTAGTTATCTAATACAAGCTAACAACTAGTTGGATGAGAACTAAAATGAGGTCAGCCTATGTGTGGTATTTTGACAGCCATACCACAGCATGGAGCCCCTTACATACTGAACAGGTAGGTAATAAAAAAAGTACAAATTACTCAATCATCCTCCATACCTAATCAATCATATCCCATGCTTAGTCAATTGAAATAATTTGATTTGTTGACTTGACTGACTTTCTTCACCTACTCCACCATCCACTTATCCTCCTTTTTCTTTTTCTCTCTCTTTTTTTTTTAATTTTAATTTTTGAAATCAGCCTTGGGCTTGGGCTGATTTGGCTTCTTAGGTGGTATAATACTTGGGAATAACAATAAAATAGCTGGTTGGCCTTAGGCTTGATGTGCCACCATAGTTGGTTGGACTTGGGTTGGATAAGCTACCACAATTGGTTGTGTTTGGGCTGAACGTGCCACCATGCATGCATGGGCTGGTACGTCCACTTATTTTCTCATATTCAGCTAATTAATTTCATCTAAGTTAAGAGTGTTCTGTGATCCCCTAACTTAGAAAAATTAATTAGTGACATATTATTATGAGATGCTCCTGCATCATCTTCTCCGTCTTGGGAGGGATCCACCTCTTCCGTGTAGGGCTCATCATGAAGGTAAGGGAGTAGATAACCCACATTAAATGTGTTTGATATATTTCCCATGTCCAGTGGTATCTCAAGTCGATAAGCATTACTTCCAATGTTCTCAAGAACCTTGAATGGCCCATCACTTCTTGGCATAAGCTTGTTTTTTCTTCTGGAGGGAAACCTTTCCTTTCTAAGATGTAGCCACACGAGATCTTCTAGTTCAAAACTTTGTTCCCTTCGTTGTTGGTTGGCCTTCCTTTTATTTATTTCATTGACTTTTTTTATTCTTGCTCTGACTTGCTCATGTAATTTCTTAAAGGCTTGAATTATGTCTTTGGCGTCAAAATTTGTTTGGGCCTTGATAGGAAGCAGAATGAGCTTGATGGGAGTGATAGGGTTGACACCATACATGATCTCAAAAGGTGAATGACCAATGGCGTATGTGGGGGATCTATTGTATGCAAAATTGGCGTGAGGAACCTTAAGGTCCCAATCCTTGAGGGATTTATGCACCAAGCTACACAAGATAGTAGTTAGGGTCTGGTCAGTGACTTCGGTTTGGCCATCCGTTTGTGGGTGGTAGGCGGTGTCAAATAGAAGTTTAGTACTAACTAACCTCCACAAAGTTTTCCAAAAATAGCTAAGGAACTTGGTATCCTTATCCGAGACAATGGACTTAGAAATACCATGCAACCTTACTATTTCTTTAAAGAATAGATCGGCTATATAAGAGACATCATCTATCTTATGACAAGGAACAAAATGAAACATCTTAGAAAACCAATCCACCACTACTATAATGGCGTCATTTTGCCTTTGAGTTCTAGGCAAACCCATTATTAAGTCCATACTCACATGGTCCCAAGGTTGATGAGGGACTGGTAATGGAATGTAGAGTCCTTGGTGGAAGTGACTCTTGGACTTTTGACATGTAGAACATTTAGCTATGACTCTATGTACATCACTTATCATTTTAGGCCAATAGAAGTGCTCCTGAAATACGTCATAGGTCTTGTTGATCTCGAAATGCTTAGCTAGCCCACCTCCATGTGATTCTCGTATCAACAGCTCTCGAATCGGACACTTCGGGATACAAAGCTTGGTATT
The DNA here is from genome assembly GCA_030549775.1 of Tamarix chinensis. Lineage (NCBI taxonomy): Eukaryota > Viridiplantae > Streptophyta > Magnoliopsida > Caryophyllales > Tamaricaceae > Tamarix > Tamarix chinensis. The sequence continues at coordinate 13,157,759 of CM060173.1, read as the reverse complement.
CTTGAAGAGGAATCCATCTTGTATGACATAGGGGCTTCGAAGCTTGTCTCGGTCTTCAAGATAGCTTGCAAAGTCTTCATCCTCCTTGTATAGCTCCTTCTAGCATCCAAACCCTAAGACTCGAGCTTATAATAGGATAACATACAATACCTTCTAGAGAGGGCATCAACTACTACATTGATTTTTCCACTCTTGTGTTTTGCTACAAAAGAGAAGGATTGTAAAAACTCTGTCCACCTAGCATGCCTATGGTTGATATTATGTTTCTCATATACATACTTTAGAGACTCATTATCGGTATGTAATATAAATTGTGCGGGCCTTAGATAATGAGACCAATGATCTAGAGCCCTAATAATAGCATAAAACTCTTTATTACACATGCTATAATTAGATCTTGATCCATTGAGCTTCTAACTAAAATAGGCTATTGGCTTGCCTTCTTGTAGTAGGACCCCTCCAATCCCGACCCACTTGCATCACATTCAACTTAAAAAACTTTAGCAAAATTCGGTAACCTTAAGATGGGGGCCTCACTTAGCTTGCCCTTAGTCACATCAATTGCTTCTTGGGCTGCAGGTGTCCACTTGAATTATCCCTTCTTGAGAAAATATGTGATAGGGGCTAAAAGAGTGCTAAATCCTTTTATGAACCTCCCATAAAATGAGGCAAGTCCATGAAAGGATTGAACGTAGGTAATGGATATGGGTGTATACCACGTCCTTATTGACTCCACCTTTAACTCATCCATTGAAAGACCATCCTTAGATACAACAAACCCTAGGAAGGTGACTTTTGGTACAAAAAAGTCACACTTCTCTAACTTTCCATATAACTTGTTGTTCCTAAGGGTTGAAAACATGAGCTTTAAATGCTTTACATGATCTTCACTACTAGAGGAGTATACAATTATATCATCAAAGTACACTACAACAAATTTAGAGATAAAGGGCATAAGGACTTCATCCATGAGCCTCATGAAGGTGTTGGGAGCATTTGAGAGACCAAAAGGCATCACCATCCATTCGTATTATCCTCCCTTAGTATTGAAGGCGGTCTTCCATTCATCTTCCTCCTTTACTCTAATCTGGTAGTATCCGCTCCTCAAATCAATATTTGATAATACACAAGCCCCATGTAAGCAATCCAACATGTCATCAAGTCTAGGTATAGGATACCTATACTTGATGGTGATGTTGTTGATAGCTCTACTATCAACACATATCCTTATACTCCCATCCTTCTTTGGTACCAAAAAGGCCGGTATCACACAAGTGTTAAAGGATTATCTAATGAACCCTTTTTGCAACAAATCATCAACTCGCCTTTGTAACTCCCTAGCCTCCTTAGGATTACGCCTATAAGCAGGCTTGTTTGGGGGTGTAGCACCGGGGACCAAGTCGATTTGGTTCTCAATTCACCTTAAAGGGGGTAGGGCACTAGGTAGATCATTTGGGAAGACATCCCAAAACCCCCTAGCAAAGATTTGACCCATGGGTCACTTCCTCTACTTCCTTCATTATCTTCAAGCAACAATAAAAAATACATGATCTTCCCCTTAGCTAGAGCCCTGTCTATCCCCTTGCTATCTAGAAACAAGGTCTTCTTCTTTTCGGTTTCCTCCCTAACAAATGGGGAACGAGGACTAAGGGGTGTGAGTACAATGTTCTTTTTTACAAATTTCAAACAATAAGTGTTCCTCTTACCATCATGTTGGACATGCCTATCATATTGCCATGATCTTCCTAGCAATAGATGACAAGCATCCATAGGAACCACATCACATAAATTATCTTGGTAGATTTTTCCAATCGAAAAAGGAACTACAACTTGCTTGGTCACTTCAACCATACTTCCATTATTAAGACATTGTAGCTTATATGGTTTAGCATGTTGAGTGGTAGGCAAGTTAAGTTTCTCCACAAGTGTGCAAGAGGCTACATTAGCACAACTACCTCCATCAATAATAAGGGAACATACCTTACCAAGGATCATGCACTTGGTTTGAAATATGTTCTCCCGTTGTGTCTCCTCCTTCACGAACTCCTTGGTGTGCAATACCCTTCTCACCATTAGAGCTTCTCCTACATCCGGGGGTGCCTCTTCTTGCTCTTCCTCCTCCTCATGGTCTAATTTGGTCTCTTCCATTTCCTCCTCATAAGCTGCCTCCTCCAAGTCCAAAAGAGTTATCAAAAGAGTCATAACTCTTTTGTTGGGACACTCGTTTTGATAGTGCCCTAGGCCTTGACACTTATAACACCTTACAGCCTTTGGTTTGTTAGGTTCAAACCTAACACCTTTTCCCTTGTCCTTCACTTCAACATTTCGAATGGGAGGGGATGGCTTAGATGATAAGGGGGCTTCTTTGGAAGTGTTGGGAGTGAACCTTCCTTAAGGAAAATTTGGTCCTCTCTTCTCCTTATTATGCTTCTCCACCTTAGTGGTTAGATGAAAAATCTCATCTAAGGTGTAGTACTTGTGTAACTCCACCTTGCGTGTAATGTCACTCTTTATCCCTCTAAGGAAATGTGACATTGTGTGCTCCTCTAATCATCTAACTCCAACCTCATCTTTAACCGCTCAAACTCCCTGATGTATTCTTCAACACTCATTAACCTTTGCCTCAAGGAGGAAATCTTGTTGTAGAGGTCTTGAGTGTAGGATGAGGGTAAAAAAACCTTTCCCTCAAAAGCTTCTTCATCTTCGACCAAGATTTCACCTTAAACTTTCCCTTCTTTCTCCTTTGGTGAGTAAGGCTTTCCCACCATAGGGAGGCATGTCCCTTGAGCTTAAGGATTGTAATCATAAAGCTCTTCTCATCATTATAGCCTTTCTCTTCAAACATCCTAGAGCACCTCAACTCCCACTCTAGGAAGTCTTCTAGATTAAGTGATCCAACAAACTTGAGCACTTTGGCTTTGATGTCATGAAAATGATCTCTCCTTTCATGTCTCCTTCTTCTATCACGTGGGGAATCACTTAGTGAGGAGTTGGAATCACTAGCATCATCACTTGTGCTAGATCCCACCACCTCATGTTGGTGAAAATGGGCTCTTCTTCTTGGTCGTGGGGAAGTATTTGGGCATGGAGTGTTATGGTTTTGCATGAGATTCTCCAAAATGCCAAGAATGCCAAGAACTCTTTTCATTTCATTTTGGAGGTTTTCAATGGCTCGGTCTCTTATCAAGTTTTGCACCTCTTCAAGGCTCAAGCCTTTTGGGATTTGTTCATCACCCATAGCTACTTGATTTTGAAGAATAAATCAATAGAGAAAGATGACATGTTTGATTATGAGAGGTTAACTTGGGTTAAAAAATTATGGCGGGTGGCTAGAAGATATTTTGTGAAGTGTTTGGGCCTAGACACGGTAAAGAAGGAAAAGAGGAGATAAAAATTATCCCAAATTCTCAACCTTAAGCTCTAATACCAATTTGATGCATATGCTAAATAAGTTGGTACATGCTTAATGGAAAATGGTGGCTTATGGGATAATTGACCACCAAAAGTTAAAATGGAGAAAAGAGATGAGGAGTATGATAATATTTGATCTGAGGTAGCCAAAGACCAAACACTCACAACTACCACTCAAGGTTTCAACACTTGAGATAAAAGTTATGATATTTTTCACTCAAAAAAAAGTTTTCACTTAACTTTGTAGAGGGGGGACATAGGGAGCTCGAAAATCTGATTTTTAATTCAAGGGGTAGTGTGCTGCATTGTGTTAAGGCTACCCATATTTATCGTGGCAGCCATGGTTACAAAAGGTCCATTATACCCATCCCCTTTACCTACCTAGTTAAATTCCAACCATTATTTACTATCTAGTTATCTAATACAAGCTAACAACTAGTTGGATGAAAACTAAAATGAGGTTAGCCTATGTGTGGTATTTTGACAGCCATACCATAGCATGGAGCCCCTTACATACTGAAAAGGTAAGTAATAAATAAAAGTACAAATCATTCAATCATCCCCTATACCTAATCAATCATCACCTATGCTTAGTCAATTGAAATAATTTGATTTGTTGACTTGGCAGACTTTCTTCACCTACTCTACTATCCACTTATCCTCCTTTTTTTTTAATTTCAATTTTCGAAATCAACCTTGGGGTTGGGCTGATTTGGCTTCTTAGGTGGCATAATACTTGGAAATAGTAATGAAATAGCTGGTTGGCCTTGGGTTGGATAAGCTACCACAATTGGTTGTGTTTGGGCTGAACGCTTCACCATGCATGCATAGGCAGGAACATCCACTTATTTTCTCTTATTCAGCTAATTAATTTCATTCAAGTTAAAAGTGTTTTGTGATCCCCTAACTTAGAAAAATTAATTAGTGAAATATTATTATGAGATGCCCCTGCATCAGGGACTGCCAATTGTGTTCACTTTGATTTGTGTAAATTTTAATAACTACGTTGTTCTAAATAATGTCAAAAGAAATTAAGCAATCATTCCTAAAAAAATGAATGCCTTGTTCGTTTTGATGGAAAAAGAAAATAAACAAGCATTCCTATGATGTAAACCATGCCAATTTTGTTTGCTTTGACTTGTGTAAATTTTAATAACTACATTATCATAAATGATGCCAAAATACATTAAACAATCATTTCTATAAAAAAATGCCATATTCTCTTTGATGTTCTTGAAGAACCAGGAATTTGGGTGAGCTGTGTCAGTTGAAACTAAGTAAGTTCTTGCTCTTGAATGTATCATATCCTTCTTCCTCTTTCACCTCTACCTCTATCTCTATCGATTGCACTTTCACTAAACTATTCTTCTAGTTCCTTTTCTTATTCCTTAGAATCTTCCACTTCTTCACCAAATTCTTACAAACAAGCTTCGCCTATAGATACTGCTTCGTTTATTGCTCTTTGATAATCGACAAGGTTAGTTGAGGTTTTGGATGCACACTTAATTTTTCTAACCATGGAATTCATAGTCTTTAACTAATTATCATAAAAAATTTCATTAATAACACTATACTCCTAATGAAACAAATAATATACTATACACTATACACAATAACATGGCTTATCAGATTTTATATTATGTCTGTACGTGGTTGGTATTAAGTTGTGTGAATCTGACGCTCTTACAGTAAAGTGGGCGGCGCAATGAGAAGGTGAGTGATACACCAATACCATTCCATATAAATGGCATCCAATTCCAAAGTTGGGACATTCATCGTATGCTATGATGACTACATCCTCACTATGAATCCATTCCTAAATATATTGCATATGGAATTCCTGCCAATTTGTGAAGTGCTTATTATGCCCATCCATTTTATGAATTTCATCATTCAATCGGGCGATAATGCAAGAACGGGTTGCACCATATCAATTAGTCTTAACATATAGTCAGAAAAACATAACTCTACAAACTCATGATATATAATAGGATAATGCCTGGTCCATAACGCACGGATTGCTAAGATTGATGGTGGGTGATCATCATACATATCAACATAAGGCATCCAAATCACTTGATCAATATATGTTCAAATAACATATCAATATTGAGTATATATTTAAAAAAAATAGCCAAAAATTGGGAAAGTGGGCGTTCATAAATACCTCACTTATTAAATCTAAATAGTCTCTATAAAATCTCAAAGACCCATGGGGATTTTTGTAAAAGATTTTTGTTTCCACCCATCTTCAAAAACTTCCCGCCCTTCAAAATCATGGTCTTAAAGTAGGATAAATCAGCCACATTGCAACAAAAAATTACCATAGATCAGTGATAACATTTTCACTAATGCCCTTCTTGCTTTAGACTCATTGACGACATCAATGGTAATGTTAGGCAAGCATTGATGGTGACCCACTCCATTAATGCGTGAAATAGTTGGAACTCCAATGGGAATCTTCTCCTATTACCAAAGCTGTAAGATGGCAGTTAGTTAAAACATCACATCATATCAATGAAAAACATAACATATGATATCCAAATGCAACGTACCTATAATAGCACTAAGCAAACAACAATCTATTTAGTGCCACAACGGGAAGCAAGACATAGACCACGATATAAGAAAGCTAATACGACTGAGCCCCAACTAAAATTACGAATTTCATTTATGTCTTATATAAATTGTAGAAATAGTAATGACACCCAATCACCTTGTTTAGTAGGTAATAATAACTTCTTTATCACTGTGAGGATCTATGCCTTAGTATGCAACTGTATATGCATGTCATTGGCTTCATTAGGTAGCTCTCCAATGTTTGTACTAAGCTAAAGTAGATCTAATGATATGCCTTTTAATTCTGCGTCAGTTCGCTCTATACCAAAAATATTTGTGCACATCTACCTATGATCCATGCCTTCCAATATAGCTATTAGTATGCCACCAATTGGCAACCCTAACATCACAACCACATCCTCAAGGGTGATCATCATCTCACCAACTCTCATATAAAAAGTATACATTTCTAGATGCCACCTTTCAACTAGCGTTATGATTAAGGCCATATCAAGTTGCATGTATCATAGGTGTAACACATCAATGAAACCAAAAACAACGACATATCTATGGGCCCTTAGATCTGGTATCCAAATATCTCCACAATAACACCTACACTTTAGCTTTTCATCCGCACCCTACAATATATCATTAAAAAAACAATAATATTAGGATTTGCGTATAAAACAATTGAAAGCATTGAAGGAAAAAATTATACAACTATATAAATAAGAACTTGTCCATACTAAATGTCAGATGAATGGTGCCTATGTTGTTCTACCAAAATGGACGAATCTTCAGACCCTAGAGAAATATCATGTATGGGATCCATGATGCTAAATGATTCTTGCAATATACAAGACATACAAATAATGTGTGAAAATCTAATGCATGTAATAACAACATACCCGATACTTTAAATTAAATAAGAGAAAAGTATGCAACATACAATGCAACTAAAACAAGAATATATCGAAGGCCATAAGGACAGGGGTCTTTAAATTACATACTAACACCATTTAATACAATCATTTAGCATTACATACTTTAAATTATTCAAGTACTTACACTACAAAATAAAACAACATACAATACAACAACAACAATCTATTGAAATATATAAGCATAGGGGTCTAGAATAGCATCTACATAGTTTTGTGAAGCACTTGGATGATTCTAATCATGTCCTCTTCTATTAGCATCACATTGGCGGATATTATGCCCATTTCTTCCATGAGCTTTGGACCTTTGTACCCTCTTTCCCAAATCTTGATTCATTTTCTTCGGTATTATTTGTCTCTCACATCTTCCCTTGCCCTTTAACCAAAACTTGTTCAATATGAAGGTATGCTGATCATAATACTCCTAATAACCTTCATCAAGGATAGGATGAAATATTTATACATAACTCTTTGACCAGATTTACATCTTATACCATGTACCAACATAGCGTCTATCATCAAAGCTATGATAGATACAACATGCTTGTAAATGGGAGTATAGAATCTTGCATAATTGCCATTTTTAGCAAGAACAGATCTTTTCTTACATATTGGCCACTTATTTATGACCTCCTTTGTTATAACCTGCATTGATTGTATGATACATATTTCAACATGAAAGTATTGTTGCTCCGTATGGTACGCAACAACTCGATAACCAAAAAGCTTTATCCAAATTTCTAGTAATCACTTGTTCATTTACTAAAAAAAATTGTTTGTCCTCACTAATGTACTTAATCACTTGATATTTTTTGGTAACAAACCAACTATTTACCTAATAGAAGGTCATTTGTGAAATAGTGGTAATGGGTAGATTCCTTACATATTTCAACACACTGTTAAGTGATTCCAAAAAATTTGTAGTCATCATGCCAAAACTCATACCATCATCATGTGCCAATGACCACTTTGTAAGATCTAACTTATTAAGTCATTTGTAGGCTTCCTTGTTAGTCCTTTCAATAATTCCATCCAACTAATCCACTTTAAAAGATGACGCTGGGTCTTGATCTTCCATAACATCTTTCCCATCAACTTATCATTTTTCATTGCCGTAAAAAAAATTGCTTTCAAATGTTGCAAATAGGGTTGATGTGTGCCATACGGCTCATGCCATCCATCACTTTGCATTTGTTGTAATATACCATTATGCCGATCAAAGATGACACACAAATGCCTATTGTGTACAACTTTCCGTAAATGATGTCCATGAACCAACCCCAATTGTCCCCATTCTCTGAATGAAAAACAACAAACACAAGCGGAAAAATATGATTATTTGCGTTAATACCCACTGCATTAAGTAACACACTCTTGTGCTTACCATACAAGTGAGTGTCATCTATAGAGATCATCGGATGACACCACTTATATCCCTTAATGCTTGGCCCAAACTCCAAAAATACCCTCTCAAAAACTGCTACAGTAGGATCACTAGTATATACAACTTTCACTTTAACAACATAACTAGGATTAGCTTTATTTATTTTAAAAAATCCATATTGGAAGTCGGGAAAAAGACTCAATGAACTCTCTGTCTATTTTATTTATTGTCTTTTGTTTTCTCACCCATGCCTTCATATAAGATACCATAAATTCCCACTTTAATTTTATGTGTTCAATGATAACTTTTACGCCTATAAATAACTAGGCTCTTACTAGGCCTTCAATCTCTTTGGTAATTAAACCAAATGTCAAATTTAAATGATCACAATTCAGTTCCCAAAGGAGATATTAATGTAGACCATTATAAGATGTGATCTTCATTCTCCCTGAACAATTATTTATAGTTAGTTCATGCAACCTCCAAGTATATCTATCACAATATGCCTCAAATCTTGTTTTCGATGATCGATTTGTCTTGTAGGGTAGTTTCACCAAAATTGAGTGGCATTTAACATTATACACTAACTCTTCTTTTGAAGAAAATATTTGGTCAACTTCAAAACCTTGTGAAGATCTTGAAGTTGATGCTACCCACTGTGACTCTACACTAGTAATAGCTTGTTCAACATGTTTGGGATTAATAAAATTAGGATGTGTACACTTCCACAACTCTAGACACACCTCTGTATCTAATCCAGACAACTCCTCTTATTCCAACTTTTCTACCAACAACAACTCTTCTTCTAACATAACTTGTTTGTAATTAGAGTCAACTCTTGAAACAATCATCATAGTTATCTCATTAAAAATTTCATCTGCATTCTCATTTTCAAACATTCTCCTAACTTCATCTTTCACTGCAACACTTTGCTTATTCATACATGCATATTCATTTTCTTCTACTTCAACATCAACACCCATTTTACCAAATTCATTCATATCTGTCCTATCATCAATATGTGTAGTAGAATATTGATGTTGACTAGGTGTACAATCAACACCGATGTCGTATGAACCATTTGTGTTTTGAAATTGTGATTGCTTAGTGGGAAAACTCTTGAAAGAACCAAACATCTGATGGCAAGGTCGGACCCCTTGATAGTTGATATCTGCAGACATTTGCATAAAATCTCCTAACTTTTTTGAGTCTATCAGCATTTTTATTGACTCATTACCATTTATCGAAATCAAAAGACTTCTTCCCATTATTTTATTTTAATATATCCCAAATACCTTGAATGAGTACGTATCCTCGATACAATTTGTCTATAGAGGTATTATATATATACTTGCTAAAAATAGTAGACGATGAAACAAATGTAAGTTTTCCAAACTAATACTTTTGTTTACCATTTAATATAAAATTAGTGAAATTTTACTCATCCTATACTTAAAAACATAAAAAAATAGTATATTTCGTGCATCTACAATTTTTTAAAACATAAATAATATTGCTCACAATTTTCACTCTTCTTAGTCATATTTTTAATTGTTTTCACATAGCCATGTCCAACACATGCACATCTTAACAACAAAATATTCAATTTTTACAAATATTAACATTGTGTTAGTTCGTGTAGATATTGGAGAAGTTTAGGGTAGGATGGAGAATTATGTGAGAAACACGGGAGTCCCATATTAATTAACACAGATCGTATTTCTTAGTGAATACTTTGATGTGTCTTTTGGGAAAAAGTTGAGATTAAGGAAATAAATACAGGGTCCCATGTTTCTTAAACACAGAGCATCTTTTTCCTTTATTTTTAAAATACATTATTTTTCCCCATAGGGTTTTATTTTCTATAAAAAGGAGACATGATCGTACGACCCAACTTCTTCTTCTTCTCCATAGAATTCTCCATTCAAAGAGAATTTTAGATTTGTGTAATTGATTGATTGATTTGTTTAATCATCCTATAATTACACAAAAGCGCGAACAAATATCTCTACTTTTTTTTCAATTGTTCTTTTTTGTGATTGAATCCTCAATTGTTTATAATCTAGTTAATTCCGATTTAGTTTGGATCCTTTTCAATCAATGCTATTCCACAACAACCAACATTATACGTTAATTCTAAACAAAAATTGTAATCTAAAATAATTTAATTTACTCTAGCATAATTTTAGCATATTATATATAAATCAAAATTAGAGCATAATATATATATATATTAATTATAGCATATCAACCAATAAATAATCTATATATTATAACAAATCTAACAACATAAACACATATTATATACACTCTAACATAACCTATTTAAACTATAACATAATTATATATAATCTAACATAATCTATCTATATTATGGAATAATTATATACAATCTAACAAAATCTAACACATAGTATAGCATAATTATATATAATAACATATATTATAATTTATAAAGAATGAAGATAAGAATAAAACCACACCTAATATTTGAGATTTCGTAAAAAAAATTGAAAACAAAAGAAACGATTAATTGCAAGCGAAGAAGAGAGAAGAATTGCACAAATAATGAGAGAAAATAATTTCAAAGAGGAGACTTCGGTCGAAGAAGAAGTCAAAGAAGGAAGAGTGTGAGGAAAATGGGTGAGGATTAAAGAAAATACACCAAATGATCATACGTGTTTACTTTAATTTTGATAACTCTTGCGTACTCTGACGATTAAAGTTGAGGTCATTTGGTTTTAATGAAACACGCCTGATGATCAGATGTGTTTCATTAAAACTAAATGTCGTTCGCACCCATGGGTTATATTGGCTATTTTTTCAATTAAAAAATATTTTAGTATTTGTTAATCGGGCGTGTTTCATCAAAACCAAACATCATCCGCACTCATGGGCTATTTTAGCTATTTTTTTCAATTAAAGACTATTTTGGTATTTGTTAAACTTAGTTGGCCTATTATTATAATTGGTTCCCCTAATTCACATAAAATCACATCTTTTCATACTATACATTTCACCTAAAATCATAAGATTTACATGATAACATACTTAACACTTTGGGCACATTATCATGTTTTTCTTAAACTATATATACTAGCGTACTTAGAATTTAAATAATTAAACACTTACTCAAAATTTTCTATTTCTAAAAAATGAACAAAATAACCTAGCTCCCATGTTCCAAAGCACAAAAGAAAGAAACCAACCTAAACACCACCATATGAATCTTCTTAATCATCATCATCCTATAATTTCCCGGCAAAATATAAATAAAGCGGAACTTGGAGAAATCACGGGGACGGGGACGCGGGGATGGGGACAGGAGGAAACGGGGAAATTCCAAATTCCGAAAAATTAGAAAACGGGGACGGGAGGAAACGGCAATATATATATACAGATATACATATACATATTACATATATATATATATATATATATATATATATATATATCTGTTTTTAAATTAGAAATGAGTGTTTGATAGTTTACATAAATTAAAAAATTTAGCCATTTCATCCACTAATATTAAAAAACTAATATGAACAAATATATGGATACTTTATTATTATAATTATTTTATTTGGATATCTTAATATTTAAGATTATTTTTACTTGACAACAATTGACTTAATATAGTACAAAACCACAATTTTTTTTTGTTTATAGCAATATTGTTGCTATTTTAAATAATAATGAATTTATTAATATTATTTCTAAATGCAGCATTATAATCTTTTATGTCAATTAAATTACCAAATGCACAAAAATGGATGAAAATATCCCAGAAACTCTAAAAGTTCAATAATGAATATTCCAAAGTTAGGAAAGTTATAAAAAAAAACCTTCAAGAAAATCTAGTTCTTTGCATTTTTGGCAAATTCTAGAGTGTAATAAAAAATATAGAAGATTTTAAGTAAAACAACATTTATAAAGTCCAAAAACTTATATAAAAAAGAAACCCAGCAATATTTTATTTAGATATGGGTTAGAATATATTAGGTATTCTTAATATTTTGAACTATATTAAGTCAATGATAGTCAAGTAAATCATATTCCATATTAGTCATATTTTCTATTTCAATCTATAGATGTGGCTCTTTACTTAATAATTAAATTAATTAAAAATCAGTCTTATTTTCCAATTCTAATCTGTAATAAAATACTATTAAATGATTATACATACATACATACATACATACATACATATATATATTAATTATATTTGTTTGTGGTGGCCAAAGAAAGCTAGCCCATCTAACCTGATGGTCTCCAAGGGTGCCAGAACAGGTTTGGTCATTGCTCCTGCTAGAGCACCTCCGAGAAACTCTCTAGCCTCTCTACTCTTGAGGAAATCCTGAAACACATAAAAGCATTTTTTTTCATGGTAATCCAATGAACTTGAAAAATTTGACTGATATCTAAGACATGTGATCTTACTAATCCAGCTTTGTAAGACCTATCAACCTTCAATTCAATTGCACCATATATATATATATATATATATATACAGACTAAATTATTCATAAAATTCAAAGTTTACATAACCAAACCAAGCTAGTCATAAATAAAAATTTAAAGTTTACATAACTAAACCAAAATAGTTATACAAGGATATTCAAAGTTTACATTACCAAAACATATCTCAATTTCATACTAAGTTACTAATAACCATAAATTCAAAATAGCTAGATAAAATATTCATCAATTTTACTCTCCTTCATGAGTGGCATCAACAACTTCTACTTCTACTTCATCCTCATCGACATTTGTTTATTCAAATATTACCGCCTCCAACTCGGGTTCATCAAGAGAAAAGGAAGTGATATCAAGCAATGCAATGTCTTCATAAGAACTACAATCATCACCATAGATGTCCCACATCATTGATTTTTGTTTTTTGTATTGTGGAAGTTTTCTTGATAGAAGACGGCGATTGTTATGAACAAGCACCAAATCCTCGGCACGTGAAGGAAGCAATCTATTCCTCTTCATAGAATGAATGAAACCATATGTACTCCAATTACGTTCACTACATGAAGAAGAAGATACTTGACCGAGCAATTTAAGAGCAATATTGCACTTGAGCCATGAACTCCCCACCAAGCTTTTGGATCAAGAACATCTCTATCATAAAGAGAATCAAATTCTCCAAATGAACCATACTTAAGAGAAAAATTAGCAAACTCCAAATTAATCTTTGAACGATCTTCTTGAATAGGAAAAAGTCTTCTAAAACATTTGTTTCTTTCAATACAAATCTCCTCATCTCTAGAAGGAGCAACTCTAGTTGATTTAGCATCTAACCAAGCATCACCATAATACCTTCATTGAAATGATAAAATCAAAAAAATAATATAAACTAAATATTAATTGCAAAATTAAAGAAACAAAGGAATATTTGAAAAAGATTATTGAATTAGAGAGTTAAGGTTACCTTGGATTCAATGAATATGCCAAGCAATGAAGAGGTGTATTACTTTTGGTCCAACGAGCTGTGAGTATGACATATATTACTTGACAAAAAGAAGATATTTCTCCAAGTTCCTTACCTTCATGTTTATAAATGGTGTTTCTCACTTCATCAATCATTGTATCCCACATTTATAAACAAGGTAAATGGTTGGTTTATCAGCATTACACTCTCTAATCATATGGTACATAGGTTGTGTGAACTCAAGAATATAATCAACTTGATCCCACCATAAATCATCAAGGAGTTTTTCTTTCACAAACCTTGCTTTTCCAATGTTATCAGCTTTATAACACAACCAATCTTCACTGATCACCATTTCTTGAAGACTAGATCTTATAAGCTTCATTCTCTTTAAGGTAACAACAACAATACCACAGCACTAGATCACAACACAATTCTAATAACCAAAACAATACCACAGCATCAGATCACATCACAATTCCAATAATCAATACCAATTGTGCCAATATTCGAACCAAAGCAGCAACGAATAATCGGAATCAGCACAGAAACACAACACCGAATCTTATCAACACAACAACAATGAAAAGCAACAGCATGTTAGCGATATAGCACTGGATCACAGCAACACACCAACTCCGCAATATAGCAACATGACAGACATCAACAACGAATTAGTCGCAGCGCAGACCACCGAATTATCAATAACCATAATCCGAACAAGCAATACCTGAACATAATTAATAGATTAATAGCTTAAATTGCGAACATAATACAACAACAATAATTATCTGTTTACAAATCAAACAAAGGAGGATTTATCTAACCAGAATTAATTATATCTGAAGCATTATTGGTTGTGGTTTGAGATTCACGACAGCACAGCAGCACGCAGCACCGGCAGCCGGCAGAAAGCAGCGACCGGCGACAACGACTGAATTGGCGGTGGTTGGTGGTGGTTGCTCAGGCCGAATAACAACGAGCGACGCTGGACGAATTGGCGAAGTGGCGGTCTTCAAATAACTGTGGAGAGATTTTGGATTGCTTCCAACGACAAGCGGCGGCAGCTGGAGCTCGAGCACAACGACAACAATGGCGAAGGAAAATTTTCGTCGTCGTCATCGTGCAGATCGTTGTAGAGGAGAGCTGGAGAGGAGAGCAGAGGGTTTCGTGATTGAATTTTGAGTCGAATGGGGGGAAGGAGGCAGCCAGGAATACGGGAGGCCGTGTTTGGTTTGGCACCCTAATTCAAAACGACGTCGTTTTGGTGTCTTTTTTTTTACTCGGCCGTTTCCTACACGTTTCAGCGTTTCAGAGCCGTTTTCCGTTCCGGGGACGTGAAACGGCTCCAAACAGCCGTCCCCGTGCATCACAGATCACCACTGCCTCTTCTTCGGTTCTTTCTCTTCTTCCTCTAATTCCCCCCCCCCCTCCTTTTTTCATATTTGTTTCGGTAACTGGATCGGATAGCAGCAACAACAAGAAGTAAGAGCCCCAGCAACCCCTGTAACAACACACTGGACCACAAGCACTTTTTTCCCCTTTTTTTGATCATTCTTCTCTCTCTCTCTCGCTCTCTCTCTCCGTGCATGCACGATCACGAGCAACAATAGACTACCGACACACCTCCCCCGTTCATTTCCTCTGTGAGCAACGACAACATTAAGGTGGATTAGCGGCAGCAAGGTAGCACCGCATCCTTCGTTCCCCTTTCCGAAATTTATGCCAAAGTTGATTACAAACGACCCCTCCCAACCTTCTTCTCTTTGCCGAGAGGAAACAAAAGCAGCAGCAATAGTAAGTCTGAAGCACAACAATCAAGATCAAACAACGGGGGGTGGGGGACGAGAGGGAAAAGGAGCCAAAACCACCAAGAACACCAGGGAGAACAATGGTAGTGTAGGCTAAGGTGTTGAGGAGAATTAAAGGTAAAGGAAACAATGGAAGGAGGAAACAGCCACGCACAGCAGCTTGCAGGTACAAAACTGACGAGGGCAAAACACCAAGGAAAAAAGGAGAAGTAAAGGCAATGCTTGGAGGTGTAGGAGGGGATTAAACCAAGCAATTAAAAGAGAAAAACTGAAGAGAAAAAAAGGATGTTAAATGGTGGTATATCTATCAAACCAGAGAGGAAAACAAGAGGGAAAAGAGAGAAAGTAACTCAGTTTGAAAATGAAAATGGAATGAAATGAATGAGGGGCGCATTAGGATCTGGTGTGTCGATAAGAATCAGAAAGAGAGGGGTGGGAAAACTTGCCAGACACTTTAATGAAGAATAATGGAGCGTGGGCACTGGGCAGGACTTAGGAGGTTAGAGTGTAGAAGGTTTTATGACAAAAATAAATGATGAGTCTACTTTTATCTCAACTTTTTGTTGGACGAAAGCAACTGTGTAGAAAGTATGATTTGTTGTCGTAAGAGAGTGGTTGAGATCTGCTTGGAAGGTTGATTCCAATTAATTTTATATAATCAAATTATAAATAAGTAAAATAATAATCATTTACTAGACAATATAGTATAAAGATTTCAAAATTTTGAAAAATTGGAAAAATAATAAATTTAGAAACTAAAATATATAAAAATATTAGTTATCGGCAAAAATTTAGAACCCAAATAAATTAAAATGAAGGAGAAAAAATGGATTGAAGAAGAAAATAAATGAGATTAGCATATTTTAAGATACTTAAGGGGTAATTAATTAAATTTCTTTAAAAACAGACTATTACATTTTTCCGTAGGTGGCATCAAAACGCACGGTATAATTTGTATTAGTTCAATACTTTCCAAATAAGGACATCAATAACCAGCAATGCTAGTCAATTTACAGCATCAACCAAATCCACAAGATTTTAGACGATTAAATTGCGATTTGCGAATGGTTCTTTACCGAGTAGTCATTGGCAATATTTATTTAGATCGAAACAAAGCGGACTGAATCAAAATATTTATAGCATTTATTAGATGTTCTTCAATAGAAATAAAATCCTTATTCCGTATTAAAAATGAAGTAATTCTATGACTAAATATTTGTATACAAAAAATTATATTACAAAACTCAAAATCTACTTTTTATTTTTATCTCCTCATCTATTCATTAAATATTTTATTATTTTTTAATAAAGGGTGTAAATTTTATTTTTTAAGACTACTTTTGTTAGTTTCTTAAAAAGTATATTGATTGTTATAATGATTTCCTTTTTTATATAGATAGAATATTTCTTAATTTTATTTTTGTTAACTTTTACCTATTATTTAGCATAAAAAAGGTTCCACCAATATATTAGATAATGGCATTGTATGTATTTGATGCTAGCTTAATCTCTTGGATAGGCCGCTCATATAACCGAATACAATTTATCATATAAATAGTAAAATTATTATAGAAGTGTCATTTTTTTTCTTTTATGAGTGGATTTAAAAGGGGGGTTTTAAACTTTTAAGTTGTAATTAGGATTGTAAATTAGACGAGCCTACCTGAATACTTCTGAGCTCAGATTCAGCTCGAACTAGATTAACCTACAATAATTAAAGTTCATGCTTGACTCATTTAACTAAACAAATGAACATAGTCGAACTCATGAGCTAAAGATATAAAATGAACAGAGTCTTACTTTTTCAAGCTTGAACTTAACTCATTTAACAAATAAGTTTAAAAGTAAGGATCAAGTTCATTTAACTAAATGAACCAAGCCAAATCAATCTTTTAATAAACCGAGCCAAATCAAATACCAAACTAACGCAACTCATTTACGACCCTAGTCATAATCGGTTGAAACATATACCCAAAATTTGGGTACTAGGCAATGATCTTATCAATTAATTAAAATATATGTATGACCGACAAAATAAATTTTATCCAAGGAAAAAGAATCATTTCCTAGTTTATGCCAGAAAACTTTAAGAAACGATACAATAAATGGATGAAAGTCAGATTTTATGTGCACCCAAAAGATCGAATAATATTTGTTTGTTTGTTTGTTTGCCATAAATATACATGTCGGTTGGTATTTGCATTATACATCTGTTAAATTTTACCTTACCATATAATGTTATTATGTTAAAAGTCATCCCATACTAACACAATAGAATTAAATTACCATATGTACTTTTGTAATAACGAATGTCCATAAAAATTTAAAATTTTAATCATAAATTGATTCGTAAAAATTAAACTCTTACATTATGGATATCTAAATTACTACCACTATTTTATCTCAAACACGTCTATATAAATTTTTTACAATTAAGATATGTTCGTGAGAGGGATGTGATTTGACTTGGATTGAAAAATAACTCTCTTTGAAGGGGAGAAGGAACCGAGAAGCGAGAAGGTGAGGAGAAGGAACCGAGAAAGAAGGCTACTCTTTTGTTAGGCGGTGTATCAGCGTTATGAGTCGATGGACAGAACATGAAAACGTGTAAATATTCTATAAATCGGATTTACCTTTTTTCTTTGCCTTTTTATACTAGTAAAGTACACGGCAAACCCAAAACCGACAGCGAAACCAGAAATACGAGAAATATGGGAAGTAGTACAAAAAGTTCTTCGGTAGCCGGTATATAAATACCCGGTCATTTTGGTAGTGCACAATCGTCGGCGTCGAATACTCGTTTTCCCCTTCTCTTATTTTCTCTCTCCCCGTCTCACACCTTCAGATCTAACTATTCTCTCTCCAAAATCTACGCTTCTTTCCTTCTGCCTTGTTTTTTTTATAATCAACATCAGGAGCAACAAAGCCGAACATAATCGGACGAGGTAATCCCGATCTCTCTTATTATTATAATTATAATTATGAATATTATTTTTAATTGTTCTTTACTCTGCTGTCATTTTCTCATTAACTTAAGGCTAATTCGTATCAAGACGTCATTGATCAGTTAGTTTGAATCAATTTCTGGCATTGTTGGCGTTCGTTTAGCTGTATTGATAACTTCTTTCGTTTGATCTGAATTATGGATTTCCGACGCTCTCATGCAACGCGTTGCTGTCAATTACGAGTGTTTGGTCTGTTTCAATTGTTAGATCTGATAGACTGAATGTGTCTTATCTGTGTCGGTGGCATGATGATTGCATCTCTTAATTGTGTTTGTGTTGATTAAGTGGATTGGTTTGTTGTAATCTTATTTAAACGGTCAGAAATCCAGTAAAATTACTGTGTTGGTAGGACCCTGGATCTATGGTTGTCGTGGGATCTTTTTAATTGTAGGCGTTTGGATCTGATCCCATTTTTATTGTCACTGGTTGTAAATGTTTTAACTGTGCGTGATCATGTTACGCAGGCTTAAATATATCTGGGAATATCATTTTTTATTTTTTTTTTATTTTTTATTTATTTTTATATCTTATGAGATTTGATGAAAGGCGGAAGGCTTTCGTTAGGTGCTGTATTGGATTTTGAACCTTTAACTCTGTCCCGTCCCCGTGTTATATGGTGCTAGTAGTAATTTAAGTATAGGGTTTTGATTCTTTGATAATGTGCTCTTTTGATATTTTTCTTATTTTTGCTCATGGCTTATGGTGGATGTTCTGCCCCCATGTCCATGTTTGCTGAATAAGCGCAAGTTATGTATTTAAATCTTGGTTCTGAAATGCGATTCCTTATGTTTCTATAGCTAGCTAGTAAAGATGGTGAAGGTTTGTTGCATTGGTGCTGGCTACGTTGGAGGGCCTACTATGGCTGTCATTGCACTCAAGTGTCCCGAAATCGAAGTTGCTGTTGTTGATATCTCTGTAGCGAGGATCAATGCCTGGAACAGCGATCAGCTACCTATTTATGAGCCAGGCTTAGACGATGTAGTGAAGCAGTGCAGAGGGAAGAATCTTTTCTTCAGCACCGATGTGGAGAAGCACGTTGCTGAGGCTGATATAGTCTTTGTTTCGGTCAACACTCCTACTAAAACCCGCGGCCTTGGAGCAGGGAAAGCAGCTGATCTGACCTACTGGGAGAGCGCTGCTCGCATGATAGCCGATGTGTCAAAATCCAGCAAGATCGTCGTTGAGAAATCGACCGTCCCAGTCAAGACCGCCGAGGCCATTGAGAAGATCCTGATGCACAATAGCAAGGGAATCAGCTTCCAGATCCTCTCCAACCCCGAGTTTCTCGCCGAGGGTACTGCCATTGACGATCTATTTGCTCCTGACCGTGTTCTGATCGGAGGTAGGGAGACCCCCGGAGGTGCTGAGGCGGTCAAAGCACTGAAAGATGTGTACGCCCATTGGGTGCCCGAGGATAGGATCATATGCACAAATCTGTGGTCAGCTGAGCTCTCGAAGCTGGCTGCAAATGCATTTCTGGCACAGAGGATCTCTTCCGTTAACGCCATGTCAGCGCTCTGTGAGGCAACTGGGGCAGATGTTTCTGAAGTGTCTCACGCCGTTGGCAAGGACACTAGGATTGGATCAAAGTTTCTGAATGCTAGTGTTGGGTTTGGTGGCTCCTGTTTCCAAAAGGATATCCTGAACTTAGTCTACATCTGCGAGTGCAACGGTCTCCCTGAGGTAGCCAACTACTGGAAACAAGTAATCAAGCTGAACGACTACCAAAAGAGTCGGTTCGTGAACCGTGTCGTTTCCTCAATGTTCAACACGGTAGCAAGCAAGAAGATTGCAGTTCTCGGTTTTGCCTTCAAGAAAGATACTGGTGACACTAGGGAGACACCTGCTATTGATGTGTGTAAAGGCCTGTTGGGAGACAAAGCTCATCTGAGTATATATGATCCTCAGGTAACCGAAGAACAAATCCACAGAGACCTGTCAATGAACAAGTTTGATTGGGATCATCCTGCTCATCTTCAACCAACAAGCCCTACAGCTATCAAGCAATTGAGAGTGGTTTGGGATGCATACGAAGCGGTTAAGGATGCTCATGGAGTTTGTATCCTCACAGAGTGGGATGAATTCAAAACACTGGATTATCAGAAGATTTATGATAACATGCAGAAGCCTGCATTCGTGTTTGATGGTAGGAATGTTGTGGATGTGGCTAAGTTGAGGCAGATTGGATTCATTGTTTACTCCATCGGTAAGCCATTGGATGCATGGCTTAAAGACATGCCAGCTGTGGCTTGAAAGTGAAGATCGATAAATGGGAGTAGAATATATTCTTTGCCGTTTTTGGGCTTCTTTTTGCAGACGGAAAGTGAGATTTGATATTGGAGTAGTAGCATTTGGTTTAGAGGAAGTTTTATCGGACGAGATTATGTTCATTTCTCCTTTTCTTTTCTTTTTTTAATTAAGGTGGTGTTGGTGTTGGATTCGATTGTTAGGTACTAGTATAATATATTCTGCGTCGTTGCTGTTACAGATACGTGTACTTAAGACGAATCCCCAAATTTGTTATTGCTTCCTTTCAATATATATATATAATAAAGTGAGGGCTAATTAGTAGTGAAATTCTGTGTTCAGGTATTTATTTGGTTGACTGACCTCTCTGACTCTCATGTATTTGGCCTATTTTCAATTATTCTTCGGATAATCGGATTTGTCTTCCCCTCCCTCCCCCCCCCAACCCCCTCCCTGGCTTGTACAATAATCCATCATTATGGAATTTGGGCTGTTATATCAGGGCTGTTATAACCTTCAATTAATTTCAGGTGCTGTGGGATTTTATGAGGTATCCTTTGTTCTTGGAGACCTCTAAGGCACATGGTGTTTGTGGGGTTGTAGAAACTCTGGATTGGTGTTGAGTCACGTCTCCGGTCCTCTTTAAGGGTCGGTCATTTCCAATGGACGGACCATATTGAACAATTATTCGTTTGGTACTAGCTCACCACTATAAGGTGTGGACCCGCGGTGACTGGTGCGCGGCTATCTGTTGGCACTTGGCACTTGGCGGGAGCTTCAATGCGCTAGGATGGTGAGTATGTGACTAACCTAAGAATTAATGATCTCATATATTCTCACTTTCAGGCGAGCCAGATTTACATAAAATAAATAAATAAAAGTAGGCGTCTGACACTAATCTTTTAGCAACTGTGGGTTGACAGCCGGGTTGGGTCATTTTGGCTCTTTTTTCTTTCCAATGTAACCGGTACCGGGTTTGATCTCGTTATTAGATTTGATGGAATGTTAGATGGATCCAAGTGTTGACCTTTGATGATAATTGTTATTAATTATTGTTTTGTATAAAGTAGAACATTATCAGATAAGAATAAAAGAGAATAATATGTATAGTATTCATGAATACTCTATTTAAATTTGAGATGCCTCTATAGCAATATAGAAAATCATATGTAACCCGACGAGAACATCTTTAACTATAAAAATTTTAAAAGCGGCATAAGACTATGTGTAACATAATAAATACATAGGCAAACAATCAACCCTACTAGATCATCTTTTTTAAAAATTTCATTAAAGATACTCTTTCCACATAAAATAAAAAAATCATTCTACCATTAAATTTTTATTTATAAAAAAGAAGTCATTTTTAAAAAAGTTAAAGCCTGCTTTTTATACTTACCCTCTATTTTTTTTAATTATATATGCATAAAATACTTTATTATTTTTCTATAAAGGATGTAAATGTAATTTTAAAATTATTTTTATTACTTTCTTAAAAAGCGTAAAAAATGTTAGAATGAACTCCTTTTGTAATAAGGAAAGAGTATATGTTAACATAGCATATGTTAACCAGATGAATTTATAAAAAACTAAGAAACACCCATATCGCTAAGAAAGACAGATATAGTTTTAGTTAATGTCCGAACAATGATTACGGAAAAGAGAATTGTAAAATGTTCCATATATTTTAGCATCAGAAAGTCTAATGCATGCTCAGACATGTATGCGTCTAAAGGTTGCATATATCATTGAGGTGTTGGGAGAATATTAGAGTGATCCAAGACTTGACCATTAGATAGTAGCTAAACGGGTTAGGTGACACTTATAGAAAACAAAAGAGTTCATGCTCATGTATTAGAGATAAGTTTAGCTTGAGATCATAGGATATATGAACCTCGATTTTTTTAGATGCCGAGATAGTGTGAAGTCTACATTAGGCCTTGCTATCTTGATGGCTAGTTGTGTTGTTTTTTTGGAAGAGTGTTAAGCAGATAGGTGTGGCCTCTTTTATTATGGCAATAGAATTTGTACCATGTTATAAGGATTCCAATTGTTGTATATATATATATCACATGCAACAAAAAATTTTGTTGCAGGGATGCATATAGTAGGTGGTATTGAAAGACCCCTTGACTTATTAAGTGACCACAAGGAAACAATCAATATTCCAATAATAACCTAAAATCTACAAAATCGAAGAATATTGCTATTACGTTCTTTGTTGTTTAAGAGAAAGGTTAAAAAATGAGAGTTACTTGATAAAGACTGTATGAATGTAGATTCACTTACTAAGGCATTACCACCAAAACAATTTCTTGAGCATGTGATAGCTCATATGGATGTTATATTAGCTGATGATATATTTAGTTTTAATGTGAGTATATAATTTTATATGCTTTATATATATAATATTTGGTTTAACTTATGGATATGTTGACCATATATTATCTACAAAATTAAATTTTCAATTTGTTTCCTTTTTATTTTTTAGGTATGGTTTGATCTCGCTAATTTAGGATTATGTTACATGGTATTTTTATACTGCACATCCACATCTTAATTCATGTTATTCAATTGTATAAACATATATGACTGTTGATAGGTTAAGTTACAAATAGATGTGATGAAAACTACTTTGATCTTATATTGGTATGACTAATGAGTCAGATTTACCTTTGTTAAACGAACCATTGATTGCTCATAGAAAAAATAATAGATGGGTGGTTTGCTTCACAACTACCCTCCCGTGCATGTCCACATCAAGGAAGTGAGTTCTTTCCTAACATCTTAAACCAATTAATTTTGAGAAGAAAAAGACAAAGAAAATGAACATTTATTGAACCTTCACCGGATTAACTTCACATGCACATTTGCATGACATCATGCATACACTTTTATTATTATTATTGTTTAAGCTACTCTTTGGTTATAATAAGACGATTAATTAGAAAGAAAACATCCTTATGTTACAGAAAAAATGGGAATCTTTCGTGGGTTGTTTAGTTCTTATTTCCAGGGGATCGTTTCTGAATCTTACAACAAGACAAATTCAAGGTCAAAGTACGTGAGAGGGGCCCCCACCCCCAAAAAATTTTACACTCGCCAGAGCCCCCGTATAACTAGCTCCTAAAATCCCTGCCCTCATCCTTCCGCAAATCAACGCGTCGCTAATTGATCCATTACATTAGCCGCTCATCATCCGTACGCGCGCGCGTAGCAACCCGGAGCCCTCGCTAGAAGTAGCAATAGAAAGAAAGAAAAGAGGTACGGACGTACTATCTCTGTAATAAAGAGTAGCTGGAGAGGATCCTCCGTACGTGCATCAGTCGCACCGCGCAGGAGCGGTTGGGTTTTTTTTAATTAAGTTAAATGTTATAGTATTATTATGGAGAAGAAGAAGGCGTTAGTAATACTGATCATATGGCTAATGACTGGCAGCATTAGTAACAACAGACGGTGTCGGGCAATACGGATAGGCTTACCACCATCGGGCCCCAAATGCATCTCCGAAGAGATCCGAAGCAACGTCGTAGTGCTAGCAGATTACAGCCTAATCACCGCGGCGTCACACGAAGAACGCCGCCGCCCGAGACCGCCGCCGAAGAACGCCACGGCCAGCATGTCCATCAAGGTGACGTCTCCCTACGGCAGCACGCTCCACCATCGAGAAAACGTAACGGAAGGGCGGCTGGCGTTCACGGCCGACGAATCAGGCAGCTACCTGGCTTGCTTCTGGCTGGACGACGCCTGGGGTCGCGAGGGCAGCAGAGGCGCCGGGGGAGGAGGGGAGTGGTGGAGCGTCGACGTGGACTGGAGGACTGGGATCGGCGCCAAGGACTGGGAGAGCGTGGCCAGGAAAGAGAGGGTCGAAGGTGTGGAGCTTGAACTGAGGAAACTGCTGGGCGGCGTCGAGGAGGTTCATAAGAATTTGGTCGGCCTGAAGGATCGTGAAGCCGAGATGAGGATTGTCAGCGAGAGGACTAATACTAGGGTTGCTCTGTGGAGTATGATGTCTCTGGGCATTTGTATTACGGTCTCGGCGTTTCAGTTGTTGTATCTTAAGCAGTATTTTGTAAAGAAGAAGCTGATTTAATTTTATTAGATTAATGAATATTACGTGATGATGGTCATGATGATTTTTTTATTTATTTTTTTTGGTTGATTGATTATTATTAGAATGATCTCAAATACTTTACGAGCAAACTCTAGATGGGATTAATCGATCCATCCGTAAAATCTGATTTCCTTTCATTCGCCGAAAGGCACCGATCAAAATAAAAAAAAGCTGAGCCAATTGAAATATAATCCTTCCGTAAGTCGGTTAATGTACTACGCCAACCACTAATTAAAATGATAAAATATTTGGTGGTTTACGTACACTGCCCATTTATTATATAAATATTTCAGTAAATTTTTATACTAATTAAGTAATTACAAAAAAAAAAAACACATGAAAGCATAGACTTAATTCACGGTAACTAACAAAAAAAAAAGGTTTATCAGGTAGAGAGAAATAATACCGGAGAGGCGACCATTTTGCAGTACGGTTCGTAACTCAAGGCTGAAACGGCTTGCGACCTAAAAGTACTATGCGACCGATATGTACGGACCCGGTCGCCGGAGTCCTCGCTCCTGGGCCGCGTGCTCGTTGGGAGGGAGGTGATTTCATTCGGGCTTCCCCTCTGAAGGATTTGGTTTTATTATTTATACCGGCGTCCGCGTCCGTGCCTGTCTTTTTAAGGGTCGTATTTCGTACATCCGTCTGTGACCTGACGCGTTAGCGCGGCGAAGAAGGTGTGAACAGCGGCCGATTTGAATGCGGCTTTACCGTTTCATGGTGGCAAAATGCTCGTAATATTACACTCTGCTGTCGGTCGTTCTACGATATAAATATCTCCAAACAATAGTTAGCGGCAGTTACTATAGTAGTACTTACCAGTTACCATCCTCCTTTTTTTTTTGTTAAAGGATATGTCTGCGTAATGGGTGAAATTAAAAAGAAAAAAAAAACCTACAACAAGATCAATTTCAGCCGTTCAGTTCCGTCAAGGATTCCTTCAATATTTGTTACCGTTCGGCAGCTAAAAACTTAAAAGCGACCTTAACCGTGGATGTGAAACTGCATCTAATTAATGGACGGAGGGGTTTTTTTTTCCATAATAAAATCTGGTGCGATCAGTTTCGGTCAAGCGTCAACGTGTAATTTCTCTCCCTCTGTCCCAAATGTTACTTACTCGGTTACTCCCACGGACTGCCGACGGCGTATCGGAGTACTCCCTCCATAAACGCTTATTACGGTTACGAAAATGCAAAAAAAAAAAAAAAAAAGTACCCGCAGGAGGGAGCAGTAAATTACAGTTAATACTCCTATCAATAAGGGTGGAATGTTATTAATTAAAAAGAAAGTTACATGATTCTCGCTCGCGAGCTCCTTTCTGTGAATATGAAATCGAGCGCAAAAGTTGGGGCCGGTTCTCCCCGTCCGCATTTTCGAGCCGATCCGCTCATTTTATATCATATCATATCAAAAAAAATAAAATTCAACATTAATAGAATTGAAATAATTTTATGCCGTAAAATAATTTTGAATATATATATATACATACGGAGTATAATATATGACCCTTCACGTCTGATATTAATTGACCGTACTGTTCTACTTAGTTTAAGCATAGCCTTGCTAATTCCCATCATGTTTTAGAAAAATATACTAATTTAGTACATTTACATTGTAGATAAGAGTAAAATTAATAGTAATTAACCAGCCTCATGAGCTTCCTCAAACAAAAAGGCTAGGTCATATACATAATATATGCGTTTCCAATCGTCGTTCTTCAAACAGTGTCCTTTTTTCAATGCAAAAGTATTCGGCCAAGCTAATTCTGAGGAGGTTTGTTATTGGAAAATGGGAATTTCCATAGCGAATTAAAATATTCAGAGAGACAGAGTAAATAATAATAACAATAAGACTTTGACGCATCAAATAATAGATTAAACAATTTTTTTTTTTTGGAAGTACCAGACATTTAGAACATAATAATAATATCTGCCGGGGAGAAACAATGTAGCAGCAACAAATTAATACGAATCCCTTTATGATTGTTCAATTTTGATGACAAAAATGAAAATTCCAAAAAAAAAAAAAAATTGGTTGTTGCATGGTAAATCGAAAGACCTCCACGTGGCAGGCATGGCCATTCCGCTTTCATCCAATCTGGCTCCTCTGCTTTCGCTCTACTCCGATTCCAAATCGCAAAAGCAGCAGACCCAAACAAACCGGGTTTTGGGGGGATTGGGGGGCCAGGAGTGGAGGGATGAGATCTTCACAGAAGGGAGGATGAGACTGGAGAGAGAGAGGGAGAAAGAACAGGTAAGTTTTTAAAGAGAGAGAAAGTCAGGGGACTTTTTTAATAGTTCTTTGTTCCCAAGGACTTGTTCATCGCCATCATTACCGACCTCGCTTCCTGACCCATCTCTTCAGCAACTTATATAAGAATAATAAAAAACAAACTTTATGATTTTGAATTTTCCTCCTTCCTACGAAGCTTTAGAAAAACACCCACCGAAGGCAGAAGGAGAAATATAATAAAAGCAGAGGAAAGAAAAATAAAAATGAAGATGAATTCCTCCGGAGAAGAAAATGGAATTCATGTGGCCACTTTTTCATGGGTCGGATCTTGTACTTACTTTAGATAAAACTGTCACATCCCTCTCTCTCTCTCTCTCTGCTCTTTTGATTCTCTCTACCTCCTCCTCTACTCTCTCTCTCTCTCTCTCTCTCTCTCTCTGATCAAGCCTGTTAATTAGCATGAAACTTCGTGATCCGTTCCACGAAACTTGCCCAATTTGAGCTTCTGAGTTTTTCCTTTCTTCGATCTGGGTTTCAATTCCCTTTCCATCTTCATCTTCCCATTAAATTTTCTCCATCTCCCCCCATCCACCCATCCATCAAATACTCTTCCCTCCTTCCTCCTCTCATGCCAAACGACTGAAATGTAGCACGCTTTTTCTTCCTATTTTTCACTCCATAATTTATTACTGTTCAAATCTTCCGGCCAGCGTCTCCTTTCTTTTTGTCAGGACCAATGGAGCAAGAGAGAGATCAGAAGGAGTACAAGCACGTATGCAAGCTCTGTGACAAAAGATACCCGAGCGGTAAATCTTTAGGAGGACATATGAGGTCTCATGTAGTTGCTGCTAGTAATAATAATTCTTATCTGTCGGCTCACAAGATGAAGTTCAACCCTTCCTCAACTTCGAAGAAAAAATCGAGCTTCGATGATTCTGGTGGTGGTGGTGAGACTGTAATTAAGAGGGATTCTTCGACGGTGGTTGTTGAGAATTTCGGTGGTGGTAGTTGTTCCGGCGGTGGGAGTATTGGTAATGGCGGCGGCGGCGGCGGTGATGCTGGTGGAGGGCAGCATTCTGGGTATGGGCTTAGGGAGAATCCAAAGAAGACATGGAGGATGGTTGATTCAAACTTTACAGTTAAGCAAGCGAGAGTCTGTAAGCAATGTGGTAAAGAGTTTCAATCACTTAAAGCACTTTGTGGTCACATGAGTAGCCACTCTGATAAAGAGAGGAACTTTCATCATAGTCGATGGAAGGTTCGTCATCATGATGATGTAGAAGAAGAAGAAGATGGTGATGATGATGATGATGCTGCTGAATCAAACGATGATGATGATGATTCTGATGGGGAGTCATGGGCTTATGGTGACGAGGAGGAGGAGGAGGATGACGATGAGGAGGAGGAAGATAAATTGGTAGAGGAACTTGCGGCAATGGAGAGTCAGTCTGATAATGTGGTAGAAGCAGAGTCTAGCAGGCAACATCAGCAGCAGCAGCTAATAAAGGTCGGTAGATCAAGGCCGAAGCCAAATACAGTGAGCCATGATGACCGTAGTCGCAAACATAAAAATCTTGCTGCTGTTGATTCATTCTCTTTAGCTAATGGTTCTTCGTCTAATAATTCTGAAATCGAACAAGGCCAGGAGCAAATTGCTATGTGCTTGATGATGTTATCCAGGGATAAGTCTAAGTACTCTATCTACGAGAAGCACCAGGATCAAAAGGGCACTGGTGCCGGAACAGGCAGTGGAGAGTCCTCGGACAACAATTCAGTGATCCTTGAAGGTGGCTCGTCTTCAACTCATGTTGGATTTGCGAAAAGGAAAGCTGATCGAGACTCAATTTCCAATGTCCGCGGCATTGACAATAATAATAATACCGCCCTCAAGCTGAAGCTGAAGTATCAGCAGCAAGGAGGCGGAGGATCTGGCGGGAAGAAACCGAAGCGCGAGATTAATGTCGAAATCGACAATTCTGATTCTGGGTATTTTGAGAACGGAGCAAAGGAGCTTGAATCTGATGGTTCGGTTGATGGTTTTAAAACCCGGAAGTACGCTTCGTTTAAGAAGCCTGATCCTGAGTTTGTTGCTGCTGGATCTGGGTCTGGCAGCAGGCCATCGGGTCATGGGATTAATTACAGCAAAGGGAAAGCTTCTTCGATCCACTACAGCTTTTCTAAGCATGATTATTATGGTGGTGGTGGTGGCGGCGGCAATGGAGCTGAATTCGGATATGATTCAAGGAATCGAATTAGAAACGGAAGCACAGCAAAGGTTGCTACTCCTGCTCCTCCTCTTGCCGCACAAAAGGTTAGTAATGGAAGATATGAATGTACGGTCTGCAACAAATCTTTCAAAACTCATCAGGCCTTAGGCGGTCATGTCATAACTCATAAGAAATCCAGTGAAAACAATACCAGTACTGTCCCAAAATCAGCATCGTCCAAATCAGAGAAAAAGACTAGTAGCGCTGGGTCCAAGAAGACTAAGGGTCACAAATGTCCATTCTGTCCGAAGGTATTCCGATCGGGACAAGCGTTAGGCGGTCACAAGAGGTCTCACTTGATCGGAGCAGGCGCCGCGGCATTGCTAGAGAAGAAGGCGGCTGGCGGCGGTCCTCGCGTCCCGTCCCCGAAGGTAGAGATGGAGGAAGAGGAGGAGAAGCCAGCTCTCCTCGATCTTAATCTACCGGCACCAATGGAAGATGAAGGGACGAATGGGGATGGCGACCGAATCGTGGCATGGTAGATGTTTTTAGTAAGGGTAGGTTAGAAGTGTGGAAATGATGATCAGTTTGTTAATTTGCTGGTGGGTCTGCGATATTATTCTAACCGAAGAAAGGGAATATGTAACGTGGGTCATGGATTCCATGAGGAGGAGAGAGAGAGGCTTTGGCTGGCTAGCTGGCTGCTCCTGCTGCTGCAGAAGAGTGTACAGATACTGTTTGGGTTTGGTGGTGCGTCAATTTTTAGCGCTCTATGGTCTTTTTTTTCCTTGTCCAAGAATCAAAGCTTCTCCTTTAGAGTAGAAGAGGTATCTACTGTTTCATTGGCTGCCTGCTCGTCGTAGTCGGCAGCTGCTAAAGCCTGGGAAAAAGGGAAAAAGAAAAAACTACTAAAATTTGTTGCAAAAGCAATTGTTAGTTCCTTATAAATTCTTTTTGATTTTTTTTGTTCCTTACCTTTGTTTTCATTTCACTTGTTCTTTTACACATCACGGTATACCTGGTCTGCGTTCCTAATAATTTTCATTTCTTCCGATATTATTCTTTGTCCGGTGCGGTCGGTCATTAGGTTCCGGGCTCAAATATCCGGTAAAGAAAGGGACGGGTATAGGTCGATGCCTTTGCCTTTTACGGCTAGCTAGTTGGGTCCGTCCTCACTTTCTGAGTTGCAAATATCGTCTTCTTATCTTTTCTCTCTTCTTTCACCTGCCGATTGATTCGAGAGCCAAATCGCGATTTACGTATCTTAAACGCGTGGTTTTTATGATGACCCGGACGGACGCTTAAAATTAGGAAAGTGGCAATCCGGCCCGAGGGGCCAATCAATGATGTCAATCTCAAGACCCGCTAGGTGTAGAGTAATAGACGAGGACCCCCTGCCCCATGACCCGCGAACGGTGTTCTGCTGGCTATGTCCACGAGGGCCGGACGCGATTCGTACGGTGGGGGGGGGGGAGGGTGGTGGAGACTGGAGAGAGCCAGCCAGTTGCGTCGCGTTATTTTATATATATATAAAAAAGTAGTACTTGCTAATATTAGCAATAACGGGTCCCCTGAAGGGGTGGTGACGAGCAGAAGAATTGCGGCAAGTGGCTGTGGTCCTGCGGAGGGACGGATATGTTTTGTTTTTTTTTTTTTATCTTCGTTGGATTGATCGTTAGTGATTTGATTAAATTATGCGACGGTGGAATGACAATGTATTATTATTATACGGGCCGTGCGATGACTATTTAAGTCAGAATCAAGAGTTGACGAAAACGGAATTAAAAGTGAGTATTTTTTTTTCTCTCGTTTACTTTATAAATAGTTTGATTAGCCGAAGGCGTGGCCGTCCACCAAATTTTGGGAGATCATTGTTTCTGTTCGGTGTGTCATCAACGCTTGTAGTTATAGATATGATAATCTGGGTGTATGATAAAGATCTTCTCTTAGCCGACCGACGGAGATTCTTCTTTTCGTTTATTTTTTTTTTCTCTCTCTCTCTTTTTTCTTATTAAAAAAGTGTGTTTATTATATATACTTCATAGCATCCTTATGTGCAGGAGTAACATATGTCGAAGGTGCTGCTTTTACATCGTTGGTACGCGCGGGATGCCAACGGTACCATAATTCAAGATACGATTCAACTGCCAAAATGTAGTCGTGTATAATGTCGAGATGGCATAGACCAATAGCTTCCTCCGTTTATTTAATTAAATGAATTGAGTTCGAATGCGTATATTTTTTATGCAATTTAAGCTCGTATCGGAACCGATTCCATCTATTAACCTACATATCGGCGCAATTAATTTATTTTATTCTAATAGACTTATTTATGGAAGGCAGCGAATTCGATTATAGATGCCTCGATTCAACTCGTTCGGAGTCGGGTGGTATTAAAAAAGGATTGACGACGAAGGTAGAGTAATGCAATATTGGGACAGCCATGGCCATGAGCCAGCTGAAAAGTTTTGCCACACGTACCGCAATCCACGAGCGGGTGTGGTATCCAGGAATCATCTCGGCTCCAAATATATAAATCACCCTGTCCCGGAAGTCCACTTCGCCGTGTGGGGTTCTACTGCATGAAACACTCGTGGACAGGCGACTTCCCTTCCTTCCTACTCACGTTGAATCAGGTTGATTGTATGGAACTCGACACGGCTGACTTGCTGGACTTAGGGGCGTCACGGGGAAAGAGTATCGAGCACGATCGGCGACCGGCCCTTTCGATCTCTCAATTAAATTGGAGCTTTAACGCTGTCAGAATTGTTAGTATTTATTCATGATCAATATATGTAAAAGATTAATTTATTAGTAAAAAATAAATATATTATTAATAAAATATCAGTGTATTAATAGTAAACAGTTAATAAAAATTTATTTGTTGTTAAAATAATAATGTGGTGTATATCGCATGATATTTTACGGTGCAGAATATTGTATAGTATAGAAATTTTAACTTTCCTGGTATTACTTGCTATAAAGTTAAATTTGTGTTTAGCTATTGCTCGACAAGCTAGCCGAAAAGTAAAACTTAGTAAACTGCCTAGCTGACTTTTATTTGTTAGATCATACTTTAAAAGATACGATTACGATAATTAGAATTAAGCTGAAATTTGATATAGCATTGGCAAAAAAAAAAAGTATAACAAAATGTGTGTTATCTCAAAATAGCCCAATTAACATTTGGACCCTTTCTTTTAATTATTTTTTTTTTCTTTCTCTCATTTCCAAATTCTTGATCACTGTTTTGGCGTATGCTCGGTATATTATAACTCATGGGACATTGAATTGCGAAGAAAAGGATGACAAATAATTAATACCGCGGTCAAGCTTCTTAATCCATCCCATCAGGTCCCGATTTGATTCGTTAAGAGGAGGCGGTTTGGCCATTTATCAAAGCCCCGCGTTGCGTGTGGCGCTAGGAGCCTACACTCGTTCATGGGAAAGACCTGGTCCAAAGTCATCCACCGAAATAGACGGCAACAGCAAGTTCCGGAGTGCCAGCAGCTTCTCGATGTAGTTGTTGATGATGAATTGATGATGTAGTCCGCATTGATTTCGACCGTAAAATAAGTTGTTATTTAAAGCTATTTATTAAAAGATGATAATTTGTTTTAAAAAATAAAT
The DNA here is from genome assembly GCA_030549775.1 of Tamarix chinensis. Lineage (NCBI taxonomy): Eukaryota > Viridiplantae > Streptophyta > Magnoliopsida > Caryophyllales > Tamaricaceae > Tamarix > Tamarix chinensis. The sequence continues at coordinate 13,124,778 of CM060173.1, read as the reverse complement.
AATTAATCACTATATTCAACAGTAATTAACTTCAAACAAACTCTAAATTAACAGTAACAAAGTTAGTAATTTGCGGCACTTTCTAACGGTTCACAAGGATATTGACCGAACGCGGTAGTTTATTAGGGACACGGACTCAGTGTAGCGAACAAAAAGGGTCGCTTAGTTAATAGTTAGGCCCGGTAAGTAACCGTGTGGAATAATATTCCAGCAAACTGCGGATCCCAAGAAAAGGTCAAGCTTTTCCTTTCTTTCCCTAAGAAAAGAGCCGAGCACTCCTCGCGAGCGGCACTAAAATTTTGGATCGGGGAGCGATTAATTTTTTCGAAAAAACTGTTCCATTTGGCATTTAAATTTAATTATCTCACTGATCCATTTGATGTTATTGCTGGCTCATGAGGTCCACTCCTCCTCCTCCTCTTCTTAACTGACTGGCATACATAGAGAACTAGTACTATACAATTCTTTCGAATATTTGATTTAATTTAATGCATTAAAAAAAATATAGGTTAGGTCTTTGAACTTTGATTGGATCTAACTGATGCCGCAAGAAACCCATTGCAACTTCCGTTGGATGTTCGTCGGTCAGATTTTATTTTGTTTGTGTGTGGAGTGGAGTGGAGGACGCAGCCCCGGACTGAAGCAAATGATGAGATTGAGATCCCAACAAACACCCGTGCAATCCCATGAGTTCCTACACACACACACACACACCCCAACATATTATTATCTGGGACGATACGTGGTTATCTTCATTACAACTATAATTATTATTAATAAAATAATATTTACTACATTTATTGTTGTTGTTATACTATATGAGAAAAAAAATAAGTCATTTTAATCATTTATTTACTTTTTAGAAACTAATAGATGTAAAAGTTAAAAATAGATTTTTATTTTTTGAAAGTGATTTTTTTATACAAAAAATTTGGAGATAGAATAATTTTTTTTATACGGAGGGAGTATTATATTTATTTATATTATTAATATTTTCATCGTTATTTACAGTAATTGTATATATTAATATTTCTAATGATTTTATTATTATTGATATTTATAATAATAATAATAATAATAATAATAATAATAATAATAATAAATTATATTATATATATTAAAATTATAAATAATAATATGTTTATTTTTATAAAAACATTCTACTAATATTTTTATGGATACTTTAATTAATATATTAATTATTATTTGCATAAATATAATAATAATAATAATTTATTATAATAGTATTTATCAATAAAATTATTAATATTAGATATATTATATGAAATTTCCTTATATTTTAATAAGATGCACAAAATGTTCACACTTTAATGTAAAATATAAACAAAAAATATATGTATTTTATTTTCACGCACTGTCAACCCTTATATTACTTTTTGTGTCAAAGTGGATGAAATGGTAAATTATGGGTAAGATTTTAAATGAATTTTGGTTTATCATGATAAAATTACCCTTGTTATAACAAATCCTTATTCTTCTATTCTTCCTTCCATATTTAGCCCACAAATTATCTATAATGCCCTCCCCAAAAAAATGCAAAAAGAAAAATCCACTAGATTTTTCACTCCCTTCGATCTCCATATACTTATAATATGAAATTACTAAAATACTCTTACCAGATGGAACCTCTCTAATGAGGTGGCATGGAGCACTAACCAAAAGATTATAACAACTAGACTTCAACAAATTATAACTAAGTTGAGTAATCTTTCACAAAGTATATATCTTCATTAAGGAAAGGTCAATTGGAGAAAATATATTTTTGGCACATGAACTTGTGAGGTTGTATGGAAGAAAGAATCGCTCTCATAAATGCATGTTGAAAATTGATTTATGCAAAGTATATGATTCTATTCGTTAGGAATTCCTACAAAAGGGAATGTTAGCACTTGATTCCCCCCACCCACATTTAGTGAAGGTGATCATGTTCTATGTATCTAGTGTCAAATATTCCATTATTCTAAATGGCTCTCTTTTAGATCCATTTGGAGGGAAAAATGGGTTTGAGGTAAGGTGATCCCCTCTTACCTTACCTTTTCAACATTGTGATGGAATACTTCATTAAGTTAATGAAAATCCTCTGGCATGAACCCAAATTTAAAGGTCAGTCTCTATATAAAACCTTGGAAATTTTTTTTAATCTCTCGTTACTAGATGACATGCTCCTCTTTTTTCATGGTGATATTCATTCGGTATAATTTCTCATGAAAAAAATTTAGATATTTTCTCACATGTCAAGGTTAACAAAAAAATCACATAAAAGCTTTATTTTCTTTACGGGGTCCCATAGCAAACTAGATAAGTTATTCTCTAGTACCTCAGTTTTTCATAAGGCTTACTCCCTTTTAATTACTTAGGAGTACCAATTGTAGACACCTATTTTATTTCCCACCATATGTCCATGTTCACTGATAAGGTCCTGCATCAAACAAACCATTGGGTCACCAAAATGATATCCTATGCAAGGAGATAGATTTTTAAGTTGGTCATTTTTGGCATTCAAATATATTAGAGCCAAGTTTTTTTTATTACTAATGAAGGTTCTCTCCCATCTCATTACAACCTACCACAATTTTCTTTGGACTAGCAACACCACCTTCCTTTTTAAAGCACTTGTTGCTTACCAAATAACGAAAAGAGGCGTGGAATCATAGACTTTGGAATTTGGAATGAAGCACCTCTCGAAAAAGCATCTATGGAACTTAACATAAAAAAAAGATACAATACGGATCAAATGGATCTGTAGTAGGTTCATAAAACAAGGTTTGATTTGGGATCTTATGATTCTAGTAGTGGCATCTTGGCCATTAAGGAGCATTATGAAATTAAGATAATCTCTTATGCATTACATTACCACTCGATCACACGATGCATCCTACAACATTATGACTGTGCAAGATAAATTGAGGCATTAAGGCCCGAGGACAACATGGTGGAGCACCATTTGGCAAAACCCATAACCGCCAAGTCACCAATTCATTACTTGTCTTGTTGTTGCTAGGTGACTAGCCACAAAAGGTATAATCAATAAGTATACATCCATAGTTGATCAACAATGTGTCTATTATAGTGATCAAGAACCTATTAGTTTTATCTTCATGCATTGACAAGTCATGGGAGAATTCCTTCACACATTAATACGTGTCATGGGGATTAGAGAAGCTCTACTTACATGGAGTAGTTTGCTATAAGAGTTTAATTTCACACAAGGACATTCAAAGTATAAAATGAGGCTCTTAATAAGACTCCTTGTCACTTCAATTTATGAAATATGGAAGGTAAGGAGCACCAAGGTGCTTAATGACGCTCCATGTAATGACATTCAATACTTAAAGCTATAGTTACTAGTATATCCCATAGATGCTTGTATGGCCATAGAATGGGTATGTTTGGTAATTATATTCATTTGGTAGATGAGTCTTGGCTTCTAAGTTGTAATGTTTCCTAATTAATGAAATGAATGCCTTATTCTTTTCAAAAAAGAAAAAAAAAAGGAAGAAAGAAAGATAAGAAGGCAACTAAGTTTTTAAAAGCACTAAATAATGGATCACATTCAACCAACCCTCAAGTGCCAAGGACATGAAAGAGGAAAAAAAATTAACACTCAATGGGTGAAGGATCTCAAGCAAGGTCTCAATCATTTTCATATCAAGAAGAAACAAGATCACACTAAAAGAGTCCTCAAGACTTAGTGCTTAAATGGTACCTTCAAATCTTCAGTCTTAGGTTTTAGATTTGAGTAGTACATGTGTTTGATGCTTGGTCTTTGTGAAATTATCCTAAAAATATGTTTTAAAAGTCTCTTTAAAATATATATTTGAAGAGGTTTTAATTTGGTAACAGAATTTCTCTTAAAATAAAATTAGGTATAGATTTTCTTTATACACCAGTCAACTAGTAGCAAGAATTTGTCAACTAGTTATCAGGTTGAAAAACATTGCCTCTATAATTCTTAGAGTAGTTAATTAACACATGAGGATTTTGGGACACTGGTGTACTAGTTGTATCACACTAGTCAACTAGGCATAGGTTTTATCTTGTCCCTTAACCTGTTATAAACCCTAATATTATCTAAGAATATGGAAAAATATCGAATGAGAATTATATTTTTAGTGAGAGATTAATAACATTCAATTTGAACCACTAGATTAAAGATGAAGGGTTCAAATTGAAAAAAAATTATGTATTTATTGTGTTAGGGAAACATGGTGAAATTTCTATAAATATTGTGTATTTATATTTCATATTAGAAAACTAATATCATAGGTGGTGTAAACTATCATTGGTGGATGGAGAAAATTATTGAAAATACCTTAGGAAATTATATTATTTGAATATTAGAAAAAAGTATGTGATATTTTTGTAGATATTGTCTATTTATATTTTAGATCAGAAAACTACTCTCGTAAGTGGTGGGAACTATTTTTTGTGGGTGGAAAAAATTATTATAAGTAGCTTAAAAAAATATAATACTTGGGTGTTGGAAAAAAAAAAGTAAGTGACAATTTTATAAATATTGTGTATATATATTTTATGTTAAGAAACTATCATTATTATGTGGTGAAAACTAATTCTAATGGATGGAAAAAGCTGTCGTAAACATATTAGGAAATTAAAATGGTTATAAGTTCTTACCATGAAAGATAGTTCTCATTAGATATATTCCTAAATTATGGTTCGGTATTTTATTTGGTAGAGAAGAATAATTTTATTTATTTAAGAGTAACTTAGTTTAATTGAAGAAGGAATATTTAATCATATATAATTATCTTCTTTCATGTTTTATAAGTATTAAAGCCCCTTATTATTACTTACTGTTATTGCTCCGCAAATACTTAAATTACCATTTACTGAGCTTAGCTATATTGTAAGGACAAGTTCATCTCTTATCAAGTGTTGAGTATGAAGAAACTTGTTTTTGTTAGGCCCAATTTCTTCTTTCCAGGCTTAAGCCCCTCTAGGATATATATATATATATATATATTTTTGTACATGACTTGGAGACGGCGTCAAAACTGATGAGAACGCAGCCCGCGTTCGAACGTCCAATTCGGAATAAACTTAGTCGGCTAAGAAAATGTGGGCCGAATGCTTCTTCATTGTTCAGAGAAACTAAATGGGCCCGAGTTATCTACCTCAGCTCAATCACTAGGGCCCAACGAGCTTTCCACATCTGGCTGCATGCCAGGAATGATGTCGCCACTTTGGTCGAGTAAAAAAGGAGCCACGATCGATGTTGGAAACTGCAACTTTAGTTGCCAATCTTTTTATCTGGTTTACTTATGAAGTTTTACCGGGTACGCTTCGGTCGAGTAAAAAAGGAATCACGTTTTTCGCGTCAAATATGTCACATCATAACTCTCATGAATCTTATTCGCTTATATGTGGAACTTGGGTAGCGTTCTTTATTTCCTTAGAAAATTCTATTTAGCGTTCGAGAAAAAAGTTTAAAATATTCACGCGCAGGCTATTATCAAAATAGGAAGGACAAAAAAAAAAAAAAAGAAGCCTACGACTGATATTATTATATTTTCATTATTTATTAGTAAAGCTCGTGTGTATCTGATAAAAAAAAAACTCGACGATGGAGAGAAACTCCATTGACGGACAGGAAACGGAGAGAAGAGAGAACTATTTACGAGCAACCGTTGAGCGTAGGAAGAAAAAAAAACATATCTTTTATATACTTTTTATTTTTAATAATTATAATTAGATACGTTTATATTTTAATTTAATTTTATTCAAATTTCAAAATAAAGATCAGAATAAAATTTATTTCATTGTTTATGTAAAATTAAATTAAAAGATAATCGTATCTTCATAGAATTATTAAAAATAAAGTTATTCAACAGATACGACCTAAAATGAAATTGCCTATGATCTGACGTCTATATCAGAGTAGGGAGAGAAGCGGAAACCGGGCCTATGTGACTGAGATTGGCTAACGGCTCCTTGTGTTGATTTGATTTGATTTTGATATGGACGTGGTGGGGTAAGGGGGTGCGGAGGGGGGCTTACATTATGAGATTTAGGCGCCTTGGAATAGCAAATCATGGTCAATTCTCTTGGATCTGTCGGGGTGGCTTGAGAGTTATGATTCAGAGATGTATAATTAATTAATTATTACTATTAGATATTTGATTGTTCCTTGCGTACGAAATTCTGCTTAAGTGTAATAATAGAATAATCGATTGTGTGTGTATGTAAATATATATTTAAAAATTTTATAAACTTATGGTGTAACATTTTACTTATTATATAAATTTATTTGATTCTCTTTCTTTATGGTATAATATATACCTAAACCATAGTAAAAATTATGCCGGTTGAAATGAAATATTAATAAGTTAATGAATTGCTACTCACTCGCGTACTACATGTTTGCTTTATAACCTCAGAAGTCAAAACTATTTCTATATTTTATATAATTTATTTAAAATTAAAAATAATTTAAAGAAATATTTATTTTAAAATTTAATTTAATCTAAAATAAAATTTTTATTAAAATATTTGATATAAAAAGTAGAAAATAAGAAGAAAAAAATCCGCTTTCTTCCTTCTTCTTTTCATCATTCATGATCCATGCCCGCCGTGTAAATAGTAATTTTTCTTCCTTCTTCTTTTCACGAGCCATGCCCGCCGTGTAGTATCATGTGTGTCGACTCTTTAAAGAAAGAAAGAAATCATATAATGATGGCGGACTTTCAAAACGTAAAAGAAAAGAAGCGGCCGTTCGCTCTTGACCAGATCAAAGGTTTAAGGTAAGTTGTTTGAAACTTAAGGCGGAGTCAAAGAGGAAATGAATGAGAGGCCTGCATGCCGGATCAAATTTGAAATAACTAAACCTACGCATGTGAACTCCCCTCCCCCCCTCACCTTTCACCATCGTACGTACGCGCTCACATGTATCATACCTTTTTTCCCCCTTTCATATAATTAACCTTTATGACCAATATTTATATAAATGTTACATCAGCTAATTAATAATTTCGCTTATATAATGTTTTTTTGGTCGGTCCCGCTTTAGGACAGTGCACTAAAGTGTTTCTTAAAGTGTTACTTATAAGATAGTATTACGTTTACACCGATTCATATATCTCATAGTCTCAAGCAAAAACAATTTATATATATCCCACACACTCCTATATACAATATATATAAACAAAAAACTTCTTAAATTATAAACAAAAAACTTCTTAAATTATAGAACTATAATTTTTCTTACAAGCGACATTGATCATTTATGAAAGTTACTAATAGAATGAATCGTTGCTAACTAATCCTAATTATGTGTAATAATGTCAAATTATCTTATTTTATATGTAATTAATTATTAAAAGGATTATAAGATATTTTATGTCTTTAATATTGCCTTTTTTGGTTGATTCAGTGGTAATTGTGATTTTGTTGCTAGATACACTCTAGTTATCAAATATTATTCATGTCAGTTAACCTTGAACTTACACATCAAAAAATATTATTGCACAGCTTATATTTGGATCCTGAATGTGGTGGAATGTAAATCTATAAATTTGGATTTAATTTTATCTATGCTTGTTATCCCTTTTAAATCTTATACGCAAAATATGTAATTAAGGTGTGCTAGCTAAAACTCATATCAAATATTTGTTAAAGACTATAACTACTTGTATTCAGGTTGGAAATGAGTAAATAGATGGATTTGAAAATTTTCTTGATTTTAAGAGTAGTTTTGATATTTATTTTTGTAACTACCTTATAAGCTTGTAAGTTCACTGTCAAGTCAATATTTTATATATCAAACCTTGTTGTAAATTCATGAACATGTATATGTGAGTTTATAATATAATTTTAAGACTTTCCATAAATTTTCATAATGGTATGAGCTTATTTGGGGGGTGTGTGTATTAATTTTAACCATTTTATTAATCTTTGCCACTAAAAATAATCTATAAATCATAAAATTACCATTAACTCATGAAATTCCTTCTCTACATTTTCATGATCATATTTTGCATCAAAATTGCCATTGTTCTATTCATTAAACTAACATTTGAGCTAAAGTCTACTCCTTACACTTTTTACTCTTGTTAGTTGTTTTATTTTAACTTTTCTTACACCCAACCTTCTTCACTTGTCTTCCTCATACTTAAACATGACATCCCCTAACCTTGGACTTGCACACCATCACCACCCCATCCCTTTGGTTATTTCTTGGTTTTCATAACTCTGTTAAACCTATATACACTCTACCACATTATACTTTATCATTCAAATGTGTAACAAGCTACCTCTCCCCCTCTCTTGGCCATAGAGTTTTTGGTTCCTCACTCCCCTATTTACACTCCATTTGCTTGCCTTGTTTTCTTTTAACTTATCTATATTTATCCTCTTGTTTGATCACGCTTCTTTTTTAATTTTGGTTATTTTTGCAAAGTGTTGTTGAGCCTAATTGAAACCCACACCTCTTTTGCCTCCATTATCCTTGTTGGTTTTTCTTCTCTTGATCCCCGATCTAACATTGTTGTATTTTATTAAATATAAGATTTTTATATTTTAAAAAAAATTAAAGAGTTATCTTTTTCCTTTTCTTCTTATGGTGTGTCAAATCCTTATCGATAATAACTCTCCTCATTTTAAATTTGATTATTTTGTTACCTTGTGTATTTTTACATGTGCTATATTCTAGTTATTTTTATTGGGGTTTTGTGTTTTTAAGGAGAAGGAAGAATAGTTGGGAGCTAGGGCTTTTGGTGCTTTTTTGTTCTTATTCTTGATATTTTACTTGGAAAGATGGTAATCTATATGCTCCAACTAAATATATAAAAATTGTCTGATATCACTTTGGGGTTTTCTATGTTATGCTTAAGTGTAATTTATGATTCCTTATAATTTCATGAAAAATATGCATGCACCATTATTGTTACTAATGTAATACTCCATAATTTTTAAATTTAATTTTCTCAAACTAAATGATTTTATTAGCATAATTTGATAAAAATATTTAATTATTTTAATTTCGATTTGTTTTATGGTTTTATCAACGATTTTAAATTCATATTAGAATTTAATTAATCAGTGTCGTTGCAGATCATTCTAGATAAATTCGTTCACAACCATGATTTTATTATATTCATAAGATTTTAATTTTTTTTTAAAAATATATTTTTTTATTCTTTCTTGTATTTTAATTTATAATATTTTAGATTCATTTTCAATTATAAATTCGTCATGTAATTACAAATTTTTTTTAAAGTTATATTTTGTTAATAAAATAAATTATTTAAATTATAAAATTTAATTTAAAATTGTAAAATTATTTTAATAATTTTTATTTGTAGAAAATATTTATGTCTTTGAATTTATCTGTTTTTTTGAGGTCATTAAGATCTTCAAAAAAATTTAAATTAAAAAAAATTATAACTTATTTATGATTTTCCTTGTAAAATGAATATTCTTTTGTTTTTTCCCTTTTGGTTTGCGGAAGACTTTTTTTGGAAATCATTTAAATTAATCTTAGTTCCTTATAATATTGTTTAAATATTTATAGATAGTTTTTAATACTTTTCTATGTTGTATTATGTGTTTTCGTATATAATATAAATCTTTGCGTTCATTGATGTTTTCTTCCGAAAGCTTTTCCGAAATCCTGTAAATAGCTTTGATATTGATTTTATACCTTCAGATCTTTACAAAATGATTTTTGTTAAATGAATTTTAGATAAAATCATTCGTTAATATTTTTAGATGTTTAGTATTCTCATTTATGTACATGTATTAGTAAAAAAAACCTGAAATGTAAACCTGGACTAATACCCCCCACTTCTTTTCTCTCCCTCTTTTTTTTCTTCCTCTCCCCCATTCATTTTTCTACAAAACCGACACCCTAAAACCCCTACCTTCCCTCCTCTTTGCTCCCATATCCTCTTCTCTGCTTCAATCATCTCACCACTTACTATGTGACCAAACCACCACCACTTTGCCTGCCATCACGCTCTAGCACACCAGTGCTAGCAACAGCAGCAACGAGAAACACCAACAGTGACAGACAGCGGCAACAGGTCGTGCCGCCATTGTCCGACCACCTCCAGTGTCGCTCAGCAACTGGCGTGCTATTCTTGACCTCCGACGAACCTCTAGCAATCCTTATCCCCTCCAACTCCACAATAATTCATTTTGTATAAATCACCCCAAACTCTAACTTTTATTTTGATTAATTTTTTATGAATTAGTTTATGATGAGTTGAATTGGTTGTTTAATTATGTATGTATGTGTGTGTGTGTGTGTGTGTGTGTGTGTATATATATACATACTGTATGATTGATTTAGAGTGGTTAATTGTAGTGTATGTGGTTGATTTGTGAACATCAAAATTTTGACCCAGTTATGTCCGAAATTTGTAGATTTGACTGATTAAAATATTTTTGATAAGTTGATTTTGCAATAGGCTTTACAATACATCTAATTTCATGTAGAAACTATCAATTTGAGAAATTTGTGTGGAATTAATCAGAATTAGATTTCTTGGTCAAAATCCTTATGTATTGAAATTGAATTGTATAATTGAGTTTTTTTATTCAATTAATGTTATAATATGCTTCAAAATGTATTTAATTTTATGTTGGAAGTGTTAATTTGGGAAAATTGTGTGAACTCTATTGGAATTAGATTTTTAGGTCAAAACTCTTATGGATATAAATTGGATTGTTTAATATTTTTATTTTATTTAATTAATTATATAATTTTTATTAGAATATATCTAATTGCAATTCCAAACCATCACTTTAAATATTTTAATGAGAACTAACTAGATTAGCATCCTAGACTCAAAAATCCTAATTGTGTTAAATTGGGTATTTATTTTTTATTTTTATTTTTATAAATTGATTATATAATATGTGATAAAATATGTCTATTTGCTTTTCTAAACATTAAATTTAAATAAATTAATAAAATTTAATTAAATTATATTTTTGGGCCTAAAACCCTATATTTTAAATAAAATTATGAAGTTAGTCACTTTTATAGTTGCTTTTTCTAAAATAGAGTTTATAGAAATAGTTGAAATGACCTTAATTGTATTCTAACACCTTCAATTTAGATTAATTGATTTGAATTATCCTATTTTGTGTCTTGGGCTTTAACACCGTAATTTTTGGGAAACGATTATCTTAAATTGGCTTCTTGTAAAATTATTCTTGTTGAAATTGATTATCTAGATTGATCTAAAATTATTTTAATTGTGTTTTTAAACTATGAATTATAGGTAATAGAAGTTAATTGGTTGGTTCATAGTTCGGGCCTAAAACACTTAATTTTTGGAGATGGTTTTATAAAATTGATCTAGTTATGCTACTTTTACATAATTGGTTATTACCTTTGATTTAAAATCATTTAAATTATATTTTTTATCTTATCGGTTTGGATTGGTTCTCTAAAAATGATTGGTTTGTCTTTTTTGGTTGTAAAACGTAGTTAGTAAGTCATTTTTGTTAAAATTAACTCATCCTCTATTATCCTTTCCCTGGTTTTCCAAATTAATTTAAAATTCCATAAGGGTTATGCGTTGAACTCGATTTGGTTAATACTTAATTTTAAATCTTAATGGAGCTATACTCTTGAATCCTAGGTTTTGGACACATTTTCTAAGAAAGACCATATGTATCTCTCTTTGTTGATTAAATTGTAATAATTGAATTGTAGATCGATAAGGTAGCTTCTAATCTAGTCTTATGCTTTCTATTAGCGATCTAGGAAATCATTCTCGAAGATTGTCAAGCTCTCTCTCTCTCTCTCTCTCTCTTTCTCAATTTTCTTAGCTAGCTTTAGATTTAGGTAAGTCATTACTTATCTTTGCTTATGGCGGAATCATGGAATTATGCCTTCTTGAAGTAGAAGGTGATGAGTATGCTTTATGTTATTTAAGTATGTCAAGAATATACTATATTTTTGTGTGGTAATTCTATGTATCTATGAGCTTATAACTTCAATGCGAACACATGTTAGTATGCCTCTTGATTATTGTATGTGTTTGAGTATGTGAAGGATTGAGCATGATTATATGGTTAACATGTTCAGCTAATTATGAAATGTTTGGTGATTTTAGAGTATGTTCTAATGTATCTCAATTATAACCGGTTTGGAAAATCGTATCATTGGTTGAGTATGGATTGAAATTGTATGATACCTTATGATGGATTTTTATGCCATAGAATTATTTAGCTCTAATACCACTTGCATTTATCGTCTTTAATGCCACTTGAAATTGATTAGCTTTAATGCCATTTGGATTGGTTTGGCTTTAATGCCACTTGGATTAGATTAAATTTAATGCCCCTTGAGTTATAATGCCACTAGGAATGGATATAATAATGGAAATTTATTGTGTTCATGGAAGTGATTTAAGTGCTATTATGTGGGCCTGATTTATGCTTGGTTAAATACTTATATAAAACATTAATCACTTGAAGTGAAAGATCTTGGTAGGTATCCGAGTTAGGTTTGGTATTTACTTACTACGATTTCGGTATTTTCCTCTTCGGTGATTCCGGGTGCCTTACGAGGTCCAGAGAGGCCTTTTTCTACTCTATAGATGTCTTAATATATTTTGCCCCTATAAGGGGTATGCATGCTTAGGTGATTAGGTATTATGTTATTTGGTGGTTTTGTTACATTTCTGGGAGGGCCAACTGGGGTTAGTACCATTCAAATACTAGATTAGTTTTTATCATTTCTTTTAGTCTCTGTCCTCAAGTTAAAATAATCAAATGGATGTCATCACAATAATGAAATACAATAATTGATTATTCTCATCCATTCATGAACTTTATATTTTCATTATTCTACAAATATCTCTTGGTTGTTTTTCTTAAAATAGTGCTACCATATGACGCTTGTTCATTCCTTATTATCACATGATCTATTATTTAAACCACATGTGGGTCTTATGTGCATAATGCTATTTTGTAAGGTAGTTGTGTTACTTAGCATGCGTTTATGATTCCTTATACACTTGTACCCTATGTGTTACCATGTTTAGTAAATCCACGACCACACATTTTATCGTATGTCAATACATGTCTAATATGTTCTCTACTACTACCTCATGTACCCATATGTACCATGGATAGTTATGACTAAAATATTCCATATAGGCATGCTTTACTTTAGATATCATATGTGTTTTGCTTTTGGTATTTTATGTATGAATTTCCTTAATACTTATTGAGCAAGCAATTAATAATATCTTTTATACTTCACGAAATCGTATAAGCAGTTGTATGAGTGGAATGATTTGTGTATCACATGTATACTTGAGCATGAGTATTGTAAGTTAAAGATTACTATATCTTATATGTATCATATTTCCTCCCATGAGTTAGGTAGTTATGATTTACTCAGTACTAGACCTGTATTAATACTACCTTAGTTGAATGGGTCTTACGACGATCTACTAATGGTGGGAAGCAGATATCTTATGCAGGCTTGAGATTGATTGTTATTAATAGGTTGAAGACTTGGCTTTGAGAGAGTAAGCAACCTGGATTTTTTATTCCTTAGGGATTTTTCTTTATTTTCTGTATCTACTTTTGGAAAATTTTCAAGTTTTGTATTAAAATTTTAATAGTATTGTAATTGAATTTTAGTTTCCCATTGCTTTTCTATGGTTTTAAAAATTAAGGGTTATTTCATAGGTTTTTTTGTTGGTTTGATCAACGATGATTTTGTTCGGTGGCAATGCTTGTTTCGCATGTACCATTGGATATATCCTTATGGGAATTTGATGCGAAATCAAAGTGGAGGGAAGGTTGGATCGGTTGCTGATGATTTAGTGATATCAATCACGAAATTAAGCAGAAGAAACAATGGTTTAATGTTGATAATAATCGAAGAAAAAGAGGTTGAAATGCAGGTGGGTTCAACTAGTTTGAATCAGGCTTCAAAATGTCGAATGTTGAGATCAATGGAGAAAGGATATTGCCTTGGGATTTCATTGCTTAAAGATGACTAAAAAATGAGAGATAAATGCAGGCTCTGCTGGCTCGATTTTGTGTTCAAAATTCTGTATGTTCTATTCTTCTTTTCTGCGTGTACGAGTGTATTTATAAGGAGGAAGTTCCAGCTGGTTTGAACAAGCTCACCCAGCTAGTTCTTCCCCTTAATTCAAGCCCATTTAATTTGCTTGAATTAAACCCATATAATACTTAATCCTAATCATAATATCATTGGCTAAATGATACTAATGACTAACATTACAAAGCCATACAATTAACTATGATACATACATGAAATTATATCAAACCCTAACTTACATAAAATATACTTAGGGTGAGGGTTTACAATAAGTTAATACAACTAATGAGAATCATCACCATATCTTCTTGTTGTAAAGTATCATCCCATGTATACTATAGTCTTACATGCTTTGAATGCTTGTACATTTTAAGGTGTATTAACATCTTCTTTTTACAAATATGTAACATACCTACAAGAACAACTTGAATTGTTTTCAATACCAAGCATATACAAATTATCAATAACATTTAATATGATAGGCTCCAACATTAAGAAAGCTAATTCTTCCTTATTTTGAGAATTAAGATGAATATGACAATCATTAGATGCTCCTGCATCAGAATTTATCCTCTCGGTATAGATGATATTTGAATTTAATTTGGAAAGGTTTTATCCTTATATATAGAGTGAGATAGATGATGGATATTTATCTTGTTTTTGGTGTGGCGGTAACATTTCCCACTTTCTATTTTAGCTTCCACATATTTTTCTTTTAAGTGAAATTTTTAGAAGTAAATTTTGGGAGTGTTACATTTAATTTCTCTTATTATGTGACCATGTAATTTTTATGCAAGAGTATGTTAAATTTATGCACTTTAATATATGTATGATAACATGATAGAATAAGATCATTTTTGGTAAAATAATTATGCATGATTTGTGAGAGTAGCCCAGCCAAGGGCATTATTATCCACTATAAGAAACTAGTGCATTAATGACCAATTTAGCAACCATTTTTGTCACTGTTAATATATTATTAACGACCACCATAAAAATTCGTTGCTATTGATATATCTATTATGACCAATGTAAGTTTTGATTATTAATCATTAATTTATTTGGTCACTAAAGGTGTTTAAGTCTCATATATATACTATAAATTCCAAAAACAAATGGAGGCAAGATAGTGGAAAACACACCCACAGACTTATCAATTTCTGAAAAAAAAATGGCAAGATAAAATTGAAAAAAAAAACACTTTAAGCACTTAATTCCTTAAAATTTTAAAAAAAAAACATCACATGCGAGATATATTCCCACCTATTGTGCAATAGGAATAAAAATAAAATTTTCCCACAAGACCTACTTTGTTGGTCTCTGTCACCTTCTCCGCTCAACAACCTCTCGATCCCTTATACGAATCCATCTTCAGTGCATTCCTTGCAAGCTAACAGTGGTGTGACTCCATCTTTGGCAGCTTCAATCAGGGAAGTTTTTCACCTCACCATCCCTAATTTTCTAATGTATATTTTTTTTATTCTCAGTTGCATTTTTACTCAAACCTTCGAGAGGTGGTCGATTTCACCTTCGATGGCTTGGTTTGGCTTATAGATGGTGGTAAACGCATAAATGTGAGTTCACAAATTTCTCTTGGCTCGTGTGTTATGATTTACAATTTTGGTTCACGGTTATGATTGGAAATTGTGGTTCAAGGTTGTTGTTCTTTAACATAATGATTGTTCATCTTTTGGTTTAAATCCAGTGAAACTTATTTAGCTTTTCTTATTCCCTAAGAAGCTTGTGGACTTCAGTCAACTCTTCAATTCATATGCTTAAGCATACTGACTTGTGTGCTCGCTTCTACTCCTGCCCACACATTTCCAATCCCATTCACCGACTTCTTTCATGGTTTGATCAACCATCAACTAAATAGTCTCGGCTAATTCAGCCTCATTCATTGATTGAAACTAGTCTTGTTCATCTTTCATGGTTTCTTCATATTTGGGTTTCGAATGTCGATTTAACTATGGTTCGAATTTCAATTCTTTTCTAGTCAAACTATGGTTGTCTTTCACCATTGTACGTCTCTCTACCTATCTTGTTCTCCTAATATTCTTTCTGTTTGGACCTTGTATTTGGACTCATTAAGATTATCCCTTCCTCTTCTCCTACCTTATCCTTTAATTTATTTTCTCTGTGTTTCGTTAATCACTTCACTTTCGATTTGATAGACCTGGAAGAACAAGTAAGAACCAAAACAAGATAAACAAATAGAAGGCAAGAAAGATTAAAAATGTGGACAAGGTGTATTTGCATTACTTGTTTATCAAATGATTTAATATAACAAGTTATGTTATAATAAAACATAAAGTAAATGTTATAATCAATTCATAGTTAATTAGTTAATTACTATATTAGGTAAATACTAACATTATGACTGTAGATGCATATATATATATATATATATATATAGAGAGAGAGAGAGAGAGAGAGAGAGAGAGAGATAGAGAGAGATAGAGAGAGAGATATATAGATAGATATAATAATAATAATAATATTATTATTTAGCTCAAATGGAAGGGCTTAACATGTAACTTTCTTAATTGGAATAAGGATAAAATGTTTATGAATTTATTGTAAACTAAAAAAAGTTTCCTCTTTTTTGGACCAAACTCTAAATGTTTATTCCTTAATTAATAATTATCTTGAAGTAAATAATTGAAATTTCACTCAACATTAATTTTATTTATTGTAATTTTGATTTGTTTTGGTTGTTCCGATTTAATTCTAATTTTATTTTCAATAGTATTTTCATTGAGTAATCAATAAGTGATATTTTTTTTCATACTCCTACTAGAGTTGAATTCTTTATTCTATAGTTTATTGAAAATAATCTACTTTCAATAGTGTGTTCACTTTGACCTATAATCTAGAAAGATAATCCATATATTTTTATTTGAATCATCTAGTGCAATCGATTCCATGATTATCAAATATGTTAAACTAAAATAAGAAAGATCTAAGAGTAGAAAAATTATCAAAAATTTAAATAGAATAGAGAGAGTTTCAAAGATGATAACAATTTTCTAATTAGTAGCTATCAAATCAAGAAAGTTAAAACATAGTTGCACAAATTAGCTTCAATGACCAAACTGTATAAATTTGAGATCCCTATGTTTCTAATATCATGAAAGTTTTGTTTTCCAATCATGTTATGATTGCAACCATCACCATCATCTTCCTACTATCATCATTAAAATTGGCTTGGCTATAAGCCTTTTTCATAGAATTATCTATTAAAAACGAATGCTAAGAGATCGATTACCTAACACTCTTCAAATCCTAGTATAATGACATATGTTATGTTGTTTGTTGAGCTCAGTAAAAGTCAAATTAAGAGGAAATAAAGAAACATTATGTAATACCCCATTTTAAAAAAACCTTAATTATAAATTAATAATTGTATGATTAGTTATAATTATTATTTTAAGAGGTTTAATATTAAAAGTGGTATTATTATTTATATTATTATGACGATTTAAGTATAAATTTAATCAAGTTAAGATTTTGATAGAAATTGGGTTATTTAATTTAATCCTAGTTATACCCATAAATCTTATCCTAAATTATTTTACTAATAACCTTTTGATTTGTAACCCCAAAAAATAATTTTCTAAAATTTCTTCTCAATTATTTTACTATTTCTGACCCTTTTTATACCTATCCTAATCTGGATAATTTTTTCTAAATTATTTTTCTACCCGATAACCTAATTTACCTGAACTAAATTTATAATAAAAATATAAAAAATATTTTTCTACTCTCTCTCTCCCTCTCTCTCTCTCTTTCTCATCCCTTTGCCATTCCCCCTAAACACTCTCCCTGTCTCCCTCATTTTCTGACTTCACTCAACCCATCCTTTGCCTTATATACATATACATGCTACCATCACCTCCACATTTATACATACTTACATACTCTACACACACATGCATGCACTCCACTACCCAAACAAACCCAACTCTTATTCCTTCCATCCATCCCTCCAACCAAACAATCCCCCTTGCATTTTATATATACACACGCACAACACCTCACACTCCTTTGCAACACCCTCTCCTCCTACGCCTTTTGACACCCACCTTCCCCGAGCCAAACCCAGCCCCTCAAACCAGCAACCAAACACAGCTGGCACCCTGCCACTCCCAGCATCGCAACCACATCCCCCTTCTCCCTCTATCCTCTTGGCTCCTTTTGGTTCGATGTCCCCACCCTATCAGCAGCATCCTACACTTCCCAATCGCCCAGCAGCCACCAAGTAGCACCCATCTCCCCTCCGTTTCGTCTGCCTACCAGCGCACTATCCCAGCCTCCACCCTTTTCCCTTCAAACTACCAACCTCCAACTTCCAAGCACCCAAAAAACCCCTACACCCTTCCTTTTTCTTCCCCTTTGAGCCCCATGCACCCAACCACCACCGAACCACCGCCTTCTTCCTCTTCTCCCTTCTTTCCTACGTCGCATGCAGTCTCCCCTTCGAACCATCACGGTCGAGCCATCATCACTGTTGCTTAGCTCCTCCAACCCAACCCACCTCACTAACCCATCCTTTCCTCGCAGCACCCACAGCTCCCCGACCATTTTTGTGCAGCCCGCAAACCACCGCAGCCATCACCACTCCCTCACCAAACCACCCTCCAACGTAGCTTCCCAGCAGCCGACCACCATCCCGCCATCTCCACCGCAGCCAACCAACACCATTGAAGCCACCAGCCTCCACCCCATCGACTGTCATCTCCCCCACCTCACTCCACCACCTCAGCCAGCAACAGCATCCCTTCGTGCATGTAGTCCTCACGCTGCATGTGCAGGGTTAGTGCACTGTTTACCTTATAATGTTTAGGTATATATATTAAATATAAGGGTATTTTGATAATTTTTGAAAAATAAATATTTTTATATTATAATTATTATTTTACCTGATAGATATTAATTTGGTAATTGTGGTATTATTTTTAGGTACGAAAGGTTTACTAGCGGGATCCAATAACTTTAGTAGGATACCGCTATTTTTGTATTTTATTGGAATTTAGGTAATTGTTATATCTTACTAAAATTATAAATATTGCATGATAGCACATTAGGGTTTCAGTGTATGAAATATGCTAAATATGATTTATTACAATATAATTATGTATTATTAATTGTTATCATGAAAATTAGAAAAATGAGCATATTATCTGATGTAAATTATGTCGGGTATGTAATCATGATTAAAATGATTCTAATGACGAAAAAATAATTTGTATGATAATTATGTATAAAATAATAGGTTGAGTTTGCTTAGATATAATTATGGAATAATTATTATGGATGTGTACCCTAGGGCAATTTAGTAATTTTTGTGAATTATGATATTTATCCTGAAAATTATGTCTAATATGTATTAGTTGTTGTTGAGTATGTGTTTTGAATGGATTAAATGTCCGAAAAAGGATTTTATGTGAAAACTTATGTATAAGGGTAAAACGATCATTTGGTATATCTGATAATTTCAATTGCGTAATGAATAATTTAATTATGGTGTTTTAGCCTTTTCATGATAAGTTAATAAATAAAATGGAATTAGTATTTAAATAGATGATAATCTGGGAATTTTAGTCTCAGGGGTATTTTGGTCATTTTCGGCCTAAAGTGTTAAGATATGAATAATTAAGCCTATGACGACCATAGTCCATTTTAATGTTGGCCTCGATATTGACCTTGATTATGGTTGTCTTGGATGATTGGAAATAGGCAAAAATAGTTAATTGTGGAAATTGGATTTATCTGTATTGTATACGATTTCGTGGATACTTTAATAAAATACTAATACTTAAAGTGAAAGACCTCGAGATTGGGAATAGTGGCTCCTCAAGGGTCACTACCCTAAGAACGTGGTTTAGCCCACGATAGATATTATAGATTTTTGCTGGTGTGCCTTAGTACCCCACTCAGGTCCTACATCTTACTCTATTCTATTCTGCGGACTAATAGGGGGTATGCATACTTTTGGATTAGGTTTCCTTGTCAGTAGGTTATTGTATTACCTTTGTGTACCAGTGTGACCAGGGTACCTTTGTGTCCTTGGGTTGATAGTCGGTAGGATATTGTGTTACCTTATTGCACAGGTATAACTGGAGTACCTTTGTGTCTCCAAGTTGATTGATCTCCCCTCGAGAAAGTAAATAAAAACGGAAATGATATGATTTGATTGAAATAATGGTTATAAAATTATTGGATTATTTGGTAGTAGCTTTTGTGCCTACTTATGGTTTTTGGTAGCAGCTTTCGTGCCTACCTGTGGTTTCGGTAGCAGTCTTTGTGTCTACCTATGGTTTTGGTAGTAGCCTTTGTGCCTACCTGTGTTGGTATTATGTTTGTGAGCATACTTGTAATGTCATAGATTTTATTATACTATACCTGTAAGGATATGGTTAAGGTTTTTTATGTGTAAGAATGTGCTATGAGTGTTAGTGTGATGGGTGTGCTTTATATTTTATATTACTTGTACTTGAATTGTGCTTATGTAATACTGCCTCTTATGACATGCATGATAGGAGGCCTTAAGTAGTATGATGTGGTTATGAGAGAAATGGAGAAGGATGAGGAAAGTGAGTTGACGAGAAAATGGTAATGATTGCCTAATTAACTTATGACCTATGGGTGGATAATACCAGGAATAATAGGGATGAAATTAAGGGAATGGATTAAATGTGCGTGGGAAGTCTAGGGTTTGTATGGGATGGTTAGCCTTTGCATGGGGATGACTTTTATGTGGGAAAGGTTTATTTGAGGATCGAGTAAGGTAAGGAAAGAATTATTAGGGTGATTTGAGCCCATATATGAAAAATAGTACGTGGGTTGATGTAAGGATGCAAAGGGGATTTGACTAGGATTTTGGGAGAAAACCCTAAGTGAGAGAAATGTGTAAGGGAGGAAAAATTAACGGAAATGGTTAGAATGAGGACAAAAGATGGAAGGGGTGTCACATGGAGGAAAAGTGAGTCAAGTGAGAAAAATGTACTCAAGTGTTGGGTGATGGCATAGAGAAAATGAGAAGTACTAGGGTTTCAGGGAGCTAACTAGGGTTTTGGTGATCACATATGGGAGTTGGATAGTGAGGTTGTAATGTCAAGCATGGGTCGGGAGAAGTGATGGCTTTGGTAATAACAAAGAGTTTGGGGTTCATGGTGAGTGGGAAAAAGATGGAAGGAAGTCTCGGGATCATGGGTTGTGTTGGATAGGTGTCATGTAGAAGAGGTGTTGGTAAGTAAGAGTGATGAACGAATAACATCATATTAGGAAAGAGAGGTGCTAGAGTTTTGGGATGGCTAACTAGGGTTTCGTGGCCACATGTATTATATGGGAAGTAAAATGTGGTGCTTGGAGATCAATCGAGCGAGGTGATAAATTGGAAGAGTATGAGTAGTATGGGATAGAGGCAGTTTGGGCCATATAGGCCAAATTAGGGTTTTCCTGGAAGAAAATCCTAGAGAGTGATATTAAGTTGATTTAGAAATATGGTAAGTAGGCCTCGGATTTGAGTATTCATGGTAATGAGGAAAGAGTGTGAAAGGATATTTGGATGTACTAGAGGAAGTAAAAGTCCCAAAATATGGGACAGGACTATCGGGAAGTCGAGTGGGTCGTGCATGTCTAGTCGGGGTTGCGTGTGGAATAAGATACAATAAAACACTAAGCACTTAAAGTGAAAGATTATCAAGCCAGGGCCTAGTAAGGATATATATTTTTTGGTCCACCGGTAATAATAGTGGTCTGGTGCATTTTACTTTACTGAGTGATTTTTCGGTCCACCGGCTATAATAGTGGTTAGGAGCGTTTTGCCCTGCTGAGTGTTTTTGGTCCACCTTCCATAATAGTGGGGGATTCCGGGCTCGATAAACCAAACCTTGTATGGTAATAAGTCATGGAAAGATACTATTTACTTACAGTGGAACACCTATTGAGTCAGGGCTAGTGAGGATATATATATTTTTCAGACCACCAGCAATAATAGTGGTCAGGTGTGTTCTGTCCTTTGGAGTGTTTCTGGTCTACCGGCTATAATAGTGGGGTTCCTGTACTCACATGGAATTAATATGAGAAATGTGTGGACCAGAAGTATAAGGCATGGAAAGATATTAATTATTTACAGTGGAATACCATGCGAGTCGGGGCCAGTGAGGTTATATATATATTTTCCGGTCCACCGACAATAATAGTGGTCAGGTGCGTGTTGCCCTACTGAGTGATTCTGTTCCATCGGCTATAATAGTGGTTAGGTGTATTCTGCCCTATGGAGTGTTTCTGGTCCACCGGCTATAATAGTGGGGTTCCCGTACTCTCATGGAATTAACATGAAAGAGATGTAAGATGGATCATTAATATAAGTTTGGCCTGATCTTATAAATCTGGATTATTGTCTTGTACGCCTTATGTGTTTATCCTCTTACATGGCCTTACTTGCGTACTTCTTGCTGGTTTTACCCATATGGTTACCTTACTCAATACATAGCGTACTGACCACGTGTTTAATGGGTGCTGCTCATTCCCATAAGCAAAAGGCCCAGCTGAGTTTGTGTAGGTAGGAGATGCTATATTCGATGCTTACGATACTTATGAGGCATCAGGCGGGACTGAGAGTTGAACTTGGACTTGGCCTGTGGATTGAGAGTGATCTGGATGGATTCTATCTTTCATTCATTTTATCCTGTATCGTCTTATTTTAGCCCTGTTTTATCGTATTGTACTTTCTATTCCTTTGGGAACTTTAATTATGTACTCCTTTGGATTGTAATCTTTTGACGCGTATTCTGATTTCCATGTTATGAACTTTCCAGTTCTTTTATGAATTCTTGTTTTAAGTATTGACTCAAGTTTGATGATAATCCTTTTCAACCTTAGCACTTGGTACTGGAACGGTAGGAGTAAACCGGTCTGGTACTAAGTGTGGCGGTAATATCCCCAGAATTCACAATTTTGTTATTTCGCTTCCGTTAAACCTTTTCATTAAACGAATTTTTTCAGTAGTGAATTTTGGGGGTGTTACAAGTTGGTGTGATATGCTGTAACTATAAGTATAGCTGAGATGATATGGATCTTATTATATTATACCCGTGATGTATGTAATTGGTTGGGATTTATGCTGAGAAATGAATTATGTCGTGAAGGTTAAAATTATGGTGTAAATTTGGGTTTTAATTACTGCTTCAGAGTATCTCTAGGATGTTCATTAGTAAGTGTAGTTATTTCAGATGAATGAATATGAGTAGTGCATAATCTTAAAGGAATTATATTGTCTAAATGATTATTGTATCTCGATCATTGTATGTATATGTCATATACCATATTAGTTGTATGCCTTGCATGTGTTCTATGCTGTTTTATCATATTAGTTTGGTATAAAGGGTTGCTCAATACCATAGTATTAAAGGGTTCATTCTCATGGACCCTTTCCTATTTAATGGGTAGTGGACTTTGCAGGTCAGCCTCCGAGTTCAGTCAAATGTTGGTAATTTGGATTTGAGAGCATAGGACTATCCAGTGTCTCTTTTGCTATCTTATTTTCGGTTGTATTTGAACCCTTATGTCCTCCTATAATTTCTCTCTTGAGTTTTATAAATTGCTGATGTTGTTTTTGATTAGCACGCTATTTATCTAACATTCTGATTTCTGTAATCATGTTATAATTTAAGCGGAGTAATGATTTCAGCCTTAGCACTTGGTATGAGAATGGTGGAGGAAACTAGACTTGTACCAAGTGTGGCGGTAACACCCTTCATTCTTATTATTTTAGCTTCCGCGCTTAACTTTGCAAACAAAATTTTTTGATAGTAAATTTTGGGGTGTTACACATTACTTCACCCACATTAATTCTGCTGCCCTTCCAGTTCCATCATCACTGCAGATTGATTCAACAAAAAAAAAAAGATTTTGAAACGCTATTGGCAAATGAATATGGCAGAGAAAATAGGTTAAATAATTAGAAGCTTGTAGAAATAAATTTAATGACATATGTTGCATTTTTTGTTGTCACTAGAATTTTTTGAATAATGTAAACCTAAGTATGTAGCTTATGATATATTTTAATAGATGTCTTTGAGATATGATATGATGAGCATTATGCACGATAAATGACTATATGAATTTACTTTTCATAACTTTGAAATCTATTATTTAATTTATTTAAGCTAATTTTAGGTAATATTATACATTATCTAAGCCTACGCATGTGGTGTATTTTCTTTAGTGATTTTTTTAATCAAAAAGTAAAAATATTATACATACTGACATATATATATGTAGTTTTATACTAATTAAAATATGGTAAGAAAAAAATTTGATTCCAGTAGTTAACCAAATCTCAAGAGACATTACTTCTTACTATTGAGGATAATAAAAAAAAAGAAAAAGAAAAGAAGAGACAACAACTAAGCTCTAAACAACAAACTTAGGACTACAAGATGCACACAAAGCTAATAGTAGCAGCAAAGCTCAGCAAAAACTGATAATAGCAGCACAAAAAATAGATAATAATGTCCAAAAAAAAATCAACTACAACAATATAAATCCGTAAGAGGTAATAGTTCCTACTATTATTTCAAGGACATCAACACTTCTACGTGCATGCTAGCAACAACCAACAAACAAAACATAGCTAAAAACTAACAAAAATTCAATAGCTACAAGCTCCCTGTCTATTGAGCTCCTAAAAGGTCAACTTATGAGGAAATAGAGAAACTTTAAAACTTCATCCACATTAATTTTGCTTCCCCCTTCATCATATAGGTAGATTTATGCCTAGTTTTATCTATCGATTTGAATTTGATTTTAGCTTGGATGTGCTAATATTGTCACATTATCACTCTATATATGTTATCTTGAAAGTAAAAAACTAGGAAGGGTTTTATTGGATGGTGTTGATATTATTTTATAATCTCTTTTTGATTTCCTTAGATTATTTTCTATGTTAATTAATTTAAGAATTTCATAATCATTCAAGTTGATAAAATTAGATAAAGTATATGATGATGATCAACATTGACATTTTTTTTAATAAGAAACAAAATATTATGTAATTGGTATGCTTTTGTGCCTTTTATTTCTTTCATTAATATTTTATTAATGATGTTTGGTGTTATATCTTTGTAATCCTTATCATGTATTCTTCAAAATGATAGTGTAGCTATTTTATATAATTAACATTTGTTTTCTAATTGTTATGTTTATGTATTCTTTTCCCTTTAGAAATTGGCACCCAATAAGGAATGGATAGGCCTTGTTGATGATTGTTTTCATTATCCAACATATTTTACCGAGGTTGAAGAATTATTAAACTATGCATTTCAATAAATCAATGGAAATCTATTAGATGTCTGTGTATAAATTGTGTTAACACTAATTCTAGATCTTGTGATATTGTGAAAGCACACTTGATGACCTTTGGGATTATGAGAGGATATACTCTATGGTTTCATCATGGTGAAGGACATGATGAACATTCTAATATCGATATGGATCCTCAAAATAATGAGAATGAATATAACTATGATTGTAGTGATAATGAGATAGTGGAACTTTTAGAAGATATGTATCCTCATTATCATAATCTTGAGCTAAATTTGAGAAATATAGGATCCCTAAACCATGAAAAAGAATCCAAATTTGAAGCGGCAGATAAACATAGATTGTTGAATAACTTCCAACAACCTCTTTATGAGGTTTCTAAGGGATCTAAATTGTCTACCTTAATTCAATTGCTTCATGTGAAGAGTAATGGTAAATGGAGTACTCGTTCTTTCACCATGTTACTTAAATTGTTGAAAGAAGAGTTATTTCCGTAAGATTCAGCCTTTCCTGACTCTTATTACAAGGCAAAAAAAAAAACAATTAAAGATCTTGGCTGTTCATATTAGAATATTGATGCTTGTGTGAAATATTGTATGCTATTTTGGAAAGAAGAAAGTCATTCGGAGAAATGTAAGTGTCTTCCAATTAATTGAATAGAAAATTTATTGAGTGGTTTAACAAAAAATTAAGTTTTCCATGCTATTCAATATTCAATATATATAGTAATGTAAGTTTATTTAGATCATTGGTTTTGTAAGAATAGATTATAATAAACACAATATTTGTTTGGTTGTACATTTATATGAAATAGATAAAATCAAGAAGATAGAAGGCTTACTCTCATTTTCATGTGGTGCATCAAAATACGTGACATGTTTTTATGGCTATCTAGTAAATGGATATCGATTCCATACTACATCTCACAAGGAAAGAATAAGGTTACAATGTAGTGGAGTGGTTGTGGTTGGTGATGATGGCAGTGGATCCATTGATTACCATAGTCGATTGACTGAGATTATTGAATTGTAGTATATGGAAAATAAGCATTTAGCCTTGTTTCGATGTAGCTAATAAATTTAAGGGAGTGAAGGAAGATAAGTATGGGTTCATAATTTTTTTATTGTAGATGCATTAAGAGAAAAATGAATTATCAACCTAATAGAAAATAGAGAGAATTTCTACCCAAAAAGTAACTTAACTTCCTCCTAAATCTAACTCTCATTTACTTAAAGATCAATAATAAGGAGTAAGAGAAAGGATCAGAAGAGTGGAAAGAAACCAAAACTATACTTCAAATTTAAGAGAAAGAACACACAGTTAGAGAGATTTGGACTATTTCGGTGGCTAAAAGAACAGTGAATAGAAGGGGCAATTAGGGTTATTTATGGCTAACAAATCAATACAATCACGCGTGTGGTTAGGTATAGATAAAAAATCCTAATTCCTACTGTTGGAATTTGAGGTGAAAGGATATATTTTGACAAAAATACATTGACTTCCCTTCTAGAGTTGAAATGGTGATTTCTAAAGAGATGCAGATCGAATTTGCCTAGAAATGCCAAACACAAGAAAGGAAATCAACCATCAACATGTAAGGAATCTCCCACATAAGTAGAGGTAGGTTTGGAAGTTGAAGCAACGATTCTAAAAGTGTGCAGAGGAGAGAGGTGGAAAAGACAAAACTAATAATCTTTAAAGAACAACTTAGAATAGGATTATCAAGGTTCCATTTTGGTATAAGAAGTTTTCCTAAAAAAATTATGCTTCTAAAGTGTACTTAGCTCGGCAAACCAGTTGATCAGTTTGGTCCACCAGTCAACTATTCTATAGACCATTGATTAGTTCCCCAAACTAGTCAATTGATTAGGTTGAGCAAAACCATTTGGCTGAAATGACAAACTAATCGATCGATTCATGAAACTAGTAAATCGGTCTTACTGAAACATCATATTATTCAATTTTCAAAGCTTATTCAAATCCAAATTTTCATCAAAATCAATTATATTTCCAAATCAAAATCAAACACCAACAAATCTTAATAAATGTCATAACTTCTCATTTGAAAAACTTCACAAAAAGATGGGGTATTATAATTAGTAACCCTAGAGATAAGGTAGGAGCTATTGATTTGATTTGGTGGTTTTGTTGGATGCCTTGAAATTTTTGTTAAGGCTATAATATACTTTATAGGTGACATACAGATCTTATGGAGGGTATTGGTACTTAAGGATTAGGTGTCTTAGGATAGGAGAATATTGTGCTGCCTTATTGCATCAATATGATCGGCGTACTTGTATGTCTCTGAGTTATAAGTCGGGAGCATATTGTGTTGGCTTAGTGTGCCAGCATTATCGATGTGCATTATACGTCTTCAAGTTATTATTTTATCATCTATAGTAATTACAAAAGGAAGAAACTATTATATGAGGATTTAATTAGATTATTTTGGCTTGTTGGTTTGGTAGTTACCTCCATACACTACTTGATTTTGTTTTGCTTGTTTGATAGTTACCTCTATACACTACTTGGTTTTGGTTTGCTAGTTTGGAATTTGCCTTTGTATACTAATTGATTTTGGTTTGCTAGTTTGGAATTTGTCTCCATACAGTACTTGATTTTGGTTTATTAGTTTGGTAGTTTTCTTTGTGCACTATTTAGTTTTGGTATACTAGTTTGATAGTTGACTCCATGCACTATTTAAATTTAAAAAATTGGTTAGTAATTCTATTATTGTTTTCTTTTTATGTTTATGAGTGGTATAGAGGTGGTTATTGAAAAAGGGATTAGATATGATTTTGTTTCTTCCTCTTTGTAGAACACCCTTAGTATAATTGGATTAATGAAATAATTGTTAGACGGTTAAGTGTAATAAGATAAGCATGTGGTCTATGTATTGAGATGAATTATGCATGAATATGGTAATTGGCTATGTCATGTATTATTTAAGGTGTTATGACATGATTTAAATTATGTTAACATTTGTGAGTTACATGTGATATTTACATGCTTAGTGTTGTGTAGTAGCTTGATGAGTACCATTGTATTTATGGATTTTATTTATTACCCCATTACTTGTTCAATGTTTAGTCTTAACCTTTAGGTTTTATTGATAGTGGTAGCAACTTGAGTTAGGTCAGAGTGTTGTTTAAGGCTATCCAGTGTCTCTTTCTAGCTCTATTTGTTTTGTTCTTTTGTTCTCTTGTTGGGACATCAAGTGTTGTTTAAACTCTTGTTTACTGTATTTAAATTTGTTCTCTCTTATGCTCTATTAATTTCGATTGTTTTTGTCTTGACCTTGGATCAAGTGTTGAATACACTTAATCTTTGTATTTGAGTGGTTTTAGCCTTACATCAGTTATAAGTTAGGTATTAGTCATATCTCTTTTTGTGTTGGATGTGACAATAGCACCCATTTATTTTTCATAATTGATTATGCTAAAACAAAATTTTTAAGCACTAAATTTGGATGTTACAAATAAAGATTCAAATAACACTAATATTAATACCATAATCATTGCATATATGTGTATATAGGACATATTAGATAATTGTATATAATAACGATTCTTTAGAATAAAGTATACTACAAAGACATAGTATTTTTTTTATTAGTCATCTATTTCTTGTTGAAATCTATATCTACTTTTAACCTTATTTTATTATTATTTTTTCTTAAAATGATAATTTTTTTATCTTTTCTTTATTTCTATCATTTTAGAATGAAAAATTATTTAATATCACATTGAGTTATACATTAGATTGAACAAAATGATGCACTAAATAATGATATTGATTTACATTAACAGATTAAATACTACTTATTTTGTAATTGCAACAACTTCATAGTTCAGGGTAGTTTTTCTTGGCTTCAACCCTAGTTTGCCGGTGCACCACAACCGACCATCAGTGGCTCTTATGCTGCACCAACAACCAACCATTATTCGTGGCGATGACGACTTCGTTGTCTTGCTCATCTCAAGCATCGATTTCGGAGCAGTCGAGCACTGTAAGCTCTTGCTCTTTTGATTTTGGTCTTCTTCATCCATTTCTTATATTACTCGTTACCCTTGATTGCTGGATTTTCATTGAATTTCTTGTAAGATATTAGTATACTCTCTGATTTAGCTTCAAACGATTATTGGTTTCTTTAGTGATACTAATATCATTGTAAAAATACGTATACATTTGTATCTCTTCTTTTGTAGTTTAAATTTATATCCCATAGTGTTAGGATAATTTTAGAATAGATTAAAAGTTGTAGGCGGTGGTGGAAGGTTGAAAGAATGGTGGTGGGCCAGTGGCTATAAGCATGTAACTATTGGAGGCTGGCGACATACTAGGTGTAATACCCTAAAATAAGTGGAGTGTTATAAGGATTAACCTGGCTACTTATATCAACATGATATACCATCCTTTTAGTGATTCCATCCTAATAACTCCATAGTTAAGCGTGCTGGCCATTGAGTAATTTTTAGGATAGGTGAGTGAGGAGTGCGTGAGTGAGGATAGAACCCGCTAAAAGGACTCGTGTTGATCTGTGGGGCCACTTGATCAATCCAAAATCACTTTAAAGTAGTCCCCACGTGGTCATATAGACTCGGGGTGTTACAAATGGTATCAGAGTGAGACCGCGACCGTGAGCTAAACTTGGATGAGCTAGTTAGCCACCTAGTGGGATAATTATTAGGATAAACTATATTGAGACAGTTGGTGGTTGAGGCATAATGAAGACGTTGCGTTCTTTGAGTGGGAGTGAATGTAATATCCCAAGTTGAGCGGAGTGCTATAAGGATTGATATGACTACTTATATCAATATGGTATACTATTATTTTGGTAATTCTGTTCTAAGAACTCCATAGTTAAGTGTGCTGGCCATGGAGCAATTTTTAAATTTTTAGGATGAGCAACCTTCTTGGAAAGTTTAAGAAATTTTCTAAAAATTAGCATGAGTGAGGACAAAGAGTACTGAAAGGACTCATGTTGATTTGTGGGGCTACCCGATCAATCCAAAAACACTCTAAGGTAGCCCTTACGTGGTCATATCGACTCGGGGTGTTATATTTTCTATCTCTTGATCTGGCCACTAGATGAAATTGAACTTATGTTAGGTTGAATACAACTTTGAAATATAAGGTTGTTTTTGGTCCAACGGAACTTCCTAAGGACTTAGAAGGTGGTCATCTTTCTGAAGATGATTGGGAGAAACTTGAACAACTTACAATATTTTTGAAGTAGTTTTATGAGTTGACTCAGTGTGTCTCTGGCTCTTTTTATGTGACAAAAAATCATCTTTTCTTTGACATTTGTGATACACTTGATCTAATAAATTAGTGGATTCTTAATTCTAATGATAGTTTTAGAAGTATGGCTAAGAAGATGAAAGTCAAGTGTGATAAGTATTGGAGAAGTATTGGCAAGATGAATATGTTTATTTATTTGGGTGTAATTTTGGATCCTTATTTTAAGCTTCCTAGGGAAAAAATGTCTCTTGATACAATGTATGGAGAAGAACTTGGTGAAAGTATGCCTAATAAGGTGAAACAATGTGCCTTGAGTTTTTTGATGAGTATAAAAATTTATATGCTTATGTTGTGGATGAGACTGAGCCTAGGGAAGTTCCAAGTGGACAATTTCTTGCATCAAGGATTTTCTAGCTCATTTGTCAATATAATAAGTGAGAAAGTCAAAATGGCATCTGGGCAAAGATGTTAGCTTGTGAGAAGTGAATTTGAGCATTATTTGAAAGAAGAAAAGGGAGCTGATGAAGAAATAGCTGTTATAGCTTGGTTGAAAGTTAATGGACCTAGATTTTTGATCCTTGCATGTACGACATGTGATATCCTAGCCATACCAGTGTCTATAGTTGCTTTGGAATCTACATTTAGTGTCGTGGGACGTACTCTTGATTAATTTAGGAGCTCTTTGATAAATATATTTATAACTTTTATCTACCTAATTATTAAATTAACAAGTTAAATTTAAAAATAGTATATTTTGTGTCTTTGATATGTTTTAAGATGGTACAAGCTCTTATATGTGCAAAAGATTAGCTACAAGCAATATATTGCTCTAATTCTAAAGTTATCATAGAAGAGTGCATAGAAGAGTTGGAAAGATTGCAAAAAGGTAGCAAATATTATTATGTCAATACATTTAAATAGTAGTTATTCTTTAATTGTTATGATATTATTGTTATTTATGAATATTATCTATTTGTATGTGTTATCTTATAGGTGTGTAAGAGAAAGTTAACGTGGAAGATGAAATGATTTTTGTTAGCTTAAATTTGGAAGCATTTTGAAAAATATTTTGGCTTGGAAGTTGGAGGGTTGGAATTTGGAAGCATATTCTCAAGGTTTTTTGTGTTGAAAACTTACAATTATATAATTTATGTGTTTGTATAATTGTACTTGATTTTTTTTCTCTAGACGAGCTATATCATATATGTATTGTGTAGTACTAGAGTATTTGTCTATTTGATAGCAGGTGTTAAGTGGCAACAACAACCGAACAATAAAGTAGGGGAAAAAATCTAATAATGTTATTTAATAAGCTTAGAAAAAAAATAATTACAGTTTATTCTAATTCGGTCTGGTCTTGACCCAGTTTTTCCAGTCCGGTCCTAGGCAAAGATTGGTACAATTTAGTCCGATCTTCGGTCTAAGAAAATACCAATTTTGGGTATCCGATCCCATCCTGTCCGGTCTTGGACCAGTGCACAATCCTATTGCGTATACCCTCACTTAAGAACGTAATGTCCTTATTGGATCTTAACCACTTACCGTCTCATTACAATTTATCTTAAAAAATGTTCCATTAGGTGATTGAATGACTTATCCAAATTGAACTCGCCATTGCGGTTTTGTTGTAATACTATTTGTAACACTTCGGTGCACCAGTCATATGTAGGTACTTGGAGCGCTTTCAACATTAATGGCTAACTCCACATATCAACATGATTTTTTTAATATGCTTTTATCAAATCATATAGATTTCGAAAAAAAAAATTAGTAGGAGGTCATCCATCCTTAAATTATTCCACATTAAATACGCATAACTTTGAATTTTTTTAATTATAAGTTTTTTGAAAGAAAGATATATCTTGTTGATATATTTATTGTTATCAATCTTTTTAAAAATCTTTACTATCTAGCACTAATTTTAGGGGCATTACAAGCATATTTTGTCCATACATATATATTTGATATATTAAGTTTATGTACGGTTATTAATAAAAGTAATTAATTCCATATTAACACATAATATCATTAATTAATTATTCCATCATAATTAAAATATCACAGTAGAAATGTCGTATGACATATTACTTGAATAGAAATAATAATGCACTTTTTCCGAACAACCAATTATATGACAACTAAAATGGTTTAAGAGTAACATCGGAAAAGTCAAACCGCACTTTTAATAGAATAGTAATTGATAATTATGTTCATAGAAAGTATCGAAAAAATGTTTTATGTCTAAAACATCTATTTGTAAACAAATTAAAACGCTTAAACATCAAAAATAAAAATCCGGAGGAAGCGTTAACAAGTTGTATACATGCAGGATTGGTCTCCCTCCCTCTGGGCCTTCTGGCTTCTGGGTAAGTAAAGGTATGTCTGATCAGGCAGACAAAAAGGAAGGTTAAGTATGATGATAGAAGGAGCAGACACCAAGACAAAACGTGAAATGGGAAAAGGTAAAAGGATGGTTATAAAGCAAAGCTAAAAAAATGCTAAGGGGGGAAAAAAAGGAAAAGGAGGGGGCCGGGGGGCGGTTAAGGAGAGACCACATTAAAATGTTGGCTGAGATTGAAGCAACATCGGAGTCCACCCCGCCAGCATAATCAAGCACATTCTGTTTTTTTTTAGCTTTCTTTAAAAGGTGAAGTGTAAAAAAAAAAAAAAAAATCTCACCTACTACGTAAAATTAAAATCACTACCACTTCAACTATTACCGCACATGCAGTAGGAGTGAATCAACGATGTGAAAAGTGAAAACTATTCCTTCATGCAGATAAAGTGGCTGCATGGTTGAAGGGCACGGTCTATCGAAATCGTGAATGCTAAAACTTTATTATTGATTGGTATAGGCTATGCAACGAGAATACGTTATATATATATATATATATATATATATATATACACACGTTATATATATATTTATGTATTAAAATTTTAGTTGTTTTATTTACCTTTTATTTTTATCTCATATTTAATTATTAAAAATAAAAATAAATTAACTTCTTACCCTAACTTTTTCAATATAAATCAAAAATAAGTTTGTTAAATTTTTAAATAGTTATCACTCTTATCAATAAATTTCAGAGAAGGGTGGCTTCTTTCGAAAGTTATAATTAACGTACCCAATTGTTATGAATAATTGTGCAGGAATGATGATGCATCATATATGGACATAAAACTAAAGATAAAAAATTTTAAAATTAATTTTGGAGCAAGACGAAAATATCAATTGGTTTTGGATTCAACTTATACCTACCGAACAAAACTAAATTATAATGAGTTTGAATCTTAATATTTTAAACCCACCGGGTCTGAATTTATATATACATAGGTTCGTGTCTAGATTTAACATGCTTTGATTTAGACCAACACCTAAACTCACCGAATTATATATATATATATATATATATATATATATAACACATATACATGCTAACTAATTATATTATTTTTATATGTTTTTCCATTGTTTTTTCCCCTATTTCTTGAGATCTTCTTGCTTATTTTTTTTCATTTTATTTATCTATTTATCCTTTACATATCAAAAGTCTGCAAGACCCTTTAAATTATAAAAAAAAAACAAATTTATTTTGAATATGTTAAAGTATCAAAATACTCTTTGGGTGAATCATTTCAATAAACAAAATTGCATATTAATTTACATAAGAATAAAAATATATATTTCCATAAATCATATATTTTTTAAAAAGAAATAATCAAACCCATTTAAAATCCATTTAAGATTTATTTATCTATTAAATTTAATAAATATGAACCTATGCTTAAAATTTTAAAATCGGATAAATGTAGATAATCTTAGGTGTCAAATATTATAAAGAATAAGTCTACGTTGTGTAGACATGGCCATATCTGATTTATTATCATCCCGATCGGCCAGACCGCACTCGACATTGCTCTCCTTCTCAAAAGTTGAAGCATCTGATACAAAATTTGTAGCTGCAGCCAAACCTAGCTAGGTACGGACGTACGTAGCTGCTCTAACAGAGTACTTAAAATAAAGGGCGCATATATATATATATATGTCAGAATCTCTTTCCAGCTACAATATACATACATAACATACGTACATACATACATACATATATATGTATATATACTGCTAATCAATGCAGGGAGCATGTATAAACAAAGATTCCCTCGCTAATCAAGTTTGGGGAGATGATCACTGCCTACAGAATCGATAAATCTATACATAGAGGATACCTGGTGGCCACCTGTCGGGCGCCCGCCGATAATCATACTAAAAATGGTGTCGATTTGAAGTTAGAGTCTGAAAAGCCTACTTTTCTTGTAGCGTCAAGGCGGACCGTACTCCTGCACCTACTAAAGCGGCGTATACAGACTGGCAGGTTTGCAAATATATGGGCAGCGCTGCCTGCCTGCATGATCGATGGAGCTGTATACTGTCATCTTCCCCCAGAGAGTTGACTTCAAATTCCACTCGAAAGAAAAGAAAAGAAAAGAAAAGAAAAGAAAAGAAAAGGATAAAAGAGTTAAGTAGGTAGGGTTAGTATGAAAATTAAAGGCAAGGCGGAGAAGGTTTTAGAGTTTAGAGTTCAAGGTGTATGAGTTCTTATTTTGATATATCTATACCGATAAGGTTTTGTCTTAATAATATTGGTATGGTTGGTCAAAATTAACAAGCACCGATTCTTACTTATTTTTCTTGATTTATAGTCTTAAAACTATGGCCTTAATTATTGGAGGTTCGAGGTCGAATTTCTTGTCATGTGATATATAAAACACATAACGTAGACTAATGTCAACGGTCGGACTTCTATATATGTATTGATGCCTATATAATAATAATATTATTATTATTTCAAAAAAAGAAAAAAAAAACTCTACTACTACTTATTCCATTTAGTACCAAAGGGGCTAATTAATAGGGCATTATATATGAGATTCCCAAATGGAATAGCCAGGATAATTTGATCAATCGCGTCACCTAGCTAGCAGCCCGTGACAGGGAATAATACAGAGTAAGGTGGCAAGAGCTAACTAATCTATTATTCTGTCTTCTCCCCTCTTTAAGCATTATATTCTCTATATATGACTGCTTCAATCGATCATGTATCACAGACATTTTCCTGGGTCGCCACTGTTTTTCAGACTTTTCCTTTTTTTTTTGGCCTTTCTTTTGGAATGGTTGGCAGCAAAGCGAATAGAATAATATCGACTGGTAGGCCGGGTTGGAGAGATTACATTCACACACACAATTATATATGCCAAAAATCTGATAAAACGTGAATAATAGCTCGAGCGAGTGCGTACGGCTCCTTTTAATGATCAGGGAGACATCTTTACGAACGGGTGGAAGAGCGTGAGAATGGGGCTAAGAGCTGGGTAGCTAATGTTTGGGTGATTCAATATCTAATAAATTAATTTAATAGTTATTTTAATTTAGTTTATAAAAATATATAACTCATGCTGTACTTTTTTTTGTTTTTTTTGCAAATTAAATAAATGATCGAGTCAACAATAAATCAAACACACGCACACGCAGCAGAGTTTCCATTAATAATATAATTTAAAGAGCGAGAATTAATGGTAGAAAATTTGATCGAGATAAATAATTTACTGTAAGTATTCACAAAATATTTTATTATTTTATTTATTGTTGAAATTTTATGTTTTATATATACATATACTTTTGCTAAAAGTTTAACTATTCTTAAATATTTGAAAGTATAATTAGCTTGATATAATGGAATTTATTATTAGAGTAAATTCATTATCACATGACATTATCATTTTAATGATCTATTTGGATCAATTCGATTCAAATCATATTAGTTTGTTATTCATCGGTCTAATAATTTTTTATTTGATTTTTAGCATATTATTTATTATTCAATAAAAAATTTTAGATATTCAGAGTGTTGAACCTTCAAAACTTAATGTGCACTCCTGCAATTTAAAAGCATCTCTAATTGAGACATTTTTACTGTTCAAACAAATAAGTAAAAAGGATTAAAGACATCTCTAGTACTTTGAGCACACAAGTCAAACAATGGACGCCGGGATGATGACCATCCCTACGACAAACCAAATATAATGTCATAGTCCGGAAAAATTTACCGTTGAAAAATTTACCATTGCATTGTTTCTTTTTATTATTATTATTAAAATGTAAATTCTCAAAGGAATAGAAATAGATTTATTTCTACTCCACATCAATAGATTTTGTTTCCATTTCTCTTTGAATCCAATTAATAACAAAGCAGTCTTTCTTAACATGATAAAGTAACCATCTCAAGTTAACAAGAAGTAATCAAATACAAAAATAGAAAATACTGAAGATACCTTGAAAATTTATCATTAAAACGCTAAAAATGGTGACATTTATTTAACAGCATCAAACAGCACACGTTTTGTCATGTATTTTTAGATCAATACTATGTTAAAGAAAGACTAAATACGTATCGATACCCTAAGGCATTTTATAGTTAGTATCAAACAAATAGGAATAGACTCTACTAAATTAAGTGGTCTATCCTACAAAAAATCTACTAATATATATATATATATGCATACATACACAATATTTCTATCTACTTTAGTATTTCTTAGGAGCTGGAATCTTTTTTGTGACTTACTTTATATCGAACATGAAGTTCTATAACATTTAAAACAAAATTCCATTTTTCAATATATTATTGATTCCAAACAAGCTTTAAGATGACTATAATCAAGTTTTGAAACGCGGCCGTTGAAATTTGAGACCAAAACTATTTACTTTGAAGAATAAGTTCTTCCAACCATTTGAAACATATGTACAATAATTTAAGTCATAAATATTGTTACATCTCTTACTCCAAAAAAGGAAAAAAGAGGAAATAAAGAAGGGAATTCTATGATCCAACAATTGTAATACCCCAAGTCAATGCGACCACGTAGAGACTACATTAGAGTGCTTTCAAATAGATCACCTAGTCCCATATATCAACACGAGTCTTTTCAAGATACTTTGTCTTTACTCATACACTTTCTGAAATTTTTTTTTAATTTTTTTAGAAACTTCCTAGGAGGGTCATCCATTCTAAAAATTACTCCGCAGCCAACACACTTAATTGTGGAGTTCTTAGGACGAAATTATCAAAAAGATGATATAAGTAGCCAATTTAATTCTTATAACACTCCGCTAAATTTGGGGTATTACATTCACCCACACTCAAAGAACGTAACGTCTTCATTGCACCTTAACCATTAACTATCTCAATACAGCTTTATCCTAAGAATCACCCGGCTAAACGACTAACCTGCTCATCCAAGTTCGGCATGTGGTCATGGTTTCGCTTTAATACCATTTGTTATACCCCAAGTTGATATGATCACGCGAGGGCTATACTAAAGTTCTTTTGGGTTGATTGGCTAGCTCCATATATCAACACGAATTATTTTAGCCCCACAGATCAATACGAATTCTTTTAGGACTCTTTGTCCGCATTCATATACTTTTTGATAATTTTTTTAGAAAAATTTTTGAAACTTTTCAGGAGAGTTATCTATCCTAAAAATTACTCCACGACTAGCATACTTAACTATGAAGTTTTTATGACAGAATTACCAAAAGGGTAGTATATCATGTTGATATATGTAGCTAGATTAATTCTTATAACACTCTGCTCAATTATGGGTATTACAACAATACTTATGTCAAAGGACCAAAGCGATTAGTATGCGCCCTTCTCCTATAGTCTTGGGTTCCAATCCTACAAAACGTGGTATAAACATTGGTTTGAACCTATGCCTCATTAACATAAATTAGAGAGTTAACCATTCAACTGTTTGAGGGCCATGTGTATATGGACTTGAGGATTACTTGGGATAAAAAGCACTTTGGGACCGACTATGATAGAAAAAGGAGGAAGGAAGGGGTAGACACACACAGATGCACAAAAGAAAAGAATGAAAGAAAAAAAGAAAGAGAGAGACAAAGTTATATAACACTTGATACATTAAATTCCAGACTTAAACTTCTTCCCTAATATATTTAATTAGGTGTACATTAGATAAGGCTATTCATGTGATCCGATATTCAATGATTCAATTTGGTATCTAATTCAATCTGGTTAAAAAAAATAAATAACCGATATTGGTAATGAAAAATCAAATAAATCAGATATCTGATCCAATACATATAAATAATACCCAATTTGTCAAAATATGTACATTTAATTGAAGGTGACAAAAACAAATCGTGACCATATGAAATAATAAAATATTATTTATAATATCAAAATAATTATATAATTAGTTTAGTAATTATACAGTTTTTTGATGATCACTATAACATAAATTCAATGTAATGGTTAGCTTCTAAAATTCATTTTTTTCCTTAGGTTTAGAGAGAAGCAATATATGTTTACACTCTTTTGTAAGAGCATAGGTCTTATATCAACATGAACATGAATATTATCTAACTTTTGATCTTTATTAGAAATTATTTTATCATAAAAGCTTTTAAGATTGATTAATTAAAATACTCTTACAGTTTATCTAATCTAATTGAAATACAATTTATATTTGTAGATATCTAAAGTATTAGATATCTAACTAAATTGCTCAAATTATATATCAGATCTGATAAATATGATTATTTGTGTTTGGAATGCCCCTAACAATGGATATTGTGGGAAAAAAAAGGGTGCCAAAATGGAATTAATTTTGAAGAATACTGACAAACAAATACATCGTGTCAGATTATAATCGAAAAGGTATATATGGATTCTGGTTGATGTGCAAGAGCAAGAGCCAACGAAAAGGTGTGGTAGGAAAGGCAACTACGTACTGAAAATAAAACGTGACTGGTCAATGAAATGTTTTCAGCAATAAAATATAGGAATTATCTATATCTCAATCAAGACAATATTATTCAACTCCCATTATCCCTATCATGCACTTTTTCCAACTAACGAAAGGCCAATCCTAATAACTACTTGCAAGCACCATAGCATGTAACAATCTTAGCTAATTCTGATCAAGATTCTTTTTTCCTTGTAGTGGCCATATATCACAATATAAGGTTGGTCTGTTGTTTCAGAAAAGTCCGTCCCCCCTCCTCCTCTTTCCCTGGTAAAAAGTTCGAGAAATGTTATAATGCCATGCAATCTACATCATTCTTGATTGATGTTACTCAAGTCCTACTATGTACCAATATAGATTGCCTTTCTTCTTTTATGAAGATAAGGATCAAAGACGTATTAATTAAAGAAGAGCAGACAACATATTATTATAAAAAGGTAGTGTCCACTACAAAAGCACTCAAAACTCTGATTATATAGAGAGGATGTTGAGAGTGAGGCAGCAAGAAGTACATGATAATGGCCCCAAATATATTTCAGGTTCTGGACATATAAATATATGGGCATCTGAATACGTATCTATGCACGTACATGGACAAAGTATTGGCTTTTATTATTCTTATTATTATTATTATTATTTTAAGGAAGCCGGTAAGTGCAAGGATTATCGCTGCAAAGGAACATAATGTCGAAATATTAAACATGAAACCTTTTATATGCAAAACTCGAACCTCCACCCCAACCATTATGCCTCACCAATACTGACCCAAGCACTACTTGACAGTATTATTGATTAGATCTAGGTTCTACCAATTGAGTGATTTTTTTTTTCCCGTCATTAAAGAGTACCGGACATTGCTGCGCGCTTTACCTAAAATAAAGCACGTTTGTACATATATATTTTGGTAAATGAGCCGTCTTCTCATATACTATTAGTGTATATATATATATATATATATAAATATAGATAGATAGAGGAAATATTAGTATATATTTTTGAAGTGCCAGCAAGTATAATTCTGATGCTCAGATGCACGCAATACATGCGTACAGCAAATTAAGCATTAAGCATCTAGTACTACTGCAACGGCATATATGACATATGAATCTACCTTCGATCTTCAAAGTTCCAATTATATCTATATATGCTATGCGCACTCCCTCCGTCAATCGAAATAAGCCCGAGTTGTACGCACCTAAAAAGAAATTACATTATTATTATTATTATTATTATTACCATCACTAATTGTATCATATGTGGTTCTTTTGCTAGCCTCTTTATTAATTGATTGCATCATTGAAAAACATAAAAATAATCCTATAAATTAGGACAATAAAATAGGAATCCAGCCAATTATTGTGGGACAAAGGGAGCAGTTAATAAGCTCTCTATTTGCATTACCAAATAAATTGTGCTTCTCATCTGATTTTTGCTGATATTATCATATTAAAAAATAATTTTTTTTTTGTGTGTGATCGTTAGGTAGATTACTCTTATAATTTCATATCATCTTATAATGCCTAAAAATAAGTCAAGGAGAGAACATAAGCTACGGTGAGTTGGGAATATAAAAGAAAAGAGAGGTGGAGATAACGTCCTATATATATAGATAATCCATAACGATATATACTTCAACCGAAATAAATGAGCTTGAAATCATTAAAATAATATATATATATACATATATATCATACATAGATACGTACCATAAATGATGGATGGATGGGTTTTCAGTTTTAATGCATCACGGTGTCGATGATCATTTAGGGGTTCCGCATTCCAGGAGGGACGATGTCACCAAGAAGTCCTTCATAACCAGGAATGAACTCATAGTTCACCGGTTGATCATCACGATAAGTGATTACTCTGTGCCCTTCATCGGACCCAGATTCCGTGGTAGTTGCGGCGCTGCTACCAGCAATTCCTTGCGGATGAAGAGGAGGTTGTGCGACGCTAACACAACTTTCTCCTCTACTGGGATAAAACTGCAATCCTGCTCCAGCTGGATAGTAGAGAGAATTAGACGATTGAGGCGGGAGGAAGTACTGGCTTGTGGCGTATGCGCCTTGATCGTAGTTCATGAATCCACCGCCCCGAGGAAATCCCACTGTATGATGACAATGTTGTCCTTCATATGTCGTGATTACGATTGTACTATCCTCCGAGGATCTTTCCACCCTTTTCTTTACCGTGCATTTGTGGTTGGTGCACCGATAATAGCTCCTTGAAAACGGACCGGGGGGAGGGGGAGAGGATTAGAAAAAAAAATCACCATGATTAATTGATGGTACGTAGTCCAACTTAATGTTAGCTAAACAACGTATATACACACGTGTAGCTGAAAACATGCCAGCGGATCCTTGGTCCGTAACTAATGCAAGTATGATCATGCTACCTAGCTAGGTTTACACAGGCTCGCCGGCCGGTACGGAAATAGTATCGACTTTTCTAACAAGTAACGACGCTAAAACTAGAAATAAAACTAATATTTCAGATCATCAATCCCACTTATGCTTTTGTGTTAACTTGCTAGCTAATACTATTTTTGATTAAATAATTAAGTCTTCACAACGAAATAACATATACAACAATAACTACCCAGCATGATTCTCGTCGGATAGAATCTGTAGAGTTTGGACATATATATACATACATGGCCTCGTATGCCCAGTATAGCTAGTACTAGCTAAAAAACAATATATACAACCCCCTCTTGAATTTGGGCCACAGATTGAATTTGGAGATGCCTGACATGTACAACCTCATTTATGAGTTTCTAGAATGATCTTAATTAAAATTGGAAACATATAACATACCGATCAAGTTGTCCATTAGTCATGAAGCGAGAGATCAAAATTTGCATCTTCACAGTTTATATATATATATAGACCACAGTAAATACGACGGTAGCCTCGTAGCGGATAAGAAAATAATTCACTGATGACAATTCAAGACAAATAGCTCGCTCTAACATGCATAATCAGTCCTCATGAATTCTTTCCCACACACTAAACGTAAGGGGAAAGGATTAACGGACCCCTAACTGGAAAACATATAAGGTACTATAATGGCCATGAAGTGAAAAAGTACTTTTCTGAATTTATAATTACATTGAGTGATTGATATTTAATTCTTATTTTATAAAGTTAGGTGGCGGTGCATGCAAAACTGGAAGTGGAGACGCCACTAATTTATATCATCAATACCCTCCTCCCTTCCGCAAGAAGGAGAGTAAATAAATAAACAAATAAAAGAAGAATATCAAGTTGATAAAAGAAGAGCAATATATGAATTCCACCAAATAAATAGCAGGATACAAATATCGTAAATCCGATCCTCGGATATGAACATACATCATGGATTTGTGACAGCATGAATCCCATTCCTGACTTCAAACCAGGCATATGATGCAGGTAATACCCTTCTGGTACTTATTACTAGTAATTTGTTTATAGGATGTATTTCAAGCCCACATAAATGTCTAATAGCCGTCTACTCTCTTTGTTTCATAATATATACAAGTTCTCATGTATGTTAAGAACGAACTTTCATCACTGATTTTATCTCAAAGTATAATACATTAAAATATAAAAATAAAAATATTATATTAGTATTAAAAAATAATCTTATAATATTATTTTTTTTCTAATTTTGATTAATATATATTAATGATTAAAGTTTGGTATGGACAAAGAGTTCCTTCAGTGTAGTATAATTACCGTATTCTAGAACAGTTTAATTTGAAACTTCTCAAATTTAGTCAAGGAGCACTAGAATTTTTTGATAATTTAGAATAAATGGCCCAGAAAAATAGTAGCATACCAAAATGAATGAAATATGTTAGTGGTACATATGTTTCTCTTAATTATATACCTCGGATAAGGACTGTTTTTGACCGCCTTCTGCCCGTATTTGCGCCACCTATATCCATCCTCAAGATGATCCACTTCACTCTTCGTCATGAATGCAAATCGCGGTTGCCTTTCTCGCTTTTGTCCCTTCTTTTTAACCTTTGTCCTGCAAGAAGGGGGGGAGGGGGAACTAATTATAAGATGGATCAATATTAATTAGTTAATTACCTACAGTACCAGCGATTCCTATATAATCTATGTAAACGCATACGTTGCCTAACTTAACAAAAATAGATAACATTTCATGCATTGCTTCTCACAACAAGAATGATCCGACTGTAATTTTATAGATGTAGCGCACTGTAAAACCAATCATAGCCAATTATCATGCCAATGAAAGTTAGTCAAATAGCTATTGATAGTAAGAGGATGAACGCATTGAAACAAGAAAAGGGATGAAAGTAGTTAATAGTACGAATTTAGAAGCTTGCAGTAAATAGGACTGCATGCATGCATGATGCGACAACTATAAATCATATACTGCGTATAGTATGATGCATATGTATGCGTACGCATGTGCTGCTTGAACATATACTTGATATTTAGAAACCAACCAAAAATAATTTAATATTGTTATAAGGAGAGAAATGGACTAACTAGAAAATTGATACGAACATGATAAGCAATAAGCAATTAGTGGTACATGATTAAGAAATACTTCGCTCATCACCACGATTATCATATGCTACAATCA
Organism: Tamarix chinensis; assembly: GCA_030549775.1. Taxonomy (NCBI): domain Eukaryota; kingdom Viridiplantae; phylum Streptophyta; class Magnoliopsida; order Caryophyllales; family Tamaricaceae; genus Tamarix; species Tamarix chinensis. The sequence goes on along the minus strand of CM060173.1, from coordinate 13,080,689 downwards.
CATATAATTAGTGATGAGTGTGACTTAACTAAATAAGACAATCTAATTAAATTTGGATCCATCTTTATAAATATAGAGAAAGAGCTAGATGAAAGTCCTTTTCTCCAAGATTTTGGAGCAAATCAAAGAGGATTCTAAAAGGACTACTGTTAATTAATACTATAATAAATTAATGGAGGTTCAATAGAGTATTTATTATCTGTATAATCCTACTTTATATATGGACCACCTTCAACAATCAAAAGAGGAAAAAAAAAAACTATCTCCTAGCTCACTAGTCATTATGAATGAAGATATGATATCAAGTGCATGCAATCTAATATGATCTAACCATCTTTTGCCTACCAAAAATGAACAAATAAATCATGATATTATAATATAATAACAAACAGAAGACTAATAAAATCATATAGACTTCCCCTTTTCCCTATTTTATTCTCTATGCCTATATTCTACAAGTTGAGTTTGAACACGAGGGAAAAATGAAAAAAAAGAAAAAAGGAAAAAAAAAGGGTGAAGTAACTTGACTTTTCAAGAGTTTTAAAGCCTACGCACCGCGGAATAAAAGAAAATAAGTTGGCAGACCTCCTCCCTCTCCCCACGCCATTCCCGCCGCAATAGCGGCTGTGGTATTTTCACCAACCCAAATTACTTTCCCGAAATAAAAAGTCCCCTATATTTTCGTGTTTTCTTTTCTTATCAGAACCCAATAACTTTTATAAATTCACAAAAAATCTCACTGCTTTTTTTTATTATTATAAAATAAAATTAAAACCAACGCCTAGACTAGACGGTCCATCGTCTTCTCTAACATGTCAATCTGCCTCTGCATTCCCTCGCAGAAAACAAAAATGAAAGGCGAAAAAAAATATTAGCAAAATCTCACATTAATGACGTATTTTTTTTATGGAGATAAAAAATATATATATCAAAAGAAGATAATAATAATACTAATAATCAAGCCACTGACAATACAAGCTTAGCAGATTATGGGCTATTGATAATTAGGGTCACTAGCACTACTTACGACGTCTCCACCAGTTTCGTCCCAGAACCAGAGTTTGTACTTTTATCCGGCTCATCCTCCGACGAGTTCGAAGACACCGACGGATTCGACGACGCCGTAGCTCCACATCCTCCTCCTCCAATACCACCACCACCAGCAGTACCAGATGTCCCCACCGACGGCGATGCTGCGTTTCGATGATGATAATCATCATCAGATATTATCATTAACTGCGGATTATTGTTACTACCTGAACTACAACTACCTCCAATCGCAGCTGCCAATTCATCCGTCTCAATAATCCGATCGGAACCGTAATGAGAAACCACCGAAGACGACGTCGGCTGCTGCTGCTGCTGCTGGTATTGATGCTCCATCATTAATCCTCCTCCGCTCTGTTCGAGCCTTTGCTGCTGTTGTTGCTGTTGATTATAATGATATTCCCATCCAAATTCCCCGAGTATTGTATTATCTCGATCATCGCTGCTGTTATAGCTTCCGCTCCCACCGAAGAAGTTGGTGAAACCATCTGAGGCTCCGAGTGCAGTGGCAGGCCAGTTGCTTGAATCGGATGGCGGATCGTATCTTCTTGAATTATCCATTGGTTAGAGTTTTCTCGGGTGGAATTTAAGCCGAACTTGAGGGGATTTTGGAGGGAGAAAGAGGTGAAAGGGAAGGATATTTTTTAGGGTTTTTAGTTGGAGGACATGAGAGCGAGAGACGAAAAAAAGGAAGGAGGATGGACAGCGGGGTGGTGGAAAAGAAGGACGCGTAAAAGGAAAATGAGTGCTTTGAGTTTTTTTCTTTTTCAATTTTGAGGAAGAGTTTGCGAGAGAGGTGATGTCCCATCAAAAGCCGAACAGAACAGAAGGTGAGAAAACATTCAATGAAATAAAAACTTTAAAAAATGACATTAAATGAAACTTTTACTTCGTTTTGGCTTCATTTGGGAAGTAATTCACTGAAAAAATGATACAGTACACGTACGTTTAATACCTCTTGGTAAAATAAGAAAGTTTTTTTTTTATTTTTTATTTTATTTTTTAACAAGTGATATATTCCATATAGTAATTGTTTTGTGGCTTTTTTTTCCCGACAAACGTTGAGGGCACTAGTTAAAAAGATTAAAATTAGAAGAAAAATATTAATTAATGTCACAAATCAACTTATATATTTGTATAATGCTCTAATTATAGTATTCCAAGTAAGAAATAAACATCTTAATAAATGTCTACGGGTACTTTGATAGAAAAAAACATTATTTTTAAACAAGATATTCCATGCTTTTCATATTAATAGGCTAGGTATTTGTTTTCAGCTTCACTAACATTTGTCCCTAAAGCTACTAATAATTATTTGATTTTACTCCCAAAATAGTATTCATTTGGAAATATACGTTAGATACACAAATTGATTAGTATTACTAAATGATAAAAATATTTCTATTTTTTCTTATAATATAAATTTATTTTTATATTTTTATTTTTATTTCCTACAATATACTTAAATAATATATTACTTATTACATAGTATTTATAACATTTGATAGTATAATAAATGATTTTAAGTTATCTCGATCCTAGAGATTATAGGTGGATAATGTATGCTCAAGGTTTTGTTTTATGTGTGCTTAGTATGGGGTGGAGTGCATTAAATTTACTAGGTTAAAAATGGTAGAAGTGACAATTTGTGGGCTAGTGGTCGAATAGAGGTGTTGGATCGGATGACCGGGTGTCGAGGCAGATAAAGGGTGCATCAAGAGTTAGGGTGGATGACTGTCAATTGATTGAGTACCTATAACACCCCCAAAATTTATTGATAATTTTCATTTAAGGAATAATGCGGAAGCTAAAATAGAAAATAGAAAATGTTACCGCCACACTTAATACAAGATAAATGTCCATCATTTATCTCATGTTAGAAGCAAGACTGAAACCTATCTGACTAAAATTTAAACATCAACTATACTGAGAGGATAAAAACACACAAGGATATATCAAATGGTAAATGGAAAGTGATCAGTTTCACGAAACAAAATCATTGCTAATTAAATCAGCGGAAAACTTGTACAATAACCCTAAAATTTTAAAACTTTAGTAAAGTAATGGAAAACTAAAATTCAATTACAAAACCATTAAATTTTTAATACAACACTTGAAAATTTTCCAAAAGTGGGTACATATAAATAAAGATAAATCCCTGAGGGATAAAAGTCCAAGTTTTCTATTCTCTCAAAGCCAAGTCTTCAACCCATTAATAATATTCGATCTCAAGCCTACATAGCAGGCTTGCTCCCCACCACCAGTAGATTATCGCAGGACCCATTCTACTAAGGTAGTATCAGTATGGATCTAGTACTGAGTAAATCACGACTACCTAACTCATAGAAGAAAACATGATACACATAAGACAACGCAATCTTTAGCTTACAATACTCATGCTCAATAATACATGTGATACATACAACATTCCACTCATATAATAACTCATCCTCGATTATACATGTGATGCATATGATATAATCTACGATCATGCATTCATGCATATAAATACATTACTAGACATGACAATACATAAGGTACAAGCGTATAAGGAATCATGAATGCATGCTAAGTAACACAACTACCCTAGAAGATAACATTCTACACATAAGGACAACATGTGATTTAAATAATAGATCATGTGATAACTAGGTACGAACATGCGTCATACGTTAGCACTATTGTAAGGAAGATAATCGAGAGACATGCATAGGATAATGAAATATGAAGCCAATGAAATGGACGAGAATAATCAATTATTGTATTCCATTGTTGTGATCACCTTCATTTGATTATTTTATTTTGAGGATGAAGACTCAAATAGATCATAATAACTAATCTAGTACTCAAACGATACTAGCTCTAGCTAGCCCTTCCAGAAACGTAGTGAGACCACCAATAAATAGGACACCTAATTACTTAAGTATGTATATCCCTTATAGAGCTAAAATATATCGAGACACCTATAGAGTAGAAGACCTCTCCAAACCTTGTAAGGCACTTGGGATCAAAGAAGAGAAAAACACAGGAATGGTACCAAGTGAATACCAAACCTAACTTGGATAGCTACCCCAAGTGGTATAAGTCCTGACTCAAGATCTTTCACTTTAAGTGATTAATGTTTTATTTAAAGATTTAACCGAACATAAATCATGCCTACATAACAATAATTAGATCACTTCCATTAACACAATGAATTTTCATTATAATATCCATTCCAAGTGGAATTAAAGTCAATCAATTTTGAGTGGCATTAAAGTCGATCAAATCCAAGTGGCATTAAAGACGAACCAATCTAAATGAAATTAAAGCCGATCAATTTTAAGTGGTATTAAAATCGATCAATCCAGGTGACATTAAAGCCGATCAATTTCAAGTGGCATTAAAGCCAAATAAATCCATGGCATAAAAATCCAACATAAGGTATTATACAATTTCAATCCATAATTAACCAATGATACGGCTTTCTAAACCGATTATAATTTAGACACATTAGAACAGACTCTAAAATCACCAAACATTTCATAATTAGATAAACATGTTAACCACTTGGATACAAAGCTGATACTTGGTTTTTATCCATGGATTCCAACTCATATTTTATGGTGTTTAGCCATTTATCAGAGTCGGAGCTCATCATTGATTCTTCATACGTGAAGAGTTCATCATTATCTAACAATAACACATCACGATGCTCAGTCATGAGAAATATATATCTCTCTGGCTCGCGACGCGCTCTTGTAGACCTTTATGGATAACTTTTCACCTCTGCATGCCCTACAATAGATTGTAGAGACTGTGCAGGATATACTACATTAGGATCATGGTCTTGTGGGCATTAAATTTCTTCAAGTTGTCACTAGTTCCTCTGGAAAAAAAATTCCGTTTCTAGAAAACACACCACATTGAGGAAAAAAACATTTTGTTCTCGGTGTGGTTGTAAAAGTAATATCATTTAGTGTTTTTAGGATATCCCACAAAGAAGCATTTATCTGATTTGCATTCAATCTTGCCAGAGGTTAAACTTTTTACGTATACTTCACAACCCCAAATCTTTAGAAAAGACAAACTTGGAACCCTTCAGGTCCATATCTCATATGGAGTCTTTTCTAATGATTTTTATGGAACTCTATTTAGTGTGAACACTTTGGTTTCAAGAGAATATCCCCAGAAAGAGATTGGAAGATCTATATGACTCATCATAGATTGAACCATATCTATTAAAGTTTTATTCCTTCTTTTAGAAACATCATTCTATTGTGGAGTACGTAGTGGAGTGAGTTGTGAAACTATTCCACATATTTTGAGATGGTCATTAAAATCTTGGATTAAGAATTCACCCCTCAATCTAATCGAAGAGCCTTAATAGTTTTACTAAGATGGTTTTGTACTTCATTCTAAAATTCTTTAAACTTTTCAAAGGATTCATGTTTATTTTTCATAAGATGAACGTATCCATATCTACTGAAGTCTTCAGTAAATGTGATGAAGTACTGAAACCCTCCTCTAGCATTTGAGCTTATTGGTCCAAAAAAATTGGTATGTATGAGGTCTAATAATTCATTAGGCCTTTGAATGTGTCTAGAAAATGGGGAATTTTCAATTTTTCCGAAGAAACAAGACTCATACGTTTCAAGCGATTCAAAATCAAACTAGTGTAGAAGTCTAACTTTAGGGAGCTTTATAATACGACTCTAATTTATATGCCCTAAACAAAAATGCCAGAGGTAAGTAGGATTTGAATCATTGGATTTTAATATCATAGTATTTATGTTATAAATAGGAATATCAAGATTTAGAAAATAAATTCCATTATTCATTCGGGCACAACCATAAAACACGTCATTCAAATAAAAGGAACAACTATTGTTCTTAATAATGAAGTGAAAACCTTCCTTGTCCAAACAAGAAACATAAATGATGTTCCTACTTATAGTAGGTACATACTAAAAATTATTGAGTTCTAGAATTAGTCCCGATGGCAAAGCTAACTTGAACATTCTTATTACTTGAGTAACAACTCTTGCTCCATTCTCAATGTGTTGGTCTAATTCTCATTTTTCCATTCTTTTACTCTTCTTTAGACCCTGCACATTTGTACAAATGTAAGATCCACATCCAATATCTAATACATAAGAATAAGTATAATTAGTAACAATTACTTCTATAACATAGATACCTGAAGCTCCGACTTCTATTAAGCCATTATTCTTATCTTCCAAGTATTTCTTGTAGTTTCTTTTCTAGCGCCCAAAATTCTTGCAATATAAGCCTTTTTGGTTAATAGTTGGTCTAGGCTTGGGGTTGGTCTTGTTGTGTTTATTCCAATTCTTAACAGAAGCTTTACCTTTGCCTTTGGGATCAACCTTTCCCTTGCCTTTACCAACTCTTTTGAAACCTTTTCCCTTTTGAACCATCATAACATTATTTCACTTCTAAATGTTCTGTTTAACAGTCTTAAGCATCCCATACAACTCAATAAGTGATTTATTGCGATCATGCATGATATATTTCATAATAAACAGATCATATAACTCAAGAAATTATTGTAGGATCAAATTAATAGCTAACTCTTGGTTAATTGGAACATACAATCTCTTAAGATAATTGACAAAGCCAATCATCTTGAGAACATGATGTAGGAGCAAAAACTCAATAGTTGGCTTTCGTAATTATAGAACCAATTATTTTTCATTTAGAAAGTGTCTCACGCAAATTTGAAGAGCAACGGATGGTTACGTTTCTCAAAACATAACAAACAAGCAACTAAGAGTCTACCTGTGTATGCATAGCATGCAAGGAGGGAATGACCACGTGCATGGGGAGTATATTGGCAGGATTCTCAAGCATTATTAAGTGATTTAGCTAATTTATTAATTAAGTAATAAAGTAGGAGAATAAATTTAGCATAAAGTAGCATAAAGTTAGCTTATAAGTAGCATAATATCTTTTAGCTTGGAATCTTTTGGAATATACTTTAGCTAGTGGTAGAAAGGTTATTTTATGTATGAATGTTGAGCATATGGCATTGATAATTGAAGATTTAATTGAATGGAATTTTAAGATCAATATTGAATAAATTCTGTGTGAGTTCAAACTCAAGTAAATTGAATCTGTGTGAACAGTTTGGCTTGAAACTTATGATTTCTTCATCTGTGTGAGTTAGAGATTAATCCATATCTTTTCTAATATTCTTAATCCATATCTTTATGCCCTAATTACAATCAAATTCCTAATCTAATTCGTGGTTAAATAGAACCCTAAATTGGTATACAAAACCAAATCCCTAAACCATCCATTCGAAACCGTAAACCTTCCATACCACTTAAACACCACTTATTTACCTCTTTTCGAGCCAAAGCCTAACCCTAACCCTAACCCTAATCCTAAACCAATATTCTAACCTTCATCCAAAACCTAAATTTCAAAAACAAACATCATCATTAATCCATCATTGAATGCATAGATTAATTAGTGTGTTCCATTCGAACCATCATCATTGTTAAACCCTCATCACTGAATCACCATCATCACTCTTCTACCAAAATTTGAACCACCATCATCTTATGGACATAACTTTCAAAGATTTAGTCTTTTAAATCACCATCACCGAACCTTTATCATATTATCCAAACTCCATTCGAACCATTAGTTCCACATAATTGAAGATTACACCCTCCCACACACATCAATTTTGGTGTCAATGCCATAAGTTGGTGGAATTTCAATCAAGATTCAATATTTCTTTCAAAATTCTTCAAGAAAGTGTTACATATTGAATAACCTCCAAGAATTCATAAAAAAACACAAGATAGCTGCGTGTTTAAGGGCATATTTGGGGAGTGTTGTGTTCGGTTAATAAGGAGAAGGATGGAGAACTAAGGAGAAGACTTGAGAGATTTTCTTAAGATCTTGATAGAAGAAATCAAGGAGGTCAAATTATAGGTGAGAAGAATAGAAGCTTCCCAATCCCATGAGTCCCATGTGCAACCACAAAACTAAAGGGAATAAGTAGAGGAAGGGAGAGTGAGAAGAGCACAAAACCGGGTGGAAGAAGAAGAAGAGAGCGTGGGAAATTATGCAAGGCCACGTGACACATCAAGAAAAACTTATGATGATGTGGAAGAAGGAATCTACTTTGATCTTCTTGACTTTGATGGTAATCTTGACCCGAAATATTTTCTTGAATGGTTGCAAATCGTTGAGTAGATTTTGGAGTATAAAGAAATTGATGACGAGAAATAATGCCGAATAGAAATTTTAAAGTTTAAAAAGTTTGCTAGAGTGTGGTACGATAATTTAAAAAGGAGATGGGAGAGAGAAGGAAAATTGAAGATTAGGTCAGGGGAAAAATTAAAGAAACATTTGAAGAAGAAGTTTGTGCCTTGGGAATACAATCAAGAAAATTTTATAAAAATGACTTGGTTGAGGCAAGGGTTACTTGGAGTTGAAGAATACATTTGGGTGTTCGAGAGGCTAACTCTTATATGTGATATCCAAGAAGGAGAAGAACAAAGGTGTGCATGATTCATCGGGTTTAAATATGAATCTTTTATAGAAGGTAGAGGTGTACCCTTATAAAGTGTTTGAATACATAACTAAGTTAGCCATCAAGTTCGATAAATAGTTGAAGAGGACAAAGCCACCAAGCAAGTCAATCAATGCTCCATACGGTTAAAATTTCAAGAGTGTGTCAAAGCCACCAATTTATCAATATGAAAACCAAGAAAATGCTAGGAAGTTCACTTATGAAGAAAAGGGCAAAGATCAAGTGGTTGATAAGGTGAACAAGCAATGCTTCAACTGCATAGGTCATGACCACTTTCCTCAGGATTGTCCAAACCAAAGGGCATTGACTTTGAAGGAGATAGCAAATATGGAGGCTTGTGAAGAGAATGAATACTTTGATGGATACCTATAAGAGGAGAGTGATAGCCTGGAGGATGCTTTGGAAGAAGTCCAAGGGAATTTCTATGTGTTGTAAAGGGTGTTTCAAGTACAACAACAACCTTTACTTACTCAACGGGAGAAGATTTTCAAGGCCAGATGCAGAGTTGGTGATAAAGTGTGTGAAGTCATCATTGATAGTGGATCATGCACAAATGTTGCTAGTGAGAAGATGGTGAACAAAATAGGCTTGGAGACCAAGGGTCATCTAAGACCATATTCACTTCAATGGCCCAACAAAGACAAAGGCGTAAGGGTAACCAAAAAAACTCTTATCTCTTTTAAGATTGGAAATTATTTTGATGATGTTTTATGCGATATTCTGCCTATGGATGCTTGTCATATTTTGTTGGGGAGGCCATGGCACTTTGATAGGAAGGTTGTGCATGACGGGGTCCTTAATGAGTACGTGGTATGCAAGGTTCCAAAGAAGTTTAGGCTCAAACCTAATCAAATGGGGTGGATTTAGTTTTGAGGAATGAAAAGAAGGAGGATGTTGAGTGTAGGAAAAGAAAAAAGATGAGTGGCATGGACATGTTGATCCTTAAGGAGTGTAAGAGGGATGAATTAAGCCATCAAAGATGAGAGGATATGCTATGCTTTAGTGGTAAAAGAGGTCCAACGAGGGGAGAATGCTAATATGGATTCGAAATTGCAACGAGTATTGAAAGAGTATGCCGACGTGCATCTGGAAGAGTTTCCAAGTGGGCCACCTCCTTTGAGGGGTTTTTAGCTTGCTATTGATCTTATATCAGGAGTTCCATTACCAAACAAACTAGCTTATAGATTTAATTTGGAGGAGTCTAAGGAGTTGTTAGACTGCGGTTATATTCGGGAGAGTATGAGTCCATGTAGTGTTCCAACTTTGTTAGTGCCTAAGAAGGATGGTACGTTGAGGATGTGTATTGATTCGAGAGCCATCAACAACATCACAATTAAGTATAGATCTCTGATGCCGAAATTGGATGACATGTTAGATGAGTTGCATGGTGCAAAGGTGTTCTCAAAGGTTGATCTTAGAAGCAGTTATCATCAAATAAGGACATGGGAAGGGGGTGAGTGGAAGACATCTTTCAAGACTAAGTATGGGTTGTATGAGTGGTTGGTGATGCTATTTGGGTTATGTAATGCACTAAGTTCCTTCATGAGGTTGATGACGGAGGTACTTAGACCATTTCTTGGGATCTTTGTTGTTGTTTACCTCAATAATATCTTGGTATATAGCAAGAGCAAGTTCAAGCACATACAAACTTGAAGAGGATATTTGAAAATGACAAGCTTAGAGAGGTGAAGCTCTATGGTAAGATGGAGAAGTGTGATTTCATGATGGAGAAGGTGATCTTTCTTTGTTATATTGTGAGTGGGGATGGTATTTGAGTTGGTCCGTCAAAGGTGGAAGCTATACAATCTTGGCCTATTCCTATTAATGTCCACAATTTTTGAAGTTTCCATGGGTTGGCCTCATTATATAGGAGTTTCATCAAAGACTTCTTGTCCATTATAGCACTTATCACACAAATGATGAAGAAAGGAGAGTTCCATTTGAATGATCAAGCAACACATGCTTTTGAAGACTTGAAGAGAAAGCTCTCAAATGCACCATAATTATCTTTACCTTATTTTGATAAATTATTTGAAGTAACATGTGATGCGAGTGGTGTAGGCATTGGGGTTGTGCTTTCATAAGAAAAGAAGCCAATTTATTTCTGTAGTGAGAAGTTGAATGGCGCAAGACTCAGCTATTCTATCAAAGATAAAGAGTTCTATGCGATAGTGCATTGTTGGGAGACGTGGATTCATTACTTGAGACCCAGGCCTTTTTTACTTCATCCAGATCATGAGGGTTTGAAGTATTTGCATGGTCAAAAGAAGGCGAGTCTAAGACATGCTAAGTGGATAAGCTTCTTGCTGGCATTTGTGTTCTCTATAAAGCATGTGGATTGCAAAGAAAATGTCATGGCATATGCATTATCGAGGAGGACGATGGTAGTTACCATGATGGATGCAAAGCTTTAGGGGTTAGAGATGTTGAAGAGTCATTATGCCATGGATGATGATTTTACTATGATATTTGAAGAGTGTAAGAAACAAGGGAGTTTTGGAGCTTATGTTATTCAAGATGGGTTCTTATTTAAGCACAACAAATTATGTGTGCCGAAGACTTCAGTTCGAGACTTTCTAATCAAAGAGGTGCATGTAGGAGGAATTTTATTACACTTTGGAGTTCACAAGATGTTGGAGTTGCTGCAAGAGCATTTCTATTGGCCGAGAATGCAAAAGGGAGTAAAAGCCATGGTTGCTAGGTGTGCTACGTGTCAAAGGAGTAAGAGTTTCTTTCACAAAGGATTATATGTACCTTTACTTGTGCATTTTGAACCATGGGAAGGTGTTAGTATGGATTTTATTTTGGGATTTCCTTAGACACAATGAGATAAGGATTCTATTATGGTTGTAGTAGATTGATTTTAAAAAATGGCTCATTTTATTCTATGTTACAAGATCGATGATGCTACACATGTTGCGGATTTATACTTCAAGGAAATTGTGAGGTTGCATTGTATTTCAAGAAGTATTGTTTTAGATAGAGATGTGAAGTTCCTAAGCTATTTTTGGAAGACTTTATGGCACATGCTAGTAACAAAGATTCTATTTAGCACGTCACATCATTCTCAAATGGATGGACAAAACCAAGTTACTAATAGAAATTTGGGTACTTTGCTGAAGGGATTGGCGAGTAAGAGTTCTAAGGATTGGGATGTCAAGTTAGCACATGTGGAGTTTTCTTACAATCAAAGTCCTTCTAATACAACTAGTTGTAGTCTGTTCGAGATAGTATATGGTACTAATCCATATGTGCCGGTTGATATGGTGCTATTGAAGAAGGGTGAAGTGAAGAGTTATGATGCCCAAGAGAGTGGAGTTCTTTCAAAAACTACATCAACGAATCAAGCACAATATTGAGAAGGCAAATAAAGTGTACAAGACAAGAACAAACAAGCATAGGGGCTAACATGTTTTTCAACCAGGATATTTGGTATGGTTACACTTGAGGAATGAGAGATTTCCTAATAAGGAAACAGAAGCGTATGCCAAGGGAAGATAGTCCTTTAAAAGTACTTCAGAAGTCTGGAGAAAGTGCTTATGAGCTCGATTTGCTAGATTTATATGATGGGGTGTGAAGGACATTCAACATTGGAGATATTATCCCATATTATGAAAATGCAAATTTGAGGGAAAATTCAAATAAAAAAGGGGCAAATGTTGCAGGAGAAAACACTAAATAATTGTATTTCATAATTATGGAGCCAATTATTCTTCATTTGGAAAGTGTATCCCATAAATTTGAAGACCAACAGATGGTTACGTTGCTCGAAATGTAACAAAAAAGAAACTAAGAGTCTAAGTTTACATGGCATGAAAGGAGGGAATGACCACATGTATGAGGATTATATTGGTAGGATTTTCAAGAATTATTAATTGATTTAGCTAATTTATTAATTATGTAATAAAGTAGGAGAATAAAGTTAGCATAAAAGTAGTATAATATCTTTTAGCTTGGAATCTTCTGGAATATGCTTTAACTAGTGGTAGAAAGGTTATTTTACGTATGAATATCGAGCATATGGCATTGATAATTGAATATTGAATTGAATGGAAGTTGAATCTCAACATTGAATGAATTCTGTGTGAGTTCAAACTCAAGAAAATCGAATATGTGTGAACGGTTTGGCTTGAAAGTTTTAATCTCTTCATCTGTGTGAATTAGAGATTAATCCATATTTTTTCTACTATTCTTAGTCTATATTTTTATGCCCTAATTACCATCAAATTCCTACTCTAATTTTTGTTTAAACCAAACCCTAAATCGGTATACAAAACCAAAGCCCTAAACCATCCATTCAAAATCCTAAACCATCCATACCATCCAAACATCACTTATTTACCTCTTTTCAAGCCAAACCCTAACCCTAACCCTAACCCTAACCTTCATCCAAACCCTAAATTTTGAAACCAAACATCATTATCAATCCATCATCGAATGCATAGATTAATTAGTGTGTTCCATTCGAACCATCATCATAGTTAAACCCTCATCACTGAATCACCATCATCACTCTTCTACCATAATTTGAAGCACATCATGTTATTTACATCACTTTCAAAGCTTTAGTCTTTTAACTCACCATCACCGTGCATTTATCATCTTATCCAAATTCCATTCGAACCATTATTTCTAAATAATTGAAGATTACACCCTCCCTACACATCCGAACATGTGGACCGACTGGGTTTCTTTCTACTAGCTTGCATGAGAACAACACTTTTGTAGTCTCAAACCTTTCAACTTGAGCTTATTTCTCAAACAAGTTCTTGATTTCAGTGATGAGAGCATGGGTGTCAAACATACGTTCAAAATTTTTCTAAAGGGCTGAGTTCATGTAAGATAGCATTAAACAAGCTACATCCAAAAACTCATCTTTATGCTTATAATAAGCAGCTTAATCAGCACGGGGGCCATTAGTTTTCGGTTCCTCAAGGACTTCCATTTCGAGGAAATGGCGTTTCTTTTCTTGAGTGAGAACCATTATCAAATTTCTATGCTAGTCGAGGAAGTTATTTCCATTTAATTTGTCATTCTCCAGGACCGATCACAGTGAAAAAGTGTTAGTGTTATTATTTGTAACATTAATCTACAAAAAAAAGATATGTAAAGATTTAAAATGTGCTTGTCAAATAATTAGATTCTATATACTTGCAATAGTTAAATAATATCTCACTAAATTTCATTGTTCCTTTGAATCTAGCAATCCAGGACCCATAATTCACTAATGCTTAACTAAGCTTTGGCCTTTCGCTTAAGATATTAGTAATTTTTGTAAGTAACACCTTGCTAATTTTATCCTATGTAACTTCTGGTTGTTGGGTGACATCCAATATCCAAGCATTCCCAACCTTATGCCTTAAGACCCAAAATTGTTTTTGATGGCCTTATGAAGTCCAACCAATGCCTTTAATAGATGATAATCATAAAAAACTATTTGACCGAGATAATCATGAGTGCCCTACTTTGATAGATCCATTAAGTGATGATACTGGTGATAATAACCTAAGGTATTTAAGACTTATATTAAAGGGGAAAAATAAGTATTTAAACAATTCATGAATGATAGCTACGCAAAAAATACAAATAAATATTTGGGGAAAAAATAAGTATTCAAACAATTCATGAATAACCTAGTGGTGGTGGCAGCTAGGCGGCAACGCAAGGTAGCAGTGGCGGCGGTGGAGGAGGAAGTGGGGTTGGAGAGGTGGCTTTTTAGGCTAGAAGAGGGAGAGTGAGATGGTGGCTGTGGTGGTGGTGGATTATTTGGGTTGAGAGGGTTGGAATGGTAGTGGCGCTGGTGGTGGTGGTTGTGGTAGCCGAAGGTGGTGAAGAAGGAAGAAGTGCGAAGGAGAGGGAGGAAAGGAGAAAGGAAGTTAGGGGAGGTAGGGGAGACTTTGCTGAGTGTTTCAAGTGGTAGGAGAGGTGGTGGTTGTGGTGGAGATGGTGGTGCACAGTGACAAGAGGTGCGGTGATGGGTGTAAAGTGGCAGATCGGGGTGCCTACTTTGCATGGCTAGGATGGCTCATGTAGAGGGAATTAGAGGTGGTGAGTGGTGTGTTTCGGTGGAGGGTAATGCAGGGAAGGTTTTGGGCAGCATTTCGGGAAACTGTGCTGGCTAACGGCGGCGAAGACGATGGCACAAGGGGAGGTAATATTTCTAGATAAGGGAAAGAGGGCCAAACGGGGATCTGTTGGGGTATTTATAGGCCATTATAGGAAGGATAAGATAAAGGGGGTAGGTGTGGCTGGGTTTGTTGCCTTGCGGTGGCAGGCTGGTACAAGATTGCAATTTGTAGGTTTAGTTGGGTCGGGGAAGAGAAAAGGCAAGGGAGGAGGTACGCGTGATAGGAAGCGTAGGGTTGGTTGGGGTTGGAAAAGGAAAGGAAAAGGACATGGAGAGAAGGGAGAGAGGAAGGTTGGTTGTATGGTGGCTAGGTTCGTCAGCGGCACAACATTGCAAGTCTCGACCTACTTCGCATGGGAGGGAGAAGGGAGGAAGAAGGAAGGGTGGGTCGGTCGGCCGGTTAGGGTGAAAAGAAAAGAAGGAAAAGAAGAAAAAGAAGAGAATTGGGTGGGTGAGGCAAAGGGAAAAGAAAGAAGGGTTGGCAGGCTGGGCCGCACAGGGAAGAAGAGGGGAAGAGGAGTTAAGCCTCGAAGGGAGGGATGACCTAATCCAGGGGAAGAAGGGGGAAAAAGAAAAAAGGAGAAAAAAAGGAAAGAAAATGAAAAAGAAAAAAGAAAAAATAGGTTGGTTGAGGTATTTATAATATTTTGGTATTTTTGAAAATGATAGCTACGCAAAAAATACAAATAAATAAACAACATAATAATAAGTGTGATATAACATGACCCCTAAACAAAATAAGTTGGCAACCAATTTCCACTCTTGTTCTTCGAACATGACCAGTCTTGAACTTAAAGACAACTCCTTTGCTCTAAGTGTTGAACTCTTATCATTTAGGATGTACCCTATTTCCTAATGATCTAGCTGATAGCACTAATGGTAAATACAAAGGGGGTCATAAAGTACAAGAGATCTATTAATGAAAGGAAATATTTACAAAAGTACTTAATATCTCCCAATCCGTAAAACCATTACAAAAATACATAATGGCACATAGGTCATATTATATAGGGCCATGCTATATCACTATGAAAAATTGCTCCATATGTACATGTACTCATACATTTATTACATAAAATATGATACAATCACGTGTAAAACAAGATAACATGGGGTTAAGGGGTAGTGCTCCGGTGGCGACAATTAAATTAATTACATTAATTTATTGGACTAAATGTAATTAATTGATCACATTAATTAATCAAAATGATTAATTTCAATGGGAAAACCATAATAGATTGATCAAAACAATCCTAAAACCATCCAATATCCATTGGACTTAAGTGTCCTAGATAAATCCCATTTAATTGTCCCATATTAAATTAATCACATTAATTTACTCTTTTTGAATAGGGGTTACTACAATAACTATATTAGCCTAACCTCATTGTATAGGCAATACAAGAGTAATAACATTAGTCTATCCCCATTAAATGTTATTAACAACACTCTGTAGTCTCTACACATTCATGGAATTAAGAGATTAAACCATTCAAATCTACTGAATTAAACATTAAACCAATTCAAATTTGCTTAATCACCAATTGCAAATTTGTAAGATTAAACATTCAAACAATTTGACTTTCTCGACTAAAATTAATCAAATTAATAAGGGTACATATAACATATCAAATCAATTAGATCAAATTAATTTAGATCAATTCCGCTAATCCAATTAATTAGAAAATTAAGTCTAATAAAAATCTAAATAAATTAGATCAAATCAGTTAGCTCTATTCAATTAGATCAACCAATCATTCCACTTAATCACTAAAGAGATTATATTAAAATGGAGATATCAAAAATAAAACACATTCATCAGGTTAAAAGTAATCATAGCTTGCAACCTCTGTTACCACCAAAGGATTTTAGCCAATAAAAATGATGTAGCGGAATAAAATCTAAGGCTAAAACAAACCCAATAACACATGCTAGATTAAGAACGAACCTGCCAGTCATCTAGACTACGTTACTAATTAAATGAATTTCGGTTTGAAGATGAGGATGATTTGATCTACTTATTGATCAAATTTGTAATTACTCCAATCGCTAGGTTTCAAACTTGTTTGATCAAGCGAGTGTGAATTTCGTCACACCTCCACCTGTATCCACACATTATGAATTTGGATCATTTGGGATGTGTGCTTGAGCTAATGATATCACTCTCAATTTCATGAAGAACTATGCTATGGTGGCTAGATTGTTCGCTCCTTAGAAGGAGAGAGAGTAAGAGGGTTATTTATAATAAAACCCTTGCTTGGGTATTTATGCCAAAACACTAGCCCACCATAGTTACTTTGGACTTGGGCTTTAACTACATTAAAACCACTTGAGCTTTAAAGAGAAATTAATCATATTAATATTTCATCGTACCTAATTTATAGGTCATTTTTGATCCAATTCGTTTGGTGTGTGACCTTGCAGGTTCACGTAATATAGGCAGTGGATTGAAACTCCTTTCAGGCCCACAAATCATAAGGGGTCACTAGCAAGACGTTATGACTACCTAAATTATAAAAAATTCACATGCTAGACACAACCTATTTATAACCAGTATATTTATCCTTTTGTCACATGATATTCATATTTAACATAGGGAATTAATTGTATCAACCTTACTATGTTCAATCACACACTTTCTCAATCACAAAGTAAGACTAACCTTAAAAAAATGACACCTTGTTTGTATGTGGCCATGCTAACATCGGCCATGCTAACATCAGCCATACTTGTTGATGGGCCCAAATATATCTCTCTGACGTCATAAAGGGAACATCTTGATCAAATATACACCTCTATATAATTCACACCATGTCTGATCATTACTTTTATGATCACCCCAAATAAGGGTAATGTTTGGCAAAGTCAAAACATGATGATAATCATATTGATATATACGAAGATCTCAAGTCAGAGGAAGATACACTATTTAGAGAATACTGATCATAATTTTACACAATATTCAATTTAGTGTCCTCCTACTAGGTTGGTCCAGTACTATTGTAACACCCCCAAATTCACTACTGAAATTTTTTGTTTAAATCAAAAGGTTTAGCAGAAGCGAAAGAATTAAAACCGTAAACTTAGGGTTATTACCGCCACACTTAGTACCAGACCGGTTCATTCTTACCGTTCCGGTACTAAGTGCTAAGGCTGAATCCAATCATCAATAAGTATGAAGTATCATAAAACGCAAGACGACATTTAGCATAAATCGTTAATAAGATATAAGTCAAACAGAAGTTTGAGTACAATTTAGGATTACAACCCCATAATACTTTTTTCTTTAAAAACGGGAAGCGTAATACAAAATATAGCTAACAAAACAATCCTAAAAAAGGATCAGTATCCGGATCGCCTACTCACTCAAGTCAAGCCTTCTACCCCAAAATAGTAACCGATCAAACCTGCATAGGAGGTCTGCTCCCCACCATTGGTGGATCATCACATGACCCATTCAATCAAGGTAGTATCTATACGGGTCCAATACTGAGTAAGGGCGTTGGTGCGCTAAGGCCAAGCATACAATCATACCACACAACACACATAGTACAATCATATAGACAACATGCAATAACCCGCAAGATAAGGTCTGAATACTTTTCTGGTGACTTATTCTTATTTCTCATTACTAATATGTTCATTCCACACATATTCTTTAATAGTCAGTGTGAGTGCGGGAACCCCACTATTATAGCCGGTGGAACGGTCACGAGGGCCATGCCCTGCCACTATTATAGTCGGTCGACCAATCATGAGGGTAACATACCCTGCCACTATTATTTTCCGGTGGACCGGTCTGGCCCCGACTCACAAGGTGTTCCACTGTAAATATTTGTATCTTTCCCATGTCTCTTACCATTAGTCTGATTAGTTGTTGAGCACGGAATCCCCCACTATTATAGGTGTTCCATCTGTAATATATTTGATATCTTTCCCATATAGTCTGATTAGTTGTTGAGCGATCGGAATCCCCCACTATTATTCAGCCAATGGAACGGTCATGTAGGGCCACTATTATCGCCCGGGGATATACATATCCTTGCACACTAACTATTATTTGGTGGACCGGTCTGAGTCCGGCTCAACATCTTTCTCTATAAGTAGTTAGTGTCTTAACATATCTTATTCAAAAGGTCTTCACCATTGATATGCATAAATCATTCTCTTTATGCTTTACACATCACAAACAATAAAATTCCACATTCATAACTACACTTTAATCAATAATACACATGATAACACCAAACAACTCTAAGTAGCCATAACCAACCTTAATTATCCATACCAAACCGTGGTTAACTACTCTTAACCCTATTTTACCATAACAACCATTCTTAGCCATCCCAAACCTTAATTATCCTCAACAACTTGCAATTAGCTACTCCAACCCTACTTAATCACAACGACCCAGAGTTAATCACTCTAAAACCCTAATTCTGTCTCCTCCATACCCTTATACTACTCCACGTACTATTTTCCGTCCAAAATAGTTAGGCACCTAAATAATGATTGCATTACCTCCCTTACGCCCCAAATCGACCTTTCATATGTAAATTTTGCTCTCACGCAAACGTTACACATCCCGTGCAACCTCTCGAACTTTTCACACAAATCCTAAATCCCATACAATCATTAACTCCCATGCAAAACCCTAACTCCACCATGCAAACCCTAATACCACCATACAAACATTAATACCAGCACACGAACCACAACACCACCATGCAAACCCTAATACCACCATAAGCCATTAATATCACCATGCAATCATTAATACCACATACAAACATTAATGCCACCACACAAACCATAACACCACCATGCAAACCCTAATACCACCATAAGCCATTAATACCACCATGCAATTATTAATACCACCATACAAACCCTAATACCACCATGCAAACCATAATACCACCATGCAAACCCTACTACCACCATGCAAACCATAATACCACCATGCAACCATTAATACTACCATGCAACCATTAATTAAACTCTCCCACGAAAAACCATAAAAATCATAAATAAGATTCTCCCACACAAACCCTAGCATTCTCATTTTATTCTTCCACCCATGAGTCATTAAAATATTTAGATCCACTCACTCCCCTCGGTCAATCTCCTTCCCCATCCTCCTTCCTAATATATCAATTCCCTCACATGCATGTCTTACAAGATCACGACACATATCATCACATATACATAATACACATGCCATGTAAACATACCACACATATTTCATCTCCATGTCATACACACGCAACATAATTGATAATGATAAACGTAGGGTACATAGCATGCAAAACACATAATACATGCAGACACACAAGAGGCCTTAGTTACGTCCTTACCTAGGTAGGCACTGGGCTTGGAGCACGCTCCTCTAGCTCCTTAGGGCTCGGATCGGGGTCACCTATGAAAAGGGGAAAAAGCTAAGTATTAATTTACCTTATAAATACTATCAACCCTTATTCTAGTTTAAGGTTAGGGTCTTTATTACTAGAAAGGGTATTATACAAAAACTAGGATTTTTACCTTAGAATTAGTATACTAAATATTAGTAGTCAAAATATATTTATTTTTTTGATACTTATTGTTACACTTATTTTGTTAAACCCATTAGTTCTAATCTTGTAGTAATAGGGTTTATGCTAGCTATAGGAAAATAGTGTTAGTATTAATAAAATAGTGACACTAATGTCTAGTGATAGAAACCCTAGCGTTTTAAGGCCAAGTCTATTAATGGCGTTATATTTGAAATAATAATATTATAAGGTCACAATATTACAAGTAACTATTTCTAAGGGTGATAATGATAATAGTTGTATATTCTTGAATAATAAAAGGGTTCAAATGCTTTTGATTACAACAATAAGGTAGTGATAGTAGTAGTAATAGTAATAGCTAATAATAGTGTCATAGTAATAAGGTTAGGGTTAATGTTAAGTGATATGGTAATAAGGTTCAAGTACTCTTCTTAGTTAACAACCACATGATATTTACTAGCTTGAGTTAAGTAACATAGATAAGAACAAAAGTAGTATTATTATTAACAATAGTGATAAATGTGTTAGGTATAATAATAATAATAATAATAGTAGTAGTAATAATAATAATAATAATAATAATAATAATAATAATAATAGTAATAATAATAATAACAATAATACAACCAAGTAAGGTTAAGCAATAATAATAATAACCATAGTAAGGATAATAGAAACAATAATAATAAAAATTTTAATACTAATAATTATAAAAATAAGACCAAAATAAGTATAATACAAGTTAGGGTTTAAAAGGGATGTTAGTATTAGTAAGAAAATAAGAACATTAATGATGGAGACAATAATAATGATAATAATAATAATAGTAATAATAATGAAAGAAAAAATAATAATAATAGTATTAATATTGGTAGAAAATAGTAGCAGTTATATAAAAGGGGTATTAGGGTTTGGATGAGTGGAGAACCACCTAGGGTCGGTGGTGGTCCGGCGACGGCGGCGGCGGTGGAGGAGGAGAAGAGAGGAAAAGATGGAGGTGGTGGTTAGATGGGAGGGGAAAAGGAGAAGTTTGAGGTGGGGAAAAGGAACAACAGATGAAGGGGAGTGGAGTGAGGGTGGTGGCGTGGCAAGAGGTGGCGGCGCGCGGTGGTTGGCGCGGTGGCCGAGGGTGGTGGAGAGAGGTGGAAGATGGGGGAGGTAGAAGGAGAGGGAGGCAGGAGGAGGTGAAGTCATGGGAAGGTAGGGGAGGGTCTGCTGGGTATTTTGGAGGGTGGTGGAGGTGCTGGTGGCGGCTGGGTTGGCGGTGGAAGGCGGCGCAAGGGCGGTGAAGGCTGAAGGTGGTGGTTTCGCGATGGGAACTTTGCACGGCTAGGGCGGCACGTGCAGGGCAAGGTGGAGGGTGGTGATGGCTTGGTTTTGTCGAGGGAGTTGTAGGGATGATAACGGTGGAAAGCAGTGGCGGCGGCGGTCACCGGCGACGGTAGAAAGCCTGTCTTTTTGAGGCGGCGGAGAGGCAGGGTTTCGGGGCAAAAATCGAAAAGGGAGCTGATCATGGCTACCAATGGGGGGTATTTATAGGCAATTGGGAGGTGGAAGACGACAAGGGAAGAAAGAGACGAGCGGGGCAGGTGTGCAGGTGGCCGGCCGGTGGCAGGCGGTGCGGGTCCTACCATGGCAGGTTAGGTCGGGAAGGGGGAGAAGAAAAGGGAAAGAGAGGGGCACGCGGGAAGGGGAGAGAGGGACTTGGTCAGGGTCGAAAAGAGGAAAGAAAATGGCAGGGAGAGGGGCAGGTGAGGACGACCGGTCGTTGGCTGGTGGCTGCCGGCGAAATCGGGGCTGCAAGTCGACGTTGCAGGTCGGGCTGGGAAGAAGAAGACAGGCAGGGTGGACCGGTCGGTCCAGGGGAAAGAAAGAAAAGAAAGAGGGGGCGGTTCGGTCGGCTGGGGCAATGGGCGACGAGGGGCTGGCAGGCCTGGCACGCGAGACGGGGGAGAAAGGGATCTGGGCCGGTGGGCTGGCCCAGTCGGGGGGAGAAGAATGAAGAAAGGAGAAGGAGGGGGAAAAAGGAAGAAAAGGGAAAATAAGAAAAGAAATAGAATGGAAAATAAATATAATAACTTATGGGGAATTTGGGGTATTTTTGGGTTATTATACATTTATATTTATATATATATTTATTTTCTTTAAAAATCATTATAATAATAATTTAATTCCCCTTTTAGATTAATTTTGGCTATTTTGGGAAATTTTCTTCCACTTTCATTTTGATTAGTAAAATGTCCAAAATTTTCTAAATAATTTATTTATCACTTTCCCTTTATTTTCCTCAATTAATTTCCTCTTTATTTAATTAAGTAATTTATTTTCATAATTTTCCCCTAATAAATCATTATTTTGCCATGATTTCTAAATTAGGGTTTTGGGGTATTTCAACTATGTTCCATAGCATGTATCTATGTTATTAGTTTGATATCTCATATCGATGACTAGTGGAACATGATCATCAACTAATCAGCGTACTAGTTTTATTATCACTAATATCCCGTAATTAGATGATACTAAACTATAATAAGTTCTTAAATAATAATCTTTCTATCATTTATTAGATTCCCACAATCCATTTAAATACTCGATGATCTACATAAATAATAATTACTCAAAAAGATAACAACATTTGTATAAATAAAATCAAACAATTTGCTTTTTAAAAAGCACAGTCACTAAACATTCAAATACAAATCATCAAGTATGATTAGTTCCAGGGAAAATCTCCATCAACTCCTTCCCCCTTTTTTTTTTGATAATCACATCCATGAATGACACTGTCTTCTCCATCTTTCCCACCCTAGTTATTGTCTCCATTTATTATCGCTTGCCACCACTAATGACTAAACACCATCATTTCCCTAAAAAACCAACCACCACTACCTCCCAATCATTTCCCCTCGCTGTCACCCAACCATCACTATTCCATTTCCTCTCCCCACTATGCTCTATTTCATTTTTGTTGAGGAACTCAACCATGCATGCCTTACACACTCCAATCAGGCCTCTCTTGTATGACACATACATGAATTCATGCACAACCAGTGCATGCCTTTTCATCTTGCTCATGTGTATTGCGCAGAACTTGTGTACACTATTCTCCCCTCACTTATTCATGTCTTGCCTTCTTGACCTTTGCATGTGCTGTATGCATGCCTTGCACCTTATACGTTCCTTTGACATAGTCATGCCTTCTTCGTAGGATGCCTTGTGCTCCACTCTAACACCACTATACATTCCACGATACTCCCTCATAGCCAAACCCTCCATTTGTTTTGGTTATCCCCATTTATACCCTCCTTTACCTTAATTATTCCTCGGTTTTATTCGTAAGTTCTAGTTGTGTTTAACTCTTGTTTTGTAGTTTTTTTTTCCAATATTAGAGGATACAAGTTAGGCTTACATTATGAGAAACTAGTGTTCTCTTTAGCAAGGATACACAATGTAGTTAGGGATTGTATATGGAACGTGTATTTGTATATGATATCCTTTGGTAATGTTACATTGATAGTGTTCTCATGATAATGTCATTTTATGATATCTTGCCACGTAAGATGGAAAAGTGAGAAAAGAATATAAAAGTATGCATTTATGTATATTATAGGTTGACATGAATCTAGATACATGGTATCTATATATAACTAGGGTTATGTATGTCATGACTATAAAAATATTGGATGTTGAAATTCATTGATATTAGGACTTATAAGGTCTTTAAGATAATATGAGTATTTTGGCTATTGTAAGGGCATTATGTTCATTTAAAGGTAATATAAAAAATAATCATGGCTTGATGTATTTTGAGCATGTTATAAAATATTTCATAAGTATTGTGATTAAATGATTGTAACACCCCCAATTTACTAGTTGAATATTATTGCTTTTGTGAAAGCGTTAAGTACCAAATTACAGGATGTTGCTGACACATTAGCATAAGTCCAACTCCCTCGCCTTTCTTATGCCAAGTGTTAAGGATAAAACTAACCATAATTAAAGTAAATTAACCAAACTAGAATAATACATAATAGAAGTTATGGATAAATGTTATAGTACAATAATATAATAAAAATAGATTAAGGTATATAAGAATTCAAAAGAAAATCGATCATAACCAAAATTATCACCCAAAGGTACGACATCGATTTTCCCTAACTCTTCGACGTAAATGCCCACTCTAAAAATGGAACCTCTTTCTAAGGACTCCACTTATCCTTCCCTATCTTATATGCTTCATGCCATTCCATAGCCCTCACGTTGTCATCTGCAAAAGTAGTATCAGTATGACTTCTTTATAATGAGTAAATCATTATGCCTCACATGAGGCAGCGTATCCACATTTCACACAGTCACACAAAATTCAAAAATCACACTTGAGCACAGAGCATGAACCATAACCATATACAATAGTCATGGAGCTACATATATAAACATCCACTATCAAATTCAATAGGAAAACATACCAGCTAATTTGTCATCATTTCAAGGTACAAAGTCATATTTGATTATTTAAATACTTTCCAAACATAGGGGTATGACGTTGAGGCAACTACCAATACAACACTCCAAAATAATACCAAGATAGGGTAATGAGGCGTCTACCAAACCAACAAATCTTAAACAAACTAAGGTACAACACTGAGGTGACTACCAAACCAACAAATGTAAAACAATAACAAGGTAGGGCACTAAAGTGACTACCAAACCGACAACTCATTTCTTTTCATTTTCTTAAACAACCAGTATTTTGATTTTTTACTCATTTGAGGGAGATACAAATTAACTCAGAGACATAGTGGCACACCTGGTCATATTAGCATCAAAAGGTAACACAATAACCTTACCTCTAACCTAGTGACACAACGGTACACCTAGTAATACCAGCACATAAGGCAATATAGTATCCTTTCAACCTCGGTCACCTAGTCCTTAAGTATCAATACCCCATATAAAGCTCGTAGGTCATCTATAGAGTATAGTAGGGCCTTAAAATAGAGCACAACTGCACATCGATGAACAAAAATTAATAGGGCTAACACCTCACCTCTATGGTAGTGACCCTTAGAGAGAAACCATTTCCAACTTGAGGTCTTTTCTTTAAGTATTAATATTTTATGAGGTGATCATATAAGTTTTATACGACACAACAATTTTCATTTTCCATACTTAATAATTTTCCATTTTTTATTTCAATTATCTAGAGAAACCTTAAGGTCATAGTTTAAGTCAAGAAAAGTCAAAGTTAAGATCAACCTACCAAAATTCCAAGGCTTAACTAGAATTCAATTATTTGTCAAAAATAAATTAGTACAAAATTACCAAAATATCCTTTAAAATCCTAGATTCACCATTTTATTCATTTTCATTCCAAACAATATCATTATGAGATATTTGTCATGAAAAGGAATAAAGGTAATATTCCACATTATTCTAGCACATAGGTAATCTTTACATTTTGGCAACTAACTATTTTTCACTTTTCTTACATTTAGTGGGCTACAACCATAAAACCTTAATTATTCAACTCCGACTTACCACATCTTCCATGTAGCATGTACGTACACATTTAGAGCATAATACATCATTTAACTAGAAAAATTATCATCGTAGCACATGTAGGAGAATATCTCTAACCCTTGGTTATGCGAATAGAATTTATCATTAGCTAACCCTAATCATGCACATTTGCTTCCATGTGATATGTCCTTATCATAACTACCATGCTTGAGTGATAATGATGCATTTACCATGAAATTTGAATCATAACTTGATAATAATGAAAACCCTAACAAAATCCTAGACATGCGGACATAAAAATTTGACATATTATCATGTGTATAGCTTAACTCTCATAATCATGCATATCATCCCTTTAATATATTATCATTTTATTATGAATGCTATAATACCTAAAAAGCATACTAACATGCTCGCATATAAATTCTACTATCTTATGAGTGATTGGATTTACCTAATCCAAGCTTACACAAAAAGAATTCTTCTCCATAGTCCTCAAGAATTACCTAGGAATTTAACATCCAAACACGATTGTATTTTTTTTGGTAAGTAAGTAAAGTTTTATTACTATCAAAATGAAGATATGTACAAAGCTAATTTAGTCCACCAAAACATCTATACAATCCTTCCATTGGTCATACTTATTTTCACGATGAGAAGCAACATTTCTACTTGACAATATGGAAAAAATATCTTTAAGAAGCATATTAGAGTGTCAAGATTTATTACTAAAGATTCTAGTAATCCTTTCCTGCCAAATGGTTCCTATGAAAGTGACAAATAGGGCGCTGAGTATGTCCTTCTTAAATTTTGTCTCCCATGAGTGGATTTGATCCCTCTTGTAAAAAGACTTCCTAATCTTCATCCAAATCTCCTTACTATAAGGGCAATCAAACATAAGGTGTTGAAGATCCTCCTCTTGTGTGGTCATGCACAATATGCACTCAACATCCTCAAGAAGGTTTAGCTATTTTAGCCTTGCCTTTGTCATCAATATGTTTTGAATAGCCAACTAGGAAATGAATTGGTGCTTGGGAGCAGCCAAACTACACCAAGGAATATTCCACCACCAAACTTTCTCACCATGATGCCTAATAAGATCATACATACCTTTTATACAGTAGGATCCATCATTCTTTGTGATTTTTGTCAAAAACTAAGAATCAAAGAAAAAAAAAATCATGGAACTGATGTCTAAGATTAAATATTTGCCGCAGATGCCAATATCACTTATGGAATGAAGTAAAGGACCACAGGGATTGAGAGCTTAGATAAATAGAATGAACCCATTTAGCCCAAAGGGAATCCTTTTTGCAGTATAAATTCTAAAGAATTTTCCTCACTGCCACTTTATTCTATTGATGCACATCAATTAAGCCCAGACCTCCTTCTCTTTTAGGTAGGAAAACCTACTTCCAAGATACTAGAGCTTTCTTTGAAGAGTTTATCTTTCTAGTCTAGAGGAGTTGCCTACACATACATTCAATTTGCTGGATCAACTTCCTCGGGAGAATAAAGACTTGAGACTAATAAAGCTAGAAGCTAAAAATAATGGACTTCAATAGATGAGTTCTTCTAACATAAGATAGCATATGGGAAGGCCACCTTGTAAGCTTCTTTGCTATTTTCTATACCAAATCTTGAAGCTGGGAGGTAGTTAATATTGTAGATGATAAAGGAACCCCTAAGTACGAGAAAGGAAAACTACCCTCAGAGAACTTAGTATGGTGCATGATATGAAGTTTTGTAGTAGCATCCACACCCCCAAAATATATGCTACTCTTTTGAGGGTGAATAATAAGACCACACCTTTCAGAGAAATTTTGAATAACCTGGATAAGACTATTAACTAACTTAAAATCACCCCTAAAAAAGAGGAGCATATCATTTGCAAATGTTAAGTTAATAATCTTCAAGTCTTTACATTTAGGATGCCCTTTAAAAACCTTATCATTCTATAAGAGCTTGAGAGATCTGGCAAGGTATTCAGCCACCAACACAAATAAATAAGGAGATAGAGGATCTACTTGCCTTAGCCTTTGCTAAACTTTGAAAGGCTTTGTCAGTTCACCATTTAAATAAAGAGAATAGGAGACACTGGCTACACAAGCCATGATCCATCTAAAAAATTGTTGAGGAAAACCATAAGCAAGAAGGATTTGTTGCAAAAAACCCCAGTAGACTGAATCATAAGCTTTCTTAATGTCAAATTTTTATCATGCATCTAGGAGATATATGTTTTTGAGAACATTTCCTAACCAGCTCAGCAGCTAGTAATATATTTTCACCAATATGCCTGCCTTTGAAAAAATCATATTGAGCCTGATTGATGAGATAAGGCATTAAGGTTTGCAATCAAGCAATTAAAATTTTGGAAATGATCTTGTATAAAACTCCGCAACAAGCAATAGGCCTATCGTCACTTACCCTGATAGCATTGCCTTTTTTTGGGAATGAGAGTTAGAGAGGTAATATTGAGCTAGGGAGGAAGATATCCTGACTTGAAAAAATCTTACACTCCATAAGTGATATCTACCCCTATAATCTCCCATGATTTCTTGAAGAAAATAGAAGAAAAACCATGAACACTAGGGGCTTTGTAGTCTCCAATGGTAAACATTGCCTCCTTAACTTATTGAGAAGAAATAGGAGAAAGAAGCTGATATTTATGAGAATCATGCAAAACTAGACCCTAAGAAATAGTAGCAGAATTAACCAAGCCAGTACCACACCCTTTAGTGCTAAGAAGCTCTTTGTAGAACCTAAGAAAGGAATCTAAGATGCAGATAGGATATAAGGTGACATCCTCTGTAGATTGTTTAATTTGTTGAATAGAATTCATATTTTGTTTACCCTTCAATCTAGCAAAAAAGTATTTATTATTTGTATCCATCATATTCAACCAGTGAATTTTTGATTTCTGCTTGAGAAAACATTCATAACATCTTGATAAAATTTTAAAGTGAGCTTCATACTCATGCATTGGTACTTTTAGATCATGATTAGTAATATCCTACAACAACTTATTTTGAGCCTCAGATAAGGCTTGCCTTGCCTCCTCCAATTTATGGTCCAGAGAACCATATTTAACCCTTTTAAACTTCTTAAAAACAAGTTTCAATTTCTAAAGAAGTTTTTAAATATGTAGAAGAGGGTTAATCGTTGAAGGCCCTTCCCAATGCTCCTTTATAATGTCCAGAAACTAACGGTGATTAGTCCAAAATTATTAAACCTGAAAGGTTTCTTCCTGTTAGCATGCAACCCTATATGGACTTGAATACTATAGTGGTTAGATAGCATGGGGGAGTTGAAAGCAGTAGAGGAATTAGTGTACACATTAAGCCATGGCACATTTACCATAGCTTTATCAATCTTATAAGCAATAGGATCATCACTACTCCTTTTATTCATCCAAGTGAAAAAATAGTCGTAACCCTTCAAATCTCTCAGACCCAACAGATTTATGCAGTCAGAAAAAAATCAAGGATGTTCTGAGGATATGGAGATTCCCCTCATTGATTTTCATAACTATAAAGAATGATGTTAAAATATCCCATTAAAATCATAGGATGGGAAATCCTTTTTTTTTTTTTCAGTTTCAACTTGGACCATAAACCTTTCCAGGTAGCACCAGAATTGAAAGCATAAATGTAACCCACAACACATTGCACCTTTCCATCTAAAGTCTTGGCATCACACAAAATGCCTCGAGCACATGAAGGAATATGATTCACAATCCAAACCAAAGGATCCCATAACACTCACACTCGCCCATTTTCATGATATTGATAATTATTGAGCCACACCGATTCCTAACTAAACCTATTTTGATGTTAGCAGCCTTGTTAGCTTTAACTCTTATCTCTAGTAAACCAATAAGGGATCACTTAATTTTATTGATCCATCGATAAACCTCCCTTTGTTTCTATGGATCATTAATGCCCCTCATATTCCAGCTAGCAAACATGGGCATCTGAATCATGAGGGTGCCTTGTCAGTTCTTGAATGTGACCTAGGCAGATACCAACACTAGTGTCTCTGAGAGTATGAAACCTATTGCCACCACTACCACTAAAGAGAACATAATGAGGACTTGAAGCATTTGCCTTTGAGGTACCAGGCAAGCCTGACCTGTGTTCTGTTATAGAACCTGAATGGACAAAATCCCTATTCTCGGAATTTTTACCTCCTGCATCTTCCTTAACAGTTGAAACATGCCTTCTGTCCCTGACCACCTTCCATTCTTGGTAAACCCGAGGCTCAACATAAATAGATTTCTTCTATAGCTTCCAACAATTTTGGTCATTATGAGAAGGATCAAGACAGTGCTGACAGAAAGATGGCTTCCATTCAAACTGAACTGGTTGATTAATAATAGAACTATCTGGGTCCCTGATCAATATTGTAACACCCCAATGGGGCATTTCAAATATGGTCTCACACAGAGGTTTTTTAATATCCACTTCCACTAACACCCTATGATAAGCAATTATATCCTTCCTGAATGTGATAGCATCGGTGTAGATAGGGGACCCAATTGAACTAATAATCATACTTAAAGACTCAGCAGACCGATACTCTAAAGGTAGCTGGGGTAATTTAACCTACAAAGGAACAAATTAGAATTCAGATTTTGAGAGCTTTAGTTTCCTTTGCCATATTTTTAAAATTAAAGGTTTTCTATAATAATACCAATATTGAGACAAGATCCATTCACAATAAGCAATAGAAGCAAATTTAAATAAAAAGTACCCTTCATCATGACATAATTTTAGGAGGAGCCACATGAATCCATTGAGTTTTCACAAAACCCAACATTTGATTAAAAGTAAGATCATGCCCATATACATAGCCTATCAAAGTATGTTGCCATTCCTCCAATTTCTTATCAACTTCCTCCTTTACTAGGTTAACCACAATTTATCCCTCTTCAATCATTGGAGGCATATATTTTAGAGGCATACATTAATTGAGGCTACGATTATAAGCAATTTTATCCCTCCAAGACACTCCCATATTCCCAGAATTCTGTTGATTTAGGTTTTGATCAAACTCATGCACAACTCCCCCAGCAGCAGGCCTTCGAACCAAATCAATATTGTGATCTAGAGTCACAAAGGAAGGAATAAGATTACCATCAATTTCAATTCGATCATCACTCAATTCAGGTAATAAGGCAGCCTCAAGAAGATTAAGAGTCAACTGTGAATTCAAATTATGATTATCAGAGATAGGGTTTGGATATTGGTCATCAATTGCATCCCCTTCCACAGGAACCCCCATCAAATTCATATCAGAATCATTAAATCCATCAACTATGCATCCTCTTGAATCAACAATAGGGTCAAAACAATTCGACAATATGATATTATCATCCCCTACATCTAAAGCAAGATTGGTTCCTTTCTTCACCACATACAGTGAATTAGTCCCAATTTTGGAACTTCTCAACACCCATTGATGGCCGAATTTGCCAGACCTAGCCATCGATTTCTTCTTGCTAGCCATCAACCACCGTGAGTACCACCAATAGGAACTAGGGAGGCGACACAACCAGATGAGAGAAAACTCTTATTATAGATGGAATGAGGATTCAAAACAAAACATATGTATTAGTATATAATATTACATAAATAATTTAAGGCTCACTAACTGGTCAAAAAGGAAAGAGGAAGCCAGCGAAAAACTTTGCACTAAAGGATGAAGCTTTTCGCTGAGAAGGTAAGGATGAGCTCAGTTGTCTTGACTGGTGCTAGGGAGGCACAGAAAAAAAGAATGGAAGGTTCTAGGGAGGCCACTAATGACATAAAAGGTGAAGAAAATGGGGGAAGAAAAGGTGGAACAAAGGGTTGAAGAAGAAGATAAGGGCTTCGGTGAAAAATATGTACAGTACAAAAGGGGAAGCTTTAGAAAAAATGACCAAAGGTGGGAGAGGTTGGCTTCTATGGGTTAATGTGTAGGTTGAGGGGTGGTTTCAGGAGGAATTACTAAAGGTGAAGGGGGTGGAATGACATGGTCAATTGGTGGTGTGGTGGTTAATTCGGTGCGGAGAGCTAAAGACAAAAGAAAGGGAGAAATTGCGCAAAGGATAATGTGGTTTTAGGAGTTTTGACGTGGGTGATGGGGGGTTGCGGTAGAGGTTATTAGTGTAGGGTGTGGAGGATTGGTGATTGTGGCCAATGGTAGGGTAAGGAGTTCTGTGGGGGTTGGTGTTATAGTAAATAAAAATGGTGTTGGAAGGAGAAAATGATGGTGGAGAATGGCAAGGAAAATTTCTTCATGAGGAAGCTTAGGAGAAGAAGGAGGTTACAGGTTTGGTCGAGAGTTTTGGCACAATAGAGGAGGGAGAGGATAAGAGATTAAGAATAGGGTAGTGTGGTGGAAAATGAGAAGCAAAACAAGGACAGGAAAGCATGGGGGATAGGGGAGGTATGGTGCAAATGGTGTAGGGTGATGGTTCTAAGGAGTAAGGTGCCGGGGTAGAGGGAGTAGAGTGAGAAAAAGAAATTATAGAATTGATTAGTGGATATGTTAGGGTAAATATCTAGGTAAAGAATTAGGAAAAAATATGTGGGTAAAATTTATTGGGTTAGGTTTACTCGATAAAACAGATACTATTTACAATCTATCTTAGATTTAAAATTTAATATGCATCCTCTAGTAAATTTTAACCTAATTAATTTTTATATCTAATAAGTAATCATAATATTACACATATTAGCAATATCTTTATTATCAAATATCCTAAAATAATTATTATAGCTAATACACATAATTACCAGTTATAATTAGGGTTCTAATAACGGGGTATTATAATGATGGTTGAGTAAGACATATGTTACCTAATATGAGGTTTTGAGGCTTTTAGTAAAATAAGGGTACTTTGGTTAATAAGGGTTGAATTCAGATTTTTGGTGATTTTAGGAAGGGTAATAGACTTTAAATATGCTAAGTAGTTGATAAACTCAAACACTTTAAATATTTTAATAATTTATTACCCTCATTTACATGTTCTTTGGTGTGAGCTCCTTATATTTTGACCTAGTTTAGTTCCTTAGTTCGTGTTACTACTCTCATTATGCAGGAAATGTTAGTGCTAAGCAAGGAATTGGAGCATATTGAGAGTCAAGAGGAGAATATGAAGAAGCTACATGGCCTCCCAATGTCTAACAACATGGGATTGTTGAAGTGGAGTAGAAATCATGGTAAAAGTGAAGTTTCTAGACCCAACACAGCCTGCCAGTATTAAGCAACATGGTTATGTAGGCTTTCTACATGAATACTCCAATCTTAACACGGTTGTGTTGGGTGTCAATTTTTGTTTTCTCCGCACGATTTAATGGAGATAAATGGTTACATTAGTAGCATATTTTTTTTTAGACCTAATAGAGCACAACCTAAAGGATACTTAGAGTCTCCAGTTCATCCTTTTGGATTTTTATTTATTTATTTATCTTGTTTGGCCTTAGAAATCAAATATTCATATCATCAACACATTGGTTCTATTTTCTTACCCATTTCTCTATTTATTTCATCTGTCTGATTTCTCTATTGTGTTTATTGATTTAGCTATGAGTGAGTAGATTTCTTTTTTGGGATTCTATCTAAGTTGTAAATTAATGATAAATTAATTTAATTTTTGTTTTGATTGTATGAATTCTTGATTTCAATTGTTAGTTCTTCATTTATGGTTGAGTTGCTTGATCTTTGATTCGACTAGATATAGTTTCATAATCAAAGAATTGAATTTTAAAGATTAATAACTGTAAAAATAACAATTGAATGGGAGAATCAAACCATGAAATTAGGCTAGAGTCTTTTGGAAATTTTATTGATTTAACACAAAATGTAATGGATTTGATTTGATTTTATGCCATGAAAATAAGTACGACTTTTATTCCTTAATATTTAATTTAGGTTATATAACCCCCATGGATTTAAGTAATTGTTTGGCAATTGAATTAAGTATTCCTTAAATATCAATATATGATGATAATCCAATCCTAAGCTTTTAATTAGATTTTTCATACTAATCTTAACATCGCCAATTGATTTTATTTTATTATTTTTTGCTTACTATACGAATTTGATTTATTTAGATAACTAAAGAGTAAAGTTTCAGCAGTTAATGATGAAGTTTATATGGGATCCATCTTTGACATGCTATAACAAATCCATCTGCTTGAAGATTTAGCTCATCAAGTTTTTGGTCCCATTGTTGGTGGTTGTTGATATTGAGTCATTTGTTATTTGGCTAGACTAGATTTCCATTTTCTTTTCACTTAGTCTTTTATTTTGATATTAGATAGATTATCGTTTGCATTCTAAGGTACTTTTATTCAATGACCTCTTAGACTTAGACCTTCAGTTGAATAAAATTACAAAATCAAGTGAGCGTTAAGAGAGACAAGGAAGTAGGTATGTGAGACCCAAGAAAGTACTAGTTCAGAAATCATGGATAAACATGAGGAAGTTAAAGATCAAAATCACTCTCTTAAGGAGTTTGTATATCTGTATCCATATGGAACACAATTAAGCATATGAAATCATAATGTAGTGGCTAATAATTTCAAATTGAAGCTTGTGCTTCTTAATATGGTGCAACAAAATTTGTTAAGTGGAAACCCAATAAAGGACTTGAAATTATGCATCTCTATATTCCTTAAATAATATGACACCTTGAAGAAGAATGGGCGTCAGATGAAACAATTTGGCTCTAACTATTTCCATTCTCATTCAGGGATAACGATAGATTTTGGTAGCAATCACTCCCTCTTGGGATCATCACCGCTTGCAACGAACTTTCACAGGATTTCTTGAACAAGTATTTCCCTTATCCAAGAGGATTCAACTAAGGAATCTTATTACTAGTTTTTGTTAGAAAGATGGTGGGTCATTTACGATGCGTGGGAACATTACAAGGACATGTTGAGAAAGTGTCCACACCATGGGTTAGAGGAATGTCTCTTGATTCATACTTTATATAATGGCATCCTTTACAACACAAGGATGGTATAGATGTAATAGCGGGAGGGAATCTTATGAACAAAAGCATAACAAAAGGAAAATAATTATTTGAGGACATGGCTCAAAACCACTACCAATGGTCAAGTGAGCACTCTTCTACCAAGAAGGGTAGAAGTTATGATCTTGATGCACTTGATCATCTTTTTTCTAAAGTTGATGTATTATTTCAGTGGTTTGATAAATTAAATGTGAATGTATTCACTTAGTTATATGATGTTTGTGTGAATTGTGGAGTTGCAGGATGTTCATCATTGGAATGTTAATCCATTTCTCCTTCACTCAATGATGTAAATCTTGCATATCACATGAGTTATGTGAATAATTTCAATAAAAATGGATACCCCTTCACTCCTACTTATGACTGAGCAGTTAAATCCTTTGAATCATTTGTACAAGAACCCACCACTTAATCCCATTCCTCAATTGAATTTTAGGCCCTCAAGATCTCAAAACCCTAGACCACCTTTTCCTAACTCTCCAAAATCTAATCTTGAGTCATCGTTGGGGAACTTTACGGTATCTTAGATTAATAAAAATTGAGGATTTGGGGAATGTATTAAAGAGCTTAAGTCTAAATATGATTCCATTGCAACACATAATAAGATGTTGGAAAACCAACTCTTTTAGGTGTCCCAACAAGCTGTTTCATCTTCTAAGCCTTCTAGAATGCCTTTGGGGCATCTAAAAAGTAAGCCTAAAGGTTTCATCATTGCCATATCACTTAGTTGTGGGAAACTGCTAGAAGGTCCCATTTTGAGGAAGTTGAGAATGTGAGTGAGAAAGTTGAAGATGTGTCAAAAATATAGTGATGAATTAGTGAATATTGGGAAAGAGGGTATATTAGGAAAGGATATAAGGGTAAGAATTATGTCCGTCCACTACCACATCAGCCTCCATTACCCTTTCATTAAAGGCAAGTTAGGGAAAATTTGGAAAAATAAATTTGGAATATTGTATAAATTCTAAAAAAAATTGTATATTAATATTCCATTTGTTGAAGTCATTTCCCAAATGCCCTCATATTCTAAATGTTTCAAGGAATTTTTTTTCCAAAAGGAGATGGTTAGAGGAATATGAGATTGTAGCATTTCCCTAAGAGTGTAGTGCTATCATTCACAATAAGCTACCACCCAAGCTAAAGGACCCATGTTCCTTCTCTATTCCTTGTACTATTAATGATCTGTCCATTAACCATGCTCCACTAATCTTAGTTCTAGTGTAAGTTTAATGGCTCCATATATTTCTAATAAATTACAAGTAAGAGGCATGAAGCCAACAATTATTTCCCTTCAATTGGTAGATTGACTAGTAAAACGTATGGAAGGTATATCTATTTTATTTGGTAAGTGTTATGTTCTAGTTGATTTTGTTATTCTTGAAGTAAAGGAGGATGCTTAGATTCCTATTATATTGGGAAGACCTTTTCTGGCTCCCGCTGGAGCAGTAATCGATGTGAAAAATAGAAAATTCTTTTTCAATATTGGGGATTAGAAAGTGAATTTTGACTTAGATTCTCTAATGAATTTTCCATTGATTACTAACACTTGTTGTAGGATAGACACCATATATTTGATGATTGGAGAGAACTTTGCTAATTTTCTCTCAAGTGCTCTACTTGAAAAGTTTATGGTACAGTATGAAGCACTTGATGAAGATGATGATGTAGGAATTTAGTCAAGCGAAACACAACGCAGCGGAATAAAATCAAAGGCTAAATTTACCAGGAACATATGCTAGATTAAGGACGAACCTACCTGTCACCCGTACTAGGTTATGATTGAATCAGAATCGGCTTGAAGTTGTTAATGGTTTGATTGATTTCTTGATCCAATTGAGTTTATTTCAATTGCTGGATTTCAATCTCCTTTGAGCGAGCGAGTGAGAATTGTGTCACACCTCTACCGGTATCCACACACTTTGAATCAGAATCACTAAGGAAGCGTGCTAGCGCCAATGGAACACTCTCTCAATTTCATGAATAACCAGCGCTGGTGGCTAGGTTATTTTCTCACACTTAGAGAGAGAGCAAAGAGGTTTATATATAATAAAACCCTAGCTTGGGTATTTATATTAACACTCACACTCTAGCCCACTTAGTGGCATTGGACTTGGGCCTTAATCACATTAAAACCACTTGGACTTGATGAGATATTAATCATATTAAGATCTCATCTTATCTTTTTGATCCAGTTCAGTTCGCTGTGCGACCCTGTAGGTTAACGTAATATTGGCAGTGGACCGAAACTTCTTTTGGGCCCACAAATCATAAGAGGTCTCTAGCAAGAAGTTATGACTACCCAAATTAAGCAAATGTCCTATGCTTGACATAACCTATTAATAACCCATATATTTGTCCTTTTGTCACACGATATTTAGATTGAACACAACGCATTGGTCGTGTCATCCTTACTATGTTCAATCACACTCTTTCTCGATCACCAAGTAAGACTAAGCTTAAACAAACGACACCTCGTTTACACATGGCCATGCTAACGTTAGTCATACTTGTTGAGGGGCCCAAAGATATCTCGCTCATGTCATGAGAGGAACAAATCCCATCTTGATCAACTATGTGCCTCTATATGATTCACAACATGTATAATCAATACCTTTATGATCACCCCTAATAAGGGTAATGATTGAAAAAGTTAATATAGAATGATCATCATACTGGCAAATACGAAGATCTCAGGTCAAAGGACGATATACTATTTGGAGAAGACTGATGACACTTTGCACAATATTTAATGCAGTGTCCTCCTACTAGGTCGGTCCAATATCATGTTCCATAACATGTATATATGTTATTAGTTTGATATCTCATATCAATGATTAGTGGAACATGATCATCAACTAATCAACATACTAGTCTTATAATCACTTATATCCCTTAATTAGATGATATTAGACTAGGGACAGTTCTTGAATAATAATCTTTCTATCTATTAATAGAGTTCCACAATCTAGTCACATACTTGATTATCTACATAAAGAATAATTATTCAAAGGGATAACAACATTTGAATGAATAACATCAATTGATGCTTTTATTAATAAGCACAATCACTAAATATGCAAATACGAATCATAACATATGATTGGTTCTATGGCATATTTCCATCAGATGAGGCACTAGTTACTTATGCTACATACTTAGGGATATCCTTTTATATTCCAAAGAAGCTGAGACATTGGTTCAAGTTGAGAAGGATTTGAGTAACAAAATTCATGAGGAGAAGATTTCAGCCAAGGTAGAACTAAAACCACTTCTTCTTTCACTCAAAAGCGAGTTCTTGGATCTAATGGTGAATATCCTATGATTGTGAATAATAACTTGATTAACGAGGAAGTTGAGAAGTTAATTAAGGTCCTTCAGTTGCGTAAGGATGCGATAGGCTATTCCATTAATGATATCAAATGTATTAGCTCCTCTATTTGCATGCATCAAATTTTGTCAGAAGAAAGTTACAAATCCTCCATCAAACATCAAAGCCAATTGAAACCGAACATGAAAGTAGTTGTAAAGAAATTTGTACTGAAATTACTTGATGCCAGGATGATCTACCTTATCTCAGATAGTGAGTGGGTGTGCCTATTTTCCCTTCCATTTATTGACCAAATGTTGGAGAAGTTGGCCAAACACTCACATTATTTATTATCTAGATGGGTACTCAAGATTCTTTCAAATCCCTATTCACCCTAGTGATAAAGAGAAAATGACACTTAAAAGTCCATACAACATATTTACTTACCGAATGATGCTATTTGACTTGTGTAATGCTCCAGCCACCTTCTAACAATGCATAATGGCCATATTTTCTAATTTTATTCAAAACATTATGGAAATGTTTATATATGACTTTTCCATGTATTGAAATTTTTTTATGATTTCTTGCATAACCTTGATAAAGTGTTGATATGGTGTAAAAGGTCAACTTGGTACTCAATTGGGACAAATTTCATTTTATGGTACAAGAAAGAATTGTTTTATATTATTTAATACAAATCAAGGAATTAAAGTTTATCATGCTAAGATTGATATCTTTGCTAATATGTCACTCCAACAAATTTAAAAAGAGTAAGGGGTCTCTTGGACTATGTCAGGATTTATTGGTGTTTTATTAAATATTTTTCAAATATTAATAAACCCCTAACCCATTTACTTGACATAGATGTTCCTTTTATATTTAATTAGTCTTTTCTCGATGGTTTTGACATGTTGAATGGAGCTTTGACAATTGCTTCAGTAATGAGACTACCTGACTAGAACCTTCCTTTTAAAGTGATGTGTGATGTAAGTGGCTATGCTATTGGTGTTGTACTTGGGCAAATGAAAGAAGGGAAAATTTTAATACCCCATCTTTTCGTAAAGTGTTGGCTGGGAAATTATGCCAATTTTTGGTGTTTGATTTTGATTTGCAACAATGATTGGGTTTGATATAAATATGGATTTGAAATGAGGTTGGAAAACTAAATTAAATAAGTTTTTTAGGTGAACCAATTGATTGGTTTATCATTTATGAAAAATTATTTTTACTTGACAAAACTGACCAATTGGTTGAGGAACCGGTTGACTAGTCTTTATAAAAATCGACTGGTAGCCTAAACCAGTCGATTGGTTTATCGAGTTGGGTATAATTTCAAAACTCAAAATTTAAAAATAGTTTCTTATAGTAAAATGGAACCTTGATAAACCAATCGAAGTTGTTCCCAAAATATTCTTAACACTTTTCATGATGCATTTGGCTCAAAAATACTACCTTAGATCAATCTGAGGTGTCAATTGTGATAATTGAGGGGGAATATGACCTCATCTTTTTCTTCTCCCACATCTCCCCTCCGCACATTTATGTGATCATTACTTCTATATCACACTCAATTGTGCTTAGATAGTAGATTCCTTCCAAGTTGACCTTCCATTTCCACTCTTCTGTATTACATTTTTGGAAAAATTCACCTACACTCGCCTAGAATCACCATTTAAGATTTGGAGGATAGATAAGCATATATTAGATCAAATTTGTCTATTTAACTCAAAGTCAAAAGGTAATAATTAGGGTTTTTAATCTATTCCTAACTAAGATTGTGTTTTATATCGATTTGATGGCTATAAATAACCCTAATTATCCTTTCTATTCACCTTTCTTTTAGCCACCAAAATACTTTTAATCTCTAGCACTCACCTTCTCCCTATTCACTTCAAGCCTTGCATTCAAATTCCTTTTTCTCTTCCGATTCTTTTTCTAGCACCCTCTTGTTTTAATTGTTAAGCTAGAAAGAGTTAGGCTTAGGAAAAAAGGTTGATTGGTTTAGTAGAACCATCCTCTCTTTTTGCCTTTGTGTATGGTATGTTCATTCTTCCCTTTCTATTTCAAGTTTGGATTTGTAAAATTTATTCAATAGTTTCTAAGTTAAACTTATCATTTTATTTTTTTGAAATTTGAGGATTTCACAAGTTTTGTATGCATCAAGTAAGCTATTTTTACTTCTGAAATGGGTTATGAGTAAACTTACATGTTATAGAACTATTTATGCTTGATATTACAAGGTAGCATGAATATATAGCTTTATATAATTTTATTGAATGGTTAGACTATGTAATTTTAGTGAAAAGAATAAATCTTGACGAAGGATTAGGTTGTTATGATTAATGGTAAAATATGTAACTAACGTAAGATAAAATCGTGTTATGTGATGTTAGAACATGTTTTGATATGGTAAGATGAAGAGTTATAAGCATGATGATGCAGGATAAAACACTCAAGAATTAGCGATCAAAAATATGGAACCAATTATTCTTTATTTAGAATGTATCTCCCACAACTTTGAAGACAAACGAATGGTTATGTTTTTCGAAACGTACCAAACAAGCTACTAAGTGTCTACGTTCATGTGCATGGCATGCATGACATGTATGGAATGCAAGGCCATGTGAATAGAGTGATTATTTGCAGATTTTTCATGCAAAATTATTAATTTAGCTAATTAATTAATTAATTAACTAGTAGGGTTGGATATGAGATAGAGCATAAAGTTAGCATAAAGCAGCATAATATCTTTTAGCTTGGAACCTTTTGAATTATGCTTTTCAGGTAATGGGTAGATTGGCTATATACAACCATGAAATTCATGAATAGAGGTAGAATTGATTGAATGTTAAAGTTGAATGCGAAGTTGAATTATGTGTGAGTTCAATTTAAGTTAATCGAATTTGTGTGAGCAATTTAGCTTGAAAACCTTAATCTCTTTGTCTATGGGAATTAGAGATTAAGTTCTATCCTTCTAATTTCCATAATCCATATTTTTACAGCCATCATTATCATCCATACACCACCCTATTTTGAAGCTAATTGAAGCCATAATTTGGTTTCCTTTTTTAAAGCCCTAAACCATCATCCGAAACCCTAACCCCTTATATTTGAACCAAACATAACCTTAACTCTAAAAATCAAGTTAAACCCTAATCCTAACCCTAAACCACAAAATCATCTTCTATCCAAACTCTAACATTCAAATCCTCATCATCATCAACACACCATTATCGAATATATATCTTAACTATCACAACACATTTGAACCATCACTATTATTATCCACCATCACCGAATCATAATATTCTTGTTCGAATCATCTTCTTCTTCATTTCACCCGATTTGAATTTTCTTATCATGCATCTGTCATTGTCAAACCTGATTATAATTATTACCAACAAATTTGAGCCATAACATTACCAATTGGAGAATTCCATCCTCCCACACACATCAATTTTGGTATGAAAGCCTTAGGTTGGAGGTATTATAATCAAGATTCAATATTTCTTTCAAGATTCTTCAAGAAAGTGTCTGATCTTCAAGATTCTCCAAGCATTTATCAATAAAACACAAAAGGGCCAAGCACTTAAGGGAGTTTTTGGGAGAATTACAATCGGTTGGTAAAGAGAAAGGATGGAGAACCAAGGAGAATACTTGAGAGGTTTTCTTAAGACCTTGATGGACAAAATAAAGGAGTTTAACTTACATGTGGGGAGGATAGAAGCTTCCCAAGCCCATAAGTCCCATGTGAAGCCATAAAAATGAAGGGAACAAGTGGAGAAGACCATGTGAGAAGGGCACAAAACTAAGTGGAATAAGAATAAGAATAAGAGAGCTTAGGAAATTATGTAAGACCACGTGACACCTTTAGAAAAAAATTATGATGATGTGGAAAAGGAATCCTCTTTGATATTCCCAACTTTGAAGGTAATTGTGATCTGATATCTTTTCTCGAATGGTTGTAAATTGTTGAATCGATTTTTGAGTATAAGGGA
Organism: Tamarix chinensis; assembly: GCA_030549775.1. Lineage (NCBI taxonomy): Eukaryota > Viridiplantae > Streptophyta > Magnoliopsida > Caryophyllales > Tamaricaceae > Tamarix > Tamarix chinensis. Next base: position 13,038,561 of record CM060173.1, on the reverse strand, counting down.
ATTGATGATGAGAAATGGTGCCAAATAACTATATTAAAGTTTAAAAAATTTACTAGAGAGTGGTACGATAATTTAAAAAGGATATCGGAGAGTGAAGGAAAATTGAAGATTAGGTCATGTGAAAAATTAAAAAATATTTGAAGAAGAAATTTGTGCCTCGGCAACATGAGTAAGAAAATTTTATAAAAATGACTATGTTGAGGCAAGGGTTACTTGGAGTTGAAGAATACATTCATGAGTTCAAATAACTAGCTCTTTTGTGTGATGTCCAAGAACGAGAAGAAAAAAGGTGTGCATGATTCATTGTGGGTTTAAATATGAATCTTTGGGAGAAGGTAGAGGTGAATCCTTTTGAAGTGTTTGAAGATCTAGCCAAGTTAGCCATCAAGTTTGAGAAATAGTTGAAGAGGACAGAGCCACCAAGAAAGTCAACCAATTCTCCATATGGTTTGACTTTCAAGGGTGTGTTGAAGCCACCGATTTCTCAAGCCGCAAACTAAGACAATGGTAGGAAGTTCACTCGTGAAGAAAAAGACAAGGATTAAGTGGTTGATAAGGTGAATAAGCAGTGCTTCAAGTTTAGAGGTTTGTGAAGAAAACGAAGATCTTGACGAAGACTTTGAAGAAGAACCTGATGTGTGTTGCAAATGGTGCTTCAAGTACAAGAACAACCTTTGCTTACTAAACGGAAGACGATTTTCAAGGCCAAGTGTAGACTTGGTGATAAAGTGTGTGAAGTCATCATTGATAGTGGCTCATGCACTAATGTTGCAAGTGAGAAGATGGTGAACAAGATGGGCGTGGAGACCAAGGGTCATCTAAGACCATATTCACTCCAATGGCTCAACAAAGATAAAGACATAAGGGTAACCAAACAAACTCTTATCTCTTTTAAGCTTTGAAATTATTTTGATGATGTTTTATGTGATATTCTGCCTATAGATGCTTGCCACATTTTTTTGGGAGGTCATGGTAATTTAATAGGAAGTTTGTGCATGCTGGGGTCGTTAATGAGTATGTAGTATGCAAGGGTCCAAAGAAGTTTAGGCTAAAACCTAATCTAGATGAGGAGGATTCTGTTTTGAGGAATGAAAGGGATGAAAAAAGTATGGTAAAGGTGGAGTGTAGGAAGGGAAAAAAGAAGAGTAACATGGAGTTATTGATCCTTAAGGAGTGTGAGATGAATAAAGCAATTAAATATAAGGAGATATGCTATGCATTTGTGTTAAAGGAGGTATATTGAGGGGCGAATGTTAATGTGGATCCAAGATTACTGCAAGTGTTGAAAGAGTATGCCGATTTTTTTCTCGAAGAGTTTCCAAGTGGACTACCTCCTTTGAGAGTTATTGAGTACGTTTTTCTTCTTATGCTAGGAGTCTCATTACCAAACAAGCTTGCTTATAGGTGGAATCTAGAGGAGGATAAGGAGCTACAAAAATAAGTGTAAGAGTTGTTAGACCGTGGTTATATTCGGGAGAGTATGAGTCCATGTGGAGTTCAAGCTTGTTGGTGCCTAAGAAGAATAGTACGTGGAGAATGTGTATTGATTGAAGAGAAATCAACAACATCACAATCAAGTATATATTTCTGATGCCAAGATTGGATGAAATGTTGGATGAGTTGTATGGTGCAAAGAAGTTCACAAAGATTGATCTGAGGAGTTGTTATCATCAATTGAGAATAAAGGAAGGGTACGAGTGGAATAAAACCTTCAAGACTTATTATGGGTTGTATGAGTGGTTGGTGATGTCATTTGTGCTATGTAACACACCAAGTTCCTTCAAGAGATTGACGACTGAGGTACTTACACCTTTTCTTGGAACCTTGGTATATAATAAGAGTTAGTTCGAGCACATACAACACTTGAAGAGGATATTTGATAAGCTTAGAGAGGTGAAGCTATATGGTAAGATCGAGAAGTGTGATTTCATGATGGAGAGGGTGATTTTTCTTCTTTATATTATGAGTGGAGATGGTATTAGAGTTGATCCATCAAATTGAAGCTATACAAACGTGGCCTACTCCTACTAATGTCCATGAAGCTTGAAGTTTCCATGGGTTGGCCTCATTCTATAGGAGGTTTATCAAATAATTCTCTACCATTGCAACACCTATTATACAACTGATGAAGAAAGGATAGTTCCATTGAAATGATCAAGTGACGAAGGCTTTTGAAGACTTGAAGACAAAGCTCGCAAATATACAGGTATTATCTTTACCTTGTTTTGATAAGTTATTTAAAGTAACTTATGATGCTAGCGGTGTAGGAATTGGGGTGTGCTCTCACTATAAAGGAAACTGATTGCTTTCTTTAGTGAGAAGTTGAATGGTGCAAGTCTCAACTATTCAACATATGATAAAGAGTTCTATGCTATTCTACATTGCTGAGAGACATGGATTCATTACTTGTGACCCAAGCCTTTTGTACTTTATTAGAATCAAGATAGTTTGAAGTATCTACATGGTCAAAAGAAGGTAAGTCCAAGACATGCTAAGTGGATGAGCTCCTTATAGACATTTGTGTTCTCTGTAATACATGTAGATAGTAAAGAAAATGTTGTGGTAGATGCATTATCTAGGAGGACCATGGTACTTACCATGATGGATGCAAATATTGTAGGGTTTGAGATGTTGGAGAGTCAAAATTCCATGGTTGATGATTTTGTTATGATCTTCAAAGATTGCAAGAAATAAGGAAGTTATGGAGCTTATATTGTTCAATATGGGTTCTTATTCAAACATAATAAACTCTATGTGCCCAAGATTTCAGTTTGAGATTTAGTAATCAAAGAGGTGCATAAAGGAGGAATTGCATGACACAAAGAGGAAAGGATTCTATAATGGTTGTGGTTGGTTAATTTTCCAAGATGGCTCATTTTATTCAAAGTCACAAGACCGATGATGCTACTCATGTTGTAGATCTGTATTTCGAGGATATCATGAGATCGTATAGAATTCCGAGAAGTGTTGTTTCTAATAGAGATGTGTAGTTCCTAAGTTATTTTTGGAAGTCGTTATGACACATGCTAGGAATGAATCTTCTTTTTTAGCACATTGCATCATCCTCAGAAGGATGGACAAACCGAAGTTACTGATAGAACTTTGGCTACTTTGCTAAGGGGATTGGTGTGTAAGAATGCTAAGGATTGGGATGTCAAGTTAGCACATGTAGAGTTTGCTTACAATCGAAGGCCTTCTACTACAAGAAGATCTAGTTTGCTTGAGATAGTTTATGGTATTAATCCATATATGCCGATTGATATGGTTCTATTGAAGAAAGGTGAAGTGAAGAGTCATGATGCACAAGAGAGAGTGGGTTTCTTTCAAAAACTTCATCAACAAATCAAGCTCAATATTGAGCAGGCAAATGAAGTGTATAAGAAAAGAGTAAACAGCAATAGGAGCCAACATGTTTTTAAACTAGGAGATTTAGTATGGTCTCACTTGAGGAAGGAGAGAATTCCTAATCTAAGGAAACACATGCTTATACCAAGGGTGGGTGGTTCTTTCAAAGTACTTCGAAAGTTTGGAGAAAGTGCTTATGAACTAGATTTGCCAGATTTATATGGTGGGGTATCAAGGCTATTCGATGTTGGAGACATTAGTCCTTATTATTTCAATGCAAATTTGAAGGCATCAAATCAACATAGGGAGAATAATGCAGGTGCAAACACTCAATAATTGGGTTTCATAATTATGGAAACAATTATTCATCATTTGAAAAGTATCATAATAAAGCGAATATTTTCTCTATTTTTTCCTTGATTTGGCTTCACTTTGAGACTTTATTTTTTTTATTTTACTATTGTTCTAGTCTATTATTCACACTAATGCTCTCTTGAGTTTTATGTTTTAGGAATTTCCACAAGAATGAGCAAATTCAAGAAATAAGTGCATGTTTTTAGAGCAAAGGACCTAGCATAAGAGGCTTTGAAGGATGGTAAGTGTAACACCCCCAAATTTACTACTGAAAAATTTCGTTTAAAATCAAAACGTTTAGCGGAAGCAAAGGATAAAACCGTAAACTCAGGGGTATTACTGCCATACTTAGTACCAGACCGGTTCACTCCTACCGTTCCAGTACTAAGTGCTAAGGCTATATCCGATCAACCTTTAGTACGAAGAATCAAAAAACGCAAGACAACATTTAAAATAAATCCTTAATAAGTGGTAAGTCAAACAGAAGTTAGAATACGATTTAGGATTACAACCCCGGAATATGTTTCTCAAAACAGGAATGTAATACCAAATACAGCTAAACAAAAACAAATCTCGAAGGATCAATATCCAGATTGCCTACTCACTCCAGTCAGGCCTTCCAGCCCAAAACAGTATCCGATCTTAAACCTGCACAAGAGGTCTGCTCCCCTCCATCGGTGGATCATCACAGGACCCATTCAACCAAGGTAGTATCAATATGGGTCCAATACTGAGTAAGTCCCGCTACCCTATCTTATAGGAGAGATATCATCAAGTGCATATTAAATCCGGGTACAACACGTTGATACAATATCATACATATTCACAACCCACAGCATGAATCTTACCATACACCTAGAGTAACATATGAAACATATGTAACATTCTATTTAAACATATAAGCGTGGTATAACCGAAATATAAAGTGGCTCATACGCCTCAGGTAGGAATAATCCATATTATTAAAACTCAATACGTGGCATACTCACGTAAGCAGCATGTAGCAATACGGATAGTAAAGCCGACCATGGTCCAATTAGACTTATTCTTTATTCTCATTAATAATATGTTCATGCCACACATATTCTATAATAGTCCATGTGAGTGCGGGAACCCCACTATTATAGCCGGTGGACCGGAAGTAAACATACAGGGCAGAACGCCTCTGACCACTATTATAGCCGGTGGACCGAAAGTATACACACAGGGCAGAACGCCTCTGACCACTATTCTTACTGGTGGACCGGACTGGCCCCGACTCACATTGTGTTTCGCTGTAAGTACTTAGTATTCTTCCCATGGATTAACTTATTTATTTGGGTCTGTCGAGCCAATATCCCCCACTATTATAACCGGTGGACCGGATGTAAACACACAGGGCTGAACGCCTTTGACCACTATTATAGCCGGTGGACTGGAACGAAACGCATAGGGCAGAACGCCTCTGACCACTGTTATAGCCAGTGGACCGGAACGAAACGCACAGGGCAGAACGCCTCTGACCACTATTCTAACCGGTGGACCGGACTAGGCTCGGTTCAACAGTCTTTCGCTTTATGTTATTAGTCTCTTATCCGTGTCTTATTGAATCACACAACACCCTTGACATGCATGCGGTTAATACCCTACTAATTTCCCCTCCAAAGGGACCGCCACATATTTTGAGACCCGTTCCTCTTCTCACACCCGGCATCCCCCCTAGGGTTCCTCCTCGGAGACCCTAATCGGACCTATGTGGCCCAACTCTTTCTTACTTACCCAAACGTCACTTCGTCCTCTATCTCGCACCACATTTTTTATTAGTAAATTTCCCAAATGTATTACTTTATCTCCCAAGTTCACATGTGACCGACAAACCCTAGTTGACCACGTCAACACCCCAATTGACCACGCCAACCCTAGTTGGCCGCGCCAAACCCTAACACTTCACTTCCTCAACAAGTAACCTCCCTCTTTCACCCCAAAATCTCTTCTCTCATTTAGAAACCCATACTCATCCTTTATATAAGTGAGTCTTCACTCTCAACCCCATACTCCATCCTTCCTTGATCATTTTTACCCTTGTACCCCTTCAAATTCTCCAATTTCTCCCAAGCCCTAATTGGGTCCCTTTGACACCCTTACATCGACCCGCGTAAAATTTTGCACCCAAGTCTCCAATGGACCCATAACTTTGACATTATCTTATTTACTTCCTAAATCAACTTTCCTCATGTAAGATTCATCCCCATGCAGAATTTAGATACTCCATGTAGGCTTCCCAAACATCCACTTTCCCGTTGTTCTTTTATTATCATTTCATGCTACCAAAACCCTAGCATGCATGTCCTAGACGGCCATATCATGTCACATCATCAAACATCAAACATGGAACAGGTCATGCTCGTATGATATAGGGCATACACATCATACCTCATTATCCACGCTGCGCTACACAAAACAGGTTATTCATAACACATGCATAATACACATTAACATGGCATACTCACCATCCATCAACACATCACATCACACATAGTACAAGGCCATAGCTTCGTCCATACTAAACACCCTTAAGTAGAGGTAAGTAGAGACTTACCTGGATCCGAAGCTAGCTAAGCGAGATAAGAGGGAGAGAGATCACTAGCTCGTGGATCCACGAGAAAGCTTTCCTAAATCCGATAGAAATCGAAAACTAAATTAGAAACTATTCTATCAATCAATAACTCACATATTCTAATTAAATAAACACAAACAACACAAATGATCTTTCTTAGAAAATGTGTCCAAAACTTAGAACTTAAAAGCATAGCTTTATTAAGATTTAAGGTTAAAACTAAATCGGATTAATACAAATATCACTCAGGACATTTCAACTTAATTTGGAAAGCCCGAGAAAGAATAATCGATCATAAGTTAATTTATCGAAAATAACTTATTTATTAGGTTTTACAACTAAATAGGTAATCTAACCATTTACATAGAACCAAATCTAACCCGATTAGGTTAAAATAGAATTTAAATGATTTAAAATTCAAATATAGAATTCGATAAGATAAAATACACATAGCAAAATCAATTTTATAAAATCATCCCCGAAAATTAGGGTTTTAAAGCCCATGACACAAACTCAAGTAATTCAATTTAATTAATTCAAATTAAAGGTATTAGAAAGCAATTAATACCATTTCAACTATTTCTATACATTCAATTTTAGAAAAACAACAATACAAGTAATGGATTTCATAATTTCACCTGAAATTTAGGGTTTTAGGCCCGAAAATACAATTCGTTAAAATTCTATAAATTTAATCAAATTGAATGTTTGGAAATGCAATTAAACACATTTTATAACATATCAAATAATCAGTTGCTCAAAACCAATAAAAGAAATACACAATTTAGCACAATTAGGGTTTTTGAGCCCGAAACGCAAATCCGATCAATCCTTGCCAAAACATATCAATTGACGGTTCGAAAATGTAATTAAACATCCAATTGAATATAATGTAATTCATATAGTCAATTGAATAAAATAACCCGATTACCCAAACCAATTTAAATCCGCGGGAGTTTTGACCTAAAAATCCAATTTCAATCAATTATGCACAATTTTCCCAAAGCAACACTTCCAATATAAAATTAAATACATTTTAAACAATATTATAAAATCTATTGAGCAGAACAGCTCAATTATATGACCCAATTTCATTACACCCAAAATTTGACATAGGAATGAAATTCCGATAAAACTTGCATAAATTTCTCAAATTGACGGTTCCAAAATGAAATTGGATACATTGTAAAACATATTGTATAATCAATTTGTCCGAAATCGCCAAATCGGACGAATCCGAAAAATTTGGGCATAACCTGGCCAAAAATCCAAATTTTCCAAAATCTCAACATAACAATACAATTAACCTATCCAAATCATTCTTACAGCACATATATACACAATCAAACAATCAATTTAGTTTTTTATAAGCTCATTCATACCCAATTAATCAAAATAAGGGTTAGGGTTTTTCAAAAATTATACCAAACAAAAACTGATAAATCGGGGCAAAGGAAGGCTGGTGAAGCTTTGTCGGGGGTGGCTCGCTGGTGGTCAGCGGGGCTCGCTGGTGGTCAGCGGGGCTCGCTGGTGGTCAGCGGGGCTCGCTGGTGACCGGGCGATGGCGGCGTAGCCTGGGTTGCCGCTCATCGCTGCTGGTGCTGCTCCCGCGTCTGCTGTGGTCGAGCTGGCTGATGTTGCGGCTGTAGCTTGCTGCAGCGTCGTCGGTCGCGTCGCCTGTCGTAGTTGGTTGGTCGGCGGCTGGCTGGCGAGGGAGCAGGGAGGAGCTAGGAGGAGAGGTGGCGAGGGAGGCTGGGAGTAGGGCTGTTGTTGGCTCGAGACGCGAGCAGGGAGCTAGGGTTGGGAGCCGGGAAAGAGAAGAGAGAAAAGGAAAAGAAGAGGGGCGGGGGTCCGATGGGTGCGGGGTTCTTTTTTTTTTTTTTTTTTTTTATAAAAAAATACACATAAAATAAACTACTAAAAATATCAAAATATTATTGGAAGATTTTATCTAAAATTTATTTAACGAAAATTTATTTCGAATGGATCCGAAGGCTTAAAATTAATAAAAAGCTATATAAAGAATTTTAGAAACATTTTCGGAAGAATTTACTAACGAACATAAAAATTTATATTATTTACGAAAATGTATTATAAGACCTCAAAAAATTATTTAAAAGTATATAATAAAATGTTTATGTCAAATTCTAATAAATTAAGACTAATTTTAATAATTTTCGAAATCGGTTTTCCGCAAACTAAAAAGCGTAAAATGGAAGAAAATTAATTTCAAAAAGAAATTATGAAATAAGTTCTGAAAATATTTTTAATTTAGACTTCCCGAAAATATTACATTCAATTACATTCAATTATGAATTCAAAATCGTTGATAAATCCATAAAACGAATCGAAATTAAAATAATTAACTTTTTACATCAAATTACGCTAATAAAATCATTAAACTTAATAAATATGGATTTTAAAAATACGGGGTATTTTAGTAAGTTAACCAAACGTGTTTATGGAAGAGTCTAGAAGTTAAAAGTTTAATCCCTCGGTATTTGAAAAGCTTATGTTTTAATAAATAAATTTTATTTGTAATAAATTAGCCTTTAAATTCATTTAATTTAATTATTTTATGAATTTTTGAGTAAATAAAATTGGGTATAAATATTTAATAAATTAAAATAAATATTTTGTTATTTTATTATACTCTTATTATTTAAATAAAATTTTAAACCCTTATTTTACAAAAACTATCCTTTTTAACCCTTACATTTTAATTATCATAAATTATATATTAAATAAATTTATTACCCAAAATTATTCTATTTTATTATTTTATTCTTTTTTTCCTTTTCTTTTTCCTTTTCCCCTTTTCCTTCTCATTTTCTTCTTTTTCTCTTTTCTCTCTTTTCTTTTTGTTTCTTTTTCTTATTTGGGCTGATGGCCTGCTTCGGCCTGCCCTTATCTCCCTCCTGCACTAGGTCGCAGGCCCATTCCTCCTCCCCCTGCATTTCCCGTGTCGCCCGACCTCCTCCTTTCTTTTCTTTCTTCCTCGACCGGCCCGCTCTTTTTTTCATTCCTTCGGCTGGTCCACCCGTCTTGCACGCCCTGCCCCGACCCTTCTTTCTTCTTCCTCTTTCCCCGGCGATAATCCTGGCCATCGTCCACCATTTTCGCCACCCAACTTGCAGCTCCCTCTCCCTTGTTGACCTCCCCTGTCTCCCTCCCTCTCCTTCTCGTCGTTTTCCGGCCATACCGGTCCCACCATCCCTGTCTCCCTCTCCCTCTCCTTGCCGTCACCTCCCTTCTCTCTCCCTACAACTCCCATCCCCTACCACCTACCACTACCCTCGAGCCTACCTATCCTCCTCCTCTCTATCCTTCTTCTTTTTCTTCTTCCTTTCCTGTCCCATTCGGCCAGGTTTTCTCGAAGTCTCACATGCCCCCGAGCCTCTCCTTTTCTCCCTTTCTCCTCCTCCCCTCTCTTCCCCTATTTTTGGTTTCACTGCCAATATCCGCCACTGCTGCCGCCTTAAACGCCACCTACACTACCTCCTGCCAGCCTCTACCTCACCCTCGAGCCATCACAGTCTCCATTGAGCCACTCCGCAACCCATTCTTCCTCCTCTCTTCTTTTACTCTCCCCTCCCATCCCTTCTCGGCAACTACCCTGTGCAGCCCCGATCCGTTGCCGTTTTGCCGCCTATGCCGCCACCGGAGCCACGACAGTAATCCCTTAAATCCCATCTACCAACCCCAATGCTCCTTTGGTCGAAAACACCACCCATAGGCCCTCGTTTTTCCTCCCCATTTTCCTTCCTCACCAGCCTCCATCTTGACCTCCCTCCTTGGCTGCCACCTTCGTAGCCTTGCTGCCGCTGCCTCCACCGCCCTTAGCCACCTTCAACCCATCCCCGACAACCACCTACACCCCCTCTACACTTTTTCACCATTCCCTTGCCCCAAATCCTTCCCCACCATGTCCTTTTCTTAGCCCCAAACCACCAACCCGAAAATACCCATTTTTCCTATTTCCACCACCTTTGAGTCCCCTCCTTTTCATTTCTTTGCATGCAGCATGAGTTTCTGCATTTCTTAATCTATTTGTTTAAAAATTTTAAGGTATAATTATATTTTAAGTTAATTATTCTATTAATTGTTATAAAGCCTTATGTCTTGATTTTAATGATTTCTAACATAATAAACCTTGATATTATTTTTAGGTGTTGGTTTGATAATCAAATCTTGAACCTTAACCCAGAATACCGGTAAGGTTTGTTTTGGCGAGAATCGAGGTAATCGTTAAATCCTACTTAAATGCATGGATTAACGCATGTTAGCATATTAGGCATATTTAATGTGTATTATGCTTGATATATGTTGTTTAGTATATTATATGTGGTTATTGTGTTGGTTGATAAAAGGAAGCATGATAGGTTATATGATATGTATGGAAATAATATTTAATGTAATAATTTGGTTGTTAAGGAAAATGTTAAGTATTATCCATATTGTTTTATGCTATTGTAATATTTAATACATGTTTAATATTTTGTGAGAATTAGGGGATTTTATTAATGTACATTATACAAGAATATGGCCTAATATATATATATATATATATATATGGGTGTTAATGAGTATTGTATTAACTTTAAAAGATGTGGATGATGCATTAATATTAATATTTTATGTAGTAGTAATAATAATTTAATATAAGTGGTGTGCTAAGGGGTGTAATGGTAAATTTTAGTAAAAAGGGACATTATGGTAATTTTGGAGGCAAGGAAAAAAATAGTAAATTTGTTAATAAAAGGATAAAATGGTAATTTTGGAAGTAAGGGATAAATTGGTCATTTTGAAAGTAAGGAGGGTAAAATAGTAATTTTGTAATAAAAGGGGCAATTTAGTAATTTTGTAATAAAAGGGGCAACTTGATAATTTTGTAATAAAAAGGCCAACTTGGTAATCTTGTAATAAAAGGGCAATCTGGTAATTTTGTAATAAAAGGGTAAAATTGTAATTTTATAATTAAAGGGTAAAATAGTAATTTTGTTATTAGCGGGGAGAATGGTAATTTAGAAATTAAAAGAGGTAAGATAGTAATTTCATAGTTAAGGATAAATGGAAATTTTATAAATAAAAGGGCGATGTGGTAATTTTTGGGAGTTAAGGGGTAAAATGGTAATTTTGTAAATCAAATTGGAAAGGAACAAATTGGTAATTATAATAATTGAGAAGGGTAAAATAATAATTTAATTAACTAAAGGGTAATTTGGTAGTTTTAATAATGGAGTAGGGTAGCTTGGTAATCATGACAATAAAGAAGGGCAATTTAGTAATTTAAATGACCAAGGGGTAATTTGGTAATTAGGATAAGGAGAAAGGGTAATTTGGTAATTTAACCAACCAGGGGTAATTTGGTAATTTTGATAATGGAGAAGGGTAGTTGGTCATTGATAATAGCGGACGGTAATTGGGTAATTAACTAAATAAAGGGTTAATTTGGTAATTAGGATAATGAGGAAGGGTAATTTGGTAATTTAACCAACTCAAGGATAATTTATTAATTATAATAAAGGAAAAAGGGCAAAGTGGTAATCTAACCAACTAAATGGAAAGTATATTAAGTGTAATAATTATTACGAGGGTTTAGTGACCTAATAAGTATGAGTAATAACTTAGTAACCTAAATCGAATAAGGGGTAACTTGGTAATTTTGTAACGAGGAGAGTAATATGGTAATTCGTCAAGTAAGGAAGGGATGATTTAATAATTTTATAAGTAAGGGGTAAATGAGTAGTTTGTATCTAACATGTCGTTGGGATTGTGGAATTTGTGATATGACTCAAATAGTGCTGTTTAGCGAGATAGGAGTATTTGATGATTAGTAAGAATCACGAGAATGAATTCTAATTCGAAATTAGATGAGTTAGGATGGCCTTAATGATTACTCTCTATTACCTTGGACAATCATTTGAATAAGAAATGTCTAATGATATCCGAACGATTAAAAGTGAATAATTATCCAATTGTTGTGCTTTTGTGATCACCATTAATTAAGACACTATCACTTAAAGTGAAAGACCTTGAGATTGGAAATGGTGGCTCTTTAAGGGTCGCTACCCTAAAGATGTGATTTAGCCCACGATTATTTAGTATTTGCTGGAGTGCCTTTGTACCCCAGCCAGGCCCTATATCTACTCTATCTAGTTCTACGGACCTAGTTAGGGGGTATACATACTTAAGGATTAGGTGTCCTTGTTAGTAGGGTAGTGAGTTAGCTTTATGCACCCGTACGACCAGGGTACCTTTGCGTCCCTGGGTTGATAGTTGAATGGTACTGAGTAGCTTTTATGCACTAGTGTGACCAGTGTACCTTTGTGTCCTGGGATCTTGATCTCCCTATCGAGGCAAAGAAATGGAATTTTTGTGCTGAATAAAAAGGGAAAACACTAATTGTTAAAGTGAAAGATTAATGAGCCGGGACCAGTTGAATTATTTGATGAGTACCGATTCACCGGAAATAATAGTGGCCCAGGATGTTTTGCCCTGGATGATGTTCATGAGTATCGATCCACCTGATATAATGGTGGCCCAGGATGTTTTTACCCTGGATGATATATATATATGTGTATTCTGATCCACCGGCTAGAATAGTGGGGGTCCCGAGCTCAATTAAATTTGATTTGGATGTGAATAAGTTATGGAAAAATACTAATCATTTAGATGATCGATTAATGATGGACTAATGGCCTCAAGGCCTGAAAAAGTATCGATTACTTATTATGGCCTATTGATATTGGTTGACTTGTTAAGTAAGCGAATATATGAAAGTGAATGTTACTTATACGCTATTAATATCTGATTGAATTATTGGATGTGCGAATAAATGGATCTGAATATCATGTTTATACCTATGGTTATATATGAATTTAGTATTATTTCATGTGTTACATTGTGTGCCTACTTTTAAGTGCGTTTTTAAAGGGTTACTTAGTACTAAAGGGTTCCCTTCATGGGCCCCTGCCTATTCAATGGGCAGTGCCCCTTGCAGGTTGTATTCAGGTGCTATTCAAGTGGGCTCTTGGGAAAGAGCGTAAGGTACTGTCTGAAAATTTTAGGGTTTTAATTTGTCTCTTTTAAATTCATTGTATTTGTTATTTTGTAACCAACGTTGTTGAATTTTTCTCTTGTAAAGTGTTTACTGCGTTTCTCTGATTTACATATACTTAAGTTTCTCGTAAAATTGTATTTTACCTTTTTAGCCTTAGCACTTGGTACTGAAACGGTAGAAGTGAGCCGGTCTGGTACTAAGTGTGGCGGTAATATCCCCAAAGTTCATGGTTATTTAATTTGCTTCCATTTATTTCCTTTTAATTAACGAAATTTTTTAGTAATGAATTTTGGAGGTGTTACAAAAAGATCCGAAGATATGCCAATGAGTATAGAAGAAGCAGTTAGAGAAGGTTGCACATCTGGTTGCACACCCAGATGCATAGCCGTGCAACGCCCGTCTGTGTATTTTCGAAGAAAACGAAACCACACAGTTATCCCACGTTCATCATGCACAACTTACCTTGCGTGTTAGGGAGTATTTAAGGCACACTTAGGAGAATTCTAGAGGAGTTCTTGAAGGAGATTTTAGAGCACTTTTCCCCTCCCATTCCCAAGCAAAAGCTTCATGTAACTTTTATTATTTTCATTAGTTTGATTTTTTGGAGATTCAAGTGCATATTCGTGTATGATCAACTCAGAATTAACTATATTCTCCTCCAGTTTACGATTAATTTAATCTAATTCCTCTTCTTTGTATTGTTATACTGTTGTTTATGTTTATTATCCAATTTATTTGTTTAATCCTTTTTCCTAGGATTGAAGTCGGTTTGTTTTGGTGTTAATATGAAGAATTTAGGTATTATGTCCTATTTTTGGTTCATATATACTATTTCATGTGCTATGATTAATTTTTGTAAAGTGGATTTGATGAAATCCAACCTATTTAGATAATATCTGCAACTGAAAGGTTGAAATTCTTATCGAAAAGTAGCATGTGAATGTGAATTTAAACAATCAAGAAAGTAGATGTTTAATTCTCAAGGTCTATAAAATCGGTGACACTTAATGGATTTGATTTAGTTTATGAGTGAGGAAAGTAGTCAAAAAATTAGATTAAATATGATATTAGTCCTTGAAAGAGGTTAATGAATATAATTAGATCAATTGTTCAGAGTTAATGAATTAATCTATGATGTATACGTTATTTCATCATTGATTACCAATTTGGAGACCGAAGTTCAATCCTAGGTTTCATCTCTATTATTTTAGAGTTTACAATTAGAAAGTCCTTGTAATTATTCTTGTTATCCGCTTGCCTATTCCTGATTCATATTGATATAGATGGCTAAAATAATAAATTTGTATACTCAATTCTGAAGTCCCAGTGGATAAGACCTTGAAGTGCTATAACAAATCCGTGAGCTTGCGGATTGAGCCCATCAAGTTTTTTCGCCGTTACCCAGGACTTCAGCTAATTGATATTCCATTCATTATTATTTAGCTAGACTAAACCCTTTAATTTTTTTCCTACTTTTTACTTTTTATCCTCTTTATTTGATAGCTCATTGTTTGCATTTTCAGGTACCTTTTATGTAATGTTCTTTTCGACTTGGGACTCCGGGTGAGTTAGACCCTGATATCGAATGGATGTTGACTGGACTAAGGAGGTGGATACGTGAGACAAAAGCAAGCGTGAGTCAGCAACCATGGCTGAAATTGACAGAGAGGAAGAACAACATTGCTCTCCTAAATAGTTTGCATCTCCAAATGCATACGGAATGCAATCAAGTATACGGAAACCAAATGTAGGTGCCAACAATTTTGAGTTATAGTTTTCATTGCTCAATACATTTCAACAAAATCAATTCAGTGGTAGTGAAATGGAGGATCCAAATTTACACATTTCCATTTTTCTTGAGTATTGTGACACTTTGAAGATGAACAAAGTGTCAAACGATGCGATCAAGTTGCGGTTGTTTCCATTCTCATTTCTGGATAACGTGAGAGGTTTGTTGCAATCACTTCCCCCTATCCATTACCACTTGGGATCAAATTTCACGAGCCTTCCTAAACAAGTACTTTCCCCCCATCTAAGATATTTGAATTGAGGAACCTCATTACAAGTTTCATTGAAAAGGATGGTAAGTCGCTCTATGACGCATGGGAGCGCTACAAGGATATGTTACGAATGTGACCACATCATGGGTTGGAATAATGGTTTCTAGTTCTCACCTATTATTATGGCCTACATTACAATACAAGCTTGAATCTATATGGAGTGGTAGGAGGCACTTTCATGAACAAACGCATACCCGAGGCCAAGCAATTGATCAAAGACATGGGTTGGAATCATTACCAATGGTAGAGTGAGCGCTCTTTTACGAAGAAGAGAAGTAGGTATTATGTTAATGCTTTAGATCACCTTTCTTTATGTGTTGATGAATTATTTCATAAACTTTACAAAGTAAGTGTTAACACATTAACAACCTCTCTTGCTGTTTGTGAGATATGTAGTATTGTAGGGCACTCATCTGTCGAATGCTAGTCTGTTATCCCTCCACCCCTGACACAACCCTAGCTGACCACATTAATTGTGTGAATAATTTCAACCAAAAGGAGATCCATTTGGTCCCTCCTATAATCCGGGATGGAGAAATCATCCAAACTTATTCCATAATAACCCACCACCAAATCCCACTCCTCAATCAAACTTTAGGCCTCCAGGTATTCAAAGCCTTAAACCACCATTTCCTAACCCTCCAAAGTCAAATCTTGAGTTAATGATGCGGAACTTCATAGCCTCTCAAAACAAACAAACTGAGTATTTAAAGAACTCAATCAAAAACTTAAATTCTAAGGTTGAATCCCTAGCCAGCCACAATAAGATGTTGGAAAACCAAATTATCCAAGTGGCCTGAAAGTTAAGATCTTATTCTAGGCCCACTAGAATGCTTCCTGGGCAACTAGAGACCAATCCTATGGGGTTCGTCAATGCCATAGCACTTAGAAGTAGAAAGGAGTTGGAAGGCCCTATTTTGAGAAAATAAATTAAAGAGGAAGGTGGAAAAGTCGAGGTAACGAAGGGAAAGAACGGAGAGGTCGTAAACATTGGGAAATACACCACCTTAGGGAAAGATCATGAGGTTGAGAAATATGTCCCTCTGCCACCATATAAACCTGCCATACCTTTCCCTCAAAGATAAGCTAAGGTAAGATTAAAAAAATAGTTTGGGAGGTTTGTTGAGATTTTAAAAAAATTATAAATCAATATTCCATTTGTGGAAGACATATCTCAAATGCCTGCTTATGCAAAATTTTTGAAGGAAAATATTTCTAATAAGAGACGGTTAGAGGAATATGAGACAGTAGCCCTAACACAATAATGTGGCGATATTATTCAAAATAAGCTTCCACCAAAGCTAAAAGACCCCAGATCATTTTCTACTCCCTGTACTATTGTTAACATATCTATTAACCACACCCTTTGTGATCTTGGAGCTAGTGTAAGTCTAATGCTTCTTTCTCTTTGTAAGAAACTGCAGATGGGAGATTTGAAACCGACCACCATTTACCTCTAATTAGCAGATCGGTCGGTATATTAGAAGATGTACCTATCTAGGTCAGTAAGTTCTATTTTCCAATTGATTTTGTTATTCTTGAGATATCGGAGGATGCACAAATCTCTATCATACTGGGAAGACCTTTCCTTGCTACCATAGGAGTAGGTATTGATGTGAAAAATGGAAAGCTCTCTCTCAATATTGGAGAAGGGAAAGTGAATTTTGATTTACCTTCTATAGTAAAATTTCCATTGATTGACGACACTTGCTGTAGGATTGATACGGTGGACAGGATGATTTGAGAAGACCTTGCTAACTTAATCTCAAATGATCCATTAGAGAAATGTTTAACGAGAGACGGAGTGTTCCATGATGGTGACGAGGAGGTAGCTGCCTACACTACTATGCTTGGAGAAAACCCTATCAATGCAAAACAACTAGGATAAGTGGCCAAGATTGAGAGAGAGTTGCATGGATTAGTGTGTAAAGAAAAGGTTGCAACTAAGGTGGAGATAAAACCCCTCCCTTCCTCTCTTAGGTATGAACTTTTTCACTCCAACGATGAATATCCTATTAATGTGAATGGTAGCTTGAGTCAAGAAGAAGTCAAAAAATTATTTGAAGTCCTTAGGCTGCATAAAGATGCCATAGGTTATTCCATTGATGATATCAAGGGTATAAATCCTTCCTTTTTCATGCATCGCATTCTATTAGAAGACGAGCATAAATCCTCCATTGAACATGAAAGGTGATTAAGCCCAAACATGAAGGAGATCATAAAAAAGGAAGTACTTAAGTTACTTGACACAGGGATCATTACCCCATCTCATATAGTGAGTGGGTGAGCCCGGTACAGATAGTACCTAAGAAGGGAGGCAATACTATCATACAGAATGAACAAAACAAACTTATCCTTATGAGAACGGTCAACGGGTGGTGTATGTGCATTAATTATAGAAATTTAAACAAAACCCCCTGAAAAGATCACTTACCTCTTTCATTTATTGATCAGATGTTGGAAAGGTTTGCTAGACACTCCTATTTCTGTTATCCAGATGGGTACTTTTACATGCCCATTTGGTAATTTTGCTTATAGAAGGATGCCATTGGGCTTGTGTAATGCTCTAGCCAATTTCCAACACTGTATGATGTCCATATTCTTTGATCTTATAAAAAATATTATGGAGGTGTTTATGGATAAATTTTCTATTTATGGAACTACCTTTGATGATTGCTGGGATAATCTTGCTAAGGTTTTAAAGAGATGTAAGGAAGTGAACCTCGTACTTAATTGAGAAAATTTCATTTTATGGTACAAGAAGGAATCATTTCAGGACACTTAATCTCTAATCATGGAATTGAAGTTGATAGGGCCAAAATTGATATCATTGCTAAAATGCCGCCTCGATGAATGTCAAAGGTGTTAGGAACGTTTTAGGCAACTTTGGATTCTATAGGCGATTCATTAAATATTTCTCCAAAAGTGCTAAATTTCTAACCCACTTACTTGTTAAGGATGTTCCTTTTGCATTTGATCAATCTTGTTTAGATGTTTTTAGTAGGTTGGAGGAAGCTTTGAGAACTGCCCCAGTAATGAGACCCCCTGATTGGATCCTTTCTTTCAAGGTAATATGTGATGCCACAAACTATGTTGTTGGGGCTATACTTAGGCGGAGGAAAGATGGGAATATGTACGCCATAAATTATGCTAGTTTGGCTATGGATGATGCTCAGATGATTTATGCCACAACCGAGAAGGAGCTCCTAGCTGTGGTGTTCTCTTTGGATACATTCAAGTCTTAACTTGTTGGATAATAGGTTATTGTGTTCATTGACCATGCAGCTCTTAGGCATCTCTTGGCCAAGAAGGATGTGAAATTGAGGTTGATTAGATGGACTCTTCTCTTGCGAGAGTTCGATTTGGAGATATAAGATAACAAGGGTGATGAAAATGTTGTGGCATATCACCTTTCCTGGCTTTGGCAAGAGATGCAAGAAGAAGAAGCGGATGAAATCCCAATTGATGATTGATTTCCCAATGACAATGTTTTCCTTGTTGAGAAACTTTAAGCCCCATAGGTTGTAGAGTTTTTCAATTACATCATTTGTAGGGTACTATTGGAAGGCCTGTTTTACTAACAATGAAAGAAATTCCTTTAAGACGTAAAGCACTATTTCTGGGACAATCCTTACCTTTATAAGCAATGTGTAGATGAGATATTTTAGATATGCATACCCAAGGATGAAGTTCTTGATGTCATAACCCATTGTCACTCATCATTGTATGGGGGTCATGTGAGCACCTCCAGAATAGTTGTAAGGGTACTTCTCACAGGATTTTATTGGCCTACGCTCTTCAAAGATGTGAGGAGTTATGTACTAGGATGTGATCGCTGCCAAAGAACCAAACATGTCTCAAGAAGAAATGAGACGCCATTAAATAACATCTTTGAAGTGGAGTTGTTCGATGTAACACCCCTAAATTTTGGAACTTAAAATTTTCATTTTAAAAAGTTACAAGCAGAAGTCAAAACACTAAATGTGGGGATGTCACGCGCATCCAATATAGAAGAGGTATTCCCTATGCCTAATCCATGTCAGATGTAAGGAAAAAGTAACCTAATATCTAGGAATTAGGTGTGGGAAGCACATGATTCCACTACGATACAAGATAGGAAAAAGAGAGAAGGGAATAAATAGTAAAAAATAGAGGACTAGGAGTCCAAAGAGAGAGATAGAGATATCCAGATTACCATACCCTTTACCAATACATTTCACACTCACCCAAGGAAAGCACATCAAGCTAATAGTCATCAATCACCTACAAAATAGGGCAGGTTTGCTCCTTGGAATGAGCAAAACCCATGAAATGGATAGTCAGTACGCTACGTATTAAGTAAGGGAACAATATTATCGAAATAGGAATACACGTAGCATATGCTTTCACATTAAATGATAAAGGAAATACAACTAAGTAAATTATCATCTCAGAAGCATAATACAATCTGGATCCTTTTATTATGTATAGTCCATTTTCATTATTTTATGTGCGATGAGTGTAGGAACCTTACTATTCTTAAACCAGTGGAACGGTCTAAAACTTCTCGGGGACAACACCTAAGCCACTATTTTTTCCAGTGGAACGGAGGTGATAACATCTTCTTAGGGAAGAATGCTTCTGAGCCACTATTTTACCTAGTGGAATGGGAATAAATCATCTCCTCGGGACAGAACGCTCCCTAGCCACTATTCTACCCGGTGGAACGGGAATAAATCACCATGGTCCTGAATTTTGTATTCTTCCACTTTAAATTATTAGTATCTTTCCCATAGGTTGTAAAGGTATGTTTTATTTCACGATGAGTAGCTGCCCCACTATTCTCAACCGATGGAACTATTTGAAATTTATTGGGGATAACACACCTGAACCATTATTCTTTCTGGTGGAATGGAGATTAAAAACACAATCTTAGGGCAGAACGCTCCCAAGCTACTATTGTTCCCGATGGAACGGGAATACATATATATAGATTTAAGAAAAATAATCTCATGGCCCTGCTCACGTGCTCTTTCACTTTAAGTGATTAGTATCTTATTTAAGATTGATTTTCAGACATAGAACACAGTCAAACATATATACATGTAATATATATCCAAACCCTTAAGTCCTATCAAAATCTAATTCCTTTAGTGTTCATTCTCCTATGTTGGTTGTTCAACTCACATTGTAATATGACATCTTCCAAATCCCATCATTAGTATCATACACAAAAAGTAAAACCTAATTCCCATGAGTTTGATTTAGTAATCTCATCTTGAGGTATATATATTAAATACTGAAGCATCTAAGTTTAAAGTCCATAAAATTGTCATAACACTTCATATGAAATATTCATCATTTATAATTCCCAATAGTTATTCTCTAATCCATGAAGATGGGATAATAATATTAACATTTCAAAATGACTTATCCCAAATTTACTATTAAACATTTTTGAACCCTAAAATAACGATAATATTCCCATGAATTAATCAAGTTATTATTTTCCTAATTTAAGTCTCCTAACTCATAAATTATCAAACTTACTTAATATCCCGTAATGACCAAGTTACCCTTTTTGCACAATTATCATCTTTATTTTTATAAAAACATATACCTTCCATACATATTTTTTTTCAAGCCCTCATTAATCATCATACCTCATGAGAGACCTTAAGGCCATTTTTAACAAATCATTCTTCCCATACTCATACCATAAGACATAAATTCACAATTATGGCATTATCATCATTCAACCCATGTTTCATGCCTTAAGTTATAATCATCACAAATAAGACATTCTCATCATTCAACCCAGATATCATACCATGAATATACTTCCACAAGTGCGATATTATCCTCATTCAACCATATATATATTTCCACAAGTATGACATTAACAATACGCAACCCATATTTTATGCTATAAGATGCATTCTCACAAATATGATATCATTGTCACAATCATAACATAATGGTATATCTTACAACTCTTATCTTTCAACATAACATGCCTAACATCAGAAATTATCAATATCAACATATGTTACATATTATAGTAGCAAAATCTTAAGAAATACATTTAGTCATATGAGAAATTATCATCAAAAGTCCCGAGCATCGAATATTATCCTTACCAACTAGGACACCAGGTTCTAATCACACAAAATGCTAGACTTCCTCCTCTGAAGCTATTGGAAAACCACCTACAAAAAATAAGAAAATTATGGTTAGGTTGGAAAAGTTAAACCGAAGGGGAAAAATCAAGGTAAAAAGGGTAAAAGTAGGTATAACCGTAGTCTAATAAGAGTTTGAGATGTGTAGATGTGTAGAGGAACGTGTGATGTAGCAATGGTAGGAGTTTTGTGGTGTTTGGTTGAGGTTTGGGGGTGAAAATAGCTATGCACGACCAAAGGAATAGGGTTGCACGGCTATGTTGTAGGCGGTAAAAATTTGCATGGCCATGTAGAATTAGGCCGAGAGGAAATTTTTTGCACGATTAGACCCTATAGGGATTGCACGGCTATGCAACAGGGGATTTTAAGTGTTGCACGGCTGTGCAATAGGCTTTGCACCAGCTATGCACTCAACAACATTGTAATGCATGAGAGGAAGAAGGAGGGAAAAGAGGCGGTGGTTGGCGGCGATGGGGAGGGGGAAGGTTGGGGTGAGCTTGGTAGTTGGTCTACTGGCTAAAAGGGTGATGAGTGGTAGCTGAGATGGTGCACGGTGGTGGATGGTGGTGTGGATGCCAAAAGAGGGAAGGAAGGAGGAAGAAGAAGAAGAATAAAGGGAGAAGGAAGAAAGGAGAAAGATGGTGGAGCTCATGCAATTGATTTCTGGCACAGAAAGGATAGATTGGAGGCCAACAAAGAGAAAATGAGGAGAGTATGGGGTGTATATATATGGTCATGTGTGCGTGTGTGTATGGTGTTTCAGGGAGAAGAAAAGAATAGGGAGGATGATGGCATATGACGAAGGTGATGATTGTGCAGCTGTACGGTGAGGGTGATGGTTATAGGGGATGTTTGGGGTAGGGGAAATAGCTATAAGGTAAGGGTGGTGATGGTTGATGGAAGAGTTGCGTGAGAAGAAGAAAATGGCAGGGGGAAGGATGGGTGTGTAGATTGAGTGTATGATTGTTGTATTCGGGTAGGGGTAAGGGTGCAGAATGAGAAGAAGAAAAAGAAGAAAGGGAGGTGAGGTTGATGGATGATGGAAGTCTGCAAGGGACAAGATGGGAGATGCTGCAAGTTACAAGTGCAACTTGCAAAAATTTAGAAGTGCAGATGATGTTGGTGGGAGAAGGAGAAGAATGAAAGAAAATAAAAGGGAAAAAAGAAAAGAGAATGGTTGAGGGGATTAGTTTAGGGTGATTCTGAATTAGTTAAGGGTAATTATGATTAGCAAAAAATTTAGCGGATTTGATTTTCGGTTTACAAATTATGGTTTATCAAAGTTATGGTTTTTGGAATTGATTAATGTTTTGGGATTTAGGATAGGTTAAGTCTAATTTAGGGTTTATTGATATTAGCATTATATTAGATCACTAATGATGTTGGATTAGGCTAAGAAAATATTAGGGGTATTACATTCGATGTGTGGGGGATTGATTTTATAGGACCTTTTCCATCATCCCACAACAACAAGTACATATTAGTCACAGTCAATTATGTCTCGAAATGGGCAGAGGCATTGAAATGTCCAATTAATGACATGAAGGTAGTGGTCCAACTCTTTCAGAAGGTTATTTTCCCCCATTTTGGAGTCACGAGAGTTGTGATCAGTGATGGGGGATCTCACTTTGCTAATAAGGTTCTAAGCAAACTTTTGATGAAATATGGTGTGGCTCACAAAATGGCTACATCTTATCACCCTCAAACGAGTGGTCAAGTGGAGATCACAAACAGGGAGATAAAAGGAATATGGAAAAAGACAGAGTCTAAGTTAAGGAAAGATTGGTCCTTAAGACTCGATGATGTTCTTTAGGTTTATCGGATAGCTTACAAGACCCTTATAGGAATAACACCTTTCCGATTGGTATATGGAAAGTCTTTTCATTTTCCTGTAGAGGTCGAATTTAGGGCACATTAGGCTATTAAGACTATTCATCTAAGTTTAAAGGAGGCAAGGGAGCAGGGGATGCTTCAACTCAATGAGCTCGATGAGTTGTGGTTAGATGCCTATGCGAATGCCAGGATATATAATGAAAGGACAAAGAGGTGGCATAACACACATATTATCTGTAAAGAATTTAGAGAGGGATAGCTTGTGGTGCTATACAACTCCTATCTAGTGCTTTTTCCAGGAAAGCTACATTCAAGATGGTCAGGATCATTCCAAGTCCTCAAGGTGTATCCTTTTGGAGTAATCAAAGTTTGGAGTGAATCCATGGGAACTTTCATAGTGAATTGGCAGAGATTGAAACATTATGCCGCCAAATCTCCAATAAAGAAGTTGGGCACCATCACTCTTCCTAACACACTATCAGTTTAAAGAAATCATGGTCAAGCTAAAAGCCAAAACAAGCGCTCCATGGGAGGCAACCCATGATTTTAGTATTTCTTTTCTCACCCCTTTTTTTCTTTGTTTTCCCATTGTGTTAGCAATGTTTAGGCAGACGTTATTGCTGTTATAAGTTATCGAATGGATGAAATAGGGTGTAAAGGTATAATTTGAAGGCGAAGAGCCATAAATATAAATAAAGGAGGTTTGTACGACCTCAGCACGGCCTGATGCATGGTCATGCACAACCCTAATGCTGAAAAATGAAGAAATGTTGAGGCTTGAGAGTTTTCACGGCCATGCCATACCAGATCTGCACAGTCATGCTATTTTCTACAGCACTAGGCCGAGACCAATTTTCATGCACGACCTGTTCGTGCAGAATTTGCATGCCCGTGCACTTCTAAAATATTCTTCGCAGGGCAAGCCATGTAAATAGCATGGTCGTGCACTTCTGGTTTTGTAGAAAAACTCAATGCATGCCCGTGACCCCCTTTCACTTCCCTCCTCTGTCGTTTTTCCTCCCATTCCAATGCTACCTCATCCCCAACCTTCTCCCCTCCCTAGACCACACTGGAGCACCATTGTTGCCAGCACTCACACTGCTAGCACCTACATCTAGCTAATTTCAGTCTACACCCCTATTGGTGCATAGTCTGCATGCCCAACATCCCTATTTTTATACTCCCAAACGTCTCACTCATGCCATACCCTTCCCTGTACTCCCTGGCAGTGCACCATCACACCACAATCACCATAATCACACACCTATTCTAACACTAACTACCACCATCCACATAGCGTACTTTATTTCTTTCCCACACCCAACTACACCTAATCCTAATCGTGAACCACCATTCCAAAACCTAGACATACATACTCAAACCAGTGCACCACCACACACACTGCCACTTCTTCCAATCACTAATTTCACTTGCAAGGGCTTAGGGCAAACACGCACTGATCGTCTTGACCGGTTTAGTTTTTTTATTTCCTTCATTTTGTCTTGTTTCTTCATCATGTTCATATAATTTTACCTTCCACTACATAACTTCTAATATTTTCTATGATGTGTGTTTGTTTAAATAATTTTATAGCTATTTTCCTTTCATAGGTAGACCGCAATTATGACACCAAAGAAATGATCTAAAATGAAGCAAGAGGAAGGGGAGTCCTCTAGACCGCAGCCTTGCCAAACCAAAGGCAATGGTAAGGCTGCAAATAGCTAACCCTCCAATCCCTATGGTATTATATTTATGGACCCTGATGAAAAAGATCTTTATGAGGGGCTTTTTACTCTAAGCATCATACCCACTCGATACGTCAATTAGGAATATTTCAAGGTATTAGGGATTAAGGAGGATGATGACTATTTGCTCACTTGTGGTGGCTTATCCTGCTTCTTATTGATGCTTATCCCATGAGTAAGGGACTCACCCTTGAGTTCCTTAGTTTATTTTATTTTAACTAATTAGGGGATACCATTCTTTTTCACCTCTTCAATAAGACTCAAAAAATGACATTATCTCGATTTTTTTCTTTGCTTCATCTTCCCCCTATTTGTCGGAGACTTACTAAGGAACTACAATTGTAAGATCCTTAAGATTTTTGGACTCGAATATTTATGCCAAAAATAGGATTTGTTCCTCGGCCATATAGCAGATATCAAGCTAAGGCCTCGTTAATCTATAACCTTAACTTGCATTATGTCCAAAGGCTTTTGTCTGGAACACTATTCGGTAAGGCGAAAAGTTAAGGGAATGTATGAAAGCTAGAGATCTTTGCTCTACGCTATATGCTCTTGGATGATGCCCTCAATGGGGGGTATTATCTTGCAGATCACCTAAGTATGGTTAGTACTAACCTCTCTGATGATATCCAACCGAATTTCCTAGGGCTAGCAACATGCACAAACATGAAACTAATTGTGCAGGATAGGCTTCATTACTACTTATTCTATAACCAAGAGGTGTGGTACCCGTTACTTAACAAAGCTTTAACCACTCTTATAGGTAACGGTAACACCAACTGGTTACCTTCTCCTACTATGCCTCACCCCAGCTAGCTTATGTCCCCCATGAGATGAGTATCTAGACATTCCCAAAGTGGAGCCTAATCTACCATTGTTTCACCTCCCAGCCCCCTATTTTGGTGTTCACATTGGCCCTTCTTCCTTTGACACCTCTTGGGATGCCCGCTTCTAGCATATCGATAACTGATTTGATATGCTTTATGCTCAAGTTGTGAGTCTTTGGGAAGCTATCGCTCTCATCAATCGAATGCAAACCATGATAAAACAAATTTATCAATGGCATTTGGAGCATGGTTACCCTCCACCACCCCCACCCCAATTATTGTGCCCGCACCTTTCCTCCCTCCCCATTGACACATTGCGGTAATGTGTTCTTTAAGCATGGGGGAGTTACTTGCTTTCTTCCATTTTTGTTGCTTTGCTTGGTTGCCTTTTTCTTTTTTTTTCTTTCTCACTTTTATTTTTGGCTTGTTGTTTGTATGTTTTTTTTTGAGAAATGATAAGCCTATGATGGTTGCATGATAGAATTTCTAGATAACTTGATCATACACTAGTGAGACATATAAATTGTGAGCTAATATAACAAACATGTCTTGAAATTGCTTTAAACACGGACTCCCCAATTTCTAAACTCTCAAACCACTTATTATTGTAACACTCTAGCAGTTTATCTTTGTAGACTTGCCCATCTAGACAAAGACTTGGGAAATAAGGTTCGTAGCAAAGAACCAGTGAAACCTTGAGCTTTAAAAATTTTCCATCTTCCATGTAGTCTTACTATTTTCTAACTGTGTGTTCTCTCTACTGATACATGAAACGAAAACTTGCATACATTCTCTTTGAAACCATATATGACTTATGCATGCATTCATGTGATTGAGGCATATGTTTTCCTTTATAGCTACATTGGCTCGTTGACCACCAAATGACATTTGTTTCTATATGTTCAATCCTCTTTGAGCCTAAGACTTGTTTATTTGATCATAAACCTACTTACTAGCTGTATTTCCAAGTTATTACCTTACCCTCTTCTGAAACTAGGTAGCTATTTGACTTATTTAATGTAGGTAAGTCAAAGAGGTAAGCATAGGGGTCTTTGTTTTGTAAAAAATAATGAATGTTTGTGGATTTTATATAAGAGAATGATCTATGTGTTGCTAATTCCTCTTCTTTATATATATATAAGTTTATATAGAAGGAAGAGAAGTAATTTTTTTTTATGTTTTGATGTGGGATAGCGAAAAATATAAAAAAAAATTCTGTTTTAGGTAGGAACATTTAGAAAAGAGATTTGGTTGTTAATTGAGCATGACTAGCAAGTTTTCACTCTCAACTTCTGACATATACATGTAGTTACCACTCTGCTAACTTTTAGATCTTTAGCTACAATCCTAGATTTATCCTACCCTTAGCCTTGGCCCCATTACAACCCTTTTAAGACCTCTTGATTTTTATACTGCATACTATCTTCACGTGGTGGAGAAAGAGAGTTTATGCAAGCATATGGCTGATTGTTATCAGGTTGAAGAGTTTTGAGTGACACTATTATCCCTAAAAAACCCAAGATTGCATAGTGTTCACATTTTCCTAAAGTGAGGTAGTCTACAGCCTTGTTTGATATCTGTCTTGTCAAGATGGAATTTACACGATCCTAAACCATCTTAGAGTGTCATGATAATACTAATTTGTGTGTCCGAATTAACTGGTAGTCTTGCTTTAATTTTATTTTCCTACTATTACTGTTGGCAGTATTGGTCAACGTAGTCATTGTATGCCTCATTTATGTAGTTGGTCCTATCATCTAAGGCTTTAATCTCCTTCCACTTCTCTCCATTGTTCTTTCTGTTGGTTGTGTGTTTACTTGGAGACAAGCAAAGGATAAGCATAGGGGAGTTGATAAAGTGAATATTTTCTTTATTTTGCCTTGCTTTGCCTTCACTTTGAGACTTCATTTAATCTCTTTATGTATTTTACTCTGGTTTTAGTTTATTATTTGCACTATTGCTCTCTTGATTTTCGTGTGTCAGGAATTTCTACAAGAAATGCCCAAATTCAAGAAAGAAATGGATGTTTTTAGAGAAAAGGACCTAGCATGGAAGGCTTTGAACGATGTTAAGTCAACCCAACAGGTTTTTGGAAGATTATAGAAGCTTAAAGAGCCAAAGATATGCCTAGAAGTTTGAAAGAAACAAGAAGAGAAGGCTGCACACCCAGCTGTATAGTCGTGCAACGCCCATAGATGCATTTTCAAAGAAAAAGAAACCACACGGCCAGGCTGTGCACATCACGCACGACCGTGAAAAATTTTGCTAGAGGAGTTGAGGCTACAGACTTTTCATGGCCATATAATGCGCAAATCACATGGCCATGCAAAGTCCAAATTTCCATCTATTTGAGAGCTAGATTGTTCCACAGCCAGGCCGTGTAGGTGTTGCATGGTCGTGCAGCAACGGTTACTCCCACGTTCATCGTGCATGACATGCCTTGTGTGATGGGGATTATTTAAGGCACACTTAGGAGAATTATTGGGAATTTATCGAAGGAGATTTTAGAGCACTATTCCCCTCCCATTCCCAAGCAAAAACTTTATGTAATTTTGATTGCTTTCATTAGTTTCATTCTTCGGAGATTCAAGTGCATATTTGTATATGATCAACTTAGAATCGACTTTATTCTAGTCCGGTTTATGGTTAGTTCAATCTAATTCCTCTTCTTTGTATTATTATACTATTGTTATGTTTATTATAGAATTTATTTCGTTTATTTTCATTGATGATATGAGTGAGTAATCCTCTTTGTTAGGATTGAACTTAGTATATTTTGGTGTTAATATGAAGAATTGAGGTATTATATCTTATGTTTGGTTCATATATACCCTTTCACATGCTAGGATCAATTGTTGTAAAGTAGATTTGACAAAATCTAACCTCTTTAGATAATATTTGCAAATGTAAGGTTGAAATTGTTATTGCAAAGTAGCATGTGAACGGAAATTTAAACAATCATAAAAGTAGATGTTTAATTATTAGGGACTATAAAATAGGTGATACTTAATGGATTTGATTTAGTTTGTGAGTCCCGAAAGTAGTCAGGAAATTAGATTAAATACGTTCTTAGTCCTTGAAAGAGGCTAACAATTATAATTAGACCAATTGTTCACAATTAATGAATAAAACTACAACTTATACATTGTTTCATCATTGATTATAAATTTGGAGACCGAAGTTCAATCCTAGGTTTCATATCTATTTTTTTAGAGTTTACAATTAGAAAGTGGTAATTATTCTCATTATTCGCTTGCATATTTCTGATTCATATTGATCTAGATGGCTAAAATAATAAAGTCTCAATTGGGATGTCCTTGTGGGATATCACCTTAAAGTGCTATAACAAATCCATGTGCTTGTGGATTAAGCCCATTATATCTCCCACAAATTTGAAGACAAATGGATGGTTACGTTATGGGAAATATACCAAATAAGCTACTAAGTGTCTATGTACATGGGCATGGCATGCATGGAATACATGGCCACGTGCATTGGGTGATTATTTGCAGCTTGGTCATGCACAATTATTAATTTATCTAATTAATTAAGTAAGTAGTAGTGTTGGATATTAGATAGAGCATCAAGTTGGCATAAAGTAGCATAATATCTTTTAGCTTAGAATTTTTTGAATTATTCTTTTTAGCTAAATGGTAGATTGGCTATAGACAGCTATGAAAGTCACGATTAGAGGTAGAATTGATTGAACATTGAATTTGAATGCAAAGTTGAATTCTATGTGAGTTCAATTTAAGTTAATCGAATCTATGTGAATGATTTAGCTTGAAAACCTTGATCTCTTTGTCTATGTAAATTAGAGATTAAGCTCTATCCTTCTACTTTCCATAATCCATATTTTTCCAGCCATCATTATCATCCATACAGAACCCTATTTTGAAGCTAATTGAATCCCTAATTCGGCTTCCACTTTTAAAACCCTAAACCATCATCCGAAACCCTAACCCCTGCCATTCAAACCAAACATAACCTTAACTCTAAAAATTGAGTTAAACTCTGACCCTAATCTTAAACCACAACATCATCTTCCATCCAAACCCTAACATTTGAATCCTCATCGTCATCAATACACCATTGTCGAATACATATCTTAATTATGACAACACATTCAAACCACCACCATTAATTATCTGTCATCACCGAATCATAATCACCTTGTTTGAATCATCTTCATCTTTAGTTCACCCTATTTGAACGTTCTTATCATGCATCCCTTATTATCAAACCTTATTATAATTTCTACCAACATACTTGAGCCATAACATCATCAATTTGATAATTCCATCCTCCCACACACATCACATGATTTACATGAAAATTTTCATTTGGTGATGTTTGATGGCAAATCAATGAACTGGTTAGGTCAAACTGATCGACTGGTTCCTAGGACAATTGACTATTTGGCCCAACCCATTGACTAGTAGACCTATAGAGACCTTGTTCTTACTCTCTACTTAAACCCATTTACTAATTGGGTAGAATCGGTTGACTGGTATATGAAAAGTCAAATGATTTTCCCAAACCAATCAACCAATTTGTGGAAAAGCATGGTTTTGTTGAGCTTAACCGATCAACTAGTCTTCCTAAACTAGTCGACTAGTAGGTGCAACCAATCAACTTATTGGGCTAGAGAGATTGAGTGTTTAGCTGGTTTATGTAATTTTTTTATTCTCAATTTGGATATGCTTTGATACTATAAAGTGGATTGTTATATGGTTATTTAAGGGATAAAATACATATATTACCATGGATCAACGACCTAATGAATGGATTAAATGGACCATGATTTGTAACATACTCAATGGTGATGGAATGGTCAAATGGGTGTTTCATATATGAAATGAAATGGTTGTTGAGAAATAGGGTGGTGAACTAAGGAATGTGCTTGGATGGAATAATATAATGGTTATGATTAATATTGGACAAGTATAAATAAATCCCCACACATGGTTAGGGGATGGAAAGGATTACTATAGAAGATATATGTGAATGTATATCTTACTCTTTATATGGACCTTGTGTGATCACGTGACCACATGAATAATGTACTAATCATGTAAGTTGAAAAGAAATAGAATTGCGTATGGGTTTGGGCCACCGGATCCTCGATTAGCTACTAATGGTTAGTAAATTTTAAGGTGTCATAAGGATTACCACATTTTTATCACTGTGCATATGGGGACAAAATTTTATGTGGTGTTTGTTAAAAAAAAATTCACACTCCATATACCTTTGCATGATTCCTTGTTATTTAATGTAATACCCCTATTTTCAGAAACTATTATATATATAAAAAAATAATAGTTTTCCAAAAGCTAAAAAATGAAAACACAAGGTGTTACGCTATATTTGACATATAGAGGCTACTCCATATACCTAATTAATGTTGGGTATGAAGCTAAAAGTAACTTATATCAATAGATTGGGTGTGGAAAGTACTTAATCCCATAATTATACAATATTATGAAGTAGAAGATACTAGTTTGATAATAGAGTATATAGAATTTTATAGAATATATTTGAATGGCTATGCACTAATACCCACCTAAATAAATACTCATTGCATATATCACATTTGAAGCATCAAATCAAGAGTTAGTTGCAAAATGAGGTGACATTTGATCTTGGGAATAATCATATGCCCATAAAACAGAAAAAAATCTCATCATTAGATTTTTACATGCATAATATGTAAACTTTTATGATAAGAGATATAATATATGTCCATATACTACTCAAGATATGATATAACTCAATAGAATTTTTATTAGGGTTCATATTTAGGTGCCCACAAAATTTTAAATACTTAATCATATGGAGACCAGGAAGTTACTTGTATTATTACCACCCTCACAAATGGAAAGTAAGAGTCAAATAACTTCCTCTTTATCTTTTAGTTTTCAATCCTCTTTCCCCTAATTGACTGGGAATAAGATTCATTAGTGCACTTTTCTTCCTTAACTATATTTACCCTTAATTTCCCTCTTAACTCTTTAATACTCACGCCTCTCTTTTTCTCATATGACCCATATTTATCTCTTTCCAACCAATTTATTATTTACTCTCTTATTTTGGATAAAAAAAACTAAAATCCAAACTACTCCTAACCCCTCACTCAAGTATACTCTTTATTCATTTGACTAACACTCAACCTCAACCATACCCTTTGTTTTCTTTCTTTTAGCCTATTATTGTAGATCTCTTGCACACCTTACGCTGAGCATCCCCTTACATTACATTTTATTTATCACATAATGATTCATATAGTCCTTTTTTATCCCTTTTTCTATTGACCATTCCATCTCAAAACCTTTCTCCCTGATCTTTTTTTCTCTAATTTTTACTTACCAAGCCAACCCATACCTTCTCCTCTCCTTTTTGCATAATTTTCCTTTGTGTTGCCTACATTTTTTCAACCTATACAACACCATCCTTACCATTCCTTCATGTACAAATGATGCAACTAACTTTTAAACCTTATGATGCCACCCCTAAAATAGCACTGCCACCTCACAAAACTAGCTTTACCCTGTGTAACCACCCCATGCAAATAGCTTCTCCCTATATAACCAACTTGTGATGTCACTCTTGAGCTAAATCCAAAGCTTGCACAACCTAACACCACCAATTTATCCACTTAATGCAACTCATGCTTCTCTTTGTCATGACCCTACACATGCATCGATTACCTTTGCTAAGTTCTCACACAATATGCCTCCAATTTTTTCACTCCTTCACATTGCTCCCATTTTCCTTTTCTAAGCTTCCACATAATGCCTTCATTCCTTTACACTAGCACAAAGCCTCCTTCTAAGCCCATGAAAGGAGAACTCAACAATAATGTAATTCTTTTCCTCAATTTCTCTCCCTCTTAGTCGGCTGTAGTATCAACTATAGTGCATTCCTTCTTCAACTTTCCATTTAGTTTCCCTTAACATTTACTTCCTCTTTTCCTCATATTCTTCCCTTGATAATCTTATTTTTTCTTAATCGTTCTTATTTTTTCTTAGGTGATTAGAAGGTGATATACATTAGGGTGTTTAGGCATATCATTGCTAAGAAACTAAAGTAACCTTAGGTAAGGATATATATCACTATCTTAGGGCTTTTTTGTATTTAGTTTTTATATTTCTACGACAACATGATCTATTTTACCAAAAATCATGTTTAAAATATCTAAGCTTATATTTATGCTTCATCTTATGATATTGTGGATGGCATGAGATTGTATGCAATTATATGAGATTTTATGTTTAATATCATGGTAGGCATGCCAAGATTTATTGTAAATTATCAATCATGATATTATATGTTTTAATTATTTTTATCAAGCATGTTGTTAAGTGTTAATTTATATGTTTTAGTATTTTGGAAAAGGTATTATGTTGAGGATTGACTTTTTGTGATTTTGAGCTTAGGTATATTTTGGCCTTTAGGTTGTTTTACTTTTAGTATATTATATATATTTAGGTGTCTTATATTATGTAGGAAGTCATATGTTACTTTGAGAGTTTTGGTGTTAATATCGACTCTAGGAGAATTTGGATTAATTCATGAGATTTTGTGAACAAAAAAATAATCATAAAAGTATGAAAGTGTATTCCTTGAAGCTCTTACATAAAATTTTATATATAAGGAATTAGGGTTTGGTTGAGTGTGGATTATGTTATAATAATAATAATTTTTGAGGTGTGTATGTGGAATAGGGATATTTTGTTCTTTTTAGATTAATTTTGGAAAATGGAGGTTTTGCAAGTGTTATTTGGCCCAAAATGTGAGAAGTGTAATATATAATTTATTTGGGTTAGTATGGTTAAAACAAGTGTACATATTATGGGAATATGAACTTCAAAATTCTAGGGGTATAATTAGTATTCTATATTCAAAATGTTAGAGTTAAGTTTAGATTTTCAGATATGGTCCATAAAATGATAATTTGAGATGTTGTGCTAAATTTGGTGATTTGAAAAACTTTGTGGATGGAGTTTAATGAGTTGTTTGTAAATTAGGGCTTTATGAGGACATTTTGGTCTTTTTACTTGTGTATTATAGCTGATGTGGTTTTTTATCAAAGTAACGGAAGGTTGGATCAAAATTTGTAGTAGAAGTTGTCACCCACGATATAATGCAAAAAGAATGAAGTGAATTGGTGGATTATGGACGAAGAAATTGAAGATACAAGTGAAGGTACTCGACAGATTTGTATAACCTTCAAATATGTCGAGATTTAAGATAGTTTTGAGGAAGGATTATCCCGGATCTTCCTTGTTCAATGTAGACCCAAAAGGGAGGATTATACTTTAGCTCTCTTGCTAAAAGTTTTATCAAAATTATTATTATTCATTCTATTCAATTCCCTGCCCACAAAGTTGTGCACAACATGGTTTATATAGGAGAAGGAATAAGCTTGGTGGTGACTAGCTTAAACCATCCGAGTTTAGTCACTTAATTCAGCCCATTAATCATGGTTGAATTAAGCCCATATTAACCTTAATCCAAAGCATAATATCATTGGTTAAATGATATAAATGATTAATATTACAAAGCTATACAATAGACTAAGATACATACATGAAATTATAGCCATACCCTAACTTACATAAATTATACTTAGGGTTAGGGTTTACAATAAGTTTATAAAAATAATGAATAGCATCACTCTATCTCTTGTTGTAATGTATCATCCCATGTATGTCATAGTCTTTCATGCCTTGGAATACTTGTACACATCAATGTGTATGAACATCATCTTCTTGCAAATATGTAACATACCTACAAGAATAACTTGAATGGTTTTTAATGTCAAGCATATTAGAATTATCAAGAATATTTAACATGATAGGCTCCAATATTATGAAAGCTAAATCATCTTACTTACCTTGAGGATTAGAATGAATATGACAGTCATTATGTTCAATGGATGCTCTTGCATCATAATCCCCAAGTTGAGAAGAATTTGCCCTCAAATTTTCATCAGAATAATAAGGAGACAAATCACCAACATTAAAATTTCTTGAAATTCCACCATAAGAATCTGGAAGTTCAAGTTCATAAGTATTATCTCCAAACTTCATAAGTATTTTAAATGGACCATCGGCTCTTGGCATTAGCTTGTTTTTATGTAAATTAGGAAATCTCTCTTTACGTAAATGTAACCAAACTAAGTCACCAAGAGAAAACACATAAGAGTTTCTATGCTTATTCGCTTGAGCTTTATACTTGGCATTAGATTTTTCAATATGATTTTTGATTTTATCATGAAGTTGTTGAAAAAAATTTATTCTATGTTTAGCCTCATAGTTTTGCAATTCACCTTTTTTCAATGGAATCATGTTAATAGGCATGTTAGGATTGACACCATACACACTAAGCATATTCCATAAAGTTTTCCAAAAGTAAGTCATAAACTTGACATAAGCAGTATTTGAAACAATTATACAAAAACTCATATTTTATTTCATAAATCCTTTATCCATAAGTTCTTGTATTTTTTTTTGTAATTCCTTAGCTTCTTTTGGTTTACATCTATAATTCAGTTTATTAGGGATAGGCACACTAGGAACAAGATCAATAGCATGTTCTACACCTCTTTTAGGTGGTAATCTAGGAGGTGAGTCATCAGGAAATACATCATTATACTCATCAAGCAACTTAATCAAATTATGATCTTTAAGTTGTTGTTTTTCAGGCTTAGAATCTTTAGAAACTAGAGCATAAAAAATTCCTTCTTCTTTTAGACATTTGTCCATAGCCTTTTCATGTAAAAATAATTTCTTTTTATCATCACTCAAGGCCATATGATCATATAAAAAAGGTTTGAGCCTATACAATTGTTTTTCCTTTTTCACCACATATTCATTAGTTACCCCATCATGAGTTGATTTTCTATCAAATTGCCATGGTCTACCCAAAAGTAATCCACAAGCATCCATAGGTAAAACATCATATAGAACTTCATCATGATAGTCTCTAATAGAAAATGTGATTAAAGCTCTTTTGTTTACTTTAGCTCCTTTATCCTTGTTTAACCATTGTAAAGAATAGGGTTTTCGATGATTAGTAGTTTCTTAACCATTGCCTCACTAGAAACATTAGTACATGAACCACTATCAATTATAAGTCTACAAACTGTATCACCTATTTTACACTTAGTTTTAAAAATCTTTTCTCTTTGAGTAGGTTTAATACTAGGTTGTATTTGCAAGACTCTTTGAATTACAAAGCAGGGGTCTCCTTCTTCTTCTTCCATAGTTAATATTTCATTAGGAGATTCAACTTCTAATTCATCGTCATCACTACATGGTTCCATGTTTTCTATGTCATGTAAGGTTAAGGCTCTTTGGTTAGGACAATCTCTAGAAAAATGTCCATATCCTTTATATTTGAAACATTGTTTATTAGCCATTTCAACCACCTTATTTTTACCTTTATCATCTTTGTTATTCTTTCTATCATATGAAAATGTCGATTTAGGTGTAAAGGTGTTAGAATAGGGTTTAGTCAGAGTAGAGGCATTAGACTTAACATAGGCTTTTGTTGTCTTGGTTTGTCTTTCAATCTTCATAGCTAATTTTATCAAGTCATCAAGAGATTCATAAGAGTACATATCAAATTTGTCTCTTATTAAGTTATTCAAGCCACCTAAGTATCTAGCACATCTTTGTTCCTTTCTTTCATGAACATCACAAATAAGGGCTAGTCTTTCAAACTCTCTAGTGTATTCTTCTACACTAAATAAGCCTTGCCTTAGAGTAGTCATCTTAACATAAATATCTTGTTCATAGTCTCTAGGCACAAATTTCTTTCTTAAGTGCTTTTTAAGTTTTTCCCAAGATTTGATTTTAGACTTCTCTTGTCTTTCTCTAGTTCGCTTTAAGT
Source organism: Tamarix chinensis (assembly GCA_030549775.1). NCBI lineage: Eukaryota > Viridiplantae > Streptophyta > Magnoliopsida > Caryophyllales > Tamaricaceae > Tamarix > Tamarix chinensis. Next base: position 13,001,684 of record CM060173.1, on the reverse strand, counting down.
TATCATACCAAATTCGAGCAAACTTTTTGAACTTTAGAGTAGCTAATTTGCACTTTCTATCATCATCATATTCTCTAAACTCAAAAATAGCTTCAATCTCATGCAACCATTCAAAAAATGATTCCACATTAAAATCACCATAAAATTCAGGAAGTTCAAGTTTAATACCTTGATCTTCATGGTGTGGATTTCTTACATGGAATGTAGGTGCTCTTCTTTTGTTGCTTGAGCCAAAAGAATTTTTCTCCTCTTCTCCATCTTCATGATGAGAAATATTGAAATGTCCATGTCCATTCTTGGCATGGTAAATCGGCTTCATTTTCCCTTCCACACTATCATGTGTGGTTTCCAGTCGAGGTTGCCATGGTTTATACTTCTCTTGGTCGGCCAACTTTGATTCTACACTTTGGAGTTGATGTTGTAGTGTGTTTTGAGTCTGTAGTTGGGCATCCATGCATGTGGTGAGGCCTTTGATGGACTCAACCAGGGCACGCACCTCTTCACTAGCCATGGTGAAGGTTGACACACAACCTTTCTTGATGCACACAATATATCTTCCACAAATGTAGGTGCTGGATTCGTTTTGCCTACAACCAAACAAAGCACAAACCAATTTCTAATTCTAAAGAAAATATCAAAAACTACCTGCACTCTTTATCTAGGCACAAAGGAGATCTTTAAGCCCCAAGAATATCCACTGCACGCAGGTACACACAAACAATGAAAGATTAGTAATAATAGGTGTGAAAATGATTCACATAAAATCATAGAACATGTTTATGTGTTATCAATAAAATCGTGTCTTCCAGTGGGATTTTCGTGTTGAAGTCTGCATAGAAAATGTATATAAGATCCAGAGGTAGATGATGAACTATTTTCTTGAGAGAAATTGATGAGAGATGAGTCAAATACACGGCCTGCAAGTTCCAGGTCAGTTTCGGGCTTCACATAAAATCATAGAACATGTTTCTGTATTTTCAACAAAAACTTGTCTTCCAGTGGGAGATTCGTGTTGACGTCTTCATAGAAAATATAGAGGAAATCCAGAGGTAGAAGATGGACTAACTTCTTGAGAGAAATTGATGAGAAATGAATCGAATACACGGCCTGCAAGTTCCAGGTCTGTTTCAGGCGATTGAGAACTGTCCAGGGATGTTGAACACTTTGAAGCTTTTCTTCCTGCTTGCACGAAGAGAACTTGAAGGTGGTTGCCATACACTTGATCACACACTAATAGAGAATAGAATACAATAGAAACAAAGTGCTGAAGAGGCACACACGATCGTTGCAACCAGACGAACCAAACTGGTGCTGCGGAAATTTGAACTCTGTTGGTATTTTATGTGAAAAGTTGAGGGAAAATGCAACAAGATCGTTGCAAGATTGCAAGAAATTCAAGAAAGAACTTCAAGAAAACTTAAAGAATTTCATCAAAAATCAAGAATTGTAAGAAATGGTGGAGTATCCGTGGAGTTCTTGGTGAAAGAACACACCACGATTTCAGGTCGGCAGAAATCAGCTTCGAACAAATGAAGCTTTCATACCAAAAATGATGTGGTTTTTATCAAAGTAATGGAAGGTTGGATCAAAATTTGTAGTATAAGCTGTCACCCATGATCTAATGCAAAAAGAATGAAGTGAATTGGTGGATTATGGATGAAGAAATTGAAGATACAAGGTACTCGACAGATTTGTATAACCTTCAAATATGTCGAGATTTAAGATAGTTTTGAGGAAGGATTATCCCGGATCTTCCTTGCTCAATGTAGAACCAAAAGGGAGGATTATACTTTAGCTCTCTTGCTAAAAGTTTTATCAAAATTATTATTATTAATTCTATTCAATTCCATGCCCACAAAGTTGTGCACAACATGGTTTATATAGGAGAAGGAATAAGCTTGGTGGTGACTAGCTTAAACCATCTGAGTTTAGTCCCTTAATTCAGCCCATTAATCATGGTTGAATTAAGCCCATATTAACCTTAATCCAAAGCATAATATCATTGGTTAAATGATACAAAGGATTAATATTACAAAGCTATACAAAAGACTAAGATACATACATGAAATTATAGCCATACCCTAACTTACATAAAATATACTTAGGGTTAGGGTTTACAACAAGTTTATAAAAATAATGAATAGCATCACTCTATCTCTTGTTGTAATGTATCATCCCATGTATGTCATAGTCTTGCATGCCTTGGAATACTTGTACACATCAATGTGTATGAACATCATCTTCTTGCAAATATGTAACATACCTACAAGAATAACTTGAATGGTTTTTAATGTCAAGCATATTAGAATTATCAAGAATATTTAACATGATAGGCTCCAATATTATGAAAGCTAAATCATCTTCCTTACCTTGAGGATTAGAATGAATATGACAGTCATTATGTTCAATGGATGCTCCTGCATCAATAACATTTTGTGCTTATTTTCCTTTTTTTTGTGCATTCTCAATGCTTCATGTTAGTATAGAATATTTGATTTGATTAACTAGAATACAATTATAATTTTTTTTAAATAATATCAATTATTGGAATGAATTAAGTAATAATCTATTATTATTATTTTTATAACAAAAGATTAGTGGTAGCCCGCGTATTAAGTTAAATATAATATAAGTATAAGTACTACGATGTTGAGTAGTTCAAGTGATGTATCACTATATGTTAAGTGTTGATTAATGTCCTCTTAAGAACTTAATACTCAAAGCAAAAAATTACATGAGTTAGGGCCAAATGATTCCAAGTGCTAAAAATGTTTCTATGATATTGTCCTTTTTTAGTCGAACCAAATGACCCTAATTTACTCTATATTATTTTGAATCATAGGCTTATAGGGGAGTATGTACCTAGGGAGTATATTTTTACTAGCGACTCAAGTGCCTTTTATCCTAAATGTGAAAGTATCATTGAGTGTGTCTATCTTTCTCTCATATGTGATGGAAAGAGGAGATTAAATATTACATATTAGTGAGGTTGACTATTTTTCTCTCATCTATAGAGGAAAAAGAAGGAGAGTGGTTGTATTAAAAATGGTTCCTTAATCTAAATGTGAATAAGTAAATGGAATAATATGATCACCTAATGTTAAGCCCTTATTAGGTTTTCTTTTGAGTCATCTTGTATCATGAGTATTTACACATTCATAATATCCACCTTGTCGTATGAATCTTATATGCCATGCATGCCTTAACATATTGATGTATATTGTTACCTTACGTAGTATGTAGCATAATAATGACCCTTTTATGGGTGTTGATCATTCACATGAGCAGATGCCTCAATGTTTTGTAGGGAATTGATGATTACTCCTTTTGGTATGATATTCTATAGTGAGTGCTTATTTGAGTTGTTTTTAGAGTATGGCTCTCTCTCTCTCTCTCTCTCTCACACACACACACACACACACACACACACACACTCACTCTCTCTCTCTCTCTTTCTCTCTATAGACTTTAGTCCTCTATTTTCAATCTCTATTTTGTAATCATGTACTATTATGGGATCAAGTGTTTCCTATACTTGATCTTTAGATATAGATTACCTTAGCTTTTCATCTAACATATATGGGATATGGGGAATACTATCTCTATATTGGATGCCACATAACATCCATTATTTTATTATCATTGCTTCTATAAAATATATTTTTTTATTAGCAAATTTTGCGGGTGTTTCATATACAATCTGCCATTTCATGTCATAATATATTATCAGATCATCAACCAAACACTTAATACTTAGTAATACACCACTTGATTTACTTTTAATAATCACACTTCCACTTATCACTTTATATATGAGATGCCACTTATCACTTGTTACTGAATTCTTTTAAAAAACTATTTAACTATCAACAATTTAGAATTACACTATGGTTAAATGGACTAAAAATGTCATAAAACACAAAAAGCATTGATAAGGCATATGAAAATCAATCAAGGACAAATGAAGATATCACACAAATAAAAAGACCATAATGCTCTTATAAAATCCTAATTGACAATTGAGCCATAAAATCACCAATAAGCTTCCTCAACTCACCAAACTTATCATAATGCCTCTATATCTCATTTTACATACAACTACCCAAGATAGAATTGAATTCCAATATTCTACACATAATATACCGATTATATCCCTAGGGTTACTCAGCTTGTTTCACATAAAATCAAACTTCTAGTAAACATCATTAACTTAAAGTAAACACATATCACATCTATCATATTTTAATGTAAATAAAACTTACACAACATGAAGTTTCTATAACTAATCGATTATGACCAAAATACCTTTATTACACCTAAAACCCTCACAAATTGTTATATTGAAAACTTAACCCATACTTAACTAAACCTAGAATATTATATATTATAATTTAAGTTTAATCTCTAACAACTCAACTAAAACTCATTAAATGTACTAGAATACCCTCACATCCAATTTTAGCATAAAATAACCAAAACTCAACCATCACCAAATTCGCACACAAACTCCCACATATTATTAAATGCATAATGATGTAATTTACCTCAAATAAATCACCCAAATCCTCTAGAAATCCAAAGGGGCGAGAAACACCTAGGGCCTAAAACTAGAAAAATCAAGCCACATATGAAAACCCTCAACATTAATGAATCACATGATAATAACTTGACAACATACTTAAAAAAATAATGTCGTGCTTGAAATTTTGAAATAAAACATAATATTGTGTGGCATAACATTTTATAATAATTAAAAAGGCACATGTTATCCATGAAATCACAATATTAAATGAAAATGAGCTTATATAATATAAAACATGATTTTTCAAGATAAGGCATGTTAACATGTATTTAATTTAAAATACACATAACATCTAATTTGCCTAATCTAATGAGGTGTACATCCTTACCTAGCTAACATTAGTGTCTAAGAAAATTACTCCTAAGCCACTGCTTGGAAAACCCTAGGCTTATCAAATTCAATCAAAAGAGAATAAATTAATAAAAATAATAATAATTAGTAGAGAAAAGTAAGGGAAAGGAAGGCATATTAAGGAATGTGAACTAAGGTAGAAGATAGAAGAAAGTAAGGTGATGATCAACCAATACGAGAAACAACCACAACTTGTCACCACCACAACCAAAATGTCCCAAAAACACTGCCATAAGGTAACGATAAAGAGGAAGGGAATATGAGCTACTATGGTGGTTTGGAATCATGAAAAAGGAAAAAAGAAAAGAAGGTAGAAGTTGGAACTAGAGATAGGTGAAAAACACCCCAAAACCATTGCATAGAAGGGGAGAAAAATGGAAAATTCATAAACAATAAGAAAGAAAGTTTTTGTAAGAAGATAGCTCCCAGAAATAAGTTCCAATCTTATTTCTTTTCATTATAATGTCTAGTTGGGATCGAAAGATATTGTTAGATGTTTGAACAATTAGTTTAACTAAATAAATTGCAAAGAATACCCAAAAAGTAGTTTAAAAAATAGCAACAACCTCCAAACTTTTTGAAAAATAGCTGGAATGTGCAAAATAACTTTAGGAGCCCAAATATATATATAAAAAAATATTGGGTATAAGAGTGAGTTTGGAGCTTGAAGGATAAAACTAACAAAAAATGGAAAAATTGGATAATCCAAAATGAAAGGTTTGAATGAGTATGAGTTGATGTGGAAAGATTTTAAAAAATGTATAAAAATATTTGATTTTAGAATTTTTTGGATCCCAAATGAATTGAATGGATAAAGACATTGCTAAAATCATCTAATCATATAAACCAATTTTTTTCGCAATTTAATAATTAATAAGGAACTAATGATGAAAATAAAAAAGAATGCATTGACGAGTTTAGAAATATTTTTGGAATGAACTATGATATTTGGATGTGCTAATATATGTGAAAATGACTAGACCATAATAATAATTGAAAAATTAACTTTCCACAAACAAATAAGATAGATTGCAAAAGGCTTAAACTTAATATGAATGGCTGGGAAATCAATATTAAAAAGTTAAAGATGGTTTGCGAATCTAATAATATAGTAATTAGGGTTAGGGAAAAAGAGATGTTATATTTAACCACCTTTATTACATCAAATTAGTTGTAACACTAAATGAGGAGTTATATTTGAGTTTTCAAACACAAATAAAGAAAAATTATGAATTTAATAAAAGGTAAATATTTAAGTATTTTTTAAAAAACAAATCAATAATATAATTTAGTTTTTAATAAAATATACTATAATTTACACATAACTAATAAGTCAAAGTTTAAAATTTTTAATTACATATATTCTCATGTAATTATATCTAATATATTTCATGTAAAAGGAAACTATATTATTACCTAAAAAAATAGTGAATAAATATGATCAATATTAATGTCCTTATATGTCATTTTTCATATTTAAACAGTTAATAACTATCAACTAATTTTACCAAAAAAAATACATAAATGGTTAATGATAGTAATTGTTATAAGTTGTTATCCGCTAAATGCTTATACAATATGCTATTCACTAGTTGCCAAAGAGGGCCAAATAATGCTAGTGTCTTTTCCTCGTCTTTCCGATAACTAATATCATTTAATTTATATATTTCTTTGGTAAAATATTAAAGTCCTCAATAGTAAAATGGCTTCCCCGACAGCACTTGTCGACTACAACCACCTTATGACTTCACGTGAATTCTATTAGTTTTCTCAGTATTTATTTATCTTATATTAATAAATTTTGAAAGGTCCTTAAATAAGCGTAGCCTTTAGTTCTAGAAAAATATAATGGGTAAAAGGATTGCTAAACTAAGATTTCTTCATTTTAAAACACATATATCTTTTATCTTGCTTTCACTTTAAATTTTTTCCACTATTATTTGTTTATTTTGTTCAATTTTTATTTTTCCAAGGGAGCACAAGGGCAATTGTATTAGTCATCAATGCTTAATTGTATGGTTTGTTGTCCATAACCCCTAGAATTATGGTCAATCTTTGTCTTGTTGAAGTGTACAAACCTTTCGAATTAGCATGTACTTTAAATGTCTTAGGTATGATTCTTACCATGTGTGTATAAGTTTTGTTGAGGATAAGATAACTGGACCCCGCCAAATTACCTACTAACGTAATTCTTTTATCGTGAAAGGAGAGTGCAACCCCTTCTTGATTTAAGTGGTGAAAAAGGATAGTACCTACATACGCACCTAGATACATACGTACATATAGGAGAAGTTCTAGCTAGATTTTCCCACCAAACAAGAAGATATATTTTTCCACCCATTTTCTAGGCAAATTATACCGTGCATTTGAGAGTAGGATGCAAGGTAAACCGATATAATGTGTAATCCTCTCAGCACAATATATATATATATATATAGGGTAAATGTCTCGTATAAATAATTCTTAAGATATATATATAGGAGCCAATATTAACTATTAGATTAGTATTTAATCTATGGTCAAGATTTAGTAAATACCTAACCTAAATTTCTTTTAATATTGGCCCTTAAATCTTCTAAATTTAATGGTAATTAAGGGTTTTTACGTTTATATTTTAAATAGTGGTTTGTATTAAAGTCTAATATATATATATATATATATATATATATATATATATATATATATATCAAGGTGGGGATTGATTTGTTCTGATTTTCATTTCGCACCATAACTCAGAAAAGTTGAATTTTCTTCTTTCATCTCCCCCTCTTTCTCTATATTTGTCTCTCTTAAATATTTATATCAGATTGATACTTAAAAAATCAATTTATCTTTAATTTTGGTAACTAATAAAAAAACTATATTACAATATATTTTAGATTTTTCTCTATAAATACACACCATATTGATATATTTTTAATATAAAAAAAGTTATTATATAAAACACCATAATACATTATACAATATATGGTATCTTTCATTAATTCAAATGCTAAAATTCATCAACTCAATAGCCCACATTCATCATATAGATAGCTCATATTCGTTGGGTTAAATGATTGCTTCAACATTGATTCACAATTACTATAATGTGATAACGCCAAAACAATGCTTACAATAAAGGTAAGGAATAATAATTCATGGGAAAGCTACTATAAAATACATGAACTTGTTACACTTGTAGGGGAGTGTTTAGCGTTCAACTTCGAAAGAGTGTGTGTAAATGTGTCGAGACTTTAAGGGGTGTTTGCACTCTTTGTTCATAGTGCTACAAATGATCGATTTTTAAACTTTTAAGTTAATGAATGTGAAACTTTGATGGAATGAATGTCAAATTTTTTGTTGATGAATGCAAAATTTTAAACTAATGAACACTGTGTATCAATCCAAAATTTACTTCTAGGTTTTTTTTTTGTAAGAATAAATTACAAATCAAATTTATAGAAATAGATAGAAAAAATAAAAGTCTTTAACAAATTAAATGTAAAAGCATAGTATGAAGTACATACTATAGATAATACAATACAAGAAATAGAGGGAAATAGAATAAAAGGGGCGATATGTCCCAAAGAGATATCTAGAATCTAGGGCACACAACAAGTGTGTCCCCTATAACTCTTTGCATTATCCCTAAATATCAACCAAATCACTATGCCTAAGGTATAGATCAAAGTCACCAGGATCATCATTAAATATTTATATCATAACATCTACAAAATGTTATATTTGTATGCATCTCATACTAAGTAATACAACTATCCTAAAAGGATAACATTATGCATTAGGCTCATATGAAGAAAGTGATAGCACTTGCAATAATGGTATAATAACATACTTCATATAGGTGTCAATTATAAATAATTAAACTCAACCATCAAGCAAAGAAAATGGTAGAGTATGTGATAATGGGACAATAACGCGATTTATATAGGCATCAATTATAAAGATGGTAATTCAACCATCAAGTGTAGAATAATGTAATATGAATATGTGGATAAACAAGATTCATTGATTATTATAATTCATCATCATGTTCACAACAAATACATTATATTAAATTTAGGATGGAGACTCAAACAAACCCTTATCTACAAAATTTATCCCTGGTGTGAAATGATACTGTTCTAGATGGCTTGCCTATATGCATAACCAAAAAATCCATGTCTCTTATAGAGAAGAATAGGGTATCCTAGACCTCATATATGACACTTGGCATATTAAAAGAGAAAAACTACAAAATGGTACCAAGTGAATGTCAAACTTATGCTCAAGTAGCTATCTAAAGTGCTATTAGTCCCAAATCAATATTTTAAATTTTAAGCGATTATTGTTTCCTTAAATACTTAGTTTCACTCCAATCAAGGCCTATATAATAACACTTAGTCATTCTATCAAGACAATTACATTTTATTATTATTAAGTTTAGATAATATTCATGCAATTGATCCATAAAGGAATCATAGCCCAATCATTGTGAGTGTAAAGACCCAAAAAAAATGACATTAAAGCCCAATTTAAAAACAAGGTATTCAAGCCAAAGTTCAATACTATGAAAAGCCCAATTTTAATTTAGATCTCAATCTTTGTTAATTCTAGGGTCAATATTTGACCACATGTCAACTAAGGGTCAAATATCACTCAAGAATTTACATGTAAAACCATCATCCTAAAATACTGATTCAAATGCTTGAAAATGACTAAAATGTCTCTAAGATTAACAAATTTATGTTAGGATTAAGAAGGATATTCCTCAAGCTAAAAAGACTTAAAATTGGTCAATTATTTTTCTATGTCAAACATCACCTATTGATATTAAGTCTAAAATAATAAGATTACTTAATGTACACAAAATGTCCTTTATTAACTTAATTGGCCAATTTTATTTGAAGTATTTGAGTCCATTTACCAAATACTACCCAATTATCACACTTATCTATTTAAACTTATTTTCTTATCGGAATAGATCCCAAATGTCTAAAATTAATGTATAATGACCAAATTTCCTTTACTCACATAAAATTATCTTCAATATTCTAAACTTTATAGTTTACTCTAAACAATTTGAAACCCTAATATATTATATACCTAATTTTTTGTAAAAGATCCAAAATATACTATGGTGTCCTCAAAACTAATAAAGACGATATGACATCCCCAAAATATCTTTGACCATATATAACCCCAAAAACCCTAAAATCTAATTCCACTATAAATTATCCAAAATTCATACCTTAGCTTCCATACCCTCTTATTATACATTTGATGACATACTTAGATTAAATTAACATGACCAAAAATCATATAAAATAATAGGGATTGAAATTCATACATATGCTATCATTCTCATTTTCAATGAAAACATATGTAATTCTAGAAATTCCCAAGCATATCATTGCACACAAATAATCATGTATAGAAAAAATCTAAAACAATCATAATCATGCTCAACATAGTGAGGCTACGAGCCACATCATGCCATTGCAACAATTATTCATCCAATTACATATTTACAAGATACTTACATACATATTATGATACATATAATAAATATACTTATCTCGCATGCTTAAAACTTAAACACATTTATTTTCTTATAAAAAATAAATATAAGTATACGTATATAAGAATATTAAACACCTTTCACATAATACTAATTTTAAAGGTTCTTTTAGTTACCCAAATTCCTAAGTTCCAAGAAAAAGCTAAAATAAGGAATCTAACACCCCACTTTTAACTCACTTAGCACTTGTTTGGATATCCTTACAAAAATTATTTATTAATGATAATTACTTATTTTGGAAACATTTTAGCCTAATTTTTTAAAATAAGTAATTACTATAGATAATTACTTTTTGTAAAGAGATCCAAACAAGTGCTTAGTCATCTTCACAATAGTATAAGAAAAAGAAATGGTATATATAAAAATTTAATAAACATGGAAAAAGAAAATGGTGTACTAAAAAGGTAGAAATAACCAACAACCAAGAGGATGGAACTGCTAGCCAAAAGTAGCTCAAAATTGAACAAAAAGATAAGAAAATACACACCAAATCACCACTACACAAATAAGGGTAAATGAGGAAAAATGAAGGGATATGTGGGATGATATTTCCAAAAAAAAATGTATATAAGAGGATAAAAGAGGGGAAAGGGTAACAACTGAATAGTAGTGGCACATAAGTCTCTACAAGAAAAAGAAAAGGAAAATGAATGAGGAAGTTTAGATAAACTTGTTGTAAACCCTAACCCTAAATATATTTTATGTAAGTTAGGGTATGGCTATAATTTCATGTATGTATCTTAGTTTATTGTATAGCTTTGTAATATTAATCCTTTATATCATTTAACCAATGATATTATGCTTTGGATTAAGGTTAATATGGGCATAATTCAACCATGATTAATGGGCTGAATTAAGAAGGAAAACTCCGCTGGTTTAAGCTAGCTCACCACCGAGTCTCCCTTCTCCTATAAATACCTTTTGTGCACAACATTTGTATGGAGAGAATTGAATAGAATTAATAATAAGAATTTTGATAAAACTTTGAGCAAGAGAGCTAAAGTCTAATCCTCCCTTTTGGGTATGTATTGAGCAAGGAAAATATGGGATTAATCCTTCCTCAAATCTATCTTCACACGACACATTTGAACACCTTCAAATCTGCTGAAACACCTTCATCTTGTAACATCAATTTCTTCGTCTATAATCCACGAAGTCACTTCATTCTTTTTGCATTAGATTGTGGGTGACAGCTTCTAATACAAATTTTGATCCAACCTTCCATTACTTTGATAAAAACTACATAAGAGGGAACCAATGAGATAATCAACTAGTGATGGAGAGTTAAGTAAATAACTAATGTATGTATCTATGTATGTAATGTCACTAGGTACCTTTTTTCGTCTCTAAATCTAAGCTCTTGGTGAAAGAATGAACCTTAGTGATCCACATACACCTCTAGCATTGATACCATATGAAAAACTACTCTTAGACATACTATTTACCCATGTGGTATCATCAATTAGTCTGATAGTCTAGTTCAATGTCTTCTTCATATTTTTTAATTTTTAGCAAGTGTTAGGGCGATGTATATAATTATTGTATGTGTGTGTGTGTGTGTGTAAAGGCATGTTTATTTTAACATTTTAATATCTATTTAACTAGTCATGGAGTTTCTTTCTTATAACTATTATCAATACTTTTACTATTTAATCATTTATCAACTTTTTTATATTAAAATGAATATTTGTGTGTCACATGGGAGGAAATCAAGTTTTTAGCGAAGAGTAAAAGTAACTGAAAGATTTCAAGCTTGATTCTTGATGCAAATGATTTGGTTAAGGGTTTGAGTTTTATTTTTGCTAGTTAACTAAGGTACGGTTAATGTTGTGAGTTAAATTTTATGAATAAGATGTTCTTGGTTATCCTTTCCCAACCTATCATTTTTTCTAGACACAAGTTTATTTTTTTCGCTCATTTTTTTCTACATTTCTTTCATTTTTCTTGTTAATATTTTCTTTAGTTTAATACCTAATTATATATATGTAATCTTTTCTTCATATTTTTTAATTTTTAGCGAGTGCTAGGTGAGGTATAGAATTATTATTTTAAATGTGTGTGTGTGTAAATTTATGCTTATTTTAAAATTTTAATATCTATGTAGTAAACATACGTGAATGGTTAAACAAATGATAATAGGATCCCCAAAATGACAAAAAGTTATTGTAATAACCTAGTGATTAGTCTTGTAACCCTTCTCTAACATTAAACATTATTTGTATACCATACATATACCTTTCAAACCCTAATTTTACCTTCCCACCATTCAAAATTTTTGACACAAGAGCATCCATGGATTCTCAAGGTGATGAAGATTTGGCATATTTGGCAATGGAGCTAATCACATTATTCTTTTTTGATAATAATATTCATAATGTGACTAACCTTAATAAGTTTACCTTGAGTAATTATTATAGGTATGTAACAGATTTTCAAGGAGAATATTGATGCACTTCAAGATGTAAACATACCTAAAATTTCATATGTTGCAAGTTATTACAAGTCAAAGGAAGGCATTATGTAAGGAAGTCAAACTTACAATTCAAAAAGACCTAGTTATCATTTTTATGTAAATTAGGATCCTTGCTAGTTATTTCCATGTAATAATTAGCTATGTTTTTTTTTCTGTAATAATTCTTTTTAATTCATGGATTATATAGGTTAGTGCTATGTTGCTATTTTTAGTTATTATGCTAGTTAGCCATGTCTATATTACTTTGATTAGCTTAGTGTACTAATTAGCAACGTTTGTGAAAATTTATAGTTGTCTATATAAGGCATGATCGACAGGTGGGTGTAACATATGTTGAGAAATATTGAAATCTAAAAGAAGTAAAATACTCGGATATCTCTCTCTTTTGTGACTGACTGATACTAACTAAGAATACTTTGTGTAATCTTGGCTAGGATACTTTGAATTTCTTCTTGGAGAAACATTCAAAGTTAAACTTCTTGTTGAATCTTTCTTAAAGCTTGCTTGAATATTCACACTGTTCTTCCTAATCTTCCACCATGGAAACCTTACCTATCATCTATTAATTTGATTCTTCAAACTTCTAGGAAGAATCATGCCATTTTCATATCAAAGCCAGGTTAGATTTTCCACCATTAAATCTTTGTTAACTTAATAAATGCAAAATGAAAGATCCCCAACATTCATACCTATCTTCAAACTCTATTTAAATCTTAAACCCCTCAAGTTTGAAGAAGTTCATCCCTTTAAGTTTTCCCTCAATATGCACCAAATATTTCCTTGAATTTTTAGTTCTATCATCAATACATATTCAACCATCCAACTCTTAAAGTCCAACATCTTTGGTTATCTGCTTCATTTTTCAATTTTTGTTTGAGTATTCCACCTATATTCGAAATCTATTCCATGTTTTCTTGATTACCTTGATTCAATCAAGCAGACTCAATATTCTTCCGACCTTGATTGAACGTTAATTTTATATCCTACCCTTTCTTCTGAACTTAGCATAAATTCAATAACAAGGAAGGTTATTTTAAGCCATTCTTAGGTTCTAAGAGTCGACTTCATTATTGCAAAAATCTACATTCACCTCCCATTAAGAACTATTCATCGTTGCTTAAGATTTGGTGGAAATACATTTAACCATTTACTTTCTACTACTACTTCCTTTCCACACCCAAGAATCTTCCAAGATTCTTGAAAATCCACTAATAATACATAAAGAATCAACTTCTAGTAGTAAACACAATCTACCAAAACTACTTCCAACAAGAACAATCCATGAAGGCTATGTTCGACACCCTTCAATAACTTGCAAGTAGTGGTAATGCTACAAATGTACCGCGTCAGTAACTCTCTTCCATTAAAATCTAAGTTCAAAGGTAGGAGAAAAGAGTATCTGACCAAGAGACACTCCAACACATGCATAACACCATGGAGCAAACCAATGATCAAGTAGAAGGAATGTTGAGATGGGTTATACAAGTAAGAGGTGGACAACTAAACAATCAAATGGAATATGATGAGAGGGGAAATGATAATGGTTCTAATAAATTTAGTGACAAATAATGAGAACATGCAAATTTCTAATCAAGGTATAACCATTTTAAAAACAAAGGTATCAGGTTCAGTCTCTTTGATTTCTATGGTGAATTGGATGTGGAATTTTTTTAATGACTGCATGAAATAGAAGCCATATTTGAGTTTATAAAGTATGATTATGAGCATAAATGTAAGTTATCAATTATCAAGTTTAAAAAATTTTCTTGGGTTTGGTATGATAATCTTAAGAAAACTAATGAAAGGCAAGAAAAAATTAAAATAAAGTCATGGGATAAATTGAAAAAACACCCAAGGAAGAAATTCTTTCTTGAGGAGTATGAACAAGAAATGTTTATCAAATTAATTACTTTTAGGCAAGGTCTTTTAAGTGTATAAGAGTACACTAGAGAATTTGGTGTGGATCAAAGGGAGGGAAACGTTGGATTGATTAAATTCCTTGATTTGGACTCCAGTAGGTTGAAGTTGATAAAGGAATGAAGCTCAGCTTAAGGGTTTTGAGCTACGAAATATGCAGGTTCTCCAATGATAAGGTACCTTTGAATGTCAATGCATATTCAAAGAATCTAAAGAGGAAAAATGCCTAGCACGTCCTATCTATATTGATCTCCAAAAGAGAGAAAATGCAAGTATTGAACTTGTAATTTTATTCAAATGAATTCTAACTTGTTTATATGTACAATGGCTTAGGTATATATATAGGAGGTAGTCGACTTAAGGCATTAAATGAGCCGGTTTTCCCCTTTTAATCCAAGATAACTTTAACCAGTTGAATTAAGATTATATAATACCTAATCCTAGCCATAATATCACCATTTAAATGACATTAATGATAACCATTACAAAACTTTACAATCAACTATGGTGCATATATTAAATTACAACAAAACCCTAACTTACATGAAATATACTTTAGGGTTTACAAAAAGTTTAATATAACTAATGATATCACCAACTATATCTTGTTGTATTGTCATCCCATGCATGCCATAGCTTTTCATACTTTGAATGCATTGTACAGTTTAAGTATCTTCTCGTGTGTTGACTTCTTCACCTTGCAAATATGTAACATACCTGCAAGAAAATCTTGAAGTATTTTCAATATCAAGTATAGAAATATTATCAAGAACATTTAAGATGATCAGCTCCATTATTAGAAATGAAAATTCATCATTATCTT
The DNA here is from genome assembly GCA_030549775.1 of Tamarix chinensis. Taxonomy (NCBI): domain Eukaryota; kingdom Viridiplantae; phylum Streptophyta; class Magnoliopsida; order Caryophyllales; family Tamaricaceae; genus Tamarix; species Tamarix chinensis. The sequence goes on along the minus strand of CM060173.1, from coordinate 12,985,978 downwards.
GAGAATCATTAGAAGCACTAGATACACTAGATGCACCTACATAAAAAATTTAAAGACAAGTACTCTTATGTGATATGTAAAAGAAAAAATGACAAATATGTTCTAGATACTTATGCGGTCTTAATAAATTTATTAGGGATAAAGTTGAAATGTTTTCCTATGAGTCTCTTCATGATTCGACTATAGTGGCTTTAAAATTTGAAAGACAAACTATGTCCATAAAATCTTATGCTAAAAAAAGTGCTTAAAATTCTACATCAACCAATACCTATTGGAATGGATCTACATCAAAATTTGGGACACATGAATATCCAACTAATGACAAAAAAATTTAACCCTAACCAAGATGTAAAGGGTAAGAATAAGTTGAATGAAATGACTAATACACAATTTTTTAAATGTGAGGGATATGGTCATTTTGGTAGAAAATGACCTAATCAAAGAGTTTTGAACTTAAATGAAATAGAAGGTATGGAACCATGTGATGATAATGATGACCTAGAAATTGAGTCTAATGGTGATACCTTGAGTATGTATGAAAAAGATTTCAAAAAATGTTTTGTAATTCAAAGGGTATTGCATGAAAAAATATGACATTGAGGAGGAGGGTTTTTTCTATGTCTTAGAAGTAAAGTAATCTCAATTTGGGGATAATAATTCTAAGAACTCAAACCTTGCTAGATTACTTAATGATGATAACGATGTATTTCATGATGACTTACCTCCTAGACTACCACCTATTAGAGGTATAAGCCATCCTATAGATTTAATTCCTAGAATGCCTCTACCTAATAGACTAGATTATAGATGTAATCTAGAAGAAACTAAGGAATTACAAATACAAATACAAGAACTAGTAAATAATGGTTATATGAGAGAAAGTATGAGTCCTAGTTCTGTACCTGCCTTGTTATTTCTATAGAAAGATGGTACTTGAAATATATGCATATATTCTAAAGTCATAAATAATATAACTATCAAATATCAATTTCCTATGCCTAGACTTGATGACATACTTTATAAACTTTATGGTGCACCTGTGTTCTCTAAAATTGACTTAATAAGTGGTTATCATCTAATGGCATTTATTAAAGGAGATTAATGGGAAACAACCTTTAAAATTAAATATGGTTTTTATGAATGGAAGATGATGCCTTTTGGATTGTGTAATGTGCCTATTTTTTTCATAATATTAATGAATGAAATTTTTCATCCTTTCTTAGGTAACTTCATTACAACTTATCTTCATGGTATACTTGTATATAGTGAGAATGAACATGATCATCTTGTGCATGTAAGGAATTTATTTGATAATGTAAGGGAAACTAAAATTTATAGAAAATTAAAAAAAATATGAATTTATTCTTTCGAGTGTAGTTTTTCTTGGTTATATTGTTAGTGGAGACGGTATTAAAGTTGATCATATTAAAATACAAACTATTATAGTGTGGCCTATTCCTAAGGATATTCACCAAGTAAAAAATTTTCATGGATTAGCTATTTTTTGTAGGATATTTATTAAGGATTTCTCTAATATAGCTTCACCTGTTTCTCAACTCAAGAAAAAAAAAGAGAGAATTTAATTGGGGAAATGAATCCACTAGAGCCTTTGAAACCCTCAAGAATAAATTATACAATACTTGTGTTTTATCTTTAGTGATAAATTGTAAAAGTAGTTCTCTCATAATATAAAAAGCCTCTTTCATACTTTAGTGAAAAGTTACATGATAAGTTGAAGTATTTAACATATGACAAGGAATTCTTTTCCATCATACATAGGTTGGAAACATGGAGTCATTATTTGAGGCCTAAACCCTTTATATTACATTTTGATCATGAGAGCTTGAAATACTTAGATGGTCAAAAGAAAATTAGTGTCCGATATGCAAAGTAGGTAAACTTCATATAATTTTTCATGTTCTCTGTCAAACACTTAGATGGGAAAGAAAATGTAGCAGTCGATTTTCTTTCTCAAAGTTCTACATTGCCTATTATATTAGATGCTAAATTTCTAGGTTTTCAAATGTTAAAAGAATTTTGTCCTAAAGGTGAAGATTTCAGTGATCGATATTGAGCATGAAAAGAAAATAGATACATAGTAATTATGCATTACAAGATGGATTTTTATTTAGACTTAATAAGCTTTGTGTACCTATATTGAGTATTAGGGATTTACTTATTAAATAGGTATATGAATTAGCTATATCTAAACTTTTTGGTACTCAAAAGACGTAAGAAATATTATAAGAAAATTTATGTTGGCTTTGTATGATTAAGGGTGTGAAAATCATAGTAAACTAATGTATTACTTGCAAAAATACTAAAAGTTTTTTTACAAAGGTTTATAGACCTTGTTATGTGTACCTAGTCAACCATAGGAAGAATTTGTGTAGAATTTATCTTAAGGTTTCCTAGAACACAAAGAGGTAGTGACACTATTATGGTCATGAAAGATAGATTTTTTAAAATGTCTTATTTTGTTCCATGTATTAAAACTTATTATGCTACACACACTACCCCAAAAAGTAGTTTTAATAACGATTATTTTACAGTTTTAATAACGGTTTTCAACCGTTATTAAAATGCCCGTTATTAAATCTTTAATAACGGTTCATAACCGTTATCAAAAATATAAAAAAACCCGCCAATATGAGCATAAAATGCATTTTTATTAACGGTTTTTGAGAAAAACCGTTGTTAAAAAAGAGGGTTTTAATAACGGTTCTGATGAAAACCGTTATTAAAAGGTAAGTTTTAATAACGGTTCTTATGACAACCGTTATTAAAATACCAGAGTTTTAATAACGGTTCTTATGAAAATCGTTATTAAAATACCAGAGTTTTATTAACGGTTTTAGAAGAACCATTATTAAAACATCCTTTTAATAACGGTTTTCATAAGAACCGTTATTAAAACCTACCTTTTAATAATGGTTTTCATCAGAACTGTTATTAAAACTCCAGTTTTTTTTATTTAGTTTTTGCAGTTTTGTTCCTGCCCACATACACAGTTGTATGTTCAAATAATTACCAAATCTGCATTGTAAAACAACATCAATTGATAACATATCTGCAATCACACCATAATTTCAATCAATCCCTTGTTAATACACCGGACATATATACTCAAGAATCAAAATTAGTAGGCATACCACAACTTGGTAGCTCTACACACCAAAGCAAAATGTTTATAAATCTAGCTTAATTACAAGACTTAAAGACATAGAAAAAATACGAGCCTGAGCATGCATGTAGAATATATAGATCTCTACCTAATACCGAATGAATGAGTGCACATGCTTGGCCCATTGCTCTCTCACTTCATCAATTTCTTCAACATTGTATTGCTGGCCTTGTGCATAATCATCGGTGAAAAACTACAAATCCCAAGTTTTGATTAATATACAGTTAGCACTTACGTCAAGTATCAAACATATATGTCATGATTCATTAATGGAAAAATATCGAAAAGAAAACATACATGGCTTGGATCTATGTTGACCGATCTATTTTGGACTATCAGATCCATTGATCTACATACATAGTATCCACAATCTTTATCGTTTTGCTGTTGTGGACACTGTCATATAAATTCAGTTAGCTCTCTAACTATTAGATATTAATTTTAATTAAAATAAAATACGAAATAGTTGCCTTCCTACTGACTATGACAGGCTCGTATTGAACATTCTTTGGGTCTGGGACACCATTCCCACCTCTCCTTTGATACGCTATCCGTAGTGCCTTAATAAATAGAGTTGGATACACAATATTGTAAGTATGCATATATACCTCAAATAATGAAAGCTAGCTAGGCGAATATATGTATAAATAAGCTAATGAAGTAAGAAGTGAAAAGTATACTAACATGTCGATAAATTCCTTCCCACCACGACAAGCGACTTCAAAAGGCACATCATAGGTTCGAAGGGAATCAAACACATAGACTTTATTAAGATCAGGTCGGACGGCGTACAAAACCCAATGTTTACTTGCGAGGTGAGGAATGAGATAGAGCTTGTTGTGTCCCTCAATCAAAATGCGATCCGCTAAATAGTTTATGTGCCTACCTTCTCTTATTGTACTACCGTCAGCTATGTAGTATGGGCACACAAACACAATAGAGGACAACATTCCCTCCATCGTTGCTCGAGTAGCTACCAACCTATGGACAACAAAAACAATGCATATTTGTTAATAAATAATAACTCATATAAGAGGTCATAAAAATTCCAATTGTATAAGTTAAGAGTACTAAAATCTCAAAATGAAATAATACTTACGTGACATAGACGACGACACTTATGGTTGACATCCATTCTTGATTATAAATGTCGCTTATGTCAGCCGTCGATACCATGTAAGTAGCATCGTCCCTCCCAACATACTTAGGACGACAATCAATGAAAATATAATTATCCTTGAGGTAGTTTTGGGCATAAAATTATGATATAGCTAATGCTGGTGGAGGTTGGCTTTGCTGATCTGAAGAAGGAATTTTTTTGTGGGGCAACTGATTTTTTAGATTTAGCTCTCTTTCCTTTAGCAGCGCCCTGTTTTGTGTTGCTCGATCTGCTAGTACGTCTCTTGGTTTTACTAGCAGAAGCAGTCTTCTTTTTTAATTCCTTAATTGATAATATTAAACAAAATATATATTGAGCATATAAATATATATATATGAAAAAGGTATATATAGTGTAACTACTAAACAAGGTCTAATGAACATGTCAAATGTCAATACCTCTTCAGTAGTGAGACGTATTTGATCCGCAGGCCAAGCCACGAAGCTTCCATGAGCTTCTAGTACCGTGGTTGCCTCATCGCCCTCTTTATAACAAGGCAAGTGTGCACTGCCAATGATTGGAGTGTCAATACTCACCGGCCTTGTATTTAGGGCTAAATTGTACCCATGGATTGTCTGCGTTTCAATACTGTGACTAATGCGGACCCTTCCTTTCGCCAAAATTGTTGAAAGGTCATTTGCTAATAAGTCACATTTATGCAAACCCTAAACAAAAATATTACACATTATTAATAATTTATTACACCGAATACATTTAATAACAATTCATAGTTTGTAATGCTTACCTTGGGAAGAGTAGAAAGAAATGCATCAGCTTCACAACAATCTCTGACGCTATTTACATTAGGTATGTGAAGCTGATCATGGTCTACTGAATTAGATGGCTTATACCCTTGATATTTAATAAATGACAACTCTTGCTCCATTGTTGCCATCCGTTCAAATGCCACGTTCAATTTTTGGGTGAGGATAGCGACTTGCTCATTAGTGCTACGAGAACCACAAGATCGACCACATATGCTCGTTCTTGTAACACCCAATCCAATGCCCCTGTGTCTTCCAGGGTGTTCTACAATTCCTGTAGCCTGGGCCACAATGTTATATTGGTCCACCTCCTCACCTTCTGACGTTTCAAGTTCGTCCTATAAATTTAACTTATAGGAATAAGCATAATATAATAGTTTTCTAAAAGAAAACTAAGTAGGGTTCTAGATATCTACAAACTTACAATTTTTTCGGCTGCAACATCAACATATTCATTAATATATCCATCTCTTGTTGCTCTAGCCTTCTTCCATAATGTACCAATATTGATGGACGAGGTACATGGGTCCAAGTCTTGGGCTAGGAGCTACAAATCAAAAAATATTCTTAATTAAGAATATTATTATAAAATTCAACATTTACATGTAAATAGATAATGACAAAATGCATACCAACTCCTCTTCAAGGCCCGCATAGCCTTTGCGAGCCATATTATGCCGGTATTTATTTTTATTGGCAATCTCTTTATTTTGGGTACTTTTTTCCTATGTGACAAGCCAAAGCATAATGACATGGTTATTTCAATATTAAGCATAATACTGGGATTGATACAAAAAGTTTAATTGTTATCTAACAAGTACCTTAAAATCCATCGTAAGACGATAAGCAATGAATTGGTTCCAACTTTCTTGATGGATGAAACTGTATCGTTTGGGTGGGTTCTGTCGTACAGAACCATCCTTCTTTCTATACATTTTTCTACGAGCTAAATATGACCTAAAGGTTCTTAGACGCTCCTCACAATGTCTAAGAAGCCATTTCTTCCTACTCTCTGGGACATTGAACACTTTCTACAAAATAAGACATGTAGATGTATACCGATGTTAATGTAATAAAATTAATAACATTTGACATACAAAAATGATTACATAAAATAGCATATTTACCGTGATTTCCTGCCAAATATGCTCCTTATGACCCTGTAGAACCTGCTTCCAATTATTACAGGAGATAGGAACACGATTACGGGTCACAAGTGAAATGTAGGTCAAGAACATATCTGCATAAGGGCCGATGGGAAGATTGTAAGTATTCCATCCCAAATCGACTACTTCTCCTCTATTCCTTATGTCTATGATAATTCTCATAATCGTAGGTCCCCTCTTCCCTTCTTCATCACTGCTATCCCTATCAATGTTTTTTTTGGCCATATCTCTACAAAAAATAAATAAATAAATTATGTTAGAATATTATGTATTGAGCATAATAATGTACCATTATATTATCGATACGAATCATGCTTAGAAAGAATTAATCTCAAATGTATCATGCTATTCTATATATATATATATATATATATATATACGAATCATGTTAACACGTTTCCAAAAAGATATTAATGCTAACCCTAACCCTAACCCTGATTAACCATAATTAACCATAATAAACGATAAACCCTAACCCTAACCCTAGCTAATTAACCATAATTTATTATAATAAAACCTAACCCTAAACCACAAAAAAAAACCTAATCCCTAAACCTAGCTAAATGTAATTAAAGCATAATATATAAATCATATTATTAATTATTATTATTATTATTATTATTATTATTATTATTATTCTTATCATACACAATTATTCTCTCTATTTAATTATTCACTTTTATATATTCCTTATTCTCTATATCTATTTAATCCTCATCAAATAGCAATCATTAACATATGCATATGTAAAATATATTTGCATTTCATTATATGACATTTCCTATATCTTATTGCTAGTCTCCTATACTTATTAATAAAAATGTGTGTGTGTGTGTATATATATATATATATATATAGTTTTTATGAGTGAAAATGTATATAATTCTACACTCACATTCATATTATATATATATATATGTAAAGGTCTCGGCCAACACATGCATTTGTTAATATATAACAATAACGCAACAAATTCAACAAAAAATAGCAAAATTTTCAGCCAATACATTAAACAACCCATTTTCGAACGACAAACCACAATCTTTCAATAACAAACAAACGAAACCCTGTACCAACATGCATGCATTTATATATATATACATATATAAGTAGATAAAATGTTACGAGAAGAAGAACAAACACATACATAAAGTGAGCTAGCTACAAGCACGACGGTGAGAATGTTGAGAGAGGCAAGGGCTTCAAACACGACAAAGGATGAAGGTGCAAGTGCTAGCTAGCTTCGGAACAATGACAACACGCCCATGCAGAGTCGGCAATGGCGGAGGCGTGGTGGAGAGTTGGCGGTGCGAGGGTTTCCTTTACTTGAGAGGAGCCGGTGTGGTCGTACGAGGGTTTGCAAGGAGAAGGAGAGCAAGAGAACGAAGGTGCAGAGAGTCTGAAAATTTTGGCACGAAACAGAACTGAACAAAATATAAGTTTGATTTTGGGGTTTTAATAACGGTTCTTCCAGTAACCGTTATTAAAAGCTTCTGACTTTTGACAACGGTTCTAATATGAACCGTTATTAAATATACTTTTAATAACGGTTTACCTGAAACCGTTATTAAAACATTCGTCCAAATTTTAACGTTGCCCTTTTAATAACGGTTTTTAAATAGAACCGTTATCAAAACTTCCCGCCGATTAATTTTCACGCGTTTGACAACGGTTTTCGAACTACCGTTATTAATGTCCTGTTATTATAACCCGTTTTCGTAGTAGTGACATGTTGTTGAATTGTATTTTAAAGAATTTATGAAACTACATGGCATTACTAAAAGTATTGTTTCATATAGATATGCTAAGTAAAAGTACTAAAGATTGGGATATTAAGTAAGCTCATGCAAATTTCGCTTATAATTGACGTCCTTCAAGTACTACTCACTCAATTCCATTAGAGAATGTGCATGGGATGAATTTGTAAATGCCAGTTAATATAGTAACCTTGAAGAAAGGTGAGTTTAAAAGTTATGAGGTAAAGGAACAAGTCGAGTTCTTCCATATGCTTTATCAACATATCAAGGGGGCATAGAATAAGCCAATGAAGATACCAAAAGCAAGCTAACAAACATCACACTCCAATGTTATTTTATCTTGGTGATTTAATTTGGCTTCATTTGTGAAAAGAATGATTTCTTAACCTAATAAAAAATAAACTAATGCTAATAACAGATGGACCATTTAAAATCCTTAGAATATTTTAGACAAAGTGTTTATGAACTTGAACTTCTAGAATCTTATGGAGGTGTTTAAGGACATTTAATATTGGTGATTTTTCTCCTTATTATAGTGATGCCAATTTGAGGACAAATTCTTCTCAAGTTGGGGAGAATAATGCAAGATCATCCATAGGTTATCAAGATAATGAATATTTGCCATACTTAGTTATGGATCCAATAATATTATTTGTATTTGGTAATAATATTAATAATGTAACTAACCTTAAGGAGTGTACTTTGCTCTTACAAGTATGTAACATATTTACAAGGAGTAGATTAACTCACTTCAAGATGTCAACATACATAAGATTTCGTATGTTATAAATTATTATAGGTTAACGGAAACTATTATGCATGAATGAAAAATTTACAAGTAAAGGAGACCTAGTTATCATTTTTTTATATGTAAGTATGGTATCTTGTTAGTTATTTCCATGTAATAATTAGATACTTTTGTTTGTAATATTTTTTGTTGATTCTTGTATTATATAGGTTAGTGTTATGTTTCCATTACTAGTTAGTGTGCTAGTTTGCCATGTCTATATTACTTTGGTTACCTTAGTGTATGAATTAGCAATGGTTGTGACAAATTAAGTTATAACTACCTATATAAGGCATGGTAGATGAAGGTGTAACATATGTTGATAATTATTAAAATCTAATGCAAGTAAGATACGTAGTTACCTCTATCTTTTGTGAGTGAATGATACTAAGTAACACTACTTTATGTAATCTTGGTTAGCATACTTTGAATGTATTCTTGGAGAAAAATTAAAATTAAAATTTCTTGTTGAATCTTCCTTAAATCTTACTTGGATATTTACACCATTCTTCCTAATCTTCAACAATTGAAACCGTACGTATCTTCTAGTGTTTTGAATCTTCAAAATTATAGGAAAAATCATGCCATTTTGGTATCAAAGATTAGTTTTGAAGATCCTCCAAGAACTTCAACGTTACAAGAAGATAATTTATTCAAGATTAAAGCTTTAATTCAAGGATTCATATGATTTATTCTAGAGCAAATTTGAGGATAAATTTTTCTCAATAAGTAGAGAATGGTGCTGAAGCATTATAAGATTTTGAAGATTGACTTATGAATCATGATATTAGGAATCAAGGTTTGAATTTGAAGATAATTATTTACCTTACAATATTGATATCATTGGAAATATTATTATATCAGGAGTCCAACACATATTTCATATCTCAAATCTGAGTTTTCTACACAAAGTTATGATCATTTTATCCTATGTGTGGCAAGTTGAATTTTTACACATGAATAGATAAAGTGTCGTAATTAGCATTATGTATATCATTATCACTTCATATTTATTTATTAGGTTCTTATTTTCTTATACGATAATTATGTTAAAATATTAGTTAGTTAATTTATTTTCTTAATCATTAAGAAATTAGATAGGTTTTATCTTTTTTCTTATGATGTATTTTATCTTCTTAAGATTTTTTTAGGATTTAAATATTATTATCATAGGATTATGAGGGTTACTATTCACATGAATAGTTATTAATAGTGATTATATTAATATTTTAATATATATATATATATATATATATATATTTTATTATTTAGATTTAGTGTATCTTATTATTGAGGTGGCTATAAGAGGAGGTGAATATTATCCTATAAATATCCCATATAAACTCATTATTTAAGGAGTATTGTGGAATTTAGTTATTAAATTGAGTTGTCTCTCATTGAAACCTTGTGTAAGTTTCCATGTCCTATGTTTATGTTATCTTTGTGAGTTATAAACTATATATGTCTCTATAATTTCTTATCTGTGTGAGAGATAATTTAGAAACCCTCTATACATTTCTTGTGTGGGTTTGTACAAAGTTAACTAGTGAAATTTATTATGTATTTCTTCATCAGAGATCATTTGAGAGTTATCTATGTGAGGCTTTCAAACCTAGTTTGAATAATTACTTTGTGCGATCTTTCATTGACATCCTTATTCTAGAATTTACCCTTCATTTATCATTATAAAATTACATAAAATAGGGTATTTTTGAAACAACCCATTCCATTACGCATGAAGTTGGCAAAAAACCTTAGTTTTGAAGATCTTCCAAAAACATCAACGATCCAAGAGGTAAATTGATTAAAGGTTCAATATTCAATTTAATGCTTAACAAGATTAATTTGAGAGCAAATTCGAGGCCAAAAGTTTCTCAACAAGGGGAGAATGTTGTACAAACATTCTATGATTTTATAGATTGACATATGAATCATTATAGAAAGAAGTAAGTTTAAACTATGAAGATAGTTATTTACCCTAAAATATGGATATCATTGGAAATCTTATTAAATGAGGAATCAAATGCATCTTTTGTATCTCAAATCCAAGTTTTCTATATAAAGTTATGATTGTTTTTCCATATGTGTATCAATATGAATTTTTACACACGAATGGATAAACTTCTTACCTGGTGAATATCCTTAGGAATAGGCCATTATTTAATAGCTTGTATCTTAATAGGATAAGATTTAATACCCTCACCACTAACAATATAACCAAGAAAAACTTCATTTGGAAACATAAAAACTATACTAATGCCATCTTTTTTCCTAGTAATTTGAATAAGATTTGGTTATATAAGCTTAACTCGAAACAATTGATGAGGACATGACAAGCGAGAATAGCTCCTATGATTTCATCCACAACCGATGAGGAAATGCAGATTTCCAACCAAGTTATAACCATTTTGAAGACAAAAGTATCAAGCTCAATCTCCTTGATTTCTATGGTGAATTGGATGTGAAATTATTTTTTGAATGGCTGAATGAAATAGAAGCCATATTTGAATTTAGATAGTATGATGATGACCATAAATGTAAGTTATCAACTCTCAAATTTAAAAATTCTGCTAGGGTTTGGTATGATAATATAAAGAGGACTCGTGAAAGGTAAGAAAAAAATAAATTCAAGTTATGGGAGAAATAGAAAAAACACATAAGGAAGAAATTTGTTCTTAAAGTGTATGAACAAGAAATTTATTTCAAATTTACTACTCTTAGGTAAGGGCTTCTTAGTGTAGAAGAATACACTAGAGAATTTGAAATACTAACACTCCTATGTAATATGTAAGAGAGAAAAGAAAAAAAATGTGCTAGATACTTAGGTGGTCTTAATAACTTGATTTGGGATAAAGTTTAAATATTTTCCTTTGATTATATTTATGATTTGGATAAATTGGCTTTAAAATATAAAAGACTAACTAATTCCACCAAATGCTGTGCGAATACTAGTGATTCGAATTCTACATCAACCAAGACCTATTAAAATGCATCTACATTAAAAATTGGGACACATACATATTTGATTAATGAAAAAAAAATATCAACTCTAACCAAGATGAAAAGAGTAAGAATAAGGTGAATGAAATGTCCAATAAAAAAGTTTTTAAATGTAAGGGATATGGTCATTTTGGTAGAAAATGTCTTAATCAAAGAGTTTTTACCTTAAATAAAATATAAGGCATAGAACCACGTGATGATAATGATGACCTAGAGACCAAGTCTAATGGTGATACCTTGAGCATGTATGAAGAATATGGTAATCCATGTTTCTTACTTCAAAGGGTATTATAAATACATCCTAAAAATACATCTAAATAAAGGGATAATTTAGAAGATTCAAAGAGAGTTTGAAGATACCAAAATGGTGTGAGTCTTCCTAGAAGTTTGAAGATTCAAATGACTAGAAGATAAGTAATTTTTTTGATGTTGAATATAGGGAAGAATGGTGCGAATCTTCAATCAAGACTCAACAAGATATTTAACTTTGAATGTTTCTGCAAGAAGAAATTCAAAGTATCCTATCAAAGATTACATAAAGAAGTCTTAGTTATTATCTTTCACTCTCAAAAGAGAAATAGAACCAAGTATTTTAATTGTATTATATTTCAATAATTATCAAAATATGTTGTACCCACCCATCAAACTTACCTTATTTAGGTAGTTTTAACTTGTCACAACCATTGCTAATTAGCACAATAAGGTAGCTACAGTAATATGTACATGACTAACTAGCACACTAAGTAGTAATAGCAACATAGCACTAACCTATATAATACATGAATCAACAATATTTATTACAAACAAACACAGGTAGTTATTTAAGAATGATAATTAAGTCCCCTTGACTTGTACATTTGACTTTTATGTATAATAGCTTCCTTCGACTTGTAATAACTTGTATCGTATAAAACCTTGTATAATTTGAAATCTTGAAGTGCATTAATATTATCCTTGAAAATATTTTATATACCTACAATAATTACTCAAGTTACACTTGCTATGGTTAGTTAAATTATTAACATTATTGTCAAAGATAAAAAATGTGATTGACTCTATAACTAAGTATGCCAAATTTCCATCATCTTAAGAATCCATGGATGTTCTTGCATCAATCTAGTTTATAATCTAATAAAATAGATGTTGAATAATCCTTACCTTTGATCAATTGGACAACAACCCTCAAACCATATTGTGCAAGCCTTAGGTAGTCTATTGATAGCCTCTTTAGATCGTCTAACACTATGCAATTTTCACTATTCCAGAATTTCTTAATTTCTTTTGACCCAAAATAAATTCCTATACCCCAATTATTTTATATTTGGTTTCCTCATATAATTCCTTTAATTTCCCTAATTTTCATATTTTTGGAAATTATTTGATTATTTTCCCATTTTTAACATTTTATTGAACCTTTTACTTTAGATAAATTATTTTTATTCATTATTAACTTTTTTGGAAATGAAAGCTTTAAAACTTTGACCTCTTTACTCTTCATGATCATAACTCACTTGGTATTTGTTCATTTAACCAAAAATCTTATCGTAATTTCCTTCATCACTATTAACCAACTCTCTTACACCCTCTCTTATCAGTGCCATCACTCATCTTGCTTTCAAGCAACTGCTTATTTGATTTCTCTTTGTATCGCCTATACGTTGTTTAAAGCCATTAGGATTGGTGCTCTTTTGTTGGTAATTCTACACTTATATATCTAAGTATCATGATTGGTGTATTATGTCAAAATCTCCAAATTTCGGGGTTTTATGTTTTATAGTGTAGTTAGCCATGTGGCTTTATGATGTTATGGGTTTTTTAATCTTTGTAATTTTTTTTAGGATGATAATATTGTAAATGTCATTGTGGGTGAAATTGTTAAGATTTGGAGATTTGTAGAATGTTGTAAATTTTGGGGGAGCCTCGACCATTAGGGTAAAATGATCATTTTGTTTGTTTTTGAAGATAATAAATATATCTTTGGGCTTCTTAAGATTTATTAATAAATTTTCTATATAATATGTTAAGTTTTATATGGGAATGACTTAAGTTATGAAAATAATATAATTTGAGATGTTTAGGTGTATAATAGACATTTTGGAAAATTTTGGTTAAATTTGAAATTTTGGTGTTGTATGAATATTATACAAACCAAAATATGATGATGATGATTTGTGAATTATATTGATAATTTATGAATAACATAAAGTATTATTTTATGAGAAATTTTTTGATTTGGGAATAATAACTAAAATGGTAGCATTGGTATTTTATGTAAGAAAATTGAGAGTTATAACTTTTGGATATGATATTTTTAATAATATTAAATTTTGTATATGGAAAGCCTTATGGATGAAGTTGTTGTATACTTGTGAATATAGGGTTTATAAGGGTTTTATGATTTTTTACCTTGTGAAAGATACCTTTATGTAATTAATAATTATTCTTATGTATTGACTTTATTCCTATAACATGTTCATTATGTTATTAGTGATCACTCTAAGTGTTGGATGTTATCAATTTTTTAGATTAGATTCATAATAAATGAGAATCATAATAATAACTTTATCTTGTAATAAGTCAATGATAATAAAAGTGGCAATATAATGACTTAAGTACCTTAAGTAAATAATTTTTATGCGCTAAGTTTTGGTTAAGTACTAATAAAACATTGAAACTTGAAGGGGAAGAACACATGAGTTAACACCAAGTACTTTAGAATTACTAAAATTAATTGATTAGCCTTAATAGACCTAGAGAACCCTAGTCTACTCTATCTAATTGATCCACCAGCTTATAAGGGATGCATACTTAAAGATTAGATATTTTTTAGTGACCCAAACATGTTTTGCCCTAGATGTGAGACTATTAGTGAGGTTGAATACCTTTTTGGCATCTATAGGGGAAAGGGAAGAATATTTTTATTATCAATTCCTTTATCTTAATGTGGTAATAAGATGGTTTCATTAATCACCTAATTTTAGATATTTAACATGGCTACATCTTAGGTAGTTCTCAATCATGATTAGTGTGCTTGTAAATTTCCTCTTAATGTAATCTTATGTGCTGTTAGCCTTATCCTAGTGATATATATTTTTACCTTACTCAATAAATAAGTATTCATCATCCTTTTTTATAGGTGCTACTCATTCCCACAAGTAGACAACCATATTGTTCATGTGCAAGCATTTGATGACCATCTCCAAGACTTTGATGACTTTGATGCTCTACCTATGGAAGAGTGAATATTTTTTCTTTGGTGGATGTTAAGTCTAGGATATCGAGTAGTTAGGATTTTTGTTCAAATACCTTACGGACTATTAGTTCCATGGGTTAACTTTTGTAGTATTTTGATTAGATTTGTACTTAAAGTTTATCTCCAATCCTTATCTCTATTTTATTCAATTCTTCTTGCTCTATCTTTATCTTATTTAATAGGTCATAAATTTTTTCCTTATACTCGGTATAAGAATGATATATCAAAATAGACTAATATTAGATATGACGGTAACACCAAACTATTTTATGTTTAGCTTCCACAAAAAAAAAACTTTTTAATAGTATATTTTGGGGGAGTGTAACAATTATCTTTAATTACAATAGTCACTAATTATAACTACTAATCCTTATTATTTATCACAATATTTTTTGTATTTTATCTTTTCCCTTACTTATTCCATCCCACGTGTAGACCGCCTTATTGTTGACGTGCAAGTATTTGATGACCATCTCAGGGACTTTTCTCACTTTGATACCCTATATGAGGAAGAGTGACTATTTTTTGGGTGGTGGACTTAGATTCTAAGATATCTAGTAGTTAAGTTTTTTCTTATGAGGACCTTATGGAATATTAGTTCCATGGGTTCACTTTTGTTGTATTTTAATTAGGGAGTTTATCTCCAAACCTTATCTCTATTTTATGGAATTCTTATTCATCTCTCTTTATATTATCTAATTTGTTATAACATTTTACCTTATACTTGGTACAAGAATGGTATGATAAACTAGACTCATATTATGTACAATGGTAAAACCCAACTATTTTATGTTTATCTTCCAAAAAAAATATTTAATTTTTTAATAATGGATTTTGGGGTGTTATAGTTATCTATAAATATAATAATCATTAATTATAAACAATAATCCTCATTATTTATCATTATATTTTTATATTATATCTTTTCCCCTAGTAATTCCATCCCATATTAAATCCTTTTCCATTTCATAACTTACACCATATATTCTAAACACCCTGCATTGGAATTAACAAATACCACATTAAGTATTCAAAATTTAGTTATATAGTCATACATTAAGCTTAAATAGACGATTACAATATATATAAAAAAATATTAGCTATTATGTTATTATAAATGTAAAGATAATTAAAATATTAAAGCTTTGTCACATAATATAAATCCCAACCTAATTTAGGCTAGCAAATCTGAATTGCAATTAGCAAGGAAGCAATGTGTTTGAAAATAATAATAGGTTCTAAGAATAAAGAAATTTGATTATGCATAGACCAAGCTATATTAGTGTTGAAAAGATAGGATGGAATCAAATCAATCTCAACCCAACTAGACTAGAAGGAAACATGCCGAATTCAAGAAAAACTAATATCATCATGGAGGCATCCAAAGTAATAAATTAAACAATTCATACTAATATTCATTTTGAATGTTCATATTTGTAGCTACTTCATTATTTAGTGTTGTTTATGGTTCATCTAAAATATAACTATTCGAAATATTAACAAAATAAGTTTCCCTAATAGAATCCATATATCGTGGTAGTTAGAGTGGGATAGACATGTTTATAATATTTTGAAGTATAAAACTAAATTATATATATATACGGAAAGGCTCTTTAGTTAAACAATGATATATGACACCATGCATTTCAAGGGTCAGATGCAAGTTTTCATATATATTGAAGTGTTCCACTATTTCATATATATCACTTCAATTTATTTAAGTTTTATTCCATAAACATGTTAGCATTGAATTTAATGAAAGAAACGTACAAACTAGATTTGCATTAAATTTGGCTATAGAAAATATTTTGTTATATTTATACCTGTGCTTAAATAAAATTTCTGTAGAACAATTTTTTTGTTATTCCTATCCACATCTTCCATTTTTTTTAGCTTACAAAGGAATGACAAGACACTAAGAATTACATTACCATTATTCAATAACTGACACCACGTACCTAATTGAAGAACAATCTCTCCCGTCCTAGTAAGGGTGGGCAATCATACACATGTAAACCCAAAGTTATTCGTTGTCCTAAATGTGCTAGACTATCGTTAACTCTATTAATCTCCTAATGAACGTGAAGAATTTAGCATTTCGTAAAGTTATGCATAACTCCTTTGCATGCTTGCATAATGGATTAATAGGGATGCCATGCATTGTTTTTTCCATAAACCACTTGGAATTCAACCACTGAGTCGCAATTGATCATAATTCTATTTAGTCCCCTTATTTGAGCCTCCTAGAGACCATAGAATATGCCCCAAAGCTTAGCTTCAAAAACAGTCTCAAATTGAGGTTAATTGAAAAGCCAAAAAGCTAATGTCCCAAAGCATCTCATCTTACTCCCCCACTACAATTTCAATGATATTTGAGGTGGTGCTACTATCAATGCTGATCTTAACCGCAATAGGGGCGATGGAGTCCAACCTAGCATTGCCATTTCTCATGGTCTCTTCAATCTTATTATGTCATTCGATGATATCCATGAATCAAATTCATTATTTTAAAATTTTGATATCCATCGTGCATCTCATTTAGGCCATACATAACCTCATATTGGATGCACTTATTAAGCCAACGCCATATTTTCTAGTTAGTTATGGCAAAAACAACAACCCTTGGTGGATCTTGCGGTTCCATGATGTGGTGTTTCCTAATATTGAACCATATCCAATCATCCAACGGGTTCAAAAAGAAATCCTCTTGTATCTCTGCTAGGTCAAGATGTCCCCATATTTCTCTAGCTATTGGGTAATCACTCAATGCCTACAACATATCATCATTAGCAATATTGTACATGCTACAAAAAATATAAACTGTTAAATGTTGATGTGGGTAGTTTACTTTACTCAAAAGAATATCATTCCTTAGTAACCATAAGAAGAACCACCTATCCATATCTTCCTAATCCTTTCATATACCTCCAAAATCAAAATAAAGCCTGTAATAAATTGAATGAGATGAATTGCAAGGAAAAATTATGGATAAATTATAAATGTGAGTAGTTTAGTTTTATTTTGAGAATAAAGTTAGCGTAAATTAAAAAAAATATGGATGAAAAATTTTACAAATAATTTTTTTACCAAACAATCCTTCCAATAAAAATTACAAGTAATAGTGTTTATATCTAGCACCTGGTTGCACATTGCTCTCGAAAAAACTTGTGAAACTTTTGTTAATAAGTCAAAGTATTTTTATTTCTTTAGATTTAAAAAAAAAGAGATTGCTATTAAGTTGAGCTATTGAACATTAAGTAATTATATTAAAATGATTATAATTTTTTATATAAAAAAATTACAATGTAAACATCATCTTCTTAAAATAGAAATTTTGCCATTGATATACTAAATTTTCAACACTGTTATAATAAATATATAATGAAATAATTATTAGGGGTTTATATTCAATATCCTAAAAGTTTTTATTTATTTTAAAGAATAATTTAGGGATCATCATACAATTAATGAAATATAATGACATTTTTAGTGAAAGATCATCACACAATTGTTGCAATACTAACACATAATTGGTGAAAAATTAGTACAACAATAATAAAATTTTATCATAGGAGTTGTTAAAAATTAATACATATTTTTTGTTACACTCCCAATCTTATAACCATTTTTTTTTGTTTTAAAAAAGCTAAATAAGAAATACAAGTTAATTTCTTATCTAACATAAAAATTTATAGTCATTACTTTACCTAAGTTAGGTGTAAGGCTAAAAAGTACATT
This sequence comes from Tamarix chinensis, assembly GCA_030549775.1. Classification (NCBI taxonomy): domain Eukaryota; kingdom Viridiplantae; phylum Streptophyta; class Magnoliopsida; order Caryophyllales; family Tamaricaceae; genus Tamarix; species Tamarix chinensis. The sequence goes on along the minus strand of CM060173.1, from coordinate 12,967,170 downwards.
TATATCCCAAGAGTTAGGTGCGACTGTCACGTAACCTGAGTTTAATAGAAGACTGACAAAAAAATACAAAAATAAATATTATAGCAATAATGTTTAATTGAGCTCTACAAAATCTTAAATAAAATAGAATATGAAATCCCAATGATTTAAATCAAAACACTAATTAAGTCAACCAAGGACTCGACACTTGCAACTATACATAAGCAAAGCATGAGAAACCTACCCAACAACTAAATTAGTGTGGTATCAATAAGTCAAATGTACTGAGTAAAAATATACTGCTACAAGTAATACCATGCCCACATAATACACATACTACATGTTGATATTGAGAAATAAGCATGTATTATGTTCAAATAGAGTAATAATAATAAATCATAATGATAAGAAAGCATGGATGATACACAATGATGATTAAGACACACATGGTAGCTTCAAGCTAGAAACCTAAGGTAGATAACAAAGTGTAATTTGTTATACCATGAAGATATAATAGGTAAAATAGGGAATTTCAAAGGATTTGACAATAATGGAGAGGAATTAGGTAAACCTTATAGGCATCTCTAGCAAGTGTTTCAATAATATAAGGATATTTGTTTCACCAGAATGGAAACATAAGCTAAGGGCATAAGCATAGTAGAAAATTGCATAAGCCATATACATATGTACATGAAATTCGAGATATACACCTAGACATTTAGTTCTACCACCAATGGACATATCCCATGGGACATAAATAATAGCAACAAGATATACCATAGTTGATAATAATAAATGGTAAAAATAATAATCATGAGAGCATCCCACTCTAATATAAATGATCATCTACACCAAGGTGTTATACAAGGACTCCAACACCGACCCCTCTCTAAGTTGTAAATGCCATTGTAGGTCAAACATCACATCCACTACCAATAGATTTTGATCAAGGTAGTCCTGCCAAATGTATCATTCTCCTTAAGTATGCACATGCCTTATAGAGTTCAAAATTCATATACAGTATAAAAAATACCATGCTACTATAAATTTAAGAAAATGAGAAAAGATGGTCAAGAGGACCATGTTTTTCAACATAAATGCAGAATGTATCCACAAAAGAATGGACAAGAGTTCATGATTCACAAATCACATAAGTATTTAAAGTAAACACAAAACCTCAGAGATGATAAAAAAATCATTCAAGCAATGAATTCCAATGATCTAGAAGATCACCATGGATTCGAATATTCCTCAAAATAATTTGGGAAAAACAAAAAATGAAAGGCCATAGGCCACTAAAAAAATCAAAGGACATAATAAAACTCTTCAATAAGGAAAATTAGTGTACCTTTTACGAAGTAATTTTTTTTTGAAAACAATGGAAAGTCAAACCCAGGTCAATAATTCCCTAAAGTCTAACTTGTTACATTATTCTCTTATTTAGGCATTTAAAGAGAAAAATACACTTTAAAGATGTAAAACCCTATCTAGAGGTTTATATACTTCAGAACTAGAGTAAAATTGTTAAAACCCATTTTTTGTCATAATAACTAAAATTAAAAAAATTGTAGATATAAATAACTTAAAAAGAAACAACAAGGTCTCACTCCACATTAAAAAAGTTATTAATTGACAAAATACTATTCATCTATTGAAGAAAAATGACATTTTATACTGAGGGCTTAAATCCAAAACAACTTTATTATCGGTAATTACTAATCGCTAGGATTTACTATTCATGCTCAATTACTATTGATGAGGGTTATAAAGTAAAAGATCAAAGGTTGTGGCCAATCTTTAACTCCAATATAAGCTAAAAGCCTTTGAAAGATATTTTAGTTATTTTCATGCTTCATTATTCCAAAATATGATTAACTTCTAATTAAACCCAACTTATGTTCATTAGTTATATTTTATCTCAATAACACTTGAAAATTTCCTCAACACTCAAGAACATCTAAAGCATTCAAACTTTCAACCAAAATTAAAGGCATCTTAATAAGGGTTTTAGCTAACATGTTGTATAGTAAAGTTCATATACGAATTATAATGAACAACATGGCGTCACGTCATTGATCAAAACCCAAAAAATCATCATAAAACCTCATGTACATGAAGAACACTCTATAAACCTAAACTTGCAAATATTTCAACCATAAATTCAACATAATTGAATCAAGACAAGCTAACCATCAAAGTTGGTCAAAAATTGTAAGGATTAACATGGTACCAATAGATTAAACAAAATAACAATGAATCATCATCAAGAAAATATGGTCAAAATCCTCAAAAAAGACACCCATGGCACAAATCAACCTATACATAATAGAATCATGCTAATAACCAAATCTATATACTTATAGAAAAGAAGTGTTTACCATAAGCTTAAAATTTAAGAAAAATTTAGACATAAAATATTGAATAAGATGAGGTTTGATCCAAATTTTCAAAGATAAATCTACTTTTACTTATTTAAAAATACTTATAGATTAATCTCTAGTAGAAAGGAGAAGAAAATATTGGAGTTTGGTGGTGAATGGTGGTGATGTTGCATAAGCCTTGGGAGTAAACTAAGAAGTTTATAAGTTAATGATGATAATAGTAATGGTTTATAAGATCATGTGGGAGGGAATTAGAAGATATTTTAGGTTTCTTAATCAATCATTTAAAGGGTAATTTGGTAAAAACACAAATCTAAGATATTTCTTTCTATGTTGGTAAGTGGGTGTGTCAACAACCATGGGTTGATCATGGCCATCCTTTTGATTTGTTTAGAAACATGTAAGGCTAGGATAAATTTTATTAAAGATTAGGGTAAGGTTGGGGAAGATAAATTGAATTTGATGGCTCATATGTGCCCAATAATATCTAGTGACTTATAAAAATTTAAAATTAATTAAACAACATTTTAAAATCATTTTGAGCTCAATAACACTAAAATATAGTGATCTCTAAAATTTTATAAATTTTTGTAACACCTTAAAATTTATAACTATTTTTTTAACGTAACTGTAACATGAGAAAATTGGGTGTTATTAACATATTCATCATAAGTCTAGCTTACTATACCATTCTTACAATGAATACAAGGAAAAATATTTAAATACTTAATATATAGTAAAACATAGAACATCATAGATTTCATAAACTTTAGCAAGTGTTTGGAGAACTACTCAAAGTGCAAAAGAAAAAGAAATATGTAAAAGAGATACACTAGGAAGTAAGAGTCCCAACTGGTATCCAACCCAAAAGCAATAAGCACATAACCTGAACCTATGACCCAAGTCTCAAAGACAACCATCTTCACTCTTCCCTAAATAGTGTATCATATGCCACAAATTCATCTAGTGGGTCCTTAACCTACACTATAATGCCCTATAGTTGTAATATTTAGAAAATGGGTTTTTTCTTGTGTGTTTGACAAATTTTGGATGATTTCTATATTAATTTGGAACTATAGTGTAGGTTTAGTTTATTAAAAAATCGGAAAAGTTTAGAAAAATTGAATAAAATGAGTTTTCTCGGTGAACCAATCAAATGGCCTGCCATTTTACTTTGATTTTTGTTTGATATAACCAATTGACTGGTTTGGAGAAATAGGTTGACTAATCTGTAGAATAGTTGGCCAGCCGGACCAAACCGATTGATTGTTTTTTGGCGTTAATGTTTTTTGAAGCTTGATTTTTTTTGAAAAATTTTCTTCCATAAAAATGGAACCTTAATAATCCAACTTTGAGTTGTTCCTAAGTAATCTTTAACATTTTTGATCATTTATCCAACTTTAATTTTGCCTCAAATATGTTTGATGGTTTGATTTTGATAGAAGAGGGGAAGGATGACCTGACTCTTTTTATTCTTCCACCTTTCTGCTTTGCACGACTCTTAAACACATGCTTTTATTCCAAACTATCACTATAGGGCTAGGATATTTCTTCCTACACCAATCTACCATTTTCCTTCTTATGTTCAATCTTTTTTAGATGAGCTTGACCTACATTCTCTAGAAAATCATCATTTGAACTTTAAAATGGAAGCCAACCTATACCTAAGAAATTCACCCATCTAACTCATATGCTAACATTAAAATTATAATTTTCAATCTATTTCATATCCTCACTCATTCCTTAACTAATTCTTTAGCTATAAATAACCTCAATATTTTCTTTTCCTTACTTTCTTTTGGCCACCAAAGTACTTTAATATTCTCAAACAATTATGCTAATTCTTCTCCACTTTGAGCTTTCATTTTTATTTAGTTCACTCTTTTGATCCTTTATATATCTCCCTCTTTTTTTATTCTTAAGTAAGAAAGAGTTAGATTTAGGAAAAATTTGAGTATGTATTCACCAGATTATTTCCCTACATTCTGTTGGAGATGGTAAGTTCATTTTCTTCCATAATTCAAGTTTCTTGGGTTTGTAAAGGTTATTTGAAGATTTATATGTTTTAACCTCTTATTTTTATGGTTTTGGAAGTTGAAATCCTTCAAATTGAGGTTTTTTCCTCTTTGGTGGAAAATTTTTCTAAGCTTCAAGCAAGTTATTCTTACTTTTGAAATGAAGCATGAATAAGCATATGACTTAGTGTACTATATAAAATTCTAATCTTTATATGCATGTATGAGATATTTGTTATTTTAATATTGCATGATTGGAGTGCTTAAGATTTATAAGAAAAAGTATTGATTGATGAGGAATAGTGTTTATTTCTTATGAATGAGTATGAATCAGTATAGGAGCATGTTAAATCTTGGTCTTTTCCAATAACAGTGTTATGGTTTAGATGTTATAGGATTTTATAGATTTAGTAATGTTTATAATTTTCATTATGTTTATCTTAGAGCAAATTGATTGACTAGTCCTTAGAATTGTTGAGTAGTTAGCCCAAACCGATTGACCACGTTATCCGTAGTGACTTTGGCTGTTTTCTTCTTAAACCGATCGATATGTTTGTTAGAGATAATTGAGTAGCCTTTAAATAATTAATTGGTTTGACCATTCCAATCACTTGGTTCAAGGGAACTTTGGGGTTTGGTTGAGCCAAACCGATCAATTGGAGAGCCCAAACAATCAACCAGAGTGTGCTTTTTCTAGGTCTTTTAAACTCGATATGATTTTATACTTTATATTATGCTATAATATGATTATTTAATGATGAGAAAACTCATATTGACATAAATTGACTAACCTATTATATGTGGATTAAATGGTTTATAATCTATGGTATTCACAATAAGTTCCTTTGGAAGGTTTTAATGGAGAGTTGTAATGTGTATGCTTGGATGCTACAAGGGATGATGTAATATAGATTCTTGGCATATATGAATTATCTTAGTAGGTTGAGTTTTAAATTCGATAAGTACTAATGGAAATCCCACCACATAATTTGGAGGGTTAAAATGGTTAAGATAGAATGATTATGTGGATGTATTACTTGGATCTTAGATCTTCCTTATTTGATAATATAACCTTGGAGAATAACACGCTAATCTTTTAAAGTGAAAGATGATTGAGTTGTGGATGGGTCTAGGTTACCCAATATTCTATTAGCTACCAAGGGTTATTCTTCCTTTGGGTGTTTATTTCTACCTTTGTATAGAATCCTAGTAGATCCTAGTGCCTCACCTACTCTAGACACTAATGACGTACTAGGTGTATTTATATTAAAGGGTCTAATCACATAGGAGATTTTTGGCTTTGACCAGACATTATGTCCATTTGATGGTTACATAGCTTTGGCCGGACTTTATGTCCTTTGGATTGGATAGGCCTCCATGGTGTGTGAGACCATGGGGTGGTAATTAGTCCATTACTCAAAAGGGAAGAGAAAATAAAAGGGGAATAATGTCATGTAAATAATTAATCTGATGGATCATGTAAACATGGAAAATGGACCTAATGGAGTACGTAAAACCCCCAATTTCACTATTGAAAAATTTCCTTAAAATATGTTGCGGAAGAAAAAAAACACTTGGAAAAAATGGGGTGTTACCACTGTACATGACATAGGATAGACGTTTGCCACCTATCCCATATTAGATACAAGGTTGAACCAACCAAACACCAAAAATAGTAGAGTGCGCAAATAACAATTTAATTGAAACAATTCCAAAAATGTTTACATTAGACGACCCTGATGAGTTATGATTAAATCATTACAAAATACATACTAAAAGTACAAGAATAAAAAACATAAGTTGGGGCATGATACCGAAGTTAAAAATTATGGCCCTCCATATACTACACCATAACCTTTTGGATGTCCTTGCTCACATACCCCAACCCGACTGAGGTAGGAGCTTTATTGGTCAACCTTAAAAACCTGCACATGGTCCTCTCCTAGTGGGATTTATCAAGTTACCAAGGAAAAAAGCATATTAGTACACTATTTACTAAGTAAGCCAAGTTTCTCTCATAATGTACACAAGTATACTAATATATCATTCATGAACATATAGTACAACATGCATTATGGTAGGATTGTATATGTAAGTAAGAGTATATAACATATAATATCATATACAATTTTAGCACCATAAGGAATTATGCTTAGGAATCATAAAACTTTCACATAACCACTTATATGAGCAATAGCAATGAATAACCCAACAACCCCTAAGGTTATTTCCATTTATCCAAATCAATTAAGATATGCTATCCATATATCCATGTAATATATAGGCCAATCACCTCAATTAATACTTCATTCCATGCCAAGTTAGTCAAGTGCATAAACAAACTTTACCTATTTGGTTAATCGTATCATTACTTCCATTCCATAGCTAATTATCATCCATTCATTTGATTAGCAATCATAATTATGAACCAGTATTTACCAACCATATTTTATTATCATCAATCGATGGAATGTGCACTGCCAAATGATCTCATATACTATGGAATCCTATCCAAGAAGGGACATAAAGTCTAGGCCGAAGCCAATCACCAAGTGGACATAAGTCTAGGGTGAAGCGAATAGCCATAATGGACATAAGTCCAAGTAGAAGCCTACCAATATAGACATAATTATGGAATGAAGCCAATCAACATGGACATAAGTGTAGGCTGTAGCCAACAACTTAAGTAACCAGACCATTTAGTATCGATAATTCTAGTACATTATCAGTGTCTAGAGTATGTAAGACACTGGGACCTCTCAGGATCCCACCTAAAGGTACCAAGAACACCCGAAAGTAGCCTAACCCAAGGTAGCTAATTGAGGTTCTAGTAACCCAAACCCATACTCAACTCAACTTTCTTTTTCTTTACATGATTAGTGTTTTATTAATACAGATGGGTGATCATACAAGACCCATACAAAAAAATGCAAGCCGCTTTCATGTTACTCTATATCAATCCTTTTCTTCCCATTTTTTCTAATCATGTGGGTTTACCATTTATCCTTAGACAATGTTATTCATATACATAATTATACTCAATCCTAGCCCAAGTTGAGTTTCCTTACTCTTTTATCACTTAGTCTTAGTTATCATAAGTGGAATACCCATTTAGTTCCTTTTACTACTCATTGAGTATACCAAAATTCTTAATCCAATTTGATCTTTTAATTAGGTTCATAACCCATGATAAAATCTATATTCTATCCTATTAATAGCCATGATATAGTACCCATCATAGTATGAAAGCATAACCGAACTTGAAAGAATCAAATTAAGCAAACCAATCAAATGAGTTGATCGGTCCAGCCTAACCAATCCATTAGTTACACTAACCAGTCGATTGGTTTGGGTCATCCAGTCGATCGATTTGACTCAACCAAACCATGCTTTTCGCAAACCGATTGATCGGTTTCGACAAACTAGTCAATTATTCATAGACTAGTCTATTTGTTCTACCAAACCAATAGATGGGTTTATGTAGCGACCAAAACTAAGGTCTCCGTAGGCATACTAGTTGATGGTTTTGGTCACCCAGTCGACTGTTCTAGGAATCAATCCATCAGTTTGACCTAATCTGTTGGTCGGTCGATCCTAACACAACATTAAGCTATAAAATTCATGTATATTCTTACATATAAATCAAGTTTGGTCAAGTCAAGACATGTATCAACAACAAAAAATATATTTCTAACCAAATTATCATGCATTTCTCACCATAATATCATCAGTGCCTATTTTATCCATATTCATGCTTTTTACTCAATTTATGCTATTTAATCATGTAAATCATGCATACAACTACATTTATTCATAACAACATGTATCAACCAACTAAAGATAACTCTGATCATGTAGGAACACGTACTAAACATTTTAAGAGCAAGAATTACTTACTTGATGCAAGAAAAAATCCTCTGAAAATAGGGATTCCATTGTGGGAAATTCTTAGCTTTGAAAACCTTAAAATCAAATTCTCAAACTTAGACATTTTATCAAAATCTTATCAGGTTTTGAAATCTTAAAAAATCAAACATGAGTAAAAACTTACCGACTTAAGGCTAAAATAGAGAAAAGCTGACTGAACTACTCAACCTTTTCTCAAAATCTAATTCTGTCTTGCTTGAGAATCTAAACAAGAAGGAACTAGAGATAAAATCTTAAGAGTGTGTGGAACTTTATTATCAAGGCTCAAATTATGGAGAGAAGGGAGGGAAAGTAAGACTTAAGGAGTTTTGGTGGGTGAAAGAAAGGTGAGCTGAAGGGATGATTGGGGCTTTTTATAGCCTACAAATCGATAGAAATTACCGAGGGTTTAGAGATTGGCTCAAAACCTTACCATTAATCATTTGAATTTGATTAGAATGAATGGATTTATACAGGTTTTGATGACCTCTTCTCTAGAGCTCAAATGGTGTCTCTAGAGATTTTTGGTCAATTAGGACATAATTTGCATTCTCGAATGGAGCAGTAGGAAGTCACCATTAAAGGAATATTCCAGCTACTTTGAAGCATGCTTGAAATGGAAGCATTGGATCTCAGAATCTTATATAAGAGAGAGGAAGAAGAAGATAATTATTGAGGTCATCTCTCCCCTCTTGTGTCCCAATCGACCTCCATATTAAATCAAGGTAACATTTTGGGTTTAATGCATCATAAATATGGTTAAGAATCTATTAGGGACAATTTCACATGGGTTGGTAAGGCTCTAATTTAGTGAAAGGGATTTTTTAGAAAAATAAAATTCTAAAATTTAACCAGCTTGGCAAACTAGTCAATTAGTTTGGGTCTACCAATCGTCTGTTCATCCACTAATTGACTAGTTTCCCCCAACTAGTCGATCAATTTGGTTGAGGAACCCATTTTGGCTAAATCGACAAACCAGCCGATTGATTTATGGAACCAGTTGATAGATTTTCCTATAAAACTTAATAAAATTTATTTTCCAACATGATTTCAAATAAAATCTTATTCAAAATCAAATCATAATATTAAATTAAAATCAAAGCCCAAAATTTGATAAAGTTTCTCTTTCAACCATCATAAAAAAGTGTAGGCTGTTACAACACTACCAGTTAAATAGCCTGTGTCCTTGAAGCCTATAAGAATCAATTCACACATTATAAGGTCATACACGTATCATATTTTGAGATAATTAAGAAGGGTACTACCCCCTTAAAGAAAAAGGTTTACATTTATGATAGCAGCTAAGAAAACAACTGTGGATACTTGGCTTAAATTACTCCCTCAGCCTCCCAAGTATCCTCCTCTATACCATGCCATGATCATATAAATTTCACCAAGGTAACAGTATTTATACTCATCTATCTTGTCTTGGTGTCTAGAATGCTCATCGGTAGCTTCTTATAAGTCAAAGACTCAATAAGCTCTAAAAACTCCGGAAAGATAACGTGGGAAGGATCTGCTATATATTTCCTTAGCTGAGATACATGAAATAAGTTGTGCACACGGGACAACTCTATTGGTAAAGCTAAGCGATAAGAGACATCACTAACACAATCTAGAATCATATGCGCTCCAATATACCTCAGACTAAGCTTACCCTTGCTACTAAGTCTCATGACTTCTTTGGTGGGAGATACTCTCAACAGGACTCTGTTATCCACCTCTAACCATCAATACACCTTTAAATATCTATGTAGCTCTTATGTCAGTCTTGGGCAGCTTTCATCTAGTATTGAATCAAACGGATATGCCTAGTCGTTTCCTCAATCATCTCAGGTCCTAGCACGAGTGTCTCACTAAAGTTATTCTAACACGGGGGATTATGACACTTCCTTCTTTATAATGCTTCAAAATGTACCATCTTGATACTAGCGTGATAATTTCCATTGTAGGAAAACTCTATAACGTCTAGACTATCTTCCCAACTCCCCTAAACATCTAGCACACACTCTTGTAGCATGTCTTCCACGATCTGAATGGTCCTCTTAGTCTGACCATCTGTAGCTGGGTGAAAAACTGTACTCATCTTCAATTAAGTACCCTCTTAGTCTGACCATCTGTAGCTGGGTGAAAAACTGTACTCATCTTCAATTAAGTACCAAAAGTGGCTTGCAATTTCTGTCAAAAGTGTGACAAGAACCTAAAGTATTGATCAAACATAATGTCCTTAGGAACTCCATGAATTCTCACCATGTTCTTTTCATATACTTAGTTGTTCCATGCTCCACATCGCTTTTATTATTATAAACACGACCAACTTAGGCAAACAATCCACAATGACCCTAATGGAATCAAAACCACTACGGGTCCTCGAAAGACTAACCACAAAGTCCATTGATATGCTATCCCACTTTCACTCGGGAACTTCTAGTGGTTCTACTAACCATTTCGGTATCTTGTGTTTTATCTTGACCTTCTGATAGGTTAGACATGGATCAACAAACTTTGGCACTTCCTACTTCATGTAAGGACACCAATATACTCTCTTCATATCCTTAGAAAACTTTTCCCCTCTAGGGTGAACAAAGTAAAGAGTGCAATGTCCTTCCTCAAGGATCTTCTTCTTGAGCTCTATAAACCCCTGTGGTGTACACCACCTACCACGATATCGAATACTTTCATCCTCTTGAATCTTGAATCTGGAATCCTTTTGGCTCTGCCTTCTACAATACTGGTCTAGATTATCTCAAGCTTGACATCACCCACTTGGGCAGCTCAGATCTCCTTAAAGATTGAAGAAGTAATGGTGAATGTGCTCAAACTTGCCTCTAGACTTCCGATTGTGATTAGCTCGATCTCCATTTTCCTAATCTATTAGCATAGATGATCTGACAATACAATTATACCTTAAGAATGTGATGTCTTTTGGCTAGGAGCATCTATCACTACATTAGCTTTACCCTCATGGTAAGTCAATTTTAGGTCATAGTCCTTGACCAATTCCAACCATCAACGTTATCTTAGGTTCAATTCTCACTAAATAAAGATGTACTCGAGGCTCTTATGGTCAATGTACAACTTGTAATGAACTCTATAGTGATAGTTCCTCCAAATCTTGAGAGTAAACACTACCGTAGTAAGTTCCAAGTCATGGGTTGGGTAGTTTTTTTTATGTAAGTTCCAACTACTCTTCCATGGTGCATCGACATCCATCCTAGCCCATGCTTGGAAGCATCACTATATACATTAAAACTATTAGTACCACTTTGGAATGTGAGCACTAGATCTAAGGTCAAATGCCTCTTCAAATCCTTAAAAGCTTCACCACACTTCTTATCCCACTAAAATTGTGTAGCCTTCGTCAAAATTTTGTTAAACATTAAGCATTCTTCGAAAATTCTACCACAAATTGATGGTAGTAACTGGCTAACCCTAGAAAACTATGCACCTCCTTTATAGAAGTGTGCATAGGACACTTGGAAACAACTTAAATCTTGGCAGGTTCCACTACCACACCATCCCTAGAGATCACATGACCAAGGAAGGCCACTTGATCTATATAAAACTCACATTTCAAGATCTTAGCATATAATTAGTGTGATCTAAGAAAGTCCAAAGTCTTCCTCAGATGCTGGTCATGCACCTCTAGGTCACTGGATTAGATAAGAATATAGTTGATGAACACCACGATGAATTAGTCCAAAAAAGGACGAAATATCTAATTTATCAATGACATGAAAGCTGCAGGCACTTTAGTGAGTCTCAAGGGCATTACTATGAACTCATAATGGACATACATTTTCTAGAAGCGAGTCTTAGGAATGTCCTGCTCTGTAATCCTCAACTAATGATAGCCTGATCAAATATTGATCTTGGAGAACACCTTGGCTCCCTTAAGTTGATCGAACAAGTTATCGACCGATGGAAAAGGATAACGGTTCTTCATCATCACTTGGTTTAACCCATGATAGTTAATACACAATCTTAGACTACCATCCTTCTTCTTCATGAACAACACTATGCTACCCATGTCAATATGCTTGGTCAGATATAACCTTTCCCCAAAATTTCTTCCAATTGAGCCTTGAACTCTCTCATCTCCATAGGTGTCATTTGGTACGCACCCTTAGACACTAGCTTTTTGTCTAACAATGCATCCATGGTGAACTCAACTTCTCGAACGAGTAGCATTCATAGGATCTCCTTAGGGAAAAAGTTGGAAAACTCATGGACTACTACCATCTGTTCCAACAAGGTCTTAGTTGCTTCAATATCTCTGACACTACATAAGTAGAATGGATACCCCTTGTGTACGAGGTTACTCAATGTGATCCCCTACATAATTATTGTATAGGGGTTGGGTTCACACTTCTTATATGAAATCCTAATACCCATTGGTCCTCGTAGAACCACACATTCTTGCACATAGGCTATTAGTGCTTGGTACCTTCCCAGCATATCCATTATGATAATTACATTAAAATCCTACAGCCTCAATTCTATGAGGTCCAATGGAAACTTTATTCCATCTATTACCATCACAACTCCTTGGTACATCCTCAAGCATACAATTTTATCCCCCAAAGGCAAAATATCCAAAGTAGAGATGCTACTCGAAGGAGATAAAGCAACTCTAAATACAAAAGTAGATGCTATAAAGGAATGAGAAGAACTAGAATCAAATAGTATATAGGCAAAATGATTCTAGACAGGGAGCATACTAGTCACCACACTAGCCTGGAATTCTTCCTTTGCTTGATTCATCACATTCAAGTGCCCTATTGATAGAACTCCTAGGGTGCTAGCTAATCCTTACCTTTGCTAAAATGGGCAATGCCATGGACTTTTGGGCTGACTCACTTAGCTAGTGGTAGTGGCTGGAGATGGAGTAACTATTGGTCTCTGAGGTTGTCGCTCCTAGATAGATCCCGTGCTCTGAGCTCTAGTCTAACTCCTTTGACTACTAACCTAGCATTTAAACATTCAGTGTCTCGCCATACCACACCCATGGCACATCACCTTGTTGCCTCTACAATTAACGTTGAGTGATTTGACTTGTAACTCTTGTAGTGGTAGTGCCTTTCCTCGGAATGACCCCTAGAAAATCCTCCCAATTAGGGTACTAACCCCATGCTCAGTTCAAACCTTGGCGGTAAGTGACCACTAGAGAAAGCCTTCTTTCTGTCACCAAAATTTCAGCGACCCTCAAAGTTCCTCTTGTTCCCTAACTGAGCACTTGGAGCCTTAATAACTCGGGATGCCTCCAAGGCTTACTCATACATCTCGACTATGTCTTGTGGAGTGACACCCACCAGAAGATCTTAGTATCAGATCTTGAGTCCAATCTTGAAGTGGTGAACTTGCATTACCCTTTTAGCCTCTACCTCTAGGGCGAACTCAACCAGGTCCAAGAAGCGAGTGTTGTATTCTTCTACGGACATGTCCCCTTATCCAAGTGTAATAAAATTGTCATAATTATTCATTCTCAGATGAAGTTGGGTAGAATCTGGCTCATACCACCTCCAAGAATGGCCGCTAACTCGTAAGTTCTCCACCCCTATGCTAGATATTCTACCACCATGCATTTTCCCTTTCTCTTAGATATTAGACGACCATGCCTACTGTTTTATCCTTTTTGCAACTACAAATAGTAAAGGTCTTCTCTATGTCTTGGACCCACCATTTTATGATGTCGAGGTCCTCCTAACCTTCAAAGATGGGCAGGTGATGATGCCTATCCCTCCTGAGTCAGTCCTCTGAAGATGGCGCATTTATAGTATTACAGACACTTGTAGATGTTAAGGTTCCAAGATTTGGCCCTCCATGTATGCTCCAACAGTCTCCATGAAGGTTTCAATGTGTTCGTAGAGGTGGTTAGTGGCCATCATGTCCTAAAGACTAAAGGAAGTTAGGGGCAAAGTTTAGGCCATTGAGTATATAGACTCACATAAATAGGTATAAGCTAACTACCACACATTCCTAACCCGACTCTCACTCACAGATATCTAGGTTTGACATAATTCAAGTTATCCAAAAAATTGAGAAAATAATTTTTGTTCAAGGATGATACCTTCTTATGGTATCATATCAAAATTATCTATAGGGTAAAAATTCCTTGGTATAAATCTTATGCTATTAGTTAAAAAAATTCTTAAAATAAAAAATCTTTAGGAAATTGGTCAAATGCCAACCTATGGTATTAGCTCAATTATTATTGGATGTAATATGATTTTAAAGAGAAGCTTTGATACCAACATCTAACATCCCTATTAGGAAACGGTTCAAATAGAAACCCTTGGTATCAGCTCAGTTGTTGTTGGAAGTGATATGCTTTTAAAGAAAAGCTCTGGTACCAACCTATAACATCTCCACTTTTTACTACCAAAAAATTTCATTGAAATATGTTGTAGAAGCATAAAATACTTAGAAAAAAATGGGGTATTATTGCCTTACCTGACATAGGATAAACATCCAACACCTACCCCATATTAGATACAAGGATAAACCAACAAAACACCAAAAATAGCAGAGTGCACAAATAACAATTTAATTGAAACAATTCCAAAAATGTTTATGTTAGACCTTGACGGGTTCTGATTAAATCGTTAGAAAATACATACTAAAAGTATGGGATTAAAAAGAATAATTTAGGGCATAATACCCAAGTTGAAAACAATGGTCCTCCACGGACCCCACCAAATCCTTCCAGATGTCCTCCTTTGCAAGATCCGACCCAACTGAGGTAGGCCCTTTACTAGCCATCCCAAAAATTCTACACATGGTTCTCGGCTCTTAGGTATGAGCAAGTGACCGAAAAAACGGGCACATTAGTGCACTATGTACTGAGTAAGCCAAGTAGATCACATAATGTACACAAGTATACTAATCTATCATTCATGAGCATAATGTATAATATGCATTATGGTAGGACTGTATATGTAAGCAAGAGTGTATAACACATGCTTTCATATACAACTCCAGCACTGTAAGGTACCATGCTTAGGAATCATAGCACTTTTACATAACTACTTATATGAGCAATGGCAGTGAATAATAAAAAAACCATAGGGTTATTTCCATTTATCTAATTCCATTAAGATATACCATCCATTTATCCATGTAAAATATAGGACAATCACCTCAATCAATATTCCATTCCATAACTAGTTAGTCAAGTGCATAAGCTAACTTTAACTATTTCATTAACTATATCGTTACTTCTATTCCATAACCAATTACCATCCATTCATTTGATTATCAATCATAATTATTAATCAGTATTTACCAACCATATTTTATTATCATCAAGCAATGGATTGTGCACCACCCCATGGTCTTACATACCATGGAAGCCTATCTAAAAAGGGACATAAAGTCCAAGTTGAAGCCAATAACTAAGTGGACATAAATCAAGGCTGAAGCTAACTACCACATTGGACATCAGTCTAGGACAAAGCAAATCAATATGGACACAAGTCTAGGCCAAAACCAACAAATATGGGCATAATTCTAGGTCAAAGCCAACCACCTAGGTAACAAAACCCTTTAGTGTCGCGTCCCCCTAGTACATCATCAATATCTAGAGTATGTAAGGCACTAGGACCTCTCAAGATTCCCCTAAAACCAAAAATGCCAAAAGGAAGACAAACCTCGTTAGCTAATCAAGGATTGGGTAATCTAGACCTATACTCAACTCAACTTTCTCTCGCTTTATATTATTCGTAAAGATGGGTGATCATACAAGGCCAATACAAAACAAGCAAGGCATTTACATGTTACTCTATATCAATCCTATTTTTCCATTTTTCCTAACCATGTGGGTTTACCATTTATCTTAGGCTAATGTTATTCATATCCATCATTATACTTAATCCTAGCCTAAGCTAAGGTTCCTTACTCTTTTGTCACTTAGTCTCACTTATCATAAGTGGAATGTTTGTTTAGTCCTATTCGCTACTCATTGAGAATGCCATAATTCATGATCCAATAGAATCCTTTAATTAGGTCGATATTCCATGATAAAATCTGTATTATATCTCATTAATAACCATGATATAGTATCAATTATAATCTCAAAGCATTATTGAACTTAAAAGAAGTAAATTAAGCAAACCAATAGGACCAGCCGATTGGTCTGGCCTAACCCATCAATTGGTTCTGGTTGATTAGTCGATCAATTTGACTCAAATACACCATGATTTCCTTAAATCAATCGATCAGTTTGGGTAAACTACTCGACTGTTCATAGACTAGTAGATTGGTTTTGCCAAACCAGTCAATGGGTTTAACTAGAGAGCAAGACTAACGTCTCCACAAGCATACAAGTCGATAGGTTGGGTCAACTAGTCTATTGTTCTAGGAATCATTTAATTAGTTTGAACTAACCAATTGATCGGTCTACCCTAACACAACATAAAACCACAAATATAAATCATTTTTGGTCATGTTATGACGTATTTCAACAACAACTAACATATTTCCAACCAAATTATTGTGTATTTCTGGCCATAATATCATCATAGCCTATTTTATCCATTTGAGCATGCAAATCATGCATACAACTACATTTCTTTATGCCAACATCTATCAACCAATTAAATATAACTCCTATGATGTAAGAACACATACTAAACATTTCAAGAGTAAGAATTACTTGCTTGATACAGGAAAAATCCTCTTTAAATAAGTATTCCTTTGTGGGTAATTTTTAGCTTTGAAAACCTTAAAATCAAAGTCTTAAACTCATAATTTATATCAAAATCTTATCAAGTTTTGAAATATTAAAAAAATAGAAGAGAGTAAAAACCTACCTACTTGATTCCAAAATAGAGAAAAGCCAACTAAACTACTTACCATTTATCTTAAATCTAACTTTTCCTTGCTTGAGAATCAATACAAGAAGGAGATAGAGATAGGTTTAGAAGAGTGTATGGATGTAGATTAACAAGGCTCAAATTGTGGAGAGAAGAGAGGGAAATTAAGATTTAAGGAGTTTTAATGGGTGAAGGGAAGATTAAATGAAGGGATAATTGGGGTTATTTATAGCTAACAATTCAAAAGAAATTATTGAGGGTTTAGAGATCAAATCAAAACCCTACCATTGACCATTTGAATTCAATCAGAATAGATGGATTTATCTAGGATTCGCTGAACTCTTCTTTAGAGCTCAAATGGTGTCTTTAGATATTTTAGGTTAATTAGGATAGAATTTACATTCACGAATGGATCAATAGGAAGTCACTATGGAAGAAATATTCTAGCTGTTTAGAAATATGGCTAAGATTAAAGCATTCAATATGAGAATCACATACAAGAATATAACTATTGAGGTCATTTCTCCCCTCTTGTGTCTGAATTGACCTCCGGATTAAATCGAGGCATTATTTCAAGTTAAATGCATCATAAAAATGGTTAGGTATTTCATATGGGTTGGTATGGTTCTAACTTAGTGTAAGGATTATTAAAAAAATGAAATTCAAAAACATGACCAGTTCGACAAGCTAGTCATTTGGTTTGGTCAACTAAATTTCATTATAGTAATAATAATCCTTACACTCCTTAAGCATACTTCCTCATCCTTAATATCTTCAATCATCTCACACTCCTTAAGGTTTAACAACTTGTCCTTTAATTGAAAAGTTCTTTAGTAATTAACCTCCCTTAATGAATGTGCCCTTTATTTATATAAATAGTTATATCAAACCATTTAATCCATCTTGAATATACATTACTTAAATAAATGAATGAATATATATATATATATATAATGGCCACTTATTTGCTTATATAATTACACATTTGACACATAGTTAAAATAATAGTTTTTCTTATAACTATAGTATTTTTTTTGGGTAAGTATAACCATAGTATATTGATCACTATGTGTATGTGTCTCTATGTGTATTTATATTATTTACTATTCCAATTTATATACACATTTAATTTAAGACATAGATTAATAATTATTTAATTTAATTTTTTATTCAAATTAGTAAAAAATGAAAAATCAATCTACTAGTCAACTGCTCATCCACAAAAGTAAATTGATTTCTTCGAACCAATTGATTGGTTTGGTCAAGGAATGCAATTTGGTTAAATTGATAAACCTTTTGATTGGTTCATGGAACTAGTCGATGGGTTTTCTTGTAAAACTCAATAAACATCATTTTCTAACATGATTTCAAATCGATTTTTTTTACAAATCAAATCATAACATTGAATTAAAATCAAATGTCTAATATTTGATAAAATTTCTCTTTCAACCATCATACAAAAGTGTGAGGTATTACAAAGTAACTTGTTATTATACATCCATTGCTATCCATGGTGTCAATGTTGTTTTGGTGATCATGATGAGTTGTGAATTGTCTATGTCTTTGCATGGCTTGAACTCTTTATGCATTACATGACCATGGTATAGTATATAAATTTAATTATATGGCTTAAGAATGATAGGTTTTTAGCATGATTTTCCTTTTTGTCTTGGCCTTACATACTTGTGACTCCCCTTAAGGAGGTAACTTGGCTTTCTAAGTACTTAATATTTTGATTCGCCCATTTATTTGGTCACCTCATGAGTAGAAGGCTATGTGTAGGTTTATAAGTATGATTGGTAGTGACCTACCTTATGTTGGGCTTGTGGGCTTGAAAGCTTAGACAACCAAAGACTATTTATAGGTCCTTAATGGACTAGGTTTTTGGGGTCATACCCTTTTGTTGTTCTATCGTTATTATAGTTCCATACTTTTGGTTGAATCCCTCTTGTGTATTTGAATGATTTGGGGACCCATTAAGATCTTGTTTGTAATTTTTATTATTATTTTATCTATATATCTTACCCTTGTGCACTTTGTTATCCTATTTGGATTAAATAGTTTTCTATATCCTTATATCTAACATGGGATTGGTAGCATATGTCTATTATATGTTAGGTGAGGTAGAAATATCCCATTTTTCCTAGGCATTTGGTAATTTTCTACTTCCACAATGTTTAAAAAATATTATGTAGTAAAAAATAGGTGTGTTATATGCTGGTATCAATGCTTGAATTTAAAAGTTTCTTTATTTTAAATACTTTTAGCAGATACCATAGCACAATTTTAAAAAATGCATCATTTTAAATAGTTTTATATGATACAATAGGTTGATATTAGAAAATTATTCTAAAATGTTTGACATTTATAATATTTTAAGCTAACACCATGATTGTTTTAACACTTTCCCAACATCCTAAAGTATTTGATTAAGAGTTCAAGTTCTTTCAAACCTAGAAATGTCCTTGAGTTGGAGTGGGTTGGGAATTTGCTATAGATATTTTTGTGTTAAATGTGTTATATGAACCTTAAAGGTCGATAATTGATTATTGCTAATTAGTCATAGTTATTTAGAGTCAATGGCTACCAACCATTGTTACAATTGCATCTAGCCATTAATGGAGAGATTGTTGGGGCGTATATGGAAGGCTAGCTTTGAGAACCACAACTGCCTCTAGTGCTAGTACTTGCACCAAATGCGAAGAATTGGCTCATGAGAGTTGTACATCATCATCCATTGATTTTCAAGGGTCAAGAAGACCCTGACATCATGGAGGTCTATTTAGAGGATGATTTGAGGAGATACAATACCATTACAAGCGTTGTGGAGCAGATCATTTGAGAGTGGATTTTTAAGAAAGCATGGTTACTTGCCATGGTTGTGGCATGATGGGACATAAAGCTTAAGAGTGTCATGTCAGAGGTAGTAGTGTTCATAGTAGTTATACTCAATATTAGAGCATCAGATCTATCCAACATCCTTAACCACAAACTCAGAGAGTCCTCCTTTACCAGCTAGTGTTGTTAGTTGTACCAACCAACCTAGGGGTTAGAATCCAACATATTTCAATAGTGTTAGGGTCAGGTAGTGTTGTAGGAGTTCTTGTAAGTGGATGCCTGAATGTGATTAGATAGTCTAAGGTAGAGTTTTAGGCTAGTGTCGCAACAAGTATGCTTAATGTTTCCACCAATTCAGCATGTGTATTATTGTCTATGATGCAATACCTTCATTTGTGTATTCCACATTTGTAGCTAAACCTACCTTTAGGGGATATGATTGTGTGCTTTAGAATCTATAGAGGGGTGGCCTTCATAATCAGGGGAGTAGGGTTTTCCTGAGATCTTGTGGAATTGGAGTTACGTGATTTTGATGTGATTATTTACATGGATATGTTGGGGAAGTATCAAGCATTAATAGATTATGTGTAGAAGTGTGTGGTTCTTTCAGGACTAAAGGGTGTTAGGGTCTCCTATCAGAAGTGTGAACCTAACCCCTCTGTGAACGTCTCTTAAGTAATTGTGTTGGTTACGCTCATTTGTAAGGGTTATATGCTCTTCTTGTGTAGTGTTTGAGATACCGAGGTTAATGAGATACCATAAGAGGAAATTCTAGTGATCCAAGAGTATTTTGATGTATTTCTCAAAAAGATTTCAGGCATGTCACAGATAAGAGATGTTGAGTTAACTGTAGACTTATTGCTAGGGACAGGGCCAGTATCCTAAGCAGCGTATCATATAGCCCCTGTAGAGATAAAGGAGATTAAGGTTGAACTAAAATAATTATTGGAGAAGGGATAAATCTGATCTAGTGTATCTTACTAAGGAATTCCGGTCTTATACATTAAGAAGAAGGATGGAAGCATATGGTTGTGCATTGAGTATCAAGGGATAAATCAAGTTATGGTGAAAAACCATTTCTATTACCTTGAATTGATGATTTGTTTGACTAGCTCAGATGAGCCACAATGTTCTCCAAGATTAATCTTTGGTCAGGTTACCATTAGTTAAGGATAGTAGAGTAAGATATACCAAAGATAACATTTCAGATAAGATATAACCATATTGAGTTTATAGTAATGGCTTTCGGATTCACTAATGCACCAGCAGCACTTATATGTCTCATGAACCATATTTTTCTTATGGTAATTGGAGTAATTCATAGTAGTGTACATCAAATACATCCTCATCTACTCTAATAATCGAGAGGATCATGAACAACAGATGAGACAAACCTTGACATTATTAAAAACACACTAGTTATATGCTAAGCTTTTGAAGTGTAAGTTTTGGCTAGATCAGGTGGCTCTCCTTGGACATATAGTTTTGAAGGATGGTGTGTTAATAGATCCTTCCAAGGTTTAAGTAATTTTGGAGTGGCTAGCAACAACATATTTAAAAGAGGTGCATAGTTTTCTCGGATTGGTTGGTTACTACCACATATTTTTCATGGACTTCTCCAATATAGCTCATCCATTGACTTATATGCTATAAAGAAGGATACACATTTCTAGTGGTATGAGAAGTGTAGTGAAGTCTTTAAGTAATTGAAGAGGCATTTAGCTACAGCTTCGGTGCTCACGTCATAGAGTGGATAAGATGGTTTTGAATAGTATGGTGAAGCTTCTAAGCATGTACTAGGTTGCGTGTTAGTATAAAACGAATGAGTAGTGGCTTATAATTCTCACCAACTAAAGTTGTTTGAGAAGAACTATCTGATGCATGATTTAGAGCGTGTAATAGTGGTGTCTTTTTTAAAGATTTTGAGGTATTATCTCTATGGTGTTCAATGTAAGTTCTACATTGATCACAAGAGCATTAAGTAAATTTTCACATAGTGAGAGTTGAATTAGCAACAACGCCAATGGTTGGAATTAGTTAAGGATTATGATTTTGTAGTAACTTACCATATGCATAAGGCTAATGTAGTGGCATATACTCTTAGCTAGAATACATCGTATTCCTTGAGTACAGCTGTGTTGTTAGAACATTTATGTTAAGAGCTTAGATATATGGAGATAGAGTTGATCATTGTTGATAATTTATAAGAAAGGATGAGTGCATTCACCATCAAACCTTTTATCATTGATGACATTCAAAATAGTCAACTTGATTAAGTCAATCTCGAAAAGATCAAGAGTAGTATTACAGGGATTCTAGATCAACGAAGGTGGTAGTGTCAAGTACCATGGTAGGCGGTGTATACCATGAAGATAAGTTGAGCTAAAGAGGAAAATCCTAGAATATGGTCATTGTACTCCCTATTATGTCAACTTTGAAGTGGATCAATTGTATAAGGATATGAATATGGTATATTGCTAGCTTTGTATAAAGAGGGAGGCTATAGAGTTTTTTTTTTCCTGAGGTTTGATATGTTAAAAGGTCAAGATTGAGTATCATAGACCAAAAAGATTAGTAAAACCACTAGAAGTAGTGGAGAGGAAGTGGGATAGTATATCTAAGGATTTTGTAGTTTTTATTCTAAAGACTAGCAGTGTTTTTGATTCCATCTTAGTTATTTTGGATCATCTAACTAAGTTAGCAGTGTTCATACTGATGAAGTTGACATGGAGTATGATGTAGTTAGCTAATGCTTATAGGAAGCATGTTTTGAGACTAAATAGGGTCCCTAGAGACATCGTGTCAGACCAAGACTAGCAGTGCCATAATACCTTTGGTTGGAGTGATATCGGTGAGATAATTATGTGAGGATGGGACATGATAAATTAAATGATAAGATAGATCAGATTGAGTCAAGACCAATTGAGAGCACATCAGAATTGTTAGAAGAGCTATATAGATTTGAAAAGAAAAACCGATGGTTGTGAGGTAGGCAATACAGTAATTTTGACAGTCTCTCCCACTAAGGTAGTAATGAGGTTCCTTAGGAAAGGTAAGATTAGTCCTTGGACCATTTGAGATCATAGATCATGTTGGTGAGGTCATCTATTGGTTATCTCTACTAGTAGAGTTGTCTTATGTGCATATTGTCTTTCATGTATCCCAGTTGAGGAAGTATGTATTAGACCCTTCCCATGGCATCCAACTAGAGATGTTAGAGATTGATTAGTTTTTAACTTAGGAAGAATGACTAGTGAGCATTCTGGACTCAAAGATTAGTGAGATGTGCACGAAGACCATTTTGCTAGTTAACGTCTTTTGGTCATTGCATGGTACTAGGGAGGCCATGTGGGGGCCAAGTTAGAGATTCACACAATATATCCCAAATTTTTCTATTAAGTTATATTTATTGGTGTAATCTCAAATTTAAGTGGGTAATAACCCCTTTTGGTTTGTGAAGTGAGAGTCCTTTAGGAATAACCCCTAGCACACATATATAGAATTGACCTTATCCCCAACAAAAAGATGTACATACCTCATATTCATAGATGCCTATGGTCCACAAAAGGTTGATAATCTACTACATGAAAGGATTAGACCTCAAGAGTGTTCACTCCAACCTCTATATGTTAAACAACTAAAACATCTTTTGAAGAAATTGAACATTTTCTCTAATAATCAAATAGGGGTACATCTCCAATAACTATGTAATACCCTACTTTTTAGGGTCTATAATGTATTCTAATTTATGCATTTGATGATGATCTAAGTATGCTTGATATTGTTTTTGTTTATCTTAGTTTGGATTTTGGAAGACAATTAGCTTTAACAGAAAGCTAGTTAATTGATTGGACATACTGATTAACTGGTTTTGTCATTTAAATTATGTTTTGAAACTTGATGAACCAATCGACTAGTTTAGGATACCAATCGACTGGTTCAATTGAAATAGTTATTATTTAGACTTGATTTTCACTTTGAATATTTCCCCAAAATTTTTTCAACATTGTGATTATGTTATGAATAGTTTGTTTACAATTTTTACAAAGCTTTTGAGAATGCATGACTTGTTTTATCGATTTGAAATAGATTCACGAAGAAGTAATTCATGATAAGTCACTTTCATAACTTCAACACATTATTCTTCTTATTCTTACTTGTTTTCTCTCTTTAGTTCAAGATTTCGGAGTAAGTTATTTGCTCGTACAACTTTTTTAGATTGTTGAAATTCAATTCCAATCCCTTTTTGTCATTATTCCATTATTGTGTTTGAGATTTTTGAGGCACATTACCTATAACACTATTGTTTCATCAATTAAGATCAAAGGTAGACATACCACCTTTGAACCTTTTAAACCTTCACTTTGAATCTTAGATTAGGCGTAGGATTTGGGGTCTTGATTTATACACTCCTTTACCATTCATTTTTTTTAGCAAAAACCCTTAGTAATTGGAACCCAAAGGCTTCATTTTCTCCCTTCTTCACGAACCTCCAAACTGCCCTATTTTTTCACACTTGCTTTTCTACATTTAATCTACTAGAATTTTGTTCCTAATATCCCTTTCATCTTCTAATCCTTTCTCTAGCTCCATCTTATTTTTATCTTAAGAAAGAGGAGATTAGATTTGGGAAAGGAGTGAGGGTTTATCATTCATCTCTATTATTCTCTATTTTCTCCTTTAGAAAGTGGGTTTTCTTTCCTTTCCTCTCTTAATTCTATGATTTTAGTAAATCTTCTTTGCATGATCTCAATCATTTTATTGAGTTTTAATCTAATTTTATTTAAAATTTTTTTTGTGTAGGAAAGAAGTTTAGATTTTCAGAGATTTTTGCTCTTTTTGGTGTGTGGCTAAACTCTTTTGAGGTAAACTAGTGTCTTCCCTATTTTTAGGAAAATGGTATAAGCATGTAAAGTTATATTATTTTAGTGAAAAATATGGTTTGTAATGATAAGAATGTGTAGAGAAGGTAGATGTTGAAATAATGGAGGAGTTGATAGCAAGCTTAACTTGTAATATTGTAAGCATAAGCCTCATAAATATGGTTTGGGATTCGTAATATCAAAGGTATTTTGAACATCTTGGTTTTGTATCATTTGTAATAAGATGTACAGATTTTTTTCATGCAGGTCTACCAAGAAGAGAATGTCATACATGTTTTTTTCCCTAATTCTTATTAAATCTATAAAGTGCAAGTATGATTGTATTGAGATTCCCAGCCTGATTTTGGTAGTTTTCATGTTAATTCATGAATACTTCTTGTTATGAACCTTGAATAACTGAGATAGATGTTTGGATTGATTGATAAAAGATTATGGAATTTATTTTTGTGCATATGCCTTTGTTGGGGTTGTTTTTTCCCCAACTGATTGAATGATCTCCATGATTGATTGGCACCTGAATTCAGTGGCCTTGATCTTCGGCTAAACCCATCAAATGCTTCCTAGAACAATCGATAGGTTGGGTTAATCGATTGGTTGTTTGGTTAGTGACCCTAGTAGTCTTAACCTTAGGTTAGACACATCGACAATTTTAATAAAATCGGTTGACTGGTTCTCAAAATAGTTGACTGGTGAGGTTGATTGATCAACTGGTTCACCCCATAGAGAATTTTGGTAGCACCCTAGCTGATCGAATGCTACATGAAACTAATAGACTAGTCAGTGAGACCCATCAGTTGGTTTTGGAAACCCATCAAATGGTCTCAGTTAGTTTTGTTTTTCTAGCCTGTTATTTCCCAAAGGTGATGTTTTGAGTTTTCTCATACTTGGACAATAACCTAAGATTCTATTAGCTATGAATTTACCCAGACTAATGAAGTTTAAACAATGAGTTAAATTTAGTAAAGATAAATTTTATTCTAGTTGACCAATGTTGACCTTAATTTAGCATTTGGGTCTTTCTTTTGATCATAATATGAGTAGATGATTAGATGGATAAAAATGAACTCTTCCTATGGTTAGTATTTATGTAATGAATCAAAGTGATGAATAATAGACCTCGAATGGCTTTTATCATGGCCTTAAAATGTAAAACCTTGCAAGCTAAATGACTTAGGATGAATAAAAGAAAATAACATGGACATATATGGTTTCCTTAAGTTAAACTTATTTATAAACCAAAACTTTCACTTAGCTATTGAAATAAATGGATAGATATTTATGATTTAAGGTTGGAATCTATTGACCTTTAATTTTAACTTCATCTTTGGCTTTAGGGATTAAATTGGAACATCCTTTAATGAATGGTAAGACTATGGTTAATAAATAAACTATGGCCTTGAATTTAGCTATAGGCTTTTACCCAAACTTGAATTGTGAACAAAAGGGAATCAATGGAAATAAGCTTGGATATTTATGGATTTTATTAATATTATATAATTCTGCCTTTTGGCATAATTGCTCACGTAATGGAATGATGACTTGAAAATATTCTAAATGAAAACATTTGATGTTGTGAGAACTTTATATAGGTGTATTAAATTAAAATGGCTCGTTATTTGGTGTGATATTGTTTGTGGGTCTTTATGTGAAATGAAATCCCAACCCAATAATATATTAATCACTTGAAGTGGAATGAGTAACATGATAAGTTTGGATTATTCGATCCTCGATTAGCTACTAGGGGTTAGTCTACCGAAAGGGATTTTACCTTCGGGTGCCTTTGGGTGGGATCCTAGTTGATCCCTGGATCCTCATTGATTCTGATACCTTTCCTACTCTAGACACTGATGATGTACTAGAGTGTAGCAATACCAAAGGGTTTGGTTAACATAAGATGATTATTTGGCATGAGCTAAGACTTTTGTCTACTAGGTTACTTTGGCATGAGCCAAGACTTATGTCCACCAGGTTACTTTAGCATGAGTCAAGACTTTATGTCCATATATTTTGTTTGAATTCCATGGTATAGCGAGAAAATGGTGAATAATCCAACCTATTTCTCAATACCTTATGGTAAATAACTCTATGATCACCTATTGATCAATAACTTGGAGTAAATAAATCTTTAATAACTTATTGCTCAATAATTTCATAAAGGAGTTCTATATCCACCTAACACAAAATAATAAC
The DNA here is from genome assembly GCA_030549775.1 of Tamarix chinensis. Classification (NCBI taxonomy): domain Eukaryota; kingdom Viridiplantae; phylum Streptophyta; class Magnoliopsida; order Caryophyllales; family Tamaricaceae; genus Tamarix; species Tamarix chinensis. Next base: position 12,940,165 of record CM060173.1, on the reverse strand, counting down.
CAAAATGAAACCTAAGAAGAATTAATTAGCCTTATCTTAATTATGCATGATCGTGATATGGTTATTTTGTTGACACGAGACTTGTTTTGCCCTATAAGTACTTAGAGAGCTCATGCCTCACTTAAGGATAAATATGTTGTGTAACTCACATGTTGTAACACCCCCAAATTTACTACTGAAAATTTTCGTTTAAGACAAAGGTTTTAGCGGAAGCGAAAGAATTAAAACCATAAACTTGGAGGTATTACCGCCACACTTAGTACCAGACCGGTTCACTCCTACCGTTCCGATACTAAGTGCTAAGGCTAAACTAAACAATCATTAAGTAAGAGTCGTCAAAACATAGGTCCATAGTTAACATAGACCATTCACGAAAACCACGAGTCAACAACAGTTAAAATATCGTTTAGGAATACAACTTAGAGTACGGTTTCAAAACAAGAAGCATAGTACAAAATATAGCCAAATAAAACAGATCCCAAGGGACCAATATCCGGATCGCCTACTCACTCAAGCCAAGCCTTCCACCCCACAATTTGTAACCGATCAAACCTGCATAGGAGGTCTGCTCCCCACCATTGGTGGATCATCACAGGACCCATTCAATCAATTTAGTATCAGTACGGGTCCAATACTGAGTAAGGGCGCTGGTGCGCTAATGCCAAGCATAAAATCATACCACATAGCACACATAGCACGATCATATAGAAAACATGCAATAACACACAAGATAAGGCTTGAGTACTTTCCGGTGACTTATTCTTTATCCTTGTTAATAATATGTCCATTTCACACATATTCTTTAATAATCCATGTAAGTGCGGGAGCCCCACTATTATAGCCGGTGGACCAAAAATCAACACTCAGGGCAGAACGCCTCTGACCACTATTATAGCCGGTGGACCGGAATCAACACCCAGGGCGGATCGCCTCTAGCCACTATTCTAACCGCTGGACCGGACTGGCCCCGACTTACATGGTGTTCTGCTGTAAGTACTTAGTATTTTCCCATGGATTACTTCATTCACATTCATTCAAAGCATTCTTCATTAATCCATGTGAGCGCGGGAGCCCCACTATTATAGCCGGTGGACCGGAAACAAACACACAGGGCAAAACGCCTCTGACCACTATTATAGCCGGTGGACCGAAATCAACACCCAGGGCGGAACGCCTTTGGCCACTATTCTAACCGGTGGACCGGACTGGCCCCGACTCACATGGTGTTTCACTGTAAGTACTTAGTATTTTCCCAGTGGATTAACTTATTCATTTGGGTCTGTCGAGCCCGAATCCCCCACTATTATAGCCGGTGGACCGGAATAAACACTTAGGGTAGAACGCCTCTGACCACTATTATAGCCGGTGGACCGGAAATAAACACCCAGGGCAGAACGCCTCTCGCCACTATTCTAACCGGTGGACCGGACTGGGTCTGGCTCAACAGTCTTTCACTTTACATAATTAATGTCTTATCCGTGTCTTACTGAATCGCACCACACCCTTGACATGCATAAATCATTCTCTTTATACTGTACTTATCACAACTAATAAAATCCCACATTCATAACTACCCTTCAATCAATAGATACACATGATAACACCAAACAACTCTAAGCAGCCATAACCAACCCTAGTTGTCCACACCAACCGTGGTTAGCCACTCTTATCCCTATTTTACCATAACCACCATACTTAGCCATCCCAAACCTTAATTGTCCTCAACAATCACGATTAGTTACTCCAACCCTACTTAATCACAACACCCAGAGTTAATCACTCCAAACCCTAATCCCGTACAATCGTTAACTCCCATATAAAACCCTAACTCCACCATGCAAACCCTAAGGCCACCATACCAACATTAATACCACCATGCAAACCATAACACCACCATGCAAACCCTAATACCACCATAAGCCATTAATACCACTATGCAATCATTAATACCACCATGCAAACCCTAATACCACCATAAGCCATTAATACCACTATGCAGTCATTAATACCACCATACGAACATTTATACCACCATACAAACCCTAATACCACCATAAGCCATTAATACCACTATGCAATCATTAATACCCCCATACGAACATTTATACTACCATACAAACCCTAATACCACCATAAGCCATTAATACCACTATGCAATCATTAGTACCCCCATACGAACCCTAATACCACCATGCAAACCCTAATACCACCATACAACATTAATACCCCCATAAAAATGACAAATACCACCATACAACATTAATACCTCCATAAAATCACAAATACCACCATACAAACCCTAATACCACCATAAGCCATTAACACCACTATGCAATCATTAATACCACCATACGAACATTAATACCACCATACAAACCTTAATACCACCATACAACATTAATACCTCCATAAAATCATAAATACCACCATACAACATTAATACCTCCATAAAATCATAAATACCACCATACAACCTAAATACCACCATGCGAACCATTAGTACCGCCCTAGAACATTAATACCATCATACAAACTTCAAGACTCCCATGATGGTTCCCAACTCATATTACCATTTATCCTAATATGCATGTCCTAGAGGGCCATAACATAATACATCATAAACATCAAATATATACATGTCATGCTCATACCATGGGAGCACATACAACATACCTCAATCTCCAAGCTATGCTACATATAAGACAAGTTATACACAGATTATATAATACATGGCATAGCATGGCATACACAACATTCAACACATCCATGTCACACATAGCACAAGGCCATTAGCTTCGTCCTTACCTAAGGCGACGCCGAGCTTGGAGCACGCTCCTCTAACTCCTTAGGGCTTTGGTCGGGATTACCTATAAAAGGGGGAAATGCTAAGTATTAGTTTCCCTTATAAGTACCACAATTCCTTATTCTAGTTTAGGATTAGATTTTTTTTATTACTAAAGAGGGTGTTATACAAAAACTAGGGTTTTTACCTTAGGATTAGTATACTAAATATTAGTAGTCCAAATATATTTATTTTTTTTTATACTTATTGTTACACTTATTTTATTAAAACCCATTAGCCCTATCCTTATAATAGTAATGTTCATGCTAACTATAGAAAAATAGTGATAATAATAATAATAAAACTAATAATAACGATAATAATAATAATACTCCTAGTAGTAATGATAATAACCATAATACAACCAAGTAAGGTTTAGCAACCACAATAATAACCGTAGTAAGGATAATAGAAGTAATAATAGTAATATTATTAATAATGTTAATACCAATAATTATAAAAATTAAGATTAAATTTAAGTATAATAAAAGTTAGGGTTCCAAAGGGATGTTAGTATTAGTAAGAAAATAAGATCTTAATAATAGAGGCAATAATAATGGTAATAATGACAATAGTAATAATAATAATAATAATAATAATAATAATAATAATAATAATAACAATAATAATAAAAGTAATAATAAAAATGATAATAATAATAATAATAATAAGTATATTAGTATTAATATTAGTAGAAAATAGTAGCAGTTATATAAAAGGGATATTAGGGTTTGGATGAGTGGAGAACCACCTAGGGTCGGTGGCGGTCCTGCGGCGGCGCGTGGCGGCGACGGCGGCGGCGGTGGAGGAGGAGAAGAGGGGGAAAGATGGAGGTGGCGGTTATATGGGAGGGGAAAATGAGGAGTTTGAGGTGGGGAAAGAAACAGCAGGTGAAGGGGAGTGGAGTGAGGGTGGTGGCGTGGCAAAGGGGTGGCGGCGCGCGGCGGCAACGGCGGCGGCCGAGGGTGGTGGAGAGAGGTGGAAGATGAGGGAGGAAGAAGGAGAGGGAAGCAGGGAAAGATGGAGGTAGGGGAAGGTAGAGGGAGGTTTGCTGGGCATTTTGGAGGGTGGAGGAGGCGCTGGTGGCGGCTGGGTTGGCGGTGGAAGGCGGCGCAAGGGCGGCGAAGGGTTGGAAGGGACTACTCGGGGTGGCTATTTTGCACGGCCAGGGTAGCACATGCAGGGCAAATCGAGGGCTGAGGAGGGCTTGGTTAGGTGGAGGGTGGTGCAAGGTGGGGTTCTGGGCAGCGTTCGACCGACAGCGTTGGGGGACGGCGGCGGTCGACGCGTCTGATGGGGTAGTGGTGAGAGGGAGCAAACCTAGGGCTTCGGGGTTCCAAATCCCGAACCCAGGTGATCAATGGGGGTATTTATAGATAGGGTGGTCAGGCCAGGCCAGGGAAGAAGACAAAGGGGGGGGGTAAAGGTGCTAGGCTGGCTAGCAGGCGGCAGGTGGTGCAGGTCCTGCCATGGCAGGTTGGGTCGGGAGGAGGGGAGAAAAAGGAAGGAAGATGGCACGCAGGGAGGGTAGCTGTGGAGCTTGTTGGGGTCGAAAAAGGGAAAGAAAACGACAGGGAGGCAGGGGAGGACGGTCGGCGCTGGTGGCTGCCGGCGAAGATTGTGCTGTAGGCGTCGACTTGCAGGACGCGGCGCAGGTCGGGGAAGAAGAAGACAGGCAGGGTGGACCGGTGGTCCAGGGGAAAAAGAAAAAGGAGGGGAACCGGCCGGTTCGGCGGCGTTTATTTAATCCGTAAGTCAAACGCGGCGTACTAAGGGTTGTGGGAGGAAAACGCAGCGTCGCGTCGTAGGCTGGCAACGGTCATAAGGTCGTTAAGCGTGACACGGCGTTTCGACGGCTCTGAGGGAAAACGCAGCGCATAGGACGCACGATGGTTGGCGTCGCATGGCGTTGGGCCGCGGGAAGGGAAAGAAGGAAGGGATGGGGGTTCGGGCGGCCTGTACGCGAGACAGGGGAGAGGAGAAGGGTTTGGGCCGGTGGGCTGGCCCAGCCGGGGGGGAGAGAAAGAAAAAAAAGAAAGAGGAGGGAGAAAAAGGAAGAAAAGGGAAAATAAGAAAATAAATAGGATGGGAAAATAATTAAAATAACTTATGGTGAAATTGGGGTATATTTGGGTTATTTAGAATATTAATATTTATAAAATATTAACTAAATTCCTTTTTGCTTATTTTAGACTATTTTAGATAAATTCCCTTAACCTCCATGCTTATTAGGAAAAATACCCAAATTTTCTTCCAATTAAATTTTTTATTATTTTCCTCTTAATCTATCTTAATTAACTCTCTACATTTTAATAAATGAATTTGTATAATTAATTTTCCTAATAATTCCTTATTTGCCCATAATTTCAGAAATTAGGATTTTGGGATATTACACATGTACCTTCCTTAAGTTCTTTGCCAATCATATATTTCCCTTGAATGCCTCGTTGTGGTACATTTCTATGTTTTTGGCATGTTTTCTTGAATGATTGCATGATCTATTACTATCATAATCATGATCCACCTATCGTAAAATCCATAATAGAAAAATCATATATGTAACTTTGAATTTACATGACCTCCAAGGTATGATTATGATTAAGCATGTTTAAGTGGATCCAAATATGTCTTATAAGACCTTTGTGATTGTACGTGAATGACATAGTAGGAGAATCACATGTACATGTTGGTGATTCATACCATGAGCATGTAGTGTGGGTCTTGCTTGAACTATGGTTTGCATAATAGTAGTAGATTGGTTTTCTCAGTATATATGCATACAGACAAGGTTGTTGTTGCAATTCCCTACTCAATCCCATGAGTAGGAGGTTCAATGCAGGTTTTCAGAGGATTTCCAATGAGTGATCCATCCTCCTTGTAGCATAATTGGATTGTTGAGCATAGGCATTCCTAGAGACTTTTCTTTGTGTTTCATGAGTAAACAAGGTGTATCTCATTTAAATTGATTTATTCTAGTTAGAGTTTTCTTCTGATGTATCTTACATGGATATTGGGCCTATGTAGCCTTGGGTCGTAAGCCTTAATTATTCCTATCTCCACATATTATCTTATACACTCTAGTTTTTCCTTGAATTAATTGGTTATATATTTAGCCTTATGTCTAATGTAAGGTAGGTGGCGATGCACCTATCTTGTGTTAGATATGGATGTAGCACCCCATTTTTCATAAGTCAGATTTGTATTTCCTTAAAATGAAATACTTCAATAGTGAAAAATAGGGGTGTTACTTAAATACCCCAAAACTTTACTTAGCCTAATCCCACGTCATTAATACCCTAATTTGATTATATTCTCAAAAAATCTTGTTTTAGCCTTAACCTAATTTCTTAAACCTGAAACTTTAACTGAATCTGAAACATTGATTAAGATAAATCGTAATTCGTAAACCAAAATCAAAACCCGCTAAAATTTCCACTAATCCTAATTACTTATCGCTAATCCAAAATCATTTAAACTAATTCCCAATCCTTCTCTTTTTCCTCTTCCTTCTTTCTTCTCCTCCTTCTATCAACCTTGAGCTACAAAGTTTCATTTCCTTGCGACTTGCATGTGTAACTTTCATCCCTCCCCACTTGCATCATTACCCATCACCTTTTTGCACCCTCATCCATCAACCATTACCTATCACCTTCTTCTTCTCCTTCCATCTTTGTAGATCTACACACCCTATACACACACAATGCCACTCATATTCTTATTATTCCCCTTATCGTTATGCAATACACACATACACAACCATCCCCATCACCTATCATAGTTCCCAACACTCAACCCTCTTTTCCTTTGGACCATCCTGTGCCATTAATCGCACGTCTCTCCCTCCCCTAATTTTCTTCCTTTATTCCTTCTCTGATTAACTCCATACATGCACACATGACCACATATATATATATTACACACTCTTCTTCCCTTCTCTTTGGTTTGCCTCCATTCTACCTATCTTTTTGTCCAAAACACTGTCCCAACCACCCCCTCTTCCTTCTCTTTTCTTCTTCTTCTTCTTTATCCTTTTTTTCCTCTTTTTTTTGGCGTACGCCCACCTATTCCACCACTGTGCACCACCTTGATGACCACTTGAAACCCATTCGCTGGTGGACCAACTACCAAGGTCACCCCAACCTTCCCCAACACCATCGTCGATCATTGATGTTGACCACCATCTCTTTGGCGTTCCTCTTTCTCTCATTCATTGCATTTTTACTATAACACTCCAACTTTTAATATGGAAATTTTTTGTTTTGCAACGGAAGTAGTTAAGTAGAATATTAGGGTTACCACCGTGATCGACATAATTTTGGCTTCTATAACCATCCTTACACAAATCACAAGGCTAAAACATTTAAAGAACACAACGAAATTAGAAACAGAAGAACATTTATAGTACAATAATAAGTTTGGAGCCTAACTCTAAGTTTATAAATACAAAATATAAAAGAAGGGATGTCATGGATCAAGGTTCCAAAAAGGGTATCCAATTAAATACATCAACTAGATAACAATTACTCTTCACCCAACCCCTAACGTAGATGAAGTCACTCATTCCCACAGAAGGCATCATAGGAAACATAATTATCTAACTGATCTTTTGAGACCTACACATAAGATTCAGAGCCTCCTTCTTATGGGAATGAGCAACACCCATAAAATGGGTGGTCAGTACTCTACGTACTGAGTAAAGGAATAATACTATCAAAATAGGGATACAAATAGCACATGCTTTAACATTAGATAATAAGGAAATAAGCAAATAAATGAAACATCTCATAAGATAGAAAATGATCCAAATTTCTTTATTAAGAATAATCCATTTTCATTTTTTTATATATGTTGAGTGTAGGAACCCACTACTCTTAAACTAGTGGAATGATCTGAAACATCATCTCAGGGACAACACACCTAAGCCATTATTCTTTTTGATGGAATGAAGATTAAAAACACCTTCTTGAGGTAAAATGCTCCCAAGCTAATATTTTTCCAATTGGAATAGGAATATATATATAGAAATAGATCACCTTGGTCCTAAATCAATATTATTCCAGTTTAAGTCATTGGTATATTTTTCATAGGTTATACTGATACATTTTTATTTCATAATGAGTAGGGGAACCACTATTCTTAATCTGATAGAACAGACAGAAGTACTTTTTGTTGCAAAATGCTCCTAAGCACTATTATTTCCTATGGAACGGAGATTAAAAATATTTTCTCGAGGAAAAATGCTCCCAAGCCACTATTCTCCTTCTTGGAATGTTAATACACACACACACACACACACACACACACACACACACACACACACACACACACACACACACACACACACATATATATATATATATATATATATTGAAAATTAGATCTCCTTGGCCCTACTCACTTGCTCTTTCACTTTAAGTGATTAGTGTCTTATTCAAGACAGATTATCATGCATATAACACATTAAAATAGATATACTTATAGCATAGGTCCAATTTCTTAAGTCCTTTCAAACCTCAATTACACATCCTTTAGTATTCATTCTCCCATATTTATTATTCTACACGACTTATATTATATCATCTCCAAATCCCATCATTATTATCATACCCAAAATGCACGATCTAATTCTCATATGCATACATTAATAATCTCATCCTGATATATTACTCACAGAAATATTCAAGAGCAAATTCCATAGGTTTGTTAGAACACCTCCCTTAAAATTTACATGATTACCAATTCCAATAGATAACCTCACAAGGTCAAATATTAACAACGTATTCTAAAATTTGAATAACCTTTAGATCTTATACATGGAATAATGATATTATCATTATTAGGCAGTTTGCCCTAAATTATCCATTAAATCATTTAAGGACCACAAAACAATAATAATACTTCCAAGAATTCCTCATGCTATTATTATCATATTTTTATCCACCTAACACATAAAATCCTAAATTTCCTTATTATCTGATAATGACAAAATTACCCTTGAGCACAAATATTAATCTTTATTTTATATAATATTATACCTTCCACACATATTATATTCCAAGTCCACAAATTATCATCATACCTAATGAGAATTCTTAAGTCCATTTATTAAAACTCATTTAACTCATATTTTATACCATAAGATATATTTTCACAAATATGACATTATCACAACAAAATAATAATGGTACGTTTTACCCATTCTTACTTTCTTTCAAAAGCATAACATCCTCAAACCCATATTTCATACCATAAGATATAATTCAAAAAATATGACATTATCACAATAAAATAATAATGGTACCTCTTATCCATTCTTACTTTCTTTCAATAACATAATATCCTTAAGCCCTTACTTCATAGCATAAGATATATTTCCACAATATGACATTGTCATCACAAAAACAATAACATAATGGTACCTCTCACTCATTCTTACTCCCTTTCAACATAATATTCATATCATCACAAAATATCATGATGAACACATATTAAATTATATATCAATAATATCATGAAAAACACATATAACCATACAAGCAAATAACACCAAAAAAACCTAAACATTGTATAGTACATTACTAACTAGGACACCGGATTCTAAGCATACAAATCCTAGACTTCCTCCCCTGAAGCTATTGGATTACCACCTATGAAAAATAATAAAATTCATGGTTAGGCTCAAAGAGTTAAATTGAAGGAAAAATCAATGTAAAGAGGGTAAAAATAGAAATAATCATAGTAAAATAGGAGCTTAAGATGTGTGGAGGTGTAGGGGAATGTGTGGTGGAGATATTTTAAATTTTTTATGATTTTTGGACAAGGTTTGGGGGTGAAATAGGAGTTCACTGCCGAAAATGGGAAGTTTTATAGCTGTGTGACAGGCGGTGCAGCCTTGGTCAAGAGAAAAGATCACGCACAGCTAGGCAGTTCAAATGTTGTACGGTTGTGCGATAGTATGTTTTTAGTGTTTAACGGTCATGATAAGGCCATGCACCCTGAAAAAGTGAGACGTACAAAAGAAAGAAAAATGGAAAAGAGGTGGTGGTCGACGGAAATTAAAGAATGATGGGTGTTACTACCACACTTAACATAAGTCTGGTCTCCTTACCATCCTTATGTCAAGTGCTAAAGCTTAAAACATGTCAAACTAACAAAATGAGAGAGAAGAACAATACATAATCGAGGGTTTTACAAAAGAAAGATTATCCATAATAAATGACTGTTTAGATAATTAAGTAGCTAACCAATTTTAGGAAAATTACAAAAGAGCACACAAAGGTACAACAATGGTTTGCCTTACACTCATCCGGTCCATCATAGTTATAAGGAAAAGGGAAAAAGGGGACGAGGTCCACTCACTCCCTTAATCTAACTATTTACTGGGGTGATGCACCTCAAAATTCTTCAACCATTGCAAGCCACGGACGAACTCCTCTAAAAAGTGATAGCATTAGTATGACTTCCTCGTACCAAGTAAATCACAACGCTTCCGAAGAGGTAGCATACCCACATATACAATCATCATGAAAGTAAGGCATTCAAATAAAACAAATGATCACATGCAAGCCATGAGTTTGCGACACAAATCCACATCACAATTAATGATACTAGCTAGATCAAAATCCCTAGCAAGGGCATTGAAGACATGCTTATAAATCTTATAACTATTTTAACTTACCAATGGCCATACTTGATAGCATAATAGGACAATGTAGTGACATTCCAACAATCTAACGAAGGTCGAGTCACACCTAATTCAATTATTATAGAAGTATTAAGGTGGGTGTCTAATCCGGTTATATCATTTATGTAACAATTCTCAAGTGGAATACAATCCCATATCCATGACAATGATCATCAAGGAGGTGGTACTAAATAATTCACTCAATTCCAAGGCAAAGCTCGCCAAGGAAGCGTACTCCCTATAGGGTGTATGGAATACCTATAGAGCAGAAGTGAGCCCCTTGACCCGAAGGCCCAAACTATGCACTCAGCGGACAAGTCTGAGGCACAAGATTCCTTTCCAACTCAAGTCTTTCTCTTTAAGCAATTAGTGTCTTATGAAATTCTAGATTATTATTTTTAGAATGTCGAGTTTCATAATATTCAACTTAGCCATCAATCAAACAACCAATGTCAAATCTAAAAGACCACGAGGGTCGCAACCATTCCAAGCCAACACGACTTAGGGCTAGGCATCATGCCATAGCCCGAATAATTATCCAATTCAGTTGTTCAACCCAACCGTCCAATTATATTCAAAATTATTTTGAGGTCAACACTTAATTTAACTAGTCCAACTATTCACTTTGGAACACCTTTTTGCCTTAATGACAAAAATACCCTTCAACCTATAACTACTACGTTTTCCTTCATTTTACTATCAAGTTTACTTATATAGCATGCTTGTCATGAAAATGCTAGCATAAAATAGCTAATGATTCTTTAACATACAATAATTTCTTCGGTATGAAAAAATACCATATTACCCCTAAACATTCACCATACATAGTACACGTATACACTCCTAGCATGCATTTCTAGTTTCTCATAAATTCATGCAATTTCCATGAATAACTTTCAAATATGAATTGTGGTATATAAAATTTACATTTTACCCCTAGAACATGCAACACATAATAATCACCATTTAAACACATTTATACTCTAAGTTAACATGCTATATGTTCAAAATTATCAAAATTATTCAAGGAACACATTTAATCAATTTATGGGTCTTACCACGAAACATGACAAATTTTCGGTTGGACTCTAATCCTAAACATGCACATTTCCTTTTTTAGCATAAATCCATATATGTTGTCATAAGCATACACTTTCAATTTTAAAATACTACCTAAGTATACAAATATTAGCATGGTAACATATATTAGTACCCTAAACATACTCATTTCATTTTCTTAGCATAAATCCATATTCGTTGTCATAAGCATACACTCTTTAAATTTTAGAATACTACTTAGGCATATTAAAATTTTCATGGTAACATATATTAATTTACACATCATAATATTCACATAGAAATGAACTACGACATGCTTCCATTTCCCACAAAATATAAATCATTTGATATCCTCAACCTAACATGATTTTTACCTTAGAAAACTAACCTATCATTCTCACATAAAATTCTACCGTCTATGGATTAGTTGGATTTACCTTTGAGTAAAGAAAATAATAACACCAAGAAGAGCTTCTTCCAAAAATACCTTAAGCGGGGTTGAGATTACCTAGAAATAAATAACACCATCTACAACTATAATCATTAGTATCTATGCTAATTAAAATAATCAAAATGACAACCTATGTGAACTAATACCCAAAATACAATTAGGGAGAATAACCAAGGGGGCTGGTGCATGAAAGTTCTATGCACCAAGCCCACTAAAAGACAGAAAACTTACGTTGGAGAAATAGTTATTGCTTGAAGAGGTGAAACACAAGGGAAGAGTTGGGTGATTTTTGGGCAAGGTTTCGGTGAAGGGAAGGGAGAGTTTGGGGCTGCAAACAAAGGGTTCAATGCTGGAATTAAAGGGAAGAAAGAGAGGACATGCAAGGAGAAAAATAGAGGACTTAAAGAGAGAGGGAAGGAAGGCATTTGCTGTAGGTTGAGACTTAATAAAAGAAGGGAAAAATATAGAGAAAAAAGGGCTACTGTAAGGGTGAGTGGGGAAGGGTGCTACATGTTGGTTTTTGGGGATGAGGGTGTCAAAGCTTGGGAGAAGGGAAAAAGGCTAGTTGGATGCATGGGAAAGGGAGAAAATGGAGGGGTAGATGGCTAAAAAAGTTGGGTAGGTGTGCAGGTTGAGAGGAGGGAAGCATAAGAGCTGCAACTTGGTGGATGGGCTGGGGTTACGTGAGGTTTGGGGCTGTATGTGGTTGGATGACGTGATGGTTGTGGCTGCATGTGGCTGGGTTGTTTTGCTGGGATTTTGCAGGGTAGAATGGCATTGGAAAGGAGGAAAAATGGGTGCATATATGGCTAGAAAGTAGAGTAGGGGTGAAGTTTGAGGGGAGGGGGAGATGATGGCGGCAACTTGGTAGAAGTGGTTGGGGTTTCGAGGGGTATGGGGCTGCAGGTGGCTAAGTGATGTGAGGGAGGATAGGCTGGGTTGATGGCTGCAATATGTAGGGTTAGGGTGGCATGAGGGAGGATTAATTGTAGGGAGATGATGGGATGTATCTAGGGAAGAGGGAAGGCTGCAAATGAGGGGTGGTTGTTGGACAAGAAGGTAGCACATGCATGGAGAGAAGAAAAGAGGAGATGGGTTGCATGGAGAAGGTGTTTTTCTAGACAGGTTGGGGGGTTTTTGGCTGGGGTTAAAGTGGGGAAAAAGATGGGGATTTGGTTAGGAATTAGTTAGAAAAAGTATCCCAATGTATTTGGCTTTTAGTTGTATGGTTATTAAGGAAAAGAATCCTACTTAAGCAAGGTTTTATTTTCACCAAAAATGTCACTACTATTATTATGATCAATATTATTATTATTATTATTATTATTATTATTATTATTTGTGTTATCACTTCCCCTCTTTTATTTTTCGTATTTATTTCTAAAATTATTATTCTTATAATTATTATTATTAGTATTATTTTTAAGAGTGTTATTCGTAATAAGGTTATTGTTATTACCATCCCTTCTATTTTGATTACTATCTACTCTCTTCTTATTATCATTATTATTACCTGCATCAACGTTTATCTTCCTCTACTCATATATATAATTTAATAGCTATAGACTTACTCGTAATGACGAGACATTCATTCTAAAAAGAATACTATGATTTACTACACCTGCTAATCAAATTTTAAGTCTTGCATATTTAAGTTAAGAATTTATTAAAATGAGGTATTACAGTTATGGCTGGTGATGGTGTTGGGGAAGGTTTGGGTGACCTTGGTGGTTGGTACACCATCCAATGGGAGGCTAGAGGTGGACAAGGGGGTGTGCAGTGATGGAATGGGTGGTGCAAAGGCCAAAAATAGGGAAAGAAGGAGGAAGAAGAAGAAGAAAAGAGAAGGAATAAAGGAGAAGGAAGAGGGAGTGATCGAGTAGTGTTTTGGACACAAAATGGCATAATGGAGGCAAACCAAAGAGAAGGGAAGAAGAGTGTGTAGTATTTATATATACATGTGTACGTGTGTGGTGTGATTCAGGGAAGAAAGAAAAAGAATAGGGAGCGTGCGAAAATGATGATGGTGATGGTGCAGCTGCAAGGCGATGATACTTGTAGAGGATGGTGAAGAATAGGCTAGTAGCTGCAGGGTCAGGGTGGTGATGGTTGTATGCAAGTGTGTTGCGTGAGAAGTAAAATAGTAGGGGAGTGTGTAGGTCAGGTAGGGATAAGGGAGTAGAGGGAGAAGAAGAAAAAGAAGAAAGGAAGTAAGGTGATGGGTGATGGATGTCTGCAGGATATGATGGGAGATGGTGCAAATGGGGAGGGATGCAAGTTGCAAGGAAATTAAACTTTGCGCCTCAAGGTTGACGGAAGGAGGGGAAGAAAGAAAGAAAATAAAAGGAAAAAGAGAAGGGTTGGGGGATTATTTTAGATTAGCAAAAACCAATTAGAATTAGTGGAAATTTTAGTGGGTTTTATTTTGGTTTACGAATTATGATTTATCCAAGTTAAGGTTTATGATTCGGTTAAAGTTTTGAGATTAAGAAATTAAGTTAGGTCTCAAATCAGATTTATTGATATTAGAATCAAATTAGGGCCTTAATGATGTGGGATTAAGCTTAGCAAATTGTTGAGGTATTACATCACTACCCCCTTAAAAGAACCTTTTCCCCAAAGTCAACAAGTTTAGGATAGGGAAGAACAAAAAAAAAAGGATGTAAGAAAGCAATTTGGTGGTCAAATCCATCAGATTTACTTCTATACTACCGGGTACTACCCCCTTAAAAGAAAGAAAATCCCAAATTCTAATGCACTTGACCTAAAGAGCTTTGGGTACACCTCACACATATCCTTCTTGCTCTCCTATGTTGCTTCCTCTGCCCAATGATAGCTCCAAAGGATCTTCTCAAGCAAAACTAAGCTCGTTTAGGTGCGTCGAATCTTGGAACTGACAATCCTCAAAGGCCTCTCCTCATAGGACAACAAACCATCAAGCTCGACCTCATCTGGTCTGATCACGTGCGATGATTCTGCAACATACTTCCTTGGCTGAGAAATGTGGAAGAAGATGTGAACTCAAGCCAACTCTGGTAGAAGTGCCAAATGGTATGCAACCTCACCAATCTTATTAAGAATCTCTTACGGGCTAATATACCTTAGGCTCAGCTTATGCTTCCGACCAAATCTCTACACTCGCTTAGTAGGTGAAACCCTCAACAGAACTCTATCCCCCAGCTCAAAACCATCACTATGACATCTCTAATCTGTGTAGCTCTTTTGATGACTCTGAGCTGCTCTCATCCTATCATGAATCAATTGAACCTACTAAGTTGCCTCCTCAATCAACTCCAGTCCAAGTACAATGGTCTCATTAATGTTGCTCCAACACAAGGGGTTCCACATTTACATTCATACAATGCCTCAAAGGGTGTAATCCCTATACTAGCATGATAACTATTGTTGTATGAGAACTCAACTAAATGCAGACAATCTTCCCAACTGCCTCAAAAATCTTAAACACAAGATCCAAGCATATCCTCTAGAGTCCAAATCATCTTGTTGGTTTGTCTGTCCGTAACTGGATGAAAGGCAGTACTCATCCTCAATCAGTAACCTCCTACCGCTTACCCCATGAGTGCAAAAGAAATCTTGAATCCCGATCGAAGACTATGTTCGTAGGGGTACAATGCCTTCTCACCAAAAACCTTAAGTATGCATCTGCTAGCTAATCCATACTCTAAGTCAATTTCATTAGCACAAACACTACAAACTTAGTCAAATTGTCTATGATAACCCAAACTGTATCACAAATGCTACAAGTCCTTGGTTTCTCACTCATAAAATCCATCTTGATGGAGTCCCACTTCCATCTCTGAATATCTAAAGGTTGAACCAACCTTGTAGGTCTCCGATACCCAATCTTGACCTTCTAGCATATCAAACACCTCGATACAAACTCTGATACCTATCACTTCATTCAAGGCCACCAGTAGATCTTCTATTGAATCCACAAAAAAAACCAAAGAATATGATGTATTCCTACTCAAAGCATCTACAATAACATTAGTCTTACCCTCGTGGTAGGTCAACTCGATATCATAGTCCTTTACCAACTCTAGCCATCTCCTCTCCCTCATTTTTAGCTCCTTCTGAGTAAATATATACTTAAGACTCTTATGGTTGGTGTAAAATTTTTAATCAGTCTCATATAGATAATGCCTCCAAATATTCAACGCAAAAAAAAAATTGTAGTCAACTCCAGATTATGCATTAGATAATTCTGCTCATGCTACTTCAACTGGCAACAAGCATAAGCCATAACCTTATCGTGCGGTATCAAAACATAACCTAGTCCATGATTCAATGTGTTGCTATAGACCTTGAATCCATCATTACCTGAAGGCAAAGTCAAATCTAGAGGTGTATTCAAGTGCTTTTCAACATCTGAAATGCTCCCTCACACTCACCATCGCACTGAACTTTAGTCATCTTCTTCACAAGGTTCGTCAAAGGATGAGCTATTTTCGAGAAATCCTGAACAAAGCATCTATAGCATCTCACCAAACCTAGAAAACTACGTACCTCTAGGATGCTATTGAGTTCCTTCCACTCAATCACTACTAGAATCTTCATCGGGTCCATGACGACTCCTCCTACTAACACCATGTGTCCTAAAAATGCAACCTCTTAAATCTAGAACTCACACTTAGAGATTTTAGCTTATACCTTATGATCTCCCATAAGTGATAAAATCATCGATATATGTTGTTCGTCCTCCTCTCCACTCTCAGATTAAACCAAAATATCATCAATGAAAACCACAAAAAACTTATTGAGGAACGGCTAGAAAATCCTCATCATCAAGTCCATAAACTCGTAATGCTCATACCTTTTCTTAAAGGTCGTCTTCCTGATGACTATATTGGTGATACGCATCTGATAATAACTTAACCTTTAGTCAACCTTCGAGAAGGTGGAAGTACCCTCAAAACTGATCAAACAAGTCACTGATCATTGGGATTGGATAACATTTCTTCACAGTTAACTAGTTCAACCCTCGATAATCTATACACAAGTGAAGGCTCCCATCCTTCTTCTTTACAAACAACACAGGTGCTCACCCATGGATACACACTAGGTCAGATATACCCGTCGGCCAACGAGTTCTCCAACTGAGTCTTCAACTCTCTCAACTCCACTGGTGCCATCTAATATTAAAATATATCTCCTGTACTAGTGGCATACATGGAATCTCCTTAGGAAATACGTCTAGGAACTCCTGAAAAAAAAAAGTAAGGTGATGGGTGATGGATGTATGCAGGAGATGATGGGATATGGTGCAAGTAAGGAGGGATGAAAGTTGTAAGGAAATCAAACTTTGTGCCTCAAGGTTGATGGAAGGAGGAGAAGAAAAAAAAAAGAAAAGGAAAAAGAGAAGGGTTGGGGGATTAGTTTAGGGTAATTTTGGTTTAGCCAAAAGTAATTAGGATTAATTGCAATTAAGTAGGTTTTAATTTTGATTTATCTGAGTCAAGGTTTAAGATTTGGTTAAAGTTTTGGGATTAAAAAATTAGGTTAAGTCTAAAATAAGATTTCTTGAGATAAAATTAGGTCATTAATAATGTAGGATTAGGCTAAGCAAATTTTTGGAGTATTACATCAGAGCACATAGCCTGTGTATGGCCTCAATCACTCCCGTGTAAAACTAAAAATTTTCTATCGCATAGTCATGCAACTCGGGATCACCTGGTCATGTGTGATCTTTTCTCTGAACCAGGGTTGCAGCGCTTGTAGCATAGTCTTGCAACTTCCCATTTTTGGTCATGCACCCCTATTTTCACTCCCAAACCTTGTCCAAACACCACAAAAAATTTACCATAGCTCAACCACACATTCCTCTACACATCCACACATCTCAAGCTTCCATTTAACTATGGTTATATCTATTTTTACCCTCTTTACCTTAATTTTCTTTCGATTTATCTCTTCGAGCCTAAACATGAATTTTGTTATTTTTCATAGGTGATATTCTAGTAGCTTCGGAGGAGGAAGTATAGGATTTGTGTACTTAGAGATCTATGTCTTAGTTAGTAAGGATATTATACGATGTTTTGGGTTTTTGGTGTTATTTGCTTGTATTTCTATATATGTTTTTCATGGTATTGTTGGTATATGATGTAATATGTTTTGATCATGATATTTTGTGATGATATGGATATTATGTAAAAAGGGAGTAATAATGGATGAGAGGTACCATTATGTTAGGGTTTTTTGTTGTGATAATGTCATATTATGAAAATATATCTTATGGTATGAAATATGGGCTTAAGGATATTATGCTATTAAAAGAAATTAGGAATGAATAAGAGGTACAATTATTATCTTATTGTGATAATGTCATATTTATAGAAATATATCTTATGGTATGAAATATGACTTAAGTGAGTTTTAATAAATTGAATTTGGAATTCTCATAATTTTTGATGATAAATTATGGACTTGGAAAATAATATGTGTGGAAGGTACAAAGTTTTATAAAATAAATATTATTATTTGTGCTTAAAGGTAATTCAGTCATTATGGGATAATAACAAATTTTAGTATTTTATATGTTAGGTGGATTAAAATATAACAATAATGGCATGAGGAATTCTTGGAAGTATTATTATTATTTGGGGTCCTTAGATGATTTAATGGATAATTTTAGGCAAACTATCTTATAATGATAATATCATTATTCCATGTATAAGATCTAGATGTTATACAGATTTCTGAATATGTTGTTAATGTTTGACCTTATGAGGTTATCTAATTGAATTGGTAATCATGTAAATTTCATGGGAGGTGTTATAACAAATATGTGGAATTTGGGTTTTGGATATTCCTATGAGTAATATATCGGGATGAGATTATTCATGTATGTGTATGGGAACTAGATCGTGCATTTTGGGTATGATAATAATGATGGGATTTGGAGATGATATAATATAAATTGTGTGGAATAATCAATATGTGAGAATGAATACTGAAGGGTGTGTAATTAGGGTTTGAAAAGACTTAAGGACTTAGACATCTGCTATATGTATATTTATTTTAATGTGTTTTATGCCTGATAATCAGTCTTGAATAAGACATTAAACACTTAAAGTGAAAGAGCACGTGAGTAGGGCCAATGTGATCTATTTTTCTATATATATGTGTGTATTCCCATTCCACTAGGGAGAATAGTGGGTCAAGAACATTTTTCCCTGAGAAAATATTTTTAGTCTCTGTTCCACCAAAAAGAATAGTGGCTCGGGAGTGTTTTGCCTCAAGAAGGTACTTCACTCTGTTCCACCGGATTAAGAATAGTGGGCCCCTACTCATCGTGAAATGAAAATGTATCATTATAACCTATGGAAAATATATTAATAATTTAAAGTGGAAGAATACGTGAGTCTGGACCAAGGTGATCTATATATATATTCCCATTCCACCGGGGAGAATAGTGGCTTGAGAGCGTATTGTCCGAGAAGGTAATGTTTTCAAATCCGTTTCACTAGATGATAATAGTAGCTCAGGTGTGTTGTCCCTGAAATGGTGTTTTAGGTCATTTCACCAGTTTAAGAATAGTGGGGTTCTTGCACTCAACGCATATAAAAAAATGAAAATGGATTATACTTAATAAGGGAATTTGGATCATTTAATGTTTTTATGAGATGTTTCATTTATTTGGTTATTCACTTATTATATAATGTGAAAGCATGTGTTATTTGTATCCCTATTTTGATATTATTATTTCCTTGTTCAATACGTAGGGTACTAACAACCCGTTTGTATAAGTGTTGCTCATTCCCATGAGTCGGAGGCCCTGAATCTTATATGCAGGTCTCAAAAGATAAGCTACATGATTGTGCTACTTATGTTGCCCTATATGGGGATGAGTGAATTCATCTATGTTAGGTGTTGGGTGAAGATTAATTGTTATCAGATCGATATACTTAACTGGATACCCTTTTTGGACTCTTGATCCATGGTATCCCTTCTTTCGTATTTTGTATTATTAACTCGAAGTTAGGCTCCGAGCTCATTGTTGTACTATAAATGTTCTTTTGTTTCTAATTTTCTAGTGTCATTTTAAATGTTTTAGTCCTGTGATTGATGTAAGGATGGTTGCATAAGTCAGAATTATGTCGATCACGGTATTAACCCCCAATATTTTGCTTATATACTTCTGTTGTGAAATGAAACTTTTTAGTAGTAAAAATTGGGGTGTTACAGTTAGAGACTACTAATAGATGTTCCAGATATGTCATCATCTTATGGAACTATAAAATAAATTAGAGAATTGAGTTTTTAGATTAAAACAACCACCAACTTTCCCAAAATGAATAAAAGCAACACACCCTCTACCATCTTCTAAGACATGATTACACATAATCTTGCAACTCTCAAATCTCAACAAGTTACAACAAATGACTTAGATTCCTCTAACACTATAAAGTTCAAAATAACAATAACTACAACTATGAAGGCTAAAATAACAATATAAAAAGCATAACTAACTTCATAAAGGCACAAAATAGTTAATCAAACATGAAGGTACTAAAAACAGAAAAGCGACACCAAGGTGTAAAAAGAAATCACTATGTAGAAAGGTAAATAATAAAATAACACATGTAAGGTTACAAAAGATACCAGAGATATATATCAAAAGGATAGTTTATAACAAGTTAAAAATTTACAAACATTGAAGTATAATTACAAGGTAAAAATAAAATAAACAATGTAAAGAAACTTAGATCATAATATAGATAACACACATATACAAACAAAGTTTATCACACTTCGGCGTTCTACTATAATCAACTACAAGGTACTAGTAACCCACAAAATATTAGGGTTCATTTTGGTTACTTTCGATCATGAAGCCCGCCAAGACATCAAATGCAAACCCTAATAGCACTAACTACTTTACCTAGGCAATCACCTACTCATTCTGCTCTTTATGTAGGATGTCCTAGTCTTACATAGCTTGAGGATACAATCTGCACAAATCTATAAAATCTCCTAAGTGTGCACTTGGTGGTACCCTATACTTGACTCTCCAAGCATCATAAGTCATGCATAAATCCCTAGAAAAATGAAAGTAATGCTTATCAAAAATTTCTCCATCAATAAACGTAGGGTGAAGAATGTAGGAAGCAAAGATAACTCTACACTACTCCTTAGCCTTGAACCAAGGCTCAAGTTGAGGTAGATTTTGTAGTAGATGGTATGATATTAATAGATATAGCACTGCATCATGACCAATCTTTCAAAAGTAATTCAGCTCATCCCAAAGCCATCTCATATGAGCTTAAATATCCTCACTTTGTATTATCATATGGCCATTCTTAAGACACTCTATAGATGGAAGTACCATATCTATAACCTACAAAGATACAACAACTTAGGCTATTATCTAAAAAATTCTCAACCACAATGGTTTATAATACCTATCAAGGTAAACTCGCTTATATTTACATACTAAGGTCTCCAAATATTAGTGAAATCACTATTTAACACTACATTTCCTCTAGTTAAGTTATATCGGCCAACACTATCACCCTCATCATAGCTTAATCCTCTAAGAATAAGAATCCACAAGGGTCATATCCACTAAACCTTAAAATCAACTTCACTTCTATATCTCTCTTAGCCTTAAGGAGGGTATTACACCACATTTCCTCTACTAATCCAACTAATGCACCTTTAAATCATATTTTTAAGGCACGTCTCAAGCACTAAAACTAATTGTAAAGCCACTAATCAACACCCATCGAAGGTTTTATCCTTCCACAAAAAGATGAAACCTAACCCTCAAGCATAGTTAAGAGGGAAAAAACTAGAAGGCTTCAAAATCACAACATGAATATAGCATGCAACAATTATCAGATTACCAAAGAAAATAGGGATAACATAAAACGGTTAGCACACGCACAACACAAAGGAATGAAAATAGCTCCCAAACCCTAACTAACACTCATTCACCAAATAGACTAGGCACTAATTTTAAAATCAGATATGAGAATTTAAAACATTTTGATCAAGAAAACCCTATCTCAAGATGAAACACGATTCTCAATAATTTTAAACATTGATGCAATTTATAACTTCATCAATTTATAACCAATTTGGTTTACAAGATATGTTGTAAAGCTAAATAAGAATTATAGGGTACTACCACCAGACCCAAAATATGAGAGGTAAAGTTACTACGTAACCTATATCAGATACAACGTTAAAAAGAAAACTCATATCCCAAGAGTCAAGGGTGATTTTCACATTACTTAAGTTTGATATAAGAGTGAAAAACCAATACAAAAATGAATGCAATATCCCTAAGATCTAATAGAGCTCTATAAAATCCAAAAGAAAATAGAATACATAATCCCAATGATCTAAACTCGTATTCTTATTGATTCAGTCAAGGACTCGACACTATAAACCCTACATAAGCAAAGCATGATTAACTTACAGAAGAGCTCATAAAATGTGGTATCAATACATCGAGGGTGCTGAGTAAGCACAATCTAATACAAGTGATAGAATGCTCACATAATACACGTATTACATGATGAGACAAAGAAATAATAATAGATCATGTTGAAAGAGAATAATACTTATAAATCATGTTCATAAGAAAGCACACGTGATATATGCTGATGATTCAACAAATATGGTAGCTTCATGGTAGAAACCTAATGTAGATAACAATAAACAATTTATTATATTAAGAGAGTATAGTAGGTAAAATAGGGAATTACAAAGGATTCAATAGGTATAGAGAGAAATTAGAAAAAACTCTAGGCATCTCTAGCATGTATTTTAATCATATAAAAGCATGTGTTTTAATCATATAACAACGTATGTCCTACCATAATAGACACATAGGTTAAGGGCATAAGCATAATAGAAAATCACATAAGCCATAGGTGTATGCACATGAAACCTAGGTCACAGACTTGGAAATTTAGTCCATTCACCAATAGACATAATCCATGGGGCACAAAACATAACAAGAGGGCATACAATAGATGGAAAATAATAAAGGGTCTAAATATAATTTTACAAATAATTAAATGAAGGTCCAGAGAACTATGTTTTCAAATGTAAACACAAAACATATCTATAAAGGGGAGCTTAGAGAGAACATGACTCACATATTATAAGTTTTTACTGTTAACATAAAACCTTAGAGATGATCATAGATCATTAAAACAATGATAATTATAGTCTAGAAGATCACCATAGATCAAAATTTCCCTAAAAATATATCAGGAAAAATCCAAATTCAAAGTCTTTAGGGAACACAAAAAAAAACCCCAAAAGCTAAAGCCACAAGAAAACATTTTAGCAAACAAAAGTATTCCACTTTTTATTAAGTAAGAGGTCCTAAAAATAACAAAATAAAAATCAATCTTAGGTGAATAAGACACTTAAGTCCAAGCTATCACATTATTATAAGACATTTAAGTCCAACCTATCACATTATTCATCTATTTATCCATTCCATGAGCAAAATACAATTTCAATATCTAACACCCCATCCAAAGGCTCAAATGACTCAAAATGTGGGTAAAATTGCCAAAACCCACCTTTTTCTTTTATCACCAAAATTACCAAAAATACACATATAAATAATTTAACCAAGTAAAAACAAAGTCCCATGCTACTTTAGCAAAATATACTATTTATAAAATATAGTTCATCGATCGATGAAATTTTTCATTTTATATCTAGAATCTTAAATATAAGAATTAATTTCTTTTTATTGAGAATTACTATTCAACAAGATTCACTTTTCATGCCTGGTTACTATTTATGAGTTAAAAAGTTAAAGGTCAACCTTTTACTTTGGCATATGCTAGAAGTATTTTATTCATTTTCATGCTTTGTTATTCCAAAACATGATTAAAATAGAATCAAACCCAACTTCTGGTCAACAGTGCATTTTATCTCAAGAATAGTTGAAAATTGTAGTAACACTCAAGAACATCTACAAAACTCAAACTTTCAATCAAAATCAAAGGCCTCTTAACATGAGTTTTAGTGAGAGTGTTATATAATAAAGTTTATCTAAGAATTGTAATGAAGACCACAACATTTGGTTGATCAAAACCAGCAAAATCATCATTATCCCTCAAGTAAATGAAGAAAACTCTAAAAACCTAAACTCGCAAATATTTCAATCATAAATTTAAATATCAAAACATACTTGAATCAATACATTCTAAACATAAAATTTTATCAAAAATTTCAAGGATTAATATGGTATCAATGGATCATCAATGAAATCCTTAGAAAAAGCCACAAATGGAAAAAATTAGCCTTATCATAATTGTATCATTCTAAGAAATATATCTATGTATACTAGAGAAGTATTTACCACAAACTTAAAGTTTGAGAAAAATATAGAAATTAAGCTTGAATAAGATGAGGTTTTTATCAAGATTTTGAAAGATTAATATACTTTTACTAGGTAAAAATACCATTAGATTAATCTCTAGTACACAGGAGAAGAAAAGGAAGAAAAATAGAGGAGTTTGTGGTTATGATGGTCGCAAATGGTGGTGATTTTGCACTAGCTAAGGGAGAAGGACAGTGATTGATGATGATGATTCTAATAGATAAGATCAAGAAGGAGGGAGTTAGAAGATATTTTAGGTTTCATTGGTCAAATAAAAAAAACCCACAAAGCTAATATATTATGTGTGTTTGTGTAACACCCTCAAAATTTGTTACTGAAAAATTTTGCTTTATTAAAATTTGAGCAGAAGCAAATACAACAAATTTTGGGGATGTTACCGCCATACTTAGTACCATACCGGTTTCTTTCCACCATTCTAGTACTAAGTGGTAAAGATTAAAAAGGAAAGAACATATTTTGCACAAATTCAAGATTACAAACTAAATTAGAGTAGCACGTTAAATACGTTACGAGAATAAAATCCATTATTAGTGGTTACATGATTAAATCATTAAACACTTGAAATGGAAGTTTACAGGAAAATATTGAAACCTTCTTGGATAGTCCTACACTCTTTAACTTGAAAAGGAAACTCAAATAGCACTTGTGGGCTAACTTGCATAGGATACTGCCTATTGAATAGGCAAGGGCTCATAAAGGGAACCCTTTAGTACTATAGTACTGAGTAACCCTTTATATAAAACTAAAAGATAGGACCCATATGCAATACATCAATTTAATAATAAGACCAGTAGATTACACAATGCATAGAAATAAATACAATGAACATTTGGATAGATTGCAAGAATCATATATCACAAGGTATATTCACTTAGCATTACTAGCACTTACCAAGAGAGCATCCAAGTGAAGCTCTTTATAGTATAGTTAAAGTTCAACCTTATACTCAAACGATACACACCACAACTTAATTTAAAGGCAGACACCCAGGCCACTATCATATTACAACAACAAGTCATAATGATATGTTCAACATTTTCTGCTCTTAAGCCATTAATTAGATATCATTCATAATCATCTTTTAGATTTTATCTAAATGATTAAGGGAACCCCACTATTATGTTAAGTGGAATGAAAGTACTACTCTAGGACAGAAAGCACCTGACCACTATTATTGATCAGTGGAATAGTCTCCAGGGAAAAAATGCTCCTGGCCACTATTATTGTGGGTGGAATCGTCTGCCCCAACCCATGCGGTGTTCTATTGTAAGTGATTAGTGTCTTTTCCATAATTTATTATCATCAAAGGTTTTTTTTATTGAGCTTGGAATCCCCCAGTATTATAGCCAGTGGAACGGAAATACTACTCCAGAGCATAACATATCTAGCCACTATTATTTGCCGGTGGAGCTGTCTCCAGAGCAAAAATGCTCCTGGCCATTATTATTATGGGTGGAACGGTCTTGATCCAATTCAATAAACTTCCACTTTGAGATATTATCATTTTAATTATGTCTTATTCAACAAGTAACCCCCTATCTAGACATGCACACACCAACGGGATACCCCGACCTATTATCACTCTTCCACCCCAGACTTCTTGAATAATCATATCCCTTAATCTAGAACCTCTACACTCCACAAGACTCTGGGACCCTTTTCACCTTCCATTATGCTCACCATGAATTCGAAAACCCCCCACACACATGTGGGTCAAGGTTCACTTTTCAATTTCTCCACCTAGGCTCACCATTTCTTACTAGGGTTTCTCCTTGAAATCCTAATCTAGCTGTGTGGCCTTAGCCTCTCCTTTTCTTTCATAGCCCACAATCCCCCTCAATTACAACCCCATCATCATACTCAACCCACTCCAAACCTCACAGCACAACTCCTAAACCTTTTCCCACAATTCCTTTATCCATAAGGCTACCCCCTAAAAAAACCCTAGTTTATGCTCCCACATACATTTACATCAACCCACATGCTAACTCTTTTCTAAGTACACTAATCACCCAAAATATACTTTCCTCCCTAAGGTAGGCCCTAAAACTAGATTTCTTCATGTAAGCTTTTCTCCCACGCAAAGCATATACATCCCATTCAAAGCTCACACTCCCCATGCACGATTTTAACTTAATCCCTCATTTTATTATTTTCCCTCTTTGTTTTCTCAACCATATGTCATATTACACTTAGAGCTTTTTCCCACTTTTCCTTACTCACTCCATCCTCTTTATTTCTTTCACTTCCGCACAACCACTGATTGCAACTAATGCCTCTAAGCATATAAGTCATAACACCCCAACCATACATAAGAACATGTCATCCATACAAGTATATCACACATATTACATATAATGCCAATCATGCTCAACATACCTTAGCTCCTTACAAGTCAAGCTACACCACACAGTTAGTACATAATCACATAAATTTATGCAAGGCATATTAACACATCCATTGATACAGGATTTATACAAACCTAAGCCTTAAGCATATCCTTACAATTTACATGATTATACTTAAACAGGTGATACTAAGGCCATAACGCTTATTCTATTATTTAATATCACGTATGACTTATTATAAAAGGTTTATTAGATCAATAGCCATGTTATATACAAATTACTAATTTACCGTTTCTTACTTACAAAATTACCAAAATACCCATCTTGCTTGTAATTTATTAAATACCCTTTTACTTTCCAAATTACCAAAATGACCCTCTTATTTGCAATTCGCTGAAATTACCCTTCTTAGTTGTATTTTTACCTTATTACCCTTCTCACTTATAAAATTACCAAATTACCTCTTTATCATGCAAAATTACCAAACTACTCTTCTTACTTATTAAATGACCATATTACCCTTCCTACCTATAAAATTACCAAAATACCCTTTTTATTTTTTAAATTACAAAAATACCCTTCTTAGTGGCAAAATGACCATATTACCCTTTTTAGTTGTTAAATTACGAAATTACCTTTATTAGTGATAAGATGACCAAATTACTTGTTTTAGGTATTAAATTACCAACTTACCCTTCCTACTTATGAAATTACCAAAATACTCTTTTTTCATAAAATTATAAAATTACCCTTCTTACTTATTAAATTACCAAATTACTCCTCCTACTTATAAAATTGCCAAATTATCCTTCTTAGTTGTTAAACTACCAAATTACCCTCCTTAGTTGTTAAATTACCAATTTACCCTTTTTAGTTGTTAAACTACCAAATTTCCCTTTTTGATTATTAAATTACCAACATAACCATTGCTCATGCAAAATTACTAAAATACCCCTAACATATATAATATTAGTACCCATGGCCCACATGCATCATTTACACAATAAAACCCTTATTATTATTCTTGATACCCATTATCAATTCCCCTATACATTTATTTAGGCCTCTCCCAATGTATAAGTAAAATTACCAAAATGCCCCTTGGGCTCATGTTAGTATTATTTCTACTACATGTGGCCATATTTACTTATCATGACATGTACATGCACCTAATATCATTATTAACAACAAAACCCAATATTTCCACACATGTCACCTCTCATACAATATAACATGCTTTTCATTCTATCATCTACATAATATGAAAAACCATGAGATGCTTAGCAAAACATAATATACACACAAAGCACATTCCAGAACACTAATGTGCTAACGTACGTAAATCTAAACATTTCAGTAGGGTATAATGGTTACCTTATTTTCGATAAGAACTAAACTTTATCGGTAGCTTGATATAAAAGTTTACGCTTTGATTAGTAAAACTGTACCTAAAAGTAATATCACCATTAGCATATTAGTAAAAGATGATTATAGAATAAATTTTTATTAAAGAAAAGCTCATTAAATACATATTATTACTAACTACATTATACCTCAAAATTTTTTCAAATGACTTAAAAATGTGCACCAACACTCATGATGCATGGGCAATGTGGGTTTGTATGGAACAAAGGCGGGATAGTAAAGGGAAGCTTGGACAAAGAGGGGGGAAAGGTTTTAGGTAAGGGAAGAAAGGCCTCGAGTAAAGGGTTGTGGAGGGGAGTTGGGGTGGTTATTGGGTGTAGGAGGAGTGAAAGGGTGTAGGTGGTAGCTGGGGGTCGAAGGTTGACAACTCAAGGTGGCAGGGACGATGATAATAGTGGCGACAAGGGCTGGAAAGCATGTGTAAAGAAGGAGGAAGAAGAAGAAGGAAGGAAGGAAAAAGAAGGGGTTGTAGGGGGATTTATGGCAAGGTGAGGTAAAGAGGTGGTAGGGGAGATGTCAGGTGATTGAGGGGTAGATTCAACGATGGATGAAGAGAGGAGATGATGACATAACGCGACAGTGTAGGGTGTGGGTTGATAGGAGAAGAAAAGAAAAGGAAGGGGTAGTTGGTTGTAGGTGGAGGGTTTAGGTTGCTAGGGGTGGTGTAGGGAGTTAGGGGAGTTGGTGTGGTGGTCGGTTGGGTGGCAGAGATGGTGGTTAGGGGTGGTGAAGCAAAAATAGGGTAGAAGAGAATAAGGAAAAAAAGAAGGGATTGGGAGGGAGAAAGGAGAGCTCGTGGAGGGGGATATAAGGTAGAGGATAAGAAGCAAAAAAGAAGAAAAAGAAGAGGGAAGGAAGGAGACATGCTGAGTTGTGTAAGGCAGGCAAGAGTAGGGGTGATGCACATCGGCTCATAGGTGACAAAGAGAAAGAAAAAGAAAAGGGAAAGGGAAAGCATGTAGAAAGGGTTGTAGGGTTGTGCATGGTCAAAAATGGAAGGGAAAGGGATGAGAGGGAGAGGTAGGTGTAGGGTTGTAATGGTAGTCGTAAGCTGTGGTTGCAGGGAGGAGGTGTAGGCATGAGGGAGGGGTGTTTGGTTAGGCATACATGGAAGAAGGGAGAAGAAGAAGAGAGGGAAGACATGCTATATGGAGGAGAAGAAAGGGCAGCAGACCAACACACACAACAGAGGGGAGAAAAATAAAGAAGGAAAGGTTGGGCTAGCCCAATGGTGAAAAGAAAAAAAAGAAAAAAAAAGAAGGAGGGGCTCTGGACAGGGGAGGAGGAGGAGAGAAGGTCGAGCGGCCAAGTGGTGAAGGAAAGGAAAAGAAGAAGGTCAGTCAACCCAAAAAGGAAAGAAAAGAAAGAAAATGAGAAAATAGGGAAAAAGGAAGGAAAAAGTGGAAAGGAAAAATAAAATTATTTTTAGTGTTAGGATTGAAAATTAGGTAAATGAGAAAAAATATTTATTAAATTAATTTATTCAAAAATTTAAGGTATTATTTTAAGAGGATAGTTTTAGTAAAAATATGGGTTTAGGAATTTATTTAAATAAAAAGAGTATGATGAGATACTAAAATATTTATGCTTATTTATTAAATAATAATATCCATGTTTATAAATCAAAGTTCCATCAAATAATTAAATTATGCTATATAAGGGTTAATTATTAAATTTTAGGTTTTAAATTTTTGGGGTATTACAGTTTGGGTGGGTG
The DNA here is from genome assembly GCA_030549775.1 of Tamarix chinensis. Classification (NCBI taxonomy): domain Eukaryota; kingdom Viridiplantae; phylum Streptophyta; class Magnoliopsida; order Caryophyllales; family Tamaricaceae; genus Tamarix; species Tamarix chinensis. Next base: position 12,910,242 of record CM060173.1, on the reverse strand, counting down.
TATCAACAACCATAGGCTCATTGGCCATCCATTTGATTTGTTTATTTAACACATGTAAGGCTAGGATAGAGTTTCATAATGATTAGGGTAAATTTGAGGAAGAGAAATCAAATTTGATGATATGTGTGTTCGATAATATCTAACAAATCTTGAAAAGTACAAATTTTATTACACAAAATTTTTAAATCATTTTGAACTCAATAATATTAAATTATAGTGATCTCTAATGTTTTGTAAATTTTGATAGATAAAAAGGTCATTTTTGGGATTTAAAGAACTAAAATAGTGCTAAATGGGACATGAATAGTATTTTTGTAGAGATGTTTGAATATAATTTTTAAACAGTCAAGGAGTCTTTAGAAAAGTCAAGGATTCCAGAAAGGATAGAATTAGAATGATCTTGAATAAGTTTGATAGTCAAAAGTGGCTCAAAACATCTCATAGAAATTAACTTGTATGAAAGGCTTAAGAAATGGAAATGATGTTTCAAAAAGCAAAACATGGTTTTCCATTCTATCAAATGGAGAAATAAATACAAAAAAAAATATGGTTTTATTTTAATTAAAATAAATTTTGAATAACTTAGGTTTTTTTGATCTTATAGTTGTTGAGAAATTATGACATAATTATTGAAAAAATAGTAACAATAATAATTCATTACATCAATTATTGAGAAGTAATCATATAGTTGTTGATAAATTTTTTTATGCATTTAGAGTTGTAGCAATATGGATTTCTATATATAAAACAAGTGAAGAAAAAATATGCTTGAAATTAAAAATTATATATATTCAAAATCTAAGTATACAAAAAAAGGGTTAAACTACAAAAGTTTCATGAGTAACATAATAATCATTTAGCATTTGCACAATTTAAATTGCGAGTAAGTAGATCGTGTGACCGATTACACCATGAGCACGTAACTTGAAACAAATTTAGAGTTGTAGTAATATGAATGTTTGTCCATAAAAAATTCGAGAAAACATTTATGCCTAAAAATTAAAATTATATAGTTTGAAAATCTAAGTATATAAAAAGTTAAACTACAAAAGTGTAAAGAGTTAAATAATACTCATTTAGCAAGAATTTACACTAATTAAATTGCCAATAATTAGAGACACAAAGTATATATCATGAAACTCTTCACACCATGACCACAATATGGCCGATCACCATGTCAACATTTGCTTTTTAATTTTTAAAATTAAATAATCTTTAATTAGAGTTATTATAAAAATAATATCATAACATCTTTAAACTTATACGATATAAAATGACACTCATATTGATATTTTTTTATGGCTTAAGAACTTATTTGATATATCTTTCATTATTATTATGCATATCTTTCATCATTTTTTGTATTTTATATATCTTTGACCAGTCACGTACATATATTTTACCATTAGTATATCACATATTTTCACCATTATTATACATGAATGTATCTTTAATTATTATTGTACCAATTATTTATTATTATTATTATATTAATCTTTCACCATAATTATATTATATTTTCAACATTGTTATGCTAAGTTTTCAAAAAGGAAAAAAGAGCTAATTTTAATTTTCTCATGTTCTTTCACCATAGTTATACTCATATTTTATCACTGTTATACTAAAACGTTGCCAGTCTTATACTAAAATTTTAGCTATTCACTATCTCTATACAATAATTACATAATAATCATCCATTATTGTTATACATAATGCATAAAACCACAATTTCCTTAAATGGTATCGGTGCAAGTTCTTACCGTGGATGTATGGGATTTAATCTCTACCAAGGGTATAGTGTTTCTGACAAAAAAAAAATAATAATGCATAATTGCATCTAAATTTACATCAACTAAAAAAATAGTGAATTAACATTGCTACTATATTTAAATAATATTTTAACATTATTTCACTAGTATTGCTACCAAGGGTAAATTTTGCTACTCAACACTGTTATCACAACCTTTTACCATTATTTAACATATATTTCATTATTACTGTAGTTATTTTTCATTGTTGTGATACATACCTTTCACTACTATTCTACTTAAATTTACTACTAAATTTTAGTATTATTCTCATGATATTTCACCAGCAGCTTGCATATCTTATAGTGTTGTTATACTTATCTTTCACCATTATTTTACTAAAATTATATAATTATTCTGTTAAAAATAATCTTTTATTATTATTGTACATATTTTACCATTATTCTACTAAGAATTGGTTTTATTTATTACTAAAATTTTAATTAGTTCATGACCTTTTCCTATTATTGTATTTATGTTTGACCATAATTTTTTTTGTCAAAATTATATTAATACAAGTCTCTATTTCTAGAACAAAATTTTATAAATGTTATATTATATTTTTATTCATTTAATAATAGAAATTAAAAATAAACTAATTTAAAGAAAATCTGACGTGTACAATGCTTTCCTTACGACTATAAACGCTATATAATTTGCTAGTAAAGAGACGTCAAATTCATTAGTGACTAGTGAGTCATGAGGTGGGGCACAGGGATACGATTGGAATCTTCTAATCCATAAGCTAACTTGGCCTTCACGTCAGCACGCAGCTCTCACTATCTATAACATAATTGCGATACCAACAAATTCTCATAATGTAGTTGTTGATGAGATCATATATATATATATAGATTTAGGCTCTTATACAAACCATTATTTAAAATACAAATGTAGGAACTTTTAATTACCATTAGATCTATAAGATTGAAGGGTCAAGATTAAAATAAATTCAAGTTAGTTATTTACTAAATCTTGACCATTGATCAAATACTAATCTAATGGTTATGATTGGTTCCTACAAATGTATTTTAAAAATAATGTATATGGGACCTTCACCCTATATATATATATATATATATTGATATTTTCCTTGGGATTACTCCTTTGTGATATAACTGACGTATGGCATATTTCTACATTATAAAGGAAAAGGGCTTACAAAATTATTGTATGTTGTCTTATGAATCTTATAAGGCTGTCCTTTTTGTGGGATTCAATCTTACGATGTAACCAACTCAGTTGCATGCGTTTGGCTAGTACATGGGGTTCATCATACATATATTATTATATGCATGTGTCATATATGTAGGCTGCAGGCATCTGTAAATGCAACGCAAATACCGAGCCAGCAGTTACACGCTCCTGCATTACGTTACACTATTAGGGAAGAGATCATTAATGACATCACATAAATAATGGTTTGATTGTGATCGTTAAAAAGAAACTAAAATTTAAAAACATTAATAGAGTGTTTATTTTAATAACTGTTCTAGATATAAACCATTATCAAAGTAGAACAACTAGAACTTTAATAATAGTTTTAATTTAACTATTAACAAAATAGAAAAGGTGATATAGTTTCAATAACGGTTTTAGCTTTACCGTTAATAAAACAAAAAAGCTAAGACAGTTTTAATAACGGTTATAGCCAGAATTATTATTAAAACTAGTGCATTAAATAACCTCCCTCCCCTCTTGCTCATTTACATCTAGACATAAACTTTCAAATCTATTTGTGCTCTCTTGCTCTGTTTTCTCAACCTCATTTTTACTTCTTGCTCTCAAATCTCCTTCATTTACGTCGGTATTGTGTCCATCTTGCTCGTTGATGGCTGTTTTTCATCCTGCCTAGGGCTGTAAACGAGCCGAGCCGAGCCGAATACCCCTAGGCTTGGGTTCGGCTCGTTTAACTAAACGAGCCTAAAATGATGTTTGGGCTCGGCTCGTTTAACTAAACGAACGAGCTGAACCGAGCTTTTAACGAGCCGAGCCGAGCCGAGCTCACGAGCCAAAGCCAAAAAATGAACCGAGCCGAGCTTTTTCGTGTTTGAGCTCGGCTCGTTTAATAAACGAACCGAGCCCGAGCCTCACTTTTAGGCTCGTTTAACTAAATGAACGAGCCGAACCGAGCTTTTAACGAGCCGAGCCGAGCCGAATACCGAACTGGCTCAGCTCATTTACAGCCCTAATCCTGCCCCTCATTTCTACTGGTTGTCGTGGTCCATAGCCCTCAAACCTTGATCCCTCCTACAACACTGTGCCTAGCCTCCTGCCTCTCTCCCACAGCCCTTTGCTTCGTTCGTGGCTCCTACAACAATAACTATCGTCGACCCTACATTCTATTACTAGCCCACCGAGAACCTTGCTTGGTATATTTTTTTTTTCTTTTTTGGCCTTATATATATATAGTGGGTATTACTTGTATTATTGTTTATATTGTTTTTGTTTGTTATTATTTATTACTGTATTGTTATGGGTTTTTGTTTACCTCGTTTATGCATGCATGCCAATATTTATGGGTTTGATGTTAATGAAAAATACTAGTTTTCCTTGCGTTAGAGACCCATATTTTATAATTAAAAAAGTTATACAATAATCTTAGCAACAACATTTATTTGTTTTTCTCTTTTATAGGTAGTGGACTCGTGAGATGACACATCTACCTATTATGTACATTCCTCTGGCATATTTGTGCATGACATCCAATTCAGATTTCCGGAGTCATGTAACATGGTTATGTGAGGAGATTCGTTGATTATACTTGAGTAGGTCGTACTATAATCCTTTCCATTTCAGATCATATCATTTGTTGCTAACATTATTTCCTGTTGAGTCATGGTCAGAGGTATTAACTAGTTATTTTGATATGTTTGTCGACCTCACCAATGCACCACACCTGCGATTTGTTGAGGGCGATGCTTTTGCGAGAGACTATGATTGGATTGCTAGAGAGGTGATGGTCATAGATGATGGGTGGAGGTTTCGTCATAGCATACCCCCGAGTATTTGCCTAGGTTACCCGAGAGTATTTGTCAGTGAACTCTCTGTTGATGAGCAGATGACATATCGAGATAAGTGAACGCTAAGAGTGATGGGTACTAGTCGGTGTAGGCTAACCTATCGACGGATTTTATATGATGGTAGCTAGCTATTTAGGTTGTATCAACCTTTTGATGTATATATTGTTGCCATTGCCTTAGGTTTTTCATTAGTTTTTAGGTATTGTTGTAAGCACGAAGAAGAAGAGTTGACTATCCAATTTATAACCCTTGTATAAATATATTATATGTATATATATATATAGACTATTTCTAAGTAATAACAATTTGTGTATTCATATATTTTTATGCCCTTGTTTAAATATATAACTTCAAAATAGCGTGATATACATTATATTAATATGATATCTTTCAAAGCATTAGCAATATGTGATAGGGACTATAGAAGTGAGTTGATTTGTAATAATATTTTTCATGGGATACATATAGAATGGAAAACTATGGATCAAAAATGGATGTCTGCAAATCATTTGTCTAAAGAATATGATGAAAGAGTTGAATTTTTCATCAAGTTTACAGTAGAACATACTCAGAACACTAGTAGAATAGTCTATCCTTAGTTGAACTATGCTTATATTCAACGTGTAAATGCTAATGATTTGAGAGATCATTTATTTATCTATGGAATTGATACAAGTTACACTCGTTAGATATGACATGGTGAGATAGAGTATGGATATAATAATGAGGAAGGTAGGAGGGATAGTAGTAGATCATTTGACAACAATGATGATGATTCGTTAGAGGATGTGACTCAAAAGGTTGAGGAAAGTGTCCGAGATTGTCCAAAAATTTTCGAGCAGTTATTGAGTGACTCAAAAATATCTTTATATGGTTATTGCAAGCATTTTACTAGATTATCCGCTACTTTAAGGTTGTACAACTTAAAGGCGTGTAACAAATAGAGTGATAAGAGTTTCACAGAATTATTATCACTTGTGAAAGAAATGCTCCCCAATGATAATGTTCTACCCAATCGTACCTATAAAGAGAAGAAGATCCTTTCATCTATGAATATGAGTTATGAGAAGATACATGTGTGCCTTAATGATTTTATCTTATTTTGCAAGTAATAAGAATGTTTAGATTATTATCCTAATGAAGAATACGAAGCACCATGATATAAGATAAATAATGTGCCAAAAAAGCTCTTATCGTATGTCCCAATAATGCCAAGATTCAGGCAGACGTTTAATAATGTCCAAGATGCAAAGAACTTGAGATGGCATACCGATGAGAAGATTGATGATGGGATTCTAAGACATCCATTTGGCTCTTCACAATGGATGATGATTAATGGTTTGTTTCCTAAATTTGGAGAAGAACCAAGAAACTTGTGTCTTGCTTTCTTTGTGGATGGTATGAATGTAACACCCCCAAAATTTATAGTTGAAAAAAATTCATTTGTTATGGAAAACCATTCACTAAAATGGGGGATTCTACCGCCATAATCAATACAAGATTGAACCCTCGACAATCTCATACTAACTACAAGGTTAAAGGTACTAAAACTATTAACATGAATAATTAATAAAAAGCATAATAGTTCAACATTTTATAAATAAAACTAGTGTATGCAAATGTCAGAGTTAATGCATAATGAAAATTAAGTATAAGCAATGCCCACTATGGGAGAGATAAAAATGATAGGAAAATAGAGTATGATAAGTTTGGAGAACACCCTCTCGAACCCCATGCCAGGTAAAATAGGTCATCACTTAGTCCCTCTCATGGCATCATAAGAATCGAAATCATCATAGGCATCATCTCCTACCTGCATAAACTTAGGAGGGTCCATTGCTCGTGGGAATGAGCAACACCCATGAAAGAGGTAATTAGTACGCTACATACTAAGTAAGGTATCCATAGGGCAAATACATATCATAGCATGAAAAAGGCAGTTAATGCATGCAGTAAATCATTTAGATTAATCACCATTATTAGAATTTAGATCATTAATTCTATCTTTACACATCGCTCGAATTATATTCACGTGAGTATGGGAACCCCATTATTATGGCTGGTAGAATGAAAACAACTGCTCTAGGGAAAAATACACCGGGCCACTATTATAGCTAGTGCAACAGAAACAACTACTCTTGGGCAAAACGCACTTGGCAACTATTATAACCAGTGGAACATAAATACTACTCTAGAGCAAAATGCACTTGGATACTATTAAAGCTGGTGGAATAAAAATCATCGTAACCTAGCCTCGACCCATGTGGTGTTCCATTGTAAGTAATTAGTTTCTTTCCCATGATTTATTACCATAGAAGGTTAGGTTTATCGAGCTCAGAACCCCCACTATTATAGCCAGAGGAACAAATATAACTATTCTAGGGAAAAATGCTCCAAGCCACTATTACAGCCGGTGGAATGGTCTCTAGGGTAGAATGCTTCTGGCCACTATTATAGCTAGTGGAATGGAAATCATCCTAACCTGGGCCAGACTCAATAATATTTCACTTTAAGTAATTAGTGTTTTATTCGCATCTTGTTTCACAAGTAAACTCTGGTTTAGACATGCATGTCCTAATGGGCTTCCTAACTCATTATCACACTTCTACCCCAGGCTTCTTGAATGACCTGATCCCATAGCTTGGGACCTCTACACTCCCCAAGACTCCAAGACCTCTTTTTCACCTTCCACCTTACTCACCATGAATCCAAAGGCCCCAATGTATATGGGTCAATGCCCACTTTCCCATTTCTCCACCTAGGCTCACCATTGCTTACTAAGGTTTCCCTTGAAAACCCTAATATGGCCTATATGGCCCTAACCTTTCTTTTTCATATATATAGCACATGCTCCCCTTTGATTCCAAAACCATCACTCCACTCAACCTACTCCAAACATCACAACCATACTCTCCATCTTCCATATGTGATAGAGAAACCTAGTTGGCCACCTCGAAACCCTAATGCTCCTTCTTCCTTTTACACTATCCCTTGACACACACACTCCACCCTCCTTTCCACTTGACTCACACCCTTCATAAAACACACTCCTAATCTAAACCAACCTCTATAAACTCTCTAATAACTCTATAATTAGGGATTTCCCCTAAAAACCTTAGTTAGCCTCCCATGCACACTTCTACCAACCCACCTACTATCTTTTCCCCAAAGACTCCAATCACCCAAAATACTCTTTCCTCCCCATGTTTAAACCCCAAACTAACTTTTCCCATGTAAACGTTTCTCCCATAGAAGACTTACTCTTCCCATGTAAGATTTTACTCTAACCCTTCATTTTATTATTTTATCTTTTATTTTATATCCCATATGTCATAATGCATTTAGGCTTTTTCCCACTTCTTCTTACTCACTCCACCCTCTTTATTTCTTTTAGATCCCCCACAACTACTCAAAACCACCTAAGACCTTTAAGCATGCATGTTATACCAAAACAACCATACATAAGAGCATGTCATAATAACAATTCATATCACCCATATTACACATATCATAAATCATACACAACTGACCTTAGCTCCTTGAAAAGAAAGTTGCACTACACACATATTTAGTCTACATTCACATATAAATACACAACACATATCATTACACCCGTAAGCACATAATCATAGCAAACCTAAGCCTTAACCATATCCTTACCTAAGAGGACACTGGGTTTGGAGCACGAATCCTATGCCTCCTTACAGGAAGGGTTTTGTTCAAAACCTATGAGAAATGAAATACTAATTATCAAACCTTTTTCTTACTCCTTTCCTAAATAAATATTTGTGATAAGGTTAATAATAATAATAATAAGGTTAATAATAGCAAAATATTTAAAATATTTTATACTAAATAGATACAAGGGTTAATGGCACAACTAAGAGGGAACAATAGGCAAGGGTAATGGTGGTGATGACACACCGCGTGGTGGTAGTGGTAATATAAAAGGAGGGGTTTGGGGGTTGGAAAATAGGAGGGATGCTAAGTTTTCTTGGGTGGTTGGGTTTATGGGTTAAAGAGGGTCGTTATGGTGGTGTTGGTGTCTCATAGAGGTGGCGTAGGAGGCGGTGGTGGTGGTGGCTGAGAGGGAAAGAGAGAAAAGGAAGAAGGAGGGAAATGAAAGGGGAATTGGTGGTGTGGGAAGGTAGGGGAAGGTTTTATTGGTAGGAAGGGAGGTAGTGGAGGTGGTGATAGCTGCGATGGTGGAGGCATTGGTGGTAGAGATAGGTGCAAAAGGGTACCTCGAGCTACCCACTTTGCATAGGTGGGGAGAGAAGGGAAAGGATAGTTAGGGAATGGGGAGGTAATTTTTGGTGGAAGGTGATGTAGGGAAGAGGAAGGGTGGGTGTGGCAATAGTGGCATAGCGCAATGGCGGCGGTGGTGGTGATTAAAGAGGGGGTTAGAGGAGGTTAGGAGAGATTTTTGGAGTGGTAGAAAAGAGAGAAATTTGAGGCACAGAGGGGTTATAAATAGGGGAGAAGGTTGGGGAAAGTGGAAAAACGAAGGAAGACGACAAGGGGAGGGGTGGTTAGCTATCGGCTGTTGTAGCTTGCACAGCTAGGGGTTAGGGTAGGGTTTTGGCAGGGTTGTAGGGGGTTAGGTGAGGTGTTGGGTTGTAGCGAAAAGCATGGCAGCGAAGCAGACATGCTCAATACGCTAGTTGGGGGGAAGGTTGAAAGTAAAAAGGGAAGAAGGGAAGAAAGAATGGAATAAAAGGGGAAAAGAAGCAGGGTCGTGGATGGCATAGGCCGCACAAGAAGGAAAAGAAGGGAAGTGGGTTAGGGGAAAGAAAGGAAAGGAGAGGAGAGGGAAGAGGGAGTTTGGGCCACATTGGTTGCGGCCCAATTCGACGGTGGAAGGGGAGAAAAAGAAAAAGAATAAAAAGGAAGAAAAGGAGAAGAAAAAATAGAAAAAAAAAGTGAGGTGGTTGGGGTGTTTTAGGATTTTTTTTGGAATTTTAGGAATAATAAAATTGGGAACAATAAATAATTAATTTTTTATTAATTTAGAAATTATTATTATAATTTACTTTAAATTTATTTTAGTTTAGTAAATAATTCTAGACTCCATTAATTTGATCCCTGCATAATTTTCCTTCCATTTGACTTTAGTTATTTTTATTATAATATCATTATTTTATTAAAAATGATAAATTTAATTAAATCTCACTGAATAATCCTTATTTTATTTTTAATTCCTAAAATAGGGTGTTGGGGTATTACAAAATATCCACACAATTAAGGCACATACAATATTTGGCTGGTGATTTTGGTTATATATGATTTACCATCATTGTTGTACATAAAATGCAAGTACATGATGTTGTCTTTACTCATTTTATGGCCAAACAAACTAGAGAATTATATTGGTGTTCATTTAGAGCCTTTGATTGATGATTTGAAGTTATTATGGGACACGTGTGTTAATCTATTTGATGATTATGGTGAGGAAAGTTTCACTTTAAGAGCAATGCTATTATATATTATAAGCAGTTTTTTGGCATATGGTAACTTGTTTAGTTTTAGTGTGAAAGGCCCTTATGCTTACCCGATATGTGAGGATAATACGTTATTTGTTTATCTAACAAATGGCTAAAAGACTATTTTTCCTCGGGCATCATAGATTTTACCAATGGATCATCATTACCATAGGAAAAGGAATGCATAGAGCATGCTCCAATCTAGTTGACGGGCAGACAAGTGTATATGAAGATGAAAATTTTGAAGGTGTGCTTTGGGAAGAAGAATAAAGATAAGCCTCCATTATTTGTGTGGAAGAAGATGTCTATATTCTTTAACCTTCCATATTGGGAATCTCTATATGTGAAGTATGCCTTTGATGGTATGCATATTTAGAAAAATATTTGTGATAGCCTTGTTCACACATTACTTAATGTTCTATAGAATAATAAAGATGGGATAAATTCTTTATTAGATATGGAGGAAATGGGAATTAGGCCTGCACTAGCACCATGAGACAATGGATAAATAACTTATTTACCACTAGCTTTCCATGCATTATTTTGAAAGTAGAAAATTACATTTTTTAAATTTTTTAATAGTGTCAAGTTTTCCGAAAGGTATTCACTACTACGGAAAGGGGTTTTAATAACGGTTATTTTATAGTTTTAATAACGGTTTTCAACCGTTATTGAATCGCCCGTTATTAAATCTTTAATAACGGTTCATAACCGTTATGAAAAATACACAAAAACCTGCGTATATGTGCGTAAACTTCAGATTTAATAACGGTTTTGTTTAAGAACCGTTATTAAAACTTAGGTCTCGGCCCCCATTAAATAATTATAATATTAAATAAATAATTATACTAATAATAATATTAATAATAATAATAATAGTAAACATGTAATAATTACCAAATCTGCAATCACACCATAATTTCAATCAATCTATAATTGGTATATATGCATGTCTCAATACACCAACTATACTTAGGAATAAAAATTAGTGGGCATACCACAACTTGGTAGCTCTACACCCCAAAGTAAAGAGTTCACAGATCTAGGCTAGAAGACCGAAATACTAACATAATATTAAAAATTCATGTAGAACATATAGATCGCTACCTAATACCGAGTGAATGATTGCACGTGCTTGGCCCATTGGTCTCTAACTTCATCAACATTATATTGCTTGTCTTCTTCACTTGAACCCTTAAAAACTTCAATTTTATCATCATCATCATCATCATCTAAGTTCCTTTGTCTCGAAGATCTTCAATTTTGGAGGTACCTAAAGCTCTTATCTCATCCATAATTACAATAGAGGATAAAGAGAATAACTGAAAACATGTATTACCCTACATACAAAATAATACAAAGGTAGGCAACATGTAATACCACTTTAATCAAGAGGTTATATAACACCATCATACCCTAGAATGTGAAAAAGGTTTTCAGAATAGTCTAAATTAAAGGTTCAATTTGTAAAAAAGGCCCTAAAAAGGTTGTATCACTTGTATGTAACAAAAAAAACCTCAATTTAGAGGCCAAAATGGCCCTTTTTGGGCTCCGATATTTCCCAAACCGGCTCTAAATACCCAAAATACCCAAAATAGCCTCCTAGATCACCTAAATCTGAGGTCCCATGAAAAAGTTATGACCCTCCAAAGTTTACAGTTGAATCTAGCTCTAAATAACCTCAATAATGTCTTCTCTTTTGTTTATTATGGTTGTAGCTCTAAATAATGTTGAATCTATATTCTCCATACAAACAAATACAACAATAATATGTAAAGGTCTCGGCCAACACATGCATTTGTTAATATATAACAATAACACAACAAATTCAACAACAAACAGAAAAATTTTCAGCTACAAACAACACATTTTCGAACGAAACCCTGGCGACATGCATTTATATAAGTAGATAAAAAGTTACAAGAGGAAGAACAAACACATACATAAAGTGAGCTAGCTACAAACACGACGGTGAGAATGTTTATAGAGGCAAGGGCTTCAAACACGACGGAGGATGAAGGTGCAAGTGCCAGCTAGCTTCGGAACAATGGCAGAGGTGTGGTGGAGAGTTGGCGATGCGAGGGTTTCCTTTACTTGAGAGGATCCTGGTGGTGCGAGTTGGTGGTGCACGGTGTGGCGGTGCAAGGGTTTGCAAGGAGAAGGAAGGAGAGCAAGAGAACGAAAGTGCAGAGAGTTTGAAAACTTTGGCACGAAACAGAACCGAGCGAAATAAAAGTTTGATTTTGGGGTTTTAATAACGGTTCCTAAGAGAACCGTTATTAAAAATCTTTTAATAACGGTTCTTCCAGAAACCGTCATTAAAAGCTTCTGACTTTTGACAACAGTTCTAATATGAACCGTTATTAAATCCTCTTTTAATAATGGTTTATATAAAACTGTTATTAAAACATCCGTCCAAATTTTAACGTTGCCCTTTTAATAACGGTTTTTAACTAGAACCGTTATCAAAACTTCCCGCCGATTAATTTTCACGCGTTTGACAACGGTTTTCGAACTACCGTTATTAATGTCCCGTTATTATTTCCCGTGTTTGTAGTAGTGATTCTTCAAATGTTAGAAGGCTAGTGTCGATGAAAGAGTTAAAACTAATCAACAAGAAGTCTCATGATTGTCATATTTTTATGCAACATTTGATGCTAATAGCCATACGTGGAATTTTGCTAAAGTGTGTTCAAAATGATATCACTAGGGTTTGTTGGTTCTTTAATGTTGTATGCACTAAAGTTATGCACCCTAATAGTTTGGATGTCTTGCAAAGAAGGATTGCGATCACTTTATACTAGCTTGAAATGTATTTTAAATCCTCATTCTTTGGTTTGATGGTGCATCTAACCATTCACTTGGTTCTTGATGTAAAAAGTTTAGGACCTATTCATGGAATCTAAATGTATTCTTTTGAATGGTTTATAAATTTGATAAAAGGTTACGTGAAGAATCAATATAGGATATAAGGATGCATTTTTGAGAGCTATCTAGTAGAAGAGTCAATTGAATTTTGCACAAATTATTTGTCTAATGCTGAAGATATTGGTATTCCTAAGTCTCAGCATGTACAAAAACTCAAAGGATGTGGTATTTAGGGCAAACAATTTGGGCAAGTAGGCCTTAACATGCTCCATAAAGCACATCTATATGTATTACATAATAGTGATGATGTTCAAAAATATGTTGAAGAACATATGAGTTCTTTGAGGATTAAAAATATATCAAAGACTGAGAAATGGATAATTGATAAATATATTATTTCCTTCATATATTGGTTGTCCCAAATACCTCGATATGAAGTCTTCTCATATTACATCTATGCTATCAATGGATATATTTTTTACATAAAACAAGAAGATGAGAGGATTAAAATGTAGAATAATGGAGTGGCTTTGGTGGTTGAGACAATACATATTGCTATTGGAAAGGACAAGAATCCAACATATGCAAATATGAATTATTATGGTGTCATCGAAAATATTTGGGAGCTAGATTACATTGTGTTTAAATTAACTATTTTTTGGTGTAGATGGGTTGACAATAGTCAAGGGGTTAGATATGAATATGGCTTCATATTAGTATATCTCAATAAGGTAGGGCATAAACAAGACCCATTCATCTTGGCATCTCAAGCCACACAAGTTTTCTTTGTCACCAATCTTACCAATACAAGATGGTCCATGGTTTTAGGCATAAAAGAAAGAAGTGTAAATGATGATGAAAATGATGCTAATTGGGATAAAGAATATATTGAAGTAGTCAAGTAACTCAATCATTGATAGATGGTAACAATGATATTGCGGAAGAGGAAATATATGTAAGGGATGATCATCATGATGTAATATAGGTATCAGATCAAGAAACTAATCAAAAAGGAGGGAAGAAAAGAAGTAGGATAAGAAGGAAATTAGGGTAATAATATTTTAACATGTTTTTTTTTATAACATTACTATATATGATTATTGATTTTTTCATATCATCACTGCATATGAAATGTTTGTTTGATACTTTATTTTGTATATCTTTATTCACAACATACATTATACTTATTTATGTATTCAAATCCCATAGAGATATGGCAAAGCACATTATTAATTGGGATTCTAGTGATGAAGAAGGGAAGAGAGGACCTACTATGATGAGAATTATCATAGATATGAGATATAGAGGAGAATAAGTGCCATTAACTTGGATCATGTATAATCTTCCCATTGGCGAGTATGCTGACATGTTCTTGACATACATTTCACTCATCACTTGTAATCGCGTTCCAATCTCCTATAACAATTGGAAGCAGGCTCCAAAAGGTCATAAGGAATATATTTGGAAAAAAGTGACGTTATATGATATGTTTTGTTTGTCATATTTTCATCTATTACATGTTATTAGTTAACATAAAATGACATTGGAATACATATTTATGTATTACTTTGTAGAGAGTCTTCTTCGTCCCACAAGAGAGGAAGAAGTAGCTTCTTAGACATTGTGGTGAACGTCTAAGAATATTTAGGGCATATTTGGCGAATAAAAAAATGTACAAAGAGAGGGATGGTGATGCGGGAGCAGAGTTGCAAGACACATCACCAACTAAGATGGCTACGCTACTCTATGTAGATACATAAACATGGAGGAGTATGCATGGCTTCATGCAACGTTTGTTAGCTAGTATAACATTTATGTCTAAGTACTAGTTATTGTTATTTACTTTTAGTCAATTAGTAACTAAATATTAAATAGCTACTCTTAAGGGAATCAATGCTTTTGGGAGGGAGTTATTGTTATTTACTTTTAGTCAACTAGTGACTAAATATTAACTAGCTAGTCTTAAGTCAATTTGTGACTAAATATTAACTAACTAGTCTTAAGGGAATTAATGGTTTGGGAAGGGAGTTACTATTATTTACTTTTAGTCAATTAGTGACTAAATATTAACTAGCTAGTCTTAAGGGAATTAATGCTTTTGGGAGGGAATATGCTTGTAATCTTTTGAAAAGATGCTCGGTTCCTTGGCTATATAAACCATAGGAACCCGAGTAGAAAGACACAACTTGAATAAGAAGAACAACCTTAAGCATTGCTTAAATCTAAATTCTGTGTGGATTCATCTCGTAACAAGTCGAATCTGTGTGAACGATTTGTTTCGATTCATCTCGAAATAAAACCGAATCTGTGTGAATGGTTTTGTTCTTGAAACCTTAATCTTTATTTCTGTGTGGTTTAAAGATTAATTTATCCTTCTACCCCGTGTTCCGTCATCATCCACCCCTTCGAATCTCCATCATCAACCTCCATAATCCATACTCATCAAATACTCCATATAAACTCCATCTAAATCTAAAACTCTAACCGTGCACGCATCAGATGGTGCTTTATGCACAAAGCCCCCAAAGCATTATGGGTTTATTAATCAAGAATGTTGGGACTATTTCATTACATATCATCATTTAGAGGATTTTAAATTATCTGTTGACTAACAATTGCACTTTTTTGAATAAGAATTCATAAATTGATATTTAAATAATTGATCGTACATATTTACCTTATAATATAGGAGAAAAGTGCTAGGAATATAGAAATTGCAAAGGGTGATATATACCACAATAATACAGCTTGAAAAGGTTATGTAGGCCTAGAAGAAGAATTATTATGACCTTTTAATTAATGTGTTCACATTATACTGTTTAGAGTATTATAATCAGCTATGCTAATATAATTACATATTCTTTTGGAATTATAGCTCCTAGCTAAGGACAAGGATCCATATATTGCATCCATCAATATTGGTATATTATGAAAGAAGGCTAGAGTAACAAAAGAAGGATATATTAATAAAGATGTACATAACACTGCCAAGAGAACTGTAAGTTTGAAGCTATCTCCAACTATAGTTATTTTTATTATTAGAGCAAACAGATCGTGATACTTTGTTTATTTATATATTACATGATGAACTTGAGACATCAGATGCTATAGAGGATTTGATCAATATAAAACCGTGTCTTAAGTGACGGGACATATGTATTAACATTCCAATAATTAAAGATACACTCTTGCCTTGTTACAAAGAAGGCGGTGAGGTAACAATAGTGTTTGAAGCTCATGGAAGCTTCATGAATTGGCTGACAAGCAGGATTTATCTTACAATTGAAGAGGTAATGACATCCTCCATCCATATTAACACAAACACATTACGAATTGTTTATACCTTATTAATATATATATATGACAATTGCATTATGTTTATTACTATGAATTAAGGGGTCGAAAAATAAGAATTCTCCTAATTCAAAGGTAAAGCAAAATACTAGTGCAAGGAGAAAAACAAAAGAGGGCACCAAGAAAGGAAAGCGAGCTAGATCATAAAGATTAGTAGCCCCATAAAATATCCCATCATCAGAGGACAACCAAGCTATACAAGAACCCCCCCACCACCTATTTTAGTAATGTTGTATTTCTACACCCAAAGCTACCTCAGTAGCGATCTAATTATAATTTATTGTCTTGCTGAGTGTGTTGGGAGGAACAATGTCATATACATGGTATCAATAGATGTTATAAGGGAAATTTATAAGTTAAAATAGATGTCAACAACGACCCTGACCATATATATTAAGTCAGTATTATTTCAAATCATATATTTTAACACTTTTCATTTATTTTTATAATTTTATGAGTTATATCTTATTAATAAATATGCATTCTTATAGTTATCCTTAGGTTGAAAACTAGCTAGGCTGTAGTAGAGGGGATGTTGTCCTCTTGTATGTTTATGTGTCCATTCTACATATCTGATCGTATTACAACCAGTGAGGGTAGGCATATGAACTATGTAGTAGATCGCATGTTGCACAAAGGGTACATCAATAACCTTTACCTCATCCCTCCCATCGCTAATGAGCATTGGATTTTGTATGTTATCCATCCCAATCAAAATAAAGTTTATGTATTTTATTCCATCTAAAATTATCATGTTCCTTTTGTTGTTATTTGTTATGAAGGGTAACATTCAACTGACATGTTAGTATACTTCTTACTCACATTAATTTCTTAATTTATATACCCTCTTATATAATTTTTAGGTATATAAAGTTACAATATTGTGTATGAACTTTATTTATTACATAGGGCACTATAGGTGGTGTATATGAGGGGCGGAAATGGTATTTCAGACCTAAATAATCTTGAGTGTGAGTCCATAATGGCGAGGAGGGAGATCAACATTTTGTATTTTGTTTCAATTCCAATTAATATCAAATATAGAAAAAAGCTAACTAAATTCATTTTACAATGTCCACAATAGCAAAGCGGTAATGATTATGGATACTATGTTTGTAGATTAATAGATCACATACTCAAGAAAAAATCTATGAATATAGATCCAATCAATGTATGTTTCTTTTTTTATATTTTTTATTACATATTTAATCTATGACTTATTTATTATTAAAATATATAACAAAATGATTGAATTGTATCAACTTGTAGTTTTTCAAGGATGAGTATGCACAAGGCTAGAAATACGATGATAAGGAAATTGATGAAGTTAGAGAGGAATAGGCCAAATTTGTGTACTCACATACTCAAATTTAGATATCTATGCATGTATTTTAGGTTTTTATTTGTTATACCTTATGTTCTCCTATAGAAATATATGCAAATATTGAGTTGCAGTTGCATATACATATGCAAGACTATGTATATTATAGAGGTTGGGAATGTTGATCCATGAACTTTGAGTTTTGGAGAGTGTATAGAGCTACTAAACTTTGTGGTATGCCTATGAAACTCAATAGTTATTTGTAGTGTTTTGTATATTTCTGATTTGGTATATATTTAAATATACATATGTATATGTGGGCTAGAACAAACTGCACAATATATATATAAAAATTTATAGTTTTAATAATGGTTTTAGTGCAAGTCATTATTGAAATAAGATTCAACAATAGTTATAAATCATAACTGTTATTAAAACCTTCTTAAAAATAACATTTATATCTTAATCATTATTAAAACTCAGTATTTTAGCAACGGTTATAGTATAGAACCATTGCTAAAACACTACATTTTAATAATGGTTCTAAAATATAATTGTTACTAAAACACTTAGTTTTAACGTTTTAGTACCAAGTGTTCAGGCTTAAAAAGGAAGAGAACACATTTTACACAAAACCAAGGTTATAAAACTAAATCTGAGTAGTGCATTAAATACATTACAAGAATAATATCCAATATTAGTGGTTACAGAATTATAATAAATGAACAAGGAAATTTGAAATTTTAAAGAATAAACCTAGAAAACTTTTCAGATAGTCCTACGCTCTTAACCTGAAAAGAAACTTGAATAGCACCTGCGGGCTAACCTGCAAATGGCACTTCCCATTGAATAAGTAAGGGCCCACAAAAGGAATCCTTCACTACTATTGTACTAAGTAGTCCTTTATACAGAACTAAAAGGTAGGGCCCACATGAAACACATCAATCCTAACATAAGAACAATATTATACACATGGGAAGAGATATAATAAACATTATGATGGACTCGCACTTCAAGAATCATATATCACAAGATTCATTAACTTAGCATTACCAACACTTACCAAGAGAGCATCCAAGTGAATATGTTTATAGTATAATTAAAAGTTTCCAACAACACACTCTATCAACACATACCACCACTCAATCTAAGGCACGCACTAAGGCCACAATCATACCATAACAACAAGTCATATATTTAATCATCATAATATGAACTTAAGCCATAAATTACATATTATTCATAATCATCTCTCGAGTTATATCCAAGTAGATCCGGGGACCCTACTACTATAATCGGTGGAACAAGTAAAAGATATCTAACTCTAAGGCAAATGCACCTGACCACTATTATAACCTATGGAACGGTACAATAATATAATCCATATGGTCACGTCCTACATGGTGTTCCACTATAAGTGGTTAGTGTCTTTCCATTTAATTAGCACACCAATTCCATTTATTTAACTCGAGGGGGAGATCACGAACCTAGAGACACAAAGGTACAGTGGTCATAATGGCACATACAAGCAACATATTACCCTTCAAACCATCAACCCAAGGATGCAAAGTTACCCTAGTCGTACTGGTACACGAAGACACATGGTACCCTACTGATAAGGATACATAATTCATAAGTATGCATACCCCCTAAGTAGGTCTGTAGAACTAAATAGAATAAGATATAGGGACTGGCTATGGCACTAAGGCTCACTAGAAAAATCCAAAATAATCATGGACTAAACCATGTCTTTAGAGTAGTGACTCCTAAAGAGCCACCATTCTCAATATTGAGGTCTTTCACTTTAATTATTAATGTCTTAATTAAGGTGACCACAAGAAACACATCAATCACATACTTATTCTTTTTTATTTGTTTCTATTATTATTAAGTAATCTTTATTAGTATTATTGTCCATGTTAACTTAAACATTCCACTAAGGTCATCCTAGGTTCCAATTCTTATACTTTGGCACCATAGGTCAAATGACCAAAATGCCCCAAAGGCTAAGGCTTCCTCTTATCATCCACTTTCATCACATAATTCATTTTTATTTATCCACATGCTATAATAGGTTATCGTATCATAATTATATTATTAGTCATGGAATCAAGTACTCTACACACCAAATGATCATTAAACACATAAAACCTAACATATACTTCTAGCACATCCAACACACATTTCCATACATAATTAACAATTAAGGCACCTCTTGCATGATTATGAAATTAACATCATAGCACACCCTTAATTACCCATTCAACCCTAAACCATGCATTTTTTTCTTATGATACACACCAATTTATTGCAATACCCTTATCCTTATAAAATACATTATTATACTTAAACAAGTGATACTAAGGACATAACCTTTATTCTATTATTTAACATCACTTATGACTTATTGTGAAGGTTTATTAGATCAATTGTCATGTCACATGTAAAATTACAGATTTACCTCTTCATACTTAGAAAATTACTAAAATACCCTTCCTGCTTGCAAATATACTAAAATATCCCTTTTACTTACCAAATTACCAAAATTCTCTTCCTACTTGTGAAATTACTAAAATACTCCTCTTACTTACAAAATTACCAAATTACACTTTTTACTTGCCAAATTACCAAAATGCCCCTCTTACTTGTTTAATTACTAAAATGCCCTTCTTACTTGTCAAATTACCAAAATTCCTTTCTTACTCGTAAAATTTCTAACTTACCCTTCTTACTTATAAAATAACCATAATACCATTTTTAGTTGAAAAATTACCAATTTACCCTTATTACTTGTAAAATTACCAAAATACTTTCCTTAGTTATAGAATTATCGAATTACCCTTCTTACTAATAAAATTACCAAAATACACTTATTAGATGTAAAATTATCAAACTACCCTTCTTACTTGTAAATTTATAAAATTACCCTTACTAGTTATAAATTTACCATATTACCCTTCTTACTTATAAAATTACCAAAATACCCTCCTTAGTTGTAAAACTAGGAAATTACCTTTGTACTTATTAACTTACCAAATTACCCCTTTCTCATGTAAACTTACCAAATTATCCTTCTTACATTTTAAATTACCAAATTACACCTAGTACATATAATATTAATACATATGGCCTACATGCATCATTTAACACCACAAAACCCTATTTATTTATTATTAACACCCACTATCACCTACCATGCACATTTATTTAAGTCACTTATTATGTACAAATAAAATTATTAAAATGTCCCTAGGGCTCATATTAGCATTATTTTTACTACATGTTGCCGTATTTACTTATCATGACATGTATAAGCACCTAATATCATGATTAACAACAAAGCTCCCTTTCTTTGCACACAATATATCATACTTTTGATTTTATCTTCCAACATACATTACAAATCATGAGATGCTTAACAACACATAATATGCACACAAACACATACCAAAACCCTAATGTGCTAACATACGTAAATCCATACATTTTAGTAGGGTATAATGGTTATCTTATTTCTGACAATACCTAAACTTTATCAGTATCCCAGTTAAAAGCTTAAGCTTTTATTAGTAAAAATTGTACCTAAAAAAAATATCACCATTATCATATTAGTAGTAGATGATTAAATAATAAAGTTGTATCAAAGAAGAGCTTATTAAATACATATTTCCACTAACTATATTATACCTCAAAATTTCTTTAATAGCCTTAAAATGGTGCAGCAACACTCATGATGCATGGGTAGCATGGGTTGCATGCATGAATAGGGAGAAAAATGGGGAAAGAAGGGTTTAGACGAGGAGGGGGAAAAGGTTTTTGGTAAGGTATTTGGGGGAGTGGTGGAGGAGAGTTGGAGTAGTGGTTGGGTGTAGGAGGAGTGTCAAGGTGTAGATGGTGGTTGGGGGTCAGAGAGTGGTGGTTTAGGGTGGTGGAGATGGCGACGATGGTGGCTAAAAAGAGGGTTTAAAGAAGGGAGAAGGAGAGGAAGAAAGGAAAAGAAAGAGAAGGAAAGGAGGGTTATAGGGGGGATCTTAAGTAAGCTAGGCAGGTGGGTGTAGGGGTGGTGTCAAGTGGATGAGGGGTCGCTTTGGTGGCAGTGGTGTAGGGTGTGGGTCAATAGGAGAAGAAGAGAAAAGGAAGGGGGATTTGGCTACAGGGGCATGTTGTGGCTGCTTGGGTGGTGCAAGAAGGAAGTAAATGAGGTAAGGAAGTTAGTGTGGTGGTTAGTTGGGCGGCGGAGATGATGTCTAGGGGTGGCAAAGTAAAATAAGGGATAAGAGAAGGAGGGATTGGCAAGGAGAAAGAAGGCCTGAGGGTAGGGAGGGATGGAGTATAGGAGAAGAAAAAGAAGAGGGAAGGGAGGATGTAGAGGCATAATGGGTTAGGTGGGTGTAGGGGGAGGGTTGCAAGTCGGGTGTAGGGTGGTGGGGAGAAGGAAGGAGAAAAGGGACGCGGGAATGGGTTGTAGGTTGTTCATGGTCGAAAAAGGAAGGGAAAGGGATGGGGGAGAGAGGCAAATGTGGGGGGAAGAGTTGCAAGCAAGGTGTAGGCATGGGGGGAAGGGAGTTGTTTGGTTTGATTCTAGGAAAAAATGAAGAAGAAGAAGAAGAAGAAGAAGAAGAAGAAGAAGAAGAAGAAGAAGAAGAAGAAGAAGAAGAAGAAGAAGAAGAAGAAAAAGAACAACAAGAAGAAGAAGAGAGGGCAAGCAAGATGAGCAAGAAATATGAAAGGGTTGACAAGCCAACTTACATGAGGGAGAGGAGAAAAAAAAAGGAGAGTTGGGCTGGACCAATGAGGGGAGGTGGACGAACGAAAGGAAAGAAAAAAAGGGAAGAAGGAGATCGAGTGGGACAAGTGGGGAAGGCCACACAAGAAGAAAGGGGAAAGAGGAATAGGTCGACTACCCAATGGGGGAAAGAAAAAGAAAAGAAGAGGGTCGGTCGGCCCTATATAAAGAAAGAAAAAAGGAGAAGGAAAAAGGAAAAAAGAAAAAGGAAAAAAGAAAAAGGAAAAGAAAAATATGGAAAATAAAAATAAAATTATTTTTAGAGTTAGGATTGGAAATTAAATAAGTGGAAAATTTTATTTACTAAATTAATTTATTAAAAATTTAAGGTGTTAATTTAAGAGGATAATTTTAGTGAAAATATGGATTTGGAAATTTATTTCAATAAAAAGAGTATGATAAACTAATAAAATATTTATTTTAATTTATTAAATAATCCTATCCATTTTTATAAATCAAAGGTCCATAAAATAATTAAATTAATAATTTAGGATTAAATTATTTCAAATAATGGTTAATTATTAAATTATAGTTTTTAAAATTTTGGGGTTTTATAAAAATAGGGATCATCACGCAACTCGATCTTTTAACGTCTCCATTCCATTACTACTACTCCATCCTTTCTCTGAGACTATCAGACAACAAAATATAAATTTAAGCTCCTAATTATATAAGAATCAATAAAATTGGAACTAGATAATGCTAAATTGATACTATAAATCAGCTAATGAGGATTTGTATGGGATTTAGAAGACCATAGATAGAGTTGCATTTATGGCCATGGCTATTGTTATTTGATTAGATAGGGGTGTGCCACTAATAGAGTTACGTACTACAATACTTCTTATCCTCACTCTACCTGTAATATATCATTTCTAACTAGCCCTAATCATTAGTAATAGCATAAAATTGTGTTATTTTATATATAATTAATTGCATAAATGATTATAGGATATTTTATGGCTTTGAGGTTATTTTTGGTGATTTTGTAGTAATTGTAATTTTATAGTTAAACTCACTTTGCTTATAAAATACTATTAATGTTTTTTAACTTTTAAGTTAAACCATTCAAAATATTCTTATAAATTTTACTTGGGTCCCAAATGGGTTTAAATGTAATTCTAGAAATTTTTGTTTAATTTTATTTATATTTTTATCCATTTTAGATTGTATACATAGAATATGTTATTAAGTATGATAGCTAACAATCATATAAGCTGCATGTTAAAAATTCTAAATATTTAGTATGATGGTTTCAGGAATAAGTTTGACATTTATTTTTTAATTACCTTATTAGCTTGTTAAGTTACCATGAGACCAATATTTTATGTACCAAACCTTGTTGTAAATTCATGAAAATTTACATGTGAGCTTATAATCATATTTCAAGGCTTTTGATAAATGTTCATATTTCAAGGCTTTTTATTGATCTTTCATGACCAAACATAATCTATAAATTCTAATATTACTGGTCACCCACGAAATTATTTCCTTATACTTCCATGATCATATTTTACATCAATTTAACCTTTATCCCATTCATTAAATCAAAAAATTAGTTCAAAGTCACTTTCATATAGTTTCTATCTATGTTTATTGTGTCCTTTTGGATTTTCTTAAACCGAATCTTCTTCACTTACCTTCCTTATGGTTGAACCTAACCTTGGACTTGTACATATCACCTTCCCCATCCCTTGGTTGATTTATTGTTTTTGAAAACTCCATTCAGCCTAAATACACTCCACCACTTTACACACTCAACCACCTTGTACTTTATCATTCAATTATGTAACAAGCTATGTCTCTCCGTCTCTTGGATGTAATATTTTGGTTACTCCATAAGCTATTTATACCCCATTTATCTTTATTGGTTTTCATTTAGCCTTTCTTTCATTTGCTCATCTTGGTTGCTCTTACCTTCTTCTTCATTTTGGTTATTTTTGCTAAGTGTTATTGAGCTTGTTGAGCCTAATTAAAACCTAAACCTCTCCTGTCTCCATTAGTATTGTTGATTTTTCTTCTCTTGATCCCTTATCTAGCCTTGTTATTTTTTATTAAATATAATATTGTTAAATTTAGGGGAAAATTAAAAAGTCGGCCCCCTTTTCTTCTTATAGTGTGCCAATACTTATTGGGTATAACTCTCCTTCTAATTATTTTGTTATCTTGTTATTCTTATATATGTTATATTCTAATTATTTTCATTGGGCTTCGTGTTATTAAGGAGAAGGAAGAATAGGTGGGATCTATAGATTGTGGTGCTTCTTTGTTATTATTTTTTCTATTTTACTTGGGAACAAGGTAACCCATATGACCCTACTAAATATGTTAAAACCTTGTGATAACATATTTAGGGTTTCCTATATTATGTTTAAGTGCAATTTATACTTCCTTATAAACTCATGAAAATTATTCATGCGCCATTTATTATTATTAATTTCTCTACATATATGACTATATGATTTTATGCAAGATCATGTTAAATTATGTATTTTAATATATATATGATAATATGCTAGAATAGGGTTATTTGAGACATTAGTCAATAAGTATTGTATGCTCTAGGGGTATTTTTATCTTTTCACTAGAAATTTGTAAATTTCTAGCATGTATTCTTACTATGTGTTATATTATGTTGAGCAGAAGAAGCATGGGAAAAAAAGGGTATGCTAGATATGTATTATTAAGGTTTTGTGTGCTAAATGAGATAATAATTATGTTTTAGAGGTGAAATGGTAATTTTGTCACTTCTAAAATTTTATAGAATTATAATTTATAACAAAGTGTCTATTTTAATGTTATTTAGTTATACCTAAATTTTCTTGATTATAATAATAATTGGTATTAAAGGGGAAAATTATTAAGTAAATAACGTATAAAGGCATTTTGGTCATTTATGACTTATCATGTCTAAATGTGTGAATAATTCGAATAGGATAGACTTTATGGATTCAAAGGTTGACCTTAGTGTTGACTTTTGACATCTGACTTGGATTGTTGAACTCATGGTTAACTTGAATAATTAGAAATAAACAGAACATGGTTAAGTATGAAATCGGAACCATTGTGTTATATGTGATATTTTATGATGAGCTTATTAAGATATTAATATTTTAAGTAGAAAAACTTGATATATGGAAATGATTGTTTTTTAGGGTTATCTATCTTAAAGGTGAGGTAAAAGCCATGTATTTGAGATTCAATGGTTTCATTGGATACCAAGACATTTTGATTAAGGTCCTAGTATACTTTATAGGTGACCTACAAGATCTATTGGGGGTATAAATACTTAAGTGTTCGAGGATGGAAGGATGATATGTTGCCTTGTGGAATTAGTATGCTTGGAATACTTATATGTCTCTACATTATAAGTAGGGAAACATCCTACATGTTGACTAAATCTCCAACTTCAAGTTGTTGTATCTTTTATGGAAATCATTGATACACTATCTACTTGTAACTCTATCTAATCTAATTTCCATATATGAGCATGACTATGCCATACCATTTGAGGGAATCTAACATAACTATTCTTGTATATCCTTTTTACCACTTTTATTTCCCTCCATAATCCCAACCTTACATCAATTCAGCTGTATTAATTTAGCGGTATCTCACTTATACTTCAGTAACTTTGGCTCGTGTTTAAGATAAAGCATGTAGAAAAAATATTTATAGATCTTTGAGAATTATGATGTTAGAGACTAAATATTATTGGAATTAGAGAGAACATGTATTTTAAGGAATAATAGATAAAAATTCTAATTATTATATATAATCATAAGAACTTAATAATATTATATGGAACTATGAAATTATATAAAACTCTATGTTGAGATTCTATCTACTATATATATATATATATATATATATATATCATTTAGTGGCCCTTTCGATCTTAAAATTTAAAATTAAATTATAAGATTAATAATGAGATTCAACAACTATAATTATAGATATATTAACAACATTGAAATAGGTGGTTCAATTTTTCAATATTTTTCCTTTTTTTGGTAGGATTTGAGGAGTTGTTAATTTCTAAAAAAAAGCATGACATATGAAAATTTCATGTGTTCAAGTATTTATCTATCAGAACTACTAATGGAAAATAGAGAAGAAAGATTAAAATATTTGTGCATAAGTATTTTCATAAAATACTACTCTATCTCACACTGAAGCATTTAATTATTTTATAGAAGTTTCTAGTATCGCCCTTCTTCTTACAATTTAAAAATCTATCTTTTAGGGAATATTTATTCTAAAATATCAATTAAATGATTTTATTTTATTTTAGTAGATTATTTTTCAAATGGAAACTCTAATAATAAAGTAAATTATTGTATAGGGATATGTTTTGGTATATACTTTAATATTTATTTATTAAACACATTTTATAGTAAAATAATTATGAATATTTTAAAAAAATTTAAGGATTGATGTATCACATTATTTAAATATATTTAGTTGAAAATAATTTGTTTCTAGCTTAATTTTCTATCACTTTTGCCTAACTTTACCAACAATACACATAAAATTAATGGGCAAAAAGTTGAAGTATGTAATCCATTATATCGTGGAAATATTTCTTCGGGTAGTTAGTTGAGGATATGACATAAAAAACTAATATTAAACTTTGTAAAGATGAAAATGGTATGGGTTGGAGACGGATATGTGTAACACCTCTATTTAAATTATTTTTTATATAAAAAAGGTATTTGTAGAAGCTAAACCAATTAAAAATGTAAGGTATTACCACTACATTTATTATAAGTCTAGTTCCTCTATATTTATTACACTAAGTGTTAATGTTAAAATATTTATCCACTTAAATTAAGAAGGGTTGATAAGAAACATATAAAGATTTTATTACAATATTAAACTATTTCAATAAAAAAATATTAGATATAACAGTTACAACTAATAAAAGAAAGAAATATAGAAGGGGAAATAAGAGTTCAAAGGATATTTAGATCAAAAGATGTCTGACTAAAAAGTGGATAGTTCTAACTATCAAACTCTACCAAAAGCCATCAAGTTGTACTATAAAAGTACTTTTGTGAGGTAAAGACTGGCCATTGAATATGTATGAGATCATAAAACGAAACCTATTAATATAATGGTATAGAGTGAACCACTATATAATACTAAGTTGACAAATATCACATGAAGCACATAGAAGGTAACACAAAGTATCATAACTTAATGTGTCGAATGATACATACCATAGCTAAGTAGTGCATTCATACCATAACTCATATCATACCATATGCCACATGCTCATCACATAAAATTTAACCATATAACGACTCTGTCATTAATCTAATTACACCAAGTGTGTCCCACAAAGTGGAATATACCTAACCATAATTAAGAACTTTTCCAATAACCACATCTATACCTCTTATCACATGATAAGAAAAACACTAAGAAAATTACCAACCAATATACCAAATCCAAATGGTGCACAAAGACAACTATCAAACTAACATACCAAAACCAAGTAGTGTATAATGGTAACTACTAAACCAACAAATGAAAAAATCAATTTAAATACTAAAACAACAGTTACTAAAATTTTTGATTGCTCAAGGGGATACAATAACAACCTCCCAACATGTAACCCATGGACATATAAGAACTTCAGTCATACTAGTGTAACAAAGAACCACAATATCCTCCTATCTTAGGATAACTAATTGTCACGGTCCGTGACTTGCCCAAGCATCTAGCCAATGAGCCATGCGAATATGGGTGCTCCCTAGTTGCCTGATGGCTGCTAATGTCGATATTGTGTTTCAGGTATGACTCAGTGTCCCTCTTATGCATCTCTTTGTGTTATTATTGTGGGATGTTGCGCATATTCGGCATGGTGCTTAGCCGAATGGGTTGATGGATGCTGGCCTCGCCAGGGGCGTTGAGGCCGAAACCTCTGAGCACGTGACAAAGTGGTATCAGAGCAGCTCATTGCCTATGTCAGTCAGTAAGCATTTTGCCGTGTTGTTGGCTACCCCAAAGGACTGTCGGTAGGCCGGAGGTGTGAGGCACGTTGTGAGACGACCGGCTTCGGAGGAGTGAAGCCACGAGGGAGGTCGTGAGTGCCGCACGGGTCCATAGACAAGGGTGTTGGTGGAAATGGTTTGGTGTGGGATCCAGACCATTGAAATGGGTTGCTGAGGGCCGCGTGATGAGTCGATCTCGGGCGCGCAGGTTTGTCGCGTCGATGGACTGGATATGCCACAAAAGATATGTTGAGTACGAGATGTTGGTTGGACTACGAGCCTTGCAGGGCAATGTATGGTTTTTTTCGGATGTTTTCCCAACATAGGGTGAGCGTTGAAGGACTGTCGCGAGGATAGTGCTTGAGATGAAGGGAAGCAATATTGGGACCCCTCTATAGTACAAACGAGGGCGTTTGCGATTTTGGGTGGGGGAGAATGTCACAATCCGTGACTTGCCTAAGCATCTAGCCAATGAGCCATGCGAATATGGGTGCTCCCTGGTTGCCTGATGGCTGCTAATGTCGATATTGTGTTTTAGGTACGACTCGGTGTCCCTCTTATGCATCACTTTGTGTTATTACTGCGGGATGTTGCACATATTCGGCATGGTGCTCAGCTGTATGGGTTGATGGATGCTGGCCTCGCCAGGGGCGCTAGGGTCGAAACCTCTGAGAACGTGACATAATTCTTATGTATCAATACTCCCTCTAGGGGTTATAAGTTAACCTATATAGTAGACTAGGACCTTAGTCAAAATGTTGAGGCATCCAATGAAACTAGCAAACCAAATGAAGGACTCCTACCTTATCTCTAGGGTAGCTAATCGTAATGAGAAAACATTCCCAAATCTTAAGGTCTTCTACTTTAAATATTAATAACCTAATAAGGTGATTGTAAAATATCACATAATGCACAGTAATTTAAATTCCATACTAAAATCAACCTAAGAATCTTTTAATTCTAATTATTCAGTTCAATCCTAAGGTCAACAATCTATGGTAAATTCAAAGTCAACACTAAATTTAACCAAATAATCCATTGAGTTCATCCTATTTCAATTATTTACACTTTTGATCATAATAAATCATAAATGGCTAGAATGCCCTTATATGTTGTTTATTCAATAATTTTCCACTTTAATACTAATTGTTATTAGAATTAAGAGAAATTCATGGTATGACTAAGTAACACTAAAATATACATAATAATATAAAATTAAAATTCTAAAAAAAATTTAAGTGATAAAATTATCATTTTGCATCTAAAACATATATAAGCCCATTTAGCATATAAAATAATATTCATGTGTATATAGCATACCCTTTTTGTATACATAATTATCATTCTCATTCTCAACATAATATAAAAAATAGTATACATGCATGCTAGAAAGTTATAGATTTAAATTGAAAAGATAAAAATACCCTTAGAGCATAAAAAACATAAATAACTTACAAGTATACCTAAACATGTGAAAATCTTAGCACATCATATATCAAAATTTAAGTAAAAAAAGTGAGGAATATAGTTATAATATAAAAAATATAGGATAATGTTTTGATAAGGATAATAATGCCCTTCACTGAGCGACACTCACAAAGTATGCATAATTATTTTACCAAAAATACATTATTCTAGCATGTTATCATGCAAATGTTAAAATACATAAATTTAACAAGTTATTTCACAAAAATCACAAGGTCACATACTTAGAGAAATTAATAACAACACATAGTGGTTTATGATTCTATTGCTGAGGTTTATGATTCTATAAGATTTTATGCACCTAAGGTGGCTTGGAGAAGTTTTATATGGTCCAGTATTGTAGCTCCCGAACATAAATTTATTTTATGGTTAGCTGCCCAGTCCAACTCCCCACTAAGGATTATATCAGCACCTTCTTGCCTTCCATCAATCAGAGGTGCTGTTTTTGTACCCAAAATGAATATGTGCTGCATCTTTTATGTCAGTGTACTAAATTGAAGAAGGTCTGGTCTACTATAAGCAAGACAGAGGGGTTTAGAATCAGATATGGCTCTATTGAGAGAGTCTTTAATTCAATGGCAAGAAGTAGACACAGAAAGGCTGGATTTTCCTAATTCTATTCAAGTTTTTATGTTGTGGCTCTTTATGAAGTTTGGAAAGCTAGGAATAATTTTATTTTTTTCTAATAGAAATTGGGACTTGAAAGGGGTAGCTTATAAGATTGCATTAACTATGTCATCTCTTTGCCTTCATTCTAGTCGAAAGGAAAAGTTTGTTAGTTTGATAGGAAGGGTAGATCATTTCTACAATCTCATTTTTACTTTATGATTATGACATAATATTCATGTTTTCCAAAGAAAAAATAACAACACATAGTGCA
The DNA here is from genome assembly GCA_030549775.1 of Tamarix chinensis. Classification (NCBI taxonomy): domain Eukaryota; kingdom Viridiplantae; phylum Streptophyta; class Magnoliopsida; order Caryophyllales; family Tamaricaceae; genus Tamarix; species Tamarix chinensis. The sequence goes on along the minus strand of CM060173.1, from coordinate 12,879,235 downwards.
TGCATAGTTTTTATGAAAGTATAAGAGAGTATAAATTTCACTTAAGCATAAGATACGAAACCTTAAACATGCTATCACATGATTTTTACATATTTATTAGGAGAATATGTGTTACCTCTTTTAAAAAAATAGAAAAATAAAAACAAAGAATTCCCAAAATAACTTTAACACCTTTAAACAATAAAGGCATAAATGAAGGAGAATAAATATGGCAACTTCACAATTCAACCAAAAATATAACCTTATTTACGTATTAAAAAATAAATTAAGGATAGATAGATGGAAATATAGAAGTGAAAATAATATATTAAGGATAAAGGGAGGGTGTTGGACCTTAGTTATAGGCTCAACAAAGCCCAATAACATTTAGCAAAAAATAATCAAAGTGAAGAGAGAGATTTTGGAGCGAGCAAAAGGAGAAAATGAGGAAAAGGCTAAATGAAAACAATACAAGAAAAATGAAGTATAAATAAGGGAGAGTGGATACTTAAATTTAATGCCAAGAGAGGGGGAGATTGCCTTTTTAACACTTGGATGAATGCGTAAGTGATTGAGTGTGTAAAAGAATGTACGGTGGGTGTGTAATAGTTATGAAAACCCAACAAACAAGAAAAATGAGTGAGGGATTTTAGATTTATTTGAGGATAGGGGAGGTAAACTTCAAGCATGGGGAAGGCATGAAGATTATTGGGTAAAAGAAAAACTAAAAGGAAAAAAGTAGCATAGGCAGAAAGTGTTGGGAATTCACTTTATTCGAAAATTTGGTTCAATGAATAGGTAAATGGTTAAATTGATGTAAAATATAATGGAAGAGTAGAATAATTTTAATATGTAAACAATAATTTTAGGATTTATAGATTATTTTTAGTGGTGAAAAGATCAATAAAGAGGCTAAAATTAAGAAAAATATCAAATAAGAACATAAAATTACAAACATTTATGGAAAGCTTTCTAATAATGTTATAAGCACATGTGTAAATTTTCTTGAATTCAAAACAATGTTTTGTATATAAAATGTTGGCCTCACAGTAAAATAAAAAACTTACAAGGTAATTAAAAATAAATATCAAAACAATTCCTAAAATCATGAACAATTTCCAATCAACTTATTTACTTATTTAAAATCTAAATCAAAACTTTCATAATTTTTAACATAAATTTGATATGAGTTTTAGCTATAATACCTCAATTACATATTTTGCATATAAAATACAAAAGGGAGAGCAAACACAAATAAAGATAAACTAAAATTTATAGATTTATATTTAAAACCATTTAGAACCCAAATATAAGAATATTATGCAAGGTGTAACTTAAAAGTTAATAGATAAGAATAGTATTTTATACACAAAGTACATCTAGCTACAAAATAATAATTAATATAGAATTACCCAAAATAATCTGAAAGCTATAAAATATCCTAAAATCATTTATGTAATTAATTACACATAAAATAACACACTTTCATATTATTACACATAATTAGAGCTTTTTAGGAGTAGGGTCTTACAAGATGTCATTCCCAAACCCAAATCTAATAAACAAATTAATTTTCAAATTCACCCTAATTTTATCCCCATAGGCATCAAATCTCCATACCTTACCCAATCCTCAATCAGTTACCCATCTTTAGTTCATTTTTTAAACTTGAAATCCTACTTGATACCTGAAAGCCAACCCCATCCTCAATATTTTTTAAAATATATTTTTAGTTTAGATTCTATATAAAAATGTTTTATATATAAAATAATGTGAGCTCATGATTTGTATTTGTGTCGATAAACTAGCATTGATTGTTGTGTGTAGGTGGTTGGACGAGTTTGGAGCTAAATAGAGGCAAAGGGAGATAGGGGTCATGTTTGTTAATATGACTCATGCTTCATTTTGCTCCTTGATTCTACATTATTTAGAAAAAGTCAAGAGTTTTAAAAATATGTGTTTATAAGGAATCCATGTTTATTAACACAATGTGTTTCTTCCTATTTTATATTGTTTCACTTGTGTTACTTATGTGCTACTATAAATAGGTTGTGTATGTAACCCTAGCTATAGCACTACGTTATTGAGCTTATCTAAAATTTCTCCTCATGTATTCTCTTATGTAGTTGAGAGAATTGTGTACTAAGTACTTTTTTAGGATTGTTTGATTCTTTTTTTAATCACAAATGTTATATGTAATAAAGATCTTCATTATTTACACAATTTTTCTTGTGTTCTGATTATTCTCTCAACTCTTTCTATATATCCTTAATTATTGTTACATCATATGCTTAGCATTCACATCCATAAATTTTCCCTAAAATTGGTATCAAACATTTGGGTGTATTATCGATATGTATTAGGATGATGTTTATAATATTTGAGGTTAAGAGATTTGATCATTTTGTGAACTTTGGCTTATGGTAGTTCAAAAAGAAGGTGATCCTTATTTATAATGGAGTAAGGAAGGCATTATCCAAGAAAATATAGAAGCATAAAATGATGATTGATGAGGAGTTTAAGGATATTGATTTGAAGGCATTGTACACTATACAATTGTGCTTGTCAATTGAGGTATTGTGAGATGTGGCTAAAGAGATAATTTTTCCTCCCTATGGTGGAGGATGGACTTTTTTTATATAATGAGATACGCGATGAATCATATGTTTCTTAAGAGTCAACAAAATAATCTAAATTTAGTTTAAGGATAATTCTTAAAATCCCATCTTGATGAATTTGATTCTATATTTATTGATTTGTGTAATATAGATTTCAAATTAGATGATGATGATCTTGTGATTATGTTGTTTTGATCTTTGACTATTGCATACAAAAATTTTTGAAAGACCATATGGTGTGGGAATTATGAATTAGCTCTTGTGGATGTCAAGAATGAAATGCTACAATGTTAATTGATTAAGAGTCAATTAACTAGTGAGAGGTCATTTGACCCATGTGGTAAGGGGCTTATAACAAGGGGCATGAAGACAAGAAGAAGTTTAGATTAAGGAAGAACATGTTCAAGGAAATTTTCTATAGAAAAATTCACTAGATGTTAATGCCTATGACCTATTTTAGCAAATAAATAAAAAAATTAAGATTCCATTGAGAGAATAATCACAACAGAATAACAATTGGGGAAACAATGATGTTCTTTATTACATATAACAAGAAGGAGAATTAAAAAATCTTCACCATATAACTTGGTACACAATTCTCTCAAAAACACAAGAAAATACAAAAGGAGAGGGTTAGGACAAGTTCAATGGCATACCACTGTCACTAAGGTTACATACACAATCTATTTATAAAATTAATTAAAAAACACAATAAAATGGTAGAAAATAGGAAAAAACACATATCATGTTAATAAACATGAGTGCCCTATGTTTTTTCTAAAACCCAAAACTTTAGCCAAAATAATATAGGACCAAGTAGACTAAGGAATAGTGAGACACCACACTTGTGTTTGGAGACCATAGAAGAATGTGGTTGCTAAGTGAATGAATAGAACCCTATTAGAGAAGCTCATTGTATGTTATCATAAGGAAGGCTAGGAAAAGAGTTTTGGATTGAGGTGGTTCACATTTCACTAGGATGGTTCATTGATTTGAAAACACCTAAGGATTTGTAGTCTAGTAAGCTAGATAATTACTCATATTTTTATGTCTTTAGTTTTCCTTCTTATGCTTATGTAAATGGTGGTAAAATAAAGCCTAGATAAAATAAGTGTATATTTCTTGGCTCTACATCTAGAATGAAGGGGTAAAAGTTATGGGACATAGATACATCACATATGACTAGAATAGATGTTACCTTCAATGAGTCTTTCTTTCTCTAGAAGATTAAGTCTTGTGATGGTGTATATAAGGATGTGGAGCAAGATAGTGTTTTAGGCTAGGTAGAGGCTGAGTTAGATGACAAAGACCCTTTTGATAGACCCATTATTTCTAAAGTGGGTGGATCCAAGTAGCAGGTGGAGAAAAGGGGCTTTGCTCTTGGTAGAGCACAAAGGATTGTTAAGCCTCTAGTCAAGTACGGTTTTGAAGAATTTTTTAGCTATGCTTTATCTAGTGTGGAGACTATTGTATATGTGCATGCGCCTGCATAATTCTCAAAGGCTATTGAGGGTTATGATTCTACCATGTGGTGTGTTGCTATAGAGGAGGAGATGGGTCCTTATTGAAGAATCTGACATAAGAACTTGTGAAGCACCTAGGAAGAAGAATATTGTTGATTGCAAATGGGTGTAAAAGTTTAAATAGGGATCCCTCAGGGTTGGGAGACCAAGGTACGAGAATTGTTTAGGTGTAGGTAGATTTAGTTAGATTTTAGGTGTGGACTATAACGAGGTGTTTTCTCCTGTGGTTTTACATACTTTTATTCGTACTTTTCTTGCACTTATGGCTATGCATGATCTAGAGGTAGAGTACTTGGATATTAACATTGCATTTTTACATGGTGAGTTTGAGGAGGAAATTTACATGTGGTAGCTTGATGGGTTTGTTGTTGAGGGGATGCATAATCATCTGTGCCTATTGAAGAGGTCACTATATAGTGTAAAGTAGTCACCTAAACTATAGTATAAATACTTTGATCGATTTATACTGTAGCATGGTTTCTTTAGGAGTGACTGTGATAGATATGTTTACTTAAAGGAGATAAAGGGTAGCTTTCTTGTGCATCTTTTTCTCTATGTTGATGATATGCTTATTATAGCAAAAGATATGTATAATGTTGATAAGGTGAATCCAATATTGAAGAGTGAGTTTGAGATGAATGATATTAGAGTTAGAAAGAGATCCTTGGCATGGAGATCATAAGAAAATGTGAGAGGAAATTTTTGTACTTGTCACAAGATTCCTATGTGAACATGATGCCAAATATGTGTTATATGATGGATGCCAAGACTATGAGCACTATATTGTCTACTCACTTCAGATTGTCTACTTAAAGTTGTACCAAATCCAAAGATGAAGTGGACTTCATGGCTATTTTTCCATATTCAAATATTGTTGGTTGTATCATGTATGCTATAGTGTGTACTCAGTCTAACATGAGTTAAGTTTTTAGTGTGGTGAGTCGATATATGGAGAATCCTAAGAAGGATCATGAGAAAGTGATGAATTATATTATGAGGTACTTGAAGAGTACAAGATTGTCTTGTATAGAGTATGGGAGATTAGTTGATTTGCTAGTTTGGTTTGTGGACTCTAATTTTGGTAGAGACCTTCATAAAAGGATATCCACTAGTAGATATATTTTTTATCTTAGTGGTTTGGCTATTAGCTAGAGGTCTTCCTTCCAAGAGGTGATAGCCTTGCCCACTATTAAGGCAGAGTATATGCCTATGACTAAGGCTTTTTAGAAGTCGTGTGGCTTGGTGGCTTTGTACGTGAGTTGTGGTTTGATCATGGTGCTCTAGTCATTTGAGGTGATAGAAAAAGTGTTATCTGTTCAAAACTCCTTTCATTATCAAAAAAATACATTAAATTTAGGTATCACTTTATTCGGGATATTATTGATGCTAGAAAAGTTGTATTGGAGAAAGTGGACACTTTGGATAATCCAGTCGATATGCTAATAAAGCAACTGATTATGAGTAAGTTTAAGTGTTTCTACTTTATTGGTGTTCATAAACTATAAGGTCCTTTGTTGGGATAGGGGTTTTTGTAGAGATCTATGCATTGATATAATATAAAATAATCAAGACTTATAATTTATTATTATTGAACCTATTATCCTCTATTTAGAAAGGATCCCCTACAAATTTGAAGACAAACGGATAACTGTATTACTAGTTATAGATGAAACTTTTTATAAAAAATTCACTAGCGATAGAGACGTGTGTATGGCCTGCATGGAGGGAAAAATGTGTTGCATGGAAGGATTGAACATAGAATCTGCATAAGGAGACTTTATTCAACACTTTGGACATGTGATATTGATTATTATCACGTGGATATAAGTTAAAAAGACAAGAAAGTTGAATTAGTAAAAAATTGGCTTAATTCTATATTTTAGGAGTCTCTTATTCTATCTTTTGAGTTGTGATTAGAGTAGGGAGCAAGAATTGCTTTATGTGTCTATTCTTATCATATTTTTAGGAGTATTATCTTATAATATTAGAGAGGTGCAATGGCAATAAAAACCATAGAAGTACACTACACAAAAGGGAGACGGAAATTAATGAAAGTTATAAGTTTTTGCTTAATTGAATTCTATGTGAATTCTTCTCAATTTTAAATAATTCTATGTGAATGATTATTATTGAAATCCTTAATATATTTGTCTATTTGAATTATATATTAAGCTCTATCCTTAAAAACCCTCCACAAAACCCATGACATCCCACCCCTAATTGTCACATTCAACAACCATCATCATCATCTTTACAACGTATCTTCGAACTATTTTTTCTTACTTGATTTTATCTATTTCCAAACTTAGATAATATTACTATTATTATCCCATGATCATCAAAACATATTAACTTCAAGTTCTAATGAACAAATCATCATTAATGCAATCATTTATCATCATAATATTCATACCACTACTACACCCAAATCGTAAACCCTAACCCTAGCCCACAAACCAAACCATCCCAAAACCTTCATCATTCAACAACCATCATCATTAATTCTAATTTTATGAATCATCATCATCATATATTCATAATCTTCAAACCATCATAACCCTTAAGTAACCCGTAACCCTAATTGAACCACACTACCACCCAAACCATAAGTTCATAATCCCACACAAATCATACATGTCATGGGCACAAATATTTCTTCAAGGTTTGATTGGGTATTTGATGCACGATATAATATTGTTTTTATTTGTGTAGTTGTTGGTGGAGTTTAATTTAGAATGGAAAGTTCTTTGACAAACAGAGTCTGTGTTTATGCACAAAATGTGTTAATGTGAATTTTTTTGGGGAAAAAGTTAAGCGTGAAGAAATAAACACTGGAAGGCATGTTTCCTAAACATGAACCATGTTTTTCCTTATTTTTGAAATATTCTCTTTTGCCTCATATAATTTCTCTAGTATAAAAGAGATATGAGAAAACTCTAGCAATCAAATTATGCAACCCAACTTCTTCTTCTCCATAGAATTCTCCATGAAAAGATAATTAATTTTTTGTGCAATTCATCGATTTATTTGTTTAATCATATTTTGTAATTATACAAGAGCATAACTAAATATCTCTATTTTTCCCTCAATTGTTTTATTTTGTGATTGAATCATAAATTTTCTATCATCTTATTAATTCTGATCTTGATTTAGATCCATTCAACCCATGTTATTCCGTAACACTAATTATGCCTCCTCTTCTAATTCTCACCCCTCAAGTTTTATATATCATCAAACCCAACAACCTCCTCTTCTAGATAGCTACAACTAATTATACCCCTCCTCTACTACCTAACCACCACTAAAATTAGTGACAACTAGAATTTTCTATTAATTTTCTACCTATCCTCAACACTAAATGTCATAATTTAGCTTTGTAAGTCATCAATGGTTATTGCTACAGTTGAAGGAGTAAGTATTTCTATGTATCTGATAATAATAATCCTAGGCCAACCTTTGGAACAACAACATCACAGTCATTGTCAAAATCACCTCCACTTTCCTTATCTTCCTCTTATTTCCCTTCCTTATAGCAACAACAAGGTGTGTTACTAAAAAAGAGGGTGTTATACTCAAGATATTCACTAACAACAACATAACAACAATTATATCAACAACAAGGTGTATGCAAGAGGATATTAGGGGCCAGATGAAGATTTTAGTATCATAAATAAGCTCCCACTAAAAATAGAGGTATACCAACTTTAATATATTTTAGAGTTTTACTTTTATTTATGTAGGATTACTTATCTATTTAGAACAACTAGGAGTATCATAATATATTCTAAGAAAACTTTCAACATAAAATATCATATATATTTCCTTAAGGTCGTTGTTATTGGTAAGAAATTTATGAAGTCAAGTTAATAAAATAAATTCTAAGCATTTGGTGGAGAGAAAAACATTAAAGAAATGGAATTATTTTCTACAATAGCAAGATAACTAAATCACGAGTGCACTTCGTGATAAGACACAAACAATATAAGATGAAAACCCACTAATAAAATCTCAAAAGCACTTAGAGAAACAAAGACTTGAATATCCTAAGCCAATTCAAAATATAAATAATAAGGAATCCTTTACTGAGATAATATAGTGAAGTAATACACACAAGCACAGAACATAGAAGATAACTTCCCCTACACGAAGCATAGTTGATGCCCTATAAGAAGCTTAACTTCTTTCTAAATATATTAGTGACCTAAAGGCTTCCAAAACAAATGATAGATAACAATAAGAATAACTTGGATCTACCCCTATATAAATCATAAAAAATTCATCAGAATGATATGATAGGACACCCTAAGTTATTCATACACTAAATTGAGTAAACAAATATATATATATCACCGTAGACATATAAGGATTCACATGCACTTTCCTTCCTATCATCTAAAGTATAGCCAAGAAGGGTCCATCAAATGATCCTTCGTCCTTCCCTTGAAGAAATAACATAGATCATATAAAGTATGTTTTGAAAATAATGTTGATGTAGGTGAACTATAGATAATGTAACCCCTTGATTTTTTTCTATTAGCCAATAGAGAAGGGAAAATATAAATATTCATGTTAGTTGCTATGAATCTGTGGATCTTTTATGTTAGCGTTGTGAATAACCCATAACGGGGGTATCACTAGTAGTGGTGGAGATGGAAGTGTTTTTACAACTTCATAACTCAAACCATCAAAACTAGGATGCAGTAATTTTATAGCTTCCTATTAAAATTAACCATCAACACCTATCTAATTAAATACGTAAAAACAAAAAAGCTAAAAACTCCCCTACATTAGGACATTGAACAAATTGACCAATAGATCTCAACAAAGAACCACACCACCAGTAAATATGAAAAAATAAATCTCCGAACAAATCCTCCCCCTTTTAACTAGCCCAAGAGACCTTATATAGAAACACAGAAAGGCCAACCGATCCACTAAAACCACATAATCCAACCCTCAAGCCTCTTAAACATGCTTCACAATTAATAGATACCAAGTGAATGAATTCAACTATCTTACCAAACATAGAGGTGAAAATATGAATCAAACACAAAGGAAATAACATTTTGTGCTAATAACTCAAAAATAAAAAATTAAAAAAAACTCTCCAAATGAATCAAACTATCTAACCCAACACAAGCCTAAATTACTTAACTAGAACCAAAACAAATGAAAATGCAGATTCAATTGAAAAGCCACATTAATTGTTTACCATAACTAATCCTCAATTGATTTTATAGTTTTTTCATCAATCTTCCAGCAACAATGCTCAAAAGGAAACAAAAAGGTGGGAGGAAACACTACCTAGGTGGAGGCAATGTTTTTCAGTCAATAGAAATGGCAGTGATATTTGTCCACTATTCTATGACTCAATTTTTGCAAAAATAGAATAAATTCATTGCAAGAAAATATTTATTTTGTAACAAACATTGTCATTGCAATTAATCTAATAATTATTCCATAACAAAAAAGTTGTGTCACTTCATAAAGTACAATGCCAATTATTGTTGCAAAAATGTTTTTTTTTTCAATTCAATGGGAGATAAAAGGATAGGTTCCCATTTATTATAACCAATTTTAACAACAAAAAATATTATCATTGCAATAAATTATGTTTTGCTACAAAAATTTAATGTCGTTGTAGAAGCTTTATTATCATAAATGAGTTTCTTGTAGTGTGTCTTAGGGAATGGTGCTTCATGAAATTTATTGTGTTTGGCTGTGTAAGAGTGAGGATGCATAATGGAATGATTAGGACACTGTCTCATATTTTTCATGTTCCTAAAGTGACTAATATCATAATTTTGATATGTTCCTTGGAAAGTAAAGGTTATAGTTGTGTCATTAAGATTGGAACACTAAAGGATAAAAGGGTTATAGTGGCAATTATAGGCAAGATGCTCAGGACATTGTATGAGCTTGTTGGCAAGACTATTGACGGTACATTTGTGGTTACATTGAGATTGTCTCACTCATATGTTGCTAGTCTTATACCATTGTGGCTAGAACATAGGAGTGTTATTGCCATGATTAGGGGTCCATGTTGTGTGAACTGATTACATCTAGATGTGTTATCTTCTATGAGTCTTTATACCTTTGTAATACCATAAATTTATGTAATTGTACTCATGATTAATTAATATATTAACCTAATCCTAATATTAGGAAACTAATATACTTACAATACCCTAATTCCTAAATTTTAAAATCTAAACCTAATCTTAGTCTTTATTCTAGGTCATTAATATTTTAACCTAAAATTTACCCTGGATGATTTCTATTTTAATCGTACCAAAATTCTTTAATCTAACTTTTTAACCTAATTATAATCCTAACCCTAAAGTATACTTTATTTTTCTTGTTTTCCTTTTCTTTTCCCTTTTCTTTTTCTCCTTCCTAATATTCTTCTTCTTATTCTTCCCTCTTTCCCTGCATGATTATCTCTTATCTCAACCAAATCCCATCTAGCATGCTTACACCCTAGACCTACCTATCCTACCTTTATCATCACCACCATCCCTTCCCTGAACCATAGGATATATCATTTAAGATTTTTCTCAAAATTGACCCCTATCCATGTGTGTATGCCTCCCTTCTCTATTGATTCTCACCAAAAACAAAACCTGTATATATATATACACACACACACCTCTCCATTATCTCTCCTTAATTTAATTTCCTCACCTAACTCACTCACTTCTTCCATTTTTGTCAAGCACCACACCTCTAGAACACCCTTTTCCTCTCCTTCCTTCTTGTGCTATTCATCGATTCCATACATCCTATACGACTCCCCACCACCGAAAACCAAGATCCACCATTTTCCCTAGCAACCAAACTCCACAATGGCTCCATAAAACCCTACTCATCTATTTCACAAACCCATGCCAACACCCCACTATATCACACTAAACAACCTCAAAATGCTTGACCTTTCCACCACTCCAATCCACCATTGTCACCTTAACCCCATTTCCACACCGTAGAAACAATAAAAACATATTTTCTTCCTATTTAGCTACAACAACAAGTGTTTCTACACCTTGTTCACCAAGTTTTACTACAACTCGTTCGACACTTGCACATTTATTTTAGTTTTGCTCTATTTTTCACTCTTATTTGCCTTAGCCTTTCATTGGTAGTATTCTTAAGTAATAATTTTGTTTCTATCCCTATTTATTAGTTAAATTTCTAGTGGTCTTGGAGAAGGCATATTAGGCTTATACTTTCTTAGAGATCGAAGATTTTTTTGATAAAGATATATGTCGTAGTTTGAAACTTTTTGCATGTTATGTGTACCTTTTATGAAATCACATGTTTGGTTTTACTATATTTATAATTTAATGTTGTTAATTTTATTATGTGATAATGTGGTATCATATGATGGAAATTGAGTAAGATGAGAAAGCATATGCTTACGCTATATTGTTTTAATAATTCTTATATTATAAACCATAATTGATTTAGTATGATACATAGTAGTTTAATGTGGGTTTGATAAAGTATGGTAAGTTGAAAATGATTATTGTAAATAGATATGGTGATTTAATAAACTAATGATTGGGAAAAAAGATGATATTAGGCATACAAGGTTTTTGTGGAAAAGATGGACCTTTTCGCATATTTAAGGGTAATTGGGTCAATATGGATTAAATGTATAATATTTTATATTTTATTATTTAAACTGATTTAAAATAGTCTAAATATATAATGGGGACTATTTGTAGTAATTATGAATGACCTAAGTTCCATAAAATGAGAAAATGGTTTAAATTAAGAATAGTAACCTTAGAGGCCGGTCATTATCGCATATGTAGCATTGAAGTTAGACATTAATTTTTGGATATGTTATTAACATTGTAATTTTAGGAGTTTATATTAAATTTTGTGATTGCATGGTCTTATTGGAAAATTTATTCTCACTTTGTGAAATTAGGATTTCATAGAGGTGAGGTCATTATCGCATGTTTAAAATATTAAAGATGGAAATTTATTTTAGGATATATTATTAATATTTATATTTTAGTAATGTTTATTGATTTTTTTTATTATATGATTTTTTTAGAAACATTTATGATTAAATTGTTAAATTAGTGGTTTGAAGGCAATTATAAATAATAATCCAAAAGTTAGGTTATTATCACTTATATAAGACCTTGGTGTTGTACCGTGATTTTTTTACATGTTGTTAATGGCAATATATTAAGGATGGGTATCAAATTTGGTGATAAAATGAGTAATAGGGAATAATTTATGCTTAACTTATCAAATTTGGGTTTTTATAGGAAATATGGCATTATCCTTTGGGAAAAGTACTAGTATTTTCATAGTTGTGTTTTGTGTGTTTCCAATGTTTTGCTAAGATGAATCATGTTTCCTTAATGCCTATATGTGTGTTGCATGATTTATTTAAAATAAATAACCACTAATAAAATATGAATCATTTATAGTGAAATATCATATGAGTCAAAACTTGTTATACCTGTTTGTTCCGTTGGATAAGAATAGTGTCAAGGAGCATTTTGCCTTGAGGTTATATATTATTGATACCATGCCACCAATTGAGATTAGTGGACATTATATTTATGCCCTAAGGTTGTATATTGTTGATATTGTTCTATCAATTGAGAATAGTGGGGGTCCTTGAACTCAATTTGGAATAAATCATTAGAATGATCATGATCATAATCATTAATAAGATACTAATGACTTAAATTGAAAGATGAGGTGAGTCAAAACTTATTGCACATGTATATTCAACCAAACAAGAATAATGGAAAAGATCCTTATGCTCTAGAGTTATTTATTATTGATACTATTCCATCAATTAAGAATAGTAGGGTTCTTAAACTCAAAATAAATCAGATTATGGGCCTTGAACACGCCATTATCATTATGAGACATAAAACTGATGACTAAGTTGGTACCACCAGATGTTAATCTATATGTATGTTTATCCCTTGTTATGACCTTATAACTTACATGATCCTACTATGACTGTATCATTACCTTACACAATAAGTAGCATGATGATCATCCTTTTCATGGGTTCTACCCATTCCCACAAACAGATTCGCCTTATTTCAATGATAAGTGTTGAATCTATTCTTAATATACTTGCCTTCAATGAGTGCATAATTAAATTGGTATAGGGTATGGTTATTCATATATATATATATATATGAACTCTTAGTCATTTATTTTTATTATTCATATTTCCTTCTCTTTATTTCATGTTTTGTATTGTGGTGGAATCATGTGTTTTCCACACCTAATTCCTAGGTTCGAGATTATTTGTATTCAACATAGACTACTCATAAGGAGTGCCTCTTCCATGATAGATGTGTCATGAAACCCCTATGTTTTGTGTTTTATCCTATGTAACTAGCTCTTTAAAATGAAATTTGTAAGTTCTTAAAAAATGGGAGTGTTACAACCGTTTTGATTAAGAGGTAGACCATAGGGATATTTTGGGTTCTTAAAATAACGTAGAGGTTGTTGTTAGTTTGAATAACACAAATTCTTCCTATATTGAGGAGTTTAGGTAGTAAGTGGAGAAAATGGGCATTTCTTCATGTTGATCACAAAGGCTGGTGAAGTTTCCTATTAGATATGGCTTTGAGAGTTACTTGGTTATTTCATGCACACTATGGGTGCTATTATTGGTGTAATAGAGCCTATGTTAATCTCAGAGGCTATGATTGGTGCTAATTTTACCTTACAGTATTCTATTCTTGTTATGGAAGAGATGTTATCTCTTTCGTAGACTCTGAGACTGTTATGTGGTGTTTCAGTGGTTGATCTTTTGTTATGCATTTATGGTGTGCTTGTCGTAGTAAAATATATGTCTAAACTAAGCAAGATGAAGACTTTGGATGTGCCAAAATCTAAAATTGTTGTGATGGCTTGCTTAACTAATGTTACATATTCTATTATTGTGAGATGCTTGATGTAGGTTGTGGTTAATACTCACCCTAGTATTACTTAGATTGTGTGTTGTGGGAATTTGTGTGTTGAGTCTCATGGAGAAACCTTGACTATCTATGGTGTGGAGTTTGAGGTACATGGTATGTATAACATTCACTTGTATGGAGTATGTATTTTAACCTATTCCATTGATAGGTAACTATAATCTTGGTTGTGTTCTTGAAGATTAGAAGTGCTCTAGTGTGCTAGCATTGTGCCTTACAGATTTTGAGATTCTATGTTTAGCTATGAATTGAACTAATGATGTTGTTTGGCTTGAAATGTTAGCTTGTGAAGCTGAGATGACACGAGGATATTCTTGTGATGTTGATCTAGTGTCCATGATAATTGAAACATTGCTTTCTCGTGTTCATTTTCCATGAAGAGTTCTTCGAGCCCAAGGGTTTTTTATAATTGTTTGTGTTCATATTTCTATGTGTAACAAATACAAAATTAAGGTAAAGTTGTGAGCTCATGACTTATATTTGTTTATGTAAACTAGCATGGATTGTTATGTGTAGGTGTTTAGAGCTACACAAAAGGCCAAAGGAAAGAACATGGGGAGCTTATGTAACTTATCATATTATGTGTTTCTTTATACTCCTAGGTCCTATATTATTTTGCAAAATTCTAGAGTTCTGGGAAAAAAACACACACACAGAGCATCCATGTTTATTAACATAGTCCAAGTTTTTCCTATTTTCGGTTGTTTTTCTTATAGTAGTTACGTATAAATATAAATAGGTTGTGTATGTAACCCTAGCTATATTAATTCACCACTAAGCTTGTCCAAACCCTCTCCTTATGTATTCTTTCGTGTTTTTGAGAGAATTATATATTGAGCAATTTGTGAGAATTTTTTTACTCTCCTTATAATCACTAGTGTTGTATGTAATAAAGATCATTATTGGTTTTCCAATTTTTTCTTGTGTTCTAATTGTTATCACAATTCAATTTTAGATTTTCTAATTGGTTTATAGATTAGGTCTTGAGCATTCATATACAAAATTTATTTCCTATATATATATATATATATATATATATATATATCATTATTCTAGACCAGTTCAGAAAAGGGGGCCTTAAATCTATCCTCACCCCATCTCCAAAAAAACCCCTGATAAAATCTCCAAATCTGATCCCTAAAATCTCCTACTAACTTGGACAAGGAATTGCTAGTGGATTTTAAATCTGTTGAGAAACTTATCATCTTTGGTATATTGTGCTAAAGGGAAAAAATTTCCCTTACTCAATCACCTAAAAAAAGAAAATAAAAACATACTTTGTCTTTTAAAGAGTTATATGTTTAGCAATGATTAAACTCTTGTCATTTATTTGCATCTCCAACTGTAAATGTCGTATAAGTTATAAGCTATTTGGTAAAAATTCTTAATAATTAAGTTACATTTAAAAACACACACACACACACACACACACATTTAATTCTCTATTTGGTAAACTTAATATTGAAATAAGGATGACATAAAATGATATTTATAGATATTTATGTAATTTAATAAATTTTACTTTTAAAAATTTATTTAATGTAAGTGATAATAAATTGCAAGAATATTTAAACTTTTATAAAAGTATCAAATCATATCATTTAAAATGAAAAATTAAGTGAAAATAACAAGGTAAGTTTTAGTTGACAAGTATTGAATCACAAATAAATTGTGATCAACAAATTCATGATTTGAAATAATGGTAGATTTTTCTCTAGATTTATCGAAAGATTAACAAAAAATGACAACAATAAATTGACATACATACCTAGAGGTGAGAATCAGAAAAGATTAGGTTGGATTCAAGTTGGATCATACGATGATCAAGTCATTTTGGTTTCAGATAAACTCGAATCATTTTAAGAGGTGGAGTTAGACTTGATTCAAATAACTTCATAATTAGATAATCAAATATCTTTTTATTATACCGATTTAGATCAAATTGAGAATGGATATACTCAAATTTTAATAAAGTTAGGTTTATATGTGGGTGAGATTTGAATGAATTCGAATTTTTTTAATTTTTGGGTAAAGTTTGAATCAAATTTGGTCATTTCGAATTTGGGTTATGTTCATACCATTTTTTCCCATTTCAATATACATAGGTCTAATTATTTCAATCTTGTTAATTTTAGTTTATTTTATTCTTTAAGTTTGATTGTATTTGACTCAAACTATAAAAAAAATATCAATATTTTATCTTTGAAAGTGTTGTGAATTTGTGATTGGCATTTTAAATTTAAAATTCCTTTTTTTTTAATTATTTAATTTTCTATTTTAAGTTATAAATTGTAATGCAAACACTTTATAAACATGATTATATCAAATTCAAGTATTATTTTAATTTTATGTTGTATTCATATCTCATGTAATCCTTGCATAAGATGTACTTATATTGACCATTGATAAAAAGACTCATGGCATCATATAATAATATTAATAATAGAAATAGTATAAAATTGATGATGATGATGATGATAACAACACTAACAATTACAATAATAGTTATTAAATGCATGGTAATCGTAATAGAATAATAGTAATAATAATAAAAATCATAATAATAATAACACATTAATTATTATTAATCTTTACTACATCATATCAGATCTAATAATGATATTTTAGGATGTTATCCATTCCAAAATATATATATTGCTTTAACTTAGGTTGGTGATTGTTTTATTACTATTGAATAGGGAAAATCATGGTTAAGGTGTATAACCTCATCTTAGTCCACTAATATTTAGTTGAGGATAGGGCACTATTTGTTATGTATTGAGTACATTTCTCTATGAGCCTTTTTCTTAAAGTAATGTTAATACAAAGTATGTTACTCTTGATGCATAAATCTTATTAGTGCTTATTCTTTTCAGCATATATCTAAATTTAATAAAAATATTTATAATACTAATAGAAAAATTCTAAATATGATATTGGTCACAATAAACTAGTAATAATAACTTATGAAAAAAAATTATTTAACTTTAAATCACATCTCATTAGCAAACTTAATTTGATACGAAGTCCTTAGATTTTTTTTATACGTATTATTTCTTTGATAGTAAAGTTGGCAATGTGAGCTACAACTTTATAGTTTTCCTACTATTTTAAATCATCTCAATATATCTAGTGAATTATGTATACATTTTTATCATTTACTCATAAATAGAAGAAGCAAATAAAATAAAATAAAATAAAATAAATAATTTTATTAAAAATTTCTCGTCAAATCTTTTTGGTTTTATAGTTTCGGGTTATGCTAATTTTTAGATAAGTATCAAATTTGGTTGAGTCTATATCAAATTTATAAATTTTTTGGATTACATCAAGTATTATTCAAATGTCAAATTGAATCAAATAGGTTTCATATTTATAACTACTAGGGTCATATCGAATGTTAGTTAGATATAGAATCGAGTTAGATAGGTTTCAAATTCTTAAGGTTTTTGAATTATTTCAATTACATTTTTCAATGAATTAAATCTGTTTCTATTGATTATCTTGAATCGAGTTAATTGTTAGGAACTCTATATATACACTTGATGCTAATTTAAAGGCATGTAATATATACATACATTTGATGATGACACGTCAAATCATTATTAGGTAAATAAAGGAATTTGAATACATAATATCACACACTCGAAAAAATTTAGATGACAAAAAAATCATACAGGTTGGGATTGATTCAAGTCAATTTACATCGGGTTAAAATGGGGTTTGCTATGAAATTAGGTTGGGTGTCCCTCACGTTTGAGTCCAATTTGGGTAATAGTGATTTAGATCAAGTCCACATTGAGTCAGGTCATTTTAGGTTAGAAGAATATCATATTAGGTTTTAACATTATAGGTTTAAGGACTTGAAAATTGTGTTTAACAGAGTTAAGCGCGAAAGCTAAAGCAATAAAAATGAAGGGTGTTACCAGCACACTTGGTACATGTTAGGTTTCCTCTACCACTGATACCAACTGCTAAGGCTAAAATTATTATTTTGCTTACAATTAATAACACGATTAAAAGAAAAAAAATAGAAAAGACAATAGATAAGTATTTTAATAATTAAAAACACAATCAATGATTTACAAAACTCAAAAGAGAGAAAGATAAGAAGACACAATCATCCAAATACAACTAAAATTAGATATACCAAAAGACACTAGATAATCCTAGGCTCTCAAACCCAAACTACCAACTTTCAAATGAACTCAAAAGCTAACCTACTAAGACCACTATCTATTGAATAGGTAGGGGCCACAAAAGGAACCCTTTAGTACAATAGTACTAAGCAACCCTTCATACTAAACCAAAATGAAAATCCAGTATGGAACACATACAAGGTATCACAATATCACATGGTATAAAATATTGAAATGTACATGCATTAGTTAAAATATGACAATAATTCATATACCCACATACCATCAAAGTCATATACTATTTACACTCATTCATCTAGAATTAACGGATATTACCAACTAAAAATCCAAGAGATGTTATTTGGAGTATAATTAGAAACAATATCAAATCAAAACTAAGATAATAACAACATAACACATACCTCATTATCAATACCAATTGATCTCATAACATAGCTAGGCTCACAAGCACAAATCAATAACAAGTCATCCCATCACAGGTTGGCACAGAGGCATCCACCAAATCATAGGTAGGTACAAAGGATGCTACCAAACCAATCTAATAATTATTTAAATTTGATAAAAAAATAATTTTAATTTTATTTGCATTGAGTTCAGAGACCCCACTATTCTTAAACTGGTGGAATGGTCTAGAGTACCTATGAGGAACAACACACCTCAACTACTATTATCTTCTGGTGGAACAGACCCAGCACCTCTTAGGGTAAAATGAGCTTGAGCCATTATTCTTAAACCAGTGAAACAATCTAAAATACCTATTAGGAACAACACACCTGTACTATTATTATTATCTAGTGGAATGTATCCAACACCTCAGTCCTGATTCATATAATCTTTGACTTTAAATGATTAATGTCTTATCCATTAGTTACTTCTCTCAAATCAAACTCTTATTCATGTTGTGATGTGTGTGTGAGGATGGGATTCTCAAATTGATGAGAAAATGGCTCAATTGTGTTGATAATAATTAGAAAATGGCTCGATAATGATGGATAGATGGTAAGAACATTCAAATAGGCTGTGTTAAAGATGAATAGGTTTCAAACCTAAGTGATGATGATTTGGTGATGGATGATGATTTGGTGATGGTAGATGAGGGATGATAATGGTTCGAATGTGTTGTGTTAATTGAGATGTGTATTCAACAATGGTGTGTTGATGATGATGAGCTTAGAATGTTAGGGTTTGGATGGAGGATGATTTCATGGTTTAGAGTTAGGGTTAGGGTTTAGCTTTAAATGAAGGGTTAAGGTTTTGTTTGGTTCAGATGGAAGGTTTTAGGGTTTCGAATGGTGGTTTAGGGTTTTGAATATGGAAACAAAATAAGGGCTTCAATTAAATTCGAATTAGAGTGATGTGTGGATGATTATAATGACTAGAAAAATATAGATTATGGAAATTATAAGGATATAACTTAATATCTAATTCACACAAACAAAAAGATTAAGAGTTTCAAGAGTAATAGTTTACACAGATTCGATTAAACTTGAGCTGAACTCACACAGTATTCAAATTGAATTTCACTTCAAATACTTCATCAATTCGTGTCCATAATTGTGCCTTTCAATGGATCATATAGCCAACCTACCATTTAGCTAAAAAGCATAATTCAAAAATATTCCAAGCTAAAAGATATTATGCTAACTTTATACAACTTTATGCTAACTTTATGCTATATCTAATATCCAACCCTACTACTTAATTAATTATATAAATTATTAATTTTACTTGACCAAGCTACATATAATCACCCCATGCATGTGATCATTCATTCCATTCATGCCATGCACATCCACGTAGATAGTTAGTATCTTGTTTGGTATATTTCTAGCAACGTAACCATCTATTTATCTTTAAATTTGTAGTAAATCTTTTCTCAATGAAGAAAAAATTGGTTCCATAATTATGAAAGCCAATTTTTGAGTGTTTTCTCCTGTATCATGTTGAGTATAGGGCCCCTCTAGTCTTAATTTGGTGAAATAGACTAAAGTACCTCTTAGAGACAAAACACCTGAGCTACTATTATCATCCAATGAAATGGACCCAACACCTTTTAGGAAAAAATACTCCTAAACCACTGTGCTTAAACTAGTGGAATGGTCTGAGACACCTCTTAGGGACAACACTCCTAAGCCACTATTATCGTCCAGTAGAATGGACCCAACTCATGTTATCTTTCACTTTAGAAGATTAGTATCTTATTTAGTGTTGTTAGTAAGCGGTCATCTTATAAGTATCATTCAATTTTCTAGCCTCAAAAATTTTTAAACACATAACCTAACCACATAATTATCAAGGTCATCCTGGGCTTAATATTTCACATCTGGCGTATTAGGCCAAAAATGACCAAAATAATCTCTAGGTAAAAATTGTTACATTAACATCCTCTTTAATTACAAAATCTATTTATTTATATTTTTTTCATGTAAAGGATAGAACATAATAATTAAAATAATTTATCATGTAGTTAAATTATCTGATAATCCAAATGACCAATTTTCCCTTATTCAAAATTTTGCATATAAACCTCTAACATGCACATCTAATACATCCATAATCATATAGTATCATGCTTAACAACATATTATACATGTTTTACGTGGTAAAAATCATAGTATACATAAAATGGCCAAAGTTCCCCTAGGGCACATATCCATGATTATTATACCATAAATTTATTTAACATGTTGATCCTATCATTTTCCCTTGTCAATGTCATTCATTATCATGAAAATCATTTTGCCATACTTTTTTACCCGAAATATTTTACATATAATAACATGTTTTTTTACTAATTTTTAGAATACAATAAATAACATATAATTATGACATAATGAATCATACGTAACATATTACATACACAAACATCTTAATGTGATATCATACAATGTGTGATATTTTAGGAGAGTATAAAAGTGAAATACCCTAGAACTATTTATTTTGAGATATATTATTAAATAAGGATTTATTGGAAAATTAATTTAATTTATTATTTTATTTGGAATAAGAGGGATTTATTTAGGGCAAATTAATAGGAACTTATGAATATTTTTATAAAGGAAAAACTAGACTTTTTGTTAATTAAAAAGGAATTTAGGAAAAATAATTTAAAAACCCTAAATTAGCCTAAAAAGAAAATTTAATATTATTTTAAATAAATGTTTTATTTTAGATACCTAAATTATTCAAATTAATTTATTTAAATCCAAAACCTTAAATTTTCCTTTCCCTCTTTTCCTTTTTCTTTTTCTTTCTTTCTTTTTTTTTCTCCCGCCGGTTGGACCTGACGCGGCCCGACCCACCTCTCCTTCTCCTTCCTCCGTGGCCCAGCACCATTGCCTCCTTTATGCGGCATCCCAATGCTGCGTTTTTACTCATTTCCGCATGAGACGTTGCATCTCATTTAATGAAAAAATTAACCGGCGCTAACCAGCCCGGTTCTCTCCCTTTTCTTTTCTTTCTTGGCCAACCGGTTCACCCCCCCTCTGTCCTTCTTCCTCCCTTCTCCTCCGTCGATGCAGCCTGCAACTTCCGCCTCCCAAAAATGGCGGCGCTGGCCACGAGGACTTTAACCGGCCGATTCGCCCCTCTTTTTCTTCCTCTTGACTCGCACATTAGCTTGGCATGATCGATTATCCTCAACTCTCACTCGTTCCCTCTCTTTTGCTTCGCAAAATTTGGACCTCGACCCAAACAATCGCCGACCAATTTCTGCCACCGGCCACCCAAACCCTAGCACCCAATACCATACTGCCGACCCCCAAAACCTTAATAACCCATCTAAACGCTATAAATATCCTAGTTGTGGATGTTTTTGAAGCTTCTTCTTTCCCGAAACCCTAAGTGAGAATCGCCTGCCACTACGACTTCAAACGCATCTTCCGCTGCCGATAGCCAACCTCAGCGCCACTGCTGCATTCCAAATTCTTCCTTGCAATTCCCTCTAGCTAACTAAACCCTTCACATCCTTCGATTCTTCTTGCATGAGCTGCCATAGCTGTGCAAAATCTCTTGCCCATCTCGCAAAAATTTGTACCCCGCAATCTTTAAGCCGCCATCCGCTATTACTGCCGCCACTTCTATTGCCCCCTACACCACCCAAAAACTCCCTATAATTCTCCTCCACTGAACCATAACTTTATTTTCTCTTTTCCCCTCCTCCTTCCCTCTTTTTCTTCATCTTTTGCCCTCTTAGACTCTTTTTTCGGCCACTGCCGTGCACCACCGCTGGTGCCGCTCATCCCTGCCGACTCAAGGTGAAACCTTAGATCTTCTTAGACCTTCCTTTATATTTATTTACAGTTATTCTGTTTTTGTTCAAATTTTTATGGTTATTTAATTATTATTATTATTATTATTATTATTATTATTATTATTATTATTATTAGATGGAATATTAATGCTAAATTTTCTTTATAGGGTATAGAGTAGGAATAAAATAATTAGGGTTATTAGTTTTGAAGTTTAGGTATTATTTGAATTATTATATATTTTATTATCATTCTCATTATTATTATTATTATTATTATTATTAGTATAATTATTTTTATTATTATCTTTAATTATTCTAAAAGGGCAAAGACCTTATTATTTTGTTATCATTCACACCTATGCTTTAAAGTATTATTACTACTATTTTTATTAATAATATTATTATTATTATTATTATATTTATTATTCTAATATTATTATAATAAATATATGTTATTAATATTATTGAATGGTATTTTATTACTTAGGGGTAGGGTCGAAACCCACCTTGTAAATTTTAAGGCTTTGCTTATTATTATTATTAAGATTTCTATTAATACTACTATTATTAGTAAGAGTTTGGTATTATTATTATTATTATTATTATTATTATTATTATTATTATTACCTTTACTAACTTTATTTTGGTGAAGGATAGAAACCCTTATATAACCTTTTTACCTTAAACTACAATAGTATTATATGAGTATTTTAGTAGTATGGGGCGTAGTTAATTAAGAACTAAGACTTAGGATAAGTTAGAAGCTAATAGTATTTTCGGAGGGAAGCTAATTATATTATTTTCCCCCATAATAGGTGAGCCTAGTCAAAGCCCTCAGGTGGAATAGGAGCATGCACCAAGACCGGTGACCTATTAGGTAAGGGTGTTACTAAGGCCATTTGTGTGTTTATATCCATTATGTGCTTCATATGCCATGTATTCTATGTTATCATTATTAATTATGTCATATATGATATGATGTAGAGTTCACATATGATCTTGGGTTGTTATATGGCATGTGTTTTATTTATATGTGATAATATGGGATGTAGCCTTAAGACATGCATGTTAGGGTTCGCATGATATTATTAATATTGCATGGTGTTAGAGTTTCCCGTGATGATATTAATGTTGCATGGCAATATTAAGGTTGCATGGAAGTGTGGTACGTTGCATGGCAATATTAGGGTTGCATGGAAGTGTGGTACATTGCATGGCAATATTAGGGTTGCATAGAAGTGTGGTATGTTGCATGGGAGTTAGGGTTTGCATGGAAGGGTGGCTTACGTGGAGCTATGGTTTGCATGGGAGTCAGGGTTGCATAGAAGTGTGGTTTACGTGGAGCTAGGGTTTGCATGGGAGCTAGGGTTTGCATGGAGTTAGTCATGCGTGTCCAGGGTGAAAATTTTGAATAAGAAACTTAAGACACTAATCATTTAAAGTGAAAGATTATTAAGCCGGGTCTAGCCGATCCATCGGTTAGGAATAGTGGTTAGGTTTTTTACCCTATAAGTGATCGATCCACCGGCAAATAATAGTGGTGTGGACTTCGTCCCGCAAGTGACCGGCCCACCGGCAATAATAGTGGGGTGACTCGACCTCAATAAGCATAAACCAGAATTACTAAGGCATTTAAAAGATACTAATTACTTATAGTGGAACACCATGTGAGCAGGAACCAGCCAATCCATCGGTAAGGAATAGTGGTGTAGACTATTGTTCTACAAGTGACCGATCCATCGGCGAATAATAGTGGTGTGGACTTTGTCCCGCAAATGACCGGCCCACCGGCTAAAATAGTGGGGTGTTCCTGTACTTACATGGATTTGATAAAATGCATGGTGTATATCGACTTCCAATAAAAGATTAATTAAACAATTAATCTGAACTATGATTGGGCCTTTATGTATCTACCCGAATGATTGTTCGTTATTATGTTATCATGTTGGTCTTTATGTTCTTTTATTCTTATACATGGTTTATGTTATTTTATGTGTTGGCCTTAGTGCTCGGTTACCTTACTCAGTACGTAACGTACTGATCACCCGTTTCATGGGTGATGCTCATTCCCATGAGTAAAAGACCCATCTGACTTGCTGTAGGTAGGAGATGTTTATTTTGACGTGATTGATGTATATGGGACATCGAATGGGACTGAGTGATGATTGGGCCGAATAAGTTTTGGAGTGGCGTGGTTGGTTTTCCATTGAGATTTATTCCCAGTTTCTTTTAATTATGTTGAACACTTCATAAACAATTTTATGATTGTAGTTATTTCTTTTCCCTGAAAAACTACCCTCGTATTTAGAATTGAATAAAGACTTATGTGTATCTAATCTCCGTATTTATGAATTTGAACTATTATTAATATTATGAGTTGTTTTCTTAGCCTTAGCACTTAGTATTGGAACAGTAGGAGTAAATCGGTCTAGTACTAATTGTGGCGGTAACATCCCCAGAATTTACAGTTTTAAATTATAAGTATGGTTTTAAAAAAAAATTGTGTAAATTTGGGGGTGTTACAAAAAGTTACCAAAATTCTAGATAAAATATAAAATAATAGTATCCTACTAAATATTAGAAGTTTTTGC
Organism: Tamarix chinensis; assembly: GCA_030549775.1. NCBI lineage: Eukaryota > Viridiplantae > Streptophyta > Magnoliopsida > Caryophyllales > Tamaricaceae > Tamarix > Tamarix chinensis. Next base: position 12,854,141 of record CM060173.1, on the reverse strand, counting down.
TGATCAACTTTTATTCCTAAAAGCAATGCCAAAATTACCAAATTAATATTCAACTAATAAAATAATAGTTATAATAATAAAATATTTATTTTCAAAAATTATCAAGATACCCTTATATTTAAAAAATAGGACACAAAATTTTAACCAAAAACTCACTCATGCTATATGTGTAGTATGAGCCATGCACACGAAGAAGGGGGCGCTAGGTACAAGGATATTTGGTATTGGTCAAGGAGGAAGGGTGAGGCAAGGGTGGTGGAAATGGTGGTGACGATTGGTGTAGTTGGTGGTCGACAGTGGAAGGTGGTAGTGGTGGCGTCAGAGTATAGTGGTGAGTGTAGGAAAAAGAGGAGGGTTACAACAGGGGAAGGAGATGATGGGTGGATGGTGGTGATGGATCGAGGTGGAGGTGATAGTGTGATCAAGGTTGTGGGATAGGGTGGCACAAGGGATAGAGCTATTGTGAAGATGGCGGCCGAAAGTGGTGGCAGTAGTGGAGAGGATTGAAGGTGGGTGATTAGTTATAGTGGGAAGCAACGAAAGGGTGGGGGTACAACAAAATAAATTATCATTTTCCTAGGGAGATGCCATGGGTAAAGGTGTTGAATGGATGGGGTAGAGAAGAAAAACAATTACCACAGGGAAGTAGAAGAAGAAAAATAAGGGTGATAGGGGAGAAAGAAGAGAAGAAGAAAAAGGGGATGGATAGGGTGGTGTTAGGTTTTCGTAGGTAGGGAGGTGGATGGTGGTTGACTGTGTTGCTGGTGTAAGGGTGAAGCACGGGCATTGGTGCATAGGTCGAGAGTAATGAAGGCGTACGGGTGAGCTACACAAGGATTACATGGGTAAGAAAATGAAGGCACACAATTGTGCACTAGGTCGTGTGTTGGCTTTCTGAGTGCACTATGAGATGCACCTAGTTGGGGCATGTGAGGTTCGCACAACCATGCATCTCAATGAAAATGAAACAAAGTACATGGGGAAGGAGGAAAAAGCGACCATGAGGGGCAGAGATGGTCGGAGACAATGAAAGGGATTGATGAGGGTTGAGGTGGTTATTTTACCATGAAAATAGAGGTGCTTGGTGTTGGTGTGTGGATGGTGATGATGGTTCAATGGTGGTTGAGCAGAGTAGGAAGAAATAAAAGGAAGAAGGAGGTGGTCGAGTGGTTGTGCTCGACAAAAAATAGGGTAATATATGAGATAAGGAGAGATCGGAGAGGGAATGTGTGTGTGTGTGTGTGTGTGTGTAATACCCTAAACTTCTTTTAGGAATAAAGAATAAAATAATTATTTATCAAATAAAACTAAAATATATGTACCCTTTGTAATAATAAATAATAATAATTATTATTTGGAAGTTATTTTAACTAACTAACCTAAAATAATTTATAAACAAATTATGGTAATTTCTAAATTAATTTAAATTATTATTATTATTATTATTATTATTATTATTATTATTATTATTATTATTATTATTATTATTATTACCCATATATTCTCAAAAATCCAAAACACCCTATCATCCCTCTTTTCTTTTTTCTTTTTTTTTGCTTTCCTCTTTTTTCTTTTCCTTTTTCTCTCTTTTCTTTCTTTCTATCTTCTCTTCCTTTATTTTTTTTTCTTTCCATTCCAACTAACTGGGTTGCAACCCAATAGGCCTAGCATGCACTGGCTTGTCTCCCCACCCATTTTTATCCTTCTCTTCATTTTCTCCCTAACTAACCCAAACTTCTTTATTTTTTTTCTTTCATCGGGCAGTGGCCCAAATGTGTGCTTGTGCCCCCTCCCATTCTTCCATTTATCTCCCTCTCTTTTTTTCTCTCTTCCTTTTCTACCCTCATCCCAACCTCTCTCACTCCTTCATAAATCCCTTCCTCATTGCCATTTTTGCAGTTTTCCCCCACCTGCTCCCTTCTTCCTTTCCTCTTTTGACCATGCATAGTGTGTAGCTGGCACACCCTCTACACGGTTCCCCCACACATCCTTCTCCCCTACCCTACACCCTACCACCTACAATTTCTCCCCCTGGGTAGGTTATACTACCTTGCCACCATCGGCCGACAACCACCTACCCTCCCCTCTTTATCCTCTTCCTTCCTTTATCTTCACCCCAGATCCCTATGCCTATAAAATCCCTCCCATGCTGACATTTATTCCTTCTTTTCCTACTTGACCTACTCTACATCTCCTTTACCTTACCTCGATATGCCTATAAAACCCTGTCCCTTCATTTCCCTTCTTTTTCTCTCCTTAGCCATGTAAAGTGGGTAGCTCAAGCTACCCTTTTACACCACTGCAACACCATTAAAGCCACCTCGCACCACCACCCCCACCATCCGCACCTCCTTCTCCACCCTCTTCCTACACAAGAGGATCTTCCTTGGCACAATACCTCCTTCACCGCCCCTTCTTCTCCTCCCTTTCTCCCCTCTCTTCCTCATTTCCTCTCAAGCGCCACCACTAGCACCGCCAACACCACTGCTGTAAGACCACCACCTCCAACACCCCAAAATCTCCTTCCTTGTATCACCACTACCGCCACCACTACCACCCTCACTTACCCTGGTCTATTCTAGCCACACCTTCCCCTACTTACTTATTTTGAGCATTTTATCTTAATATCCATTATTATTAACATTATTAATATTATTATTATTATTATTATTTTGGTTAAGAAAAAAGGAAAAAAGGGAAAAGGGGTAAGAAAGGAATAAAATAGCTAAGTGGGTGTTCTCATTCTAGGTACCAAATGAATAATCCCCTATGAGGAGGTGTATGATCTCTTTGCTTTAAGACTGGAGACAACTAGGTAAGGATATGGTTACATCAGGGTTATGCTTATGTATCTTAGTTGTGGAATAAGTGTACTTGTGTGCAATGTTTATATATGTACATGTGATCTAAGTGTGTGTTGTGCAGCTTGGCTTGCAAGGAACTAATGTAATGATATGTGTGACTCTCATTATTTGTTTTGTATATGGTTGTTAATTCTTGTCATAGTTTGATGTAAGTGTTATGTATGGTTGATGTAAGTCTTGTGTATGGTTGAAAAATAATATATTTATGCCAAGGAGTCTTAGGTGGGACTTGGGTGGCCACAACAACTGAAATAAAAATAATGAGGGGTAGAGTAAGTAAAATGTTATATGGTGAGTGTTCTAACTACCCCTTGGAATAATATGGAGAAATAAAAGGGGGTATTGATGATAAGAGGGGTTAGGCTAAAAACTTTGCATGGAGAGTGTGAGCTTTGCATATGGGAAAGATCAACTTGGTGGGGCCTTGTTTGGAGGTTGACCATGGGGATGAGAGTGTGTTATGGATAGTTAGTTGACTTTGGGGATTTTTGATACGTGGGAAGATGGGAGAGTGTATGGGGGCACAAATTAGGGTTTTGGGGGTCAATCCTAAGGATAGGGTGGGAGAAGTTGAGGGAGTTTGGTTGTACACTGGAGTTATGATGAGGGGAATACCACATGGAGGGCATAGGTAGAGTTAATGGAGGGTAGAGCTGTGTAAGAAAGGGGTAAAAAAATAAAGGGGATATTAGGGCTTTTGAGGGTCTCCATTTAGAAGGTCATTATCACATATGGGAGTTGAGGAAGTTGGGTTACAAGATTTTAGAGTAGGGGTGAGTATGATGGCAGGTATTGTAATCGTGGAAGCTTAGGGCTATGTTGGAAGAGGAGGAGAGGCTAGTCCCACGTAGGTCATATTAGGGTTTTGAGGGGAAAACTCTAATGGGAGATGGTGATCATAATTTTGGGAAAATGAGAGTGGGCCATGACCTATGAGTATGGGGTTTCTAAGCACACACTTAGGTTGATGGGTAATGTTGGAGATTTTAGGGATCATTTGAGGGTGTGGATATCCTAGGTTAAGGGATTAGGGATTCCATGAGGTCAGGTTTGGTCAGGGTTGTAGTAGGTTAGAGTCTTACCTGGGTTGTGCATGGATGGGTGTATGTTATCTGACAAATAAGACGTTAATCACTTGAAGTGGAAGATCATTGAGCCAAACCCAGATATAAGATATTTACCGGTCTACTAGTTATAATAGTATTCGGGTGCATTTTGTCTTAGATTGTAGTATATTCCCGTTCCACCGGTTATAATAATGATTAGGTACATTTAGCCTTGGAATTTCTAGTACCGGCCCACCAGTTATAATAGTGGGGGCCCTGAGTTCAATAAATGAAACCCTTAGATGATATTAATTTATGAAGAAGACACTAATCACTTACAGTGGAACACCACGTGGGTCGGGATAGTGTGTAGTATATTTACCAATCCACCGATTATAATACTAGTTAGGGGTATTCTTTCCTAGAGTGTAGTACATTTATCGGTCCACTAGTTATAATAGTGGTCAGGTACATTTTTACCTCGGATAGTATTAGGTTTACAGGTCCACCGGTCACAATAGTGGCCAAAAGCATTCTACCCTAGATGATGTAGTTAATGCTCCATCGGTCATAATAGTGGGGTCTCCGAACCCATGTGGATGTAAATTCGAGAGATATGTAAATACTATACTAATGGCTTTAAACTCTAATAGGGGTAAATAATCAAATATAATCTATTTTGTGCATTATATATGTATCATGTACTGCTATGCTCTAACTTAATTATATTATTACCTTATTCGGTATGTAGCGTACTGATCACCCCTATTATAGTTATTGCTCATTCTCACAAGTAGCGGGCCATCCTAAGTCTCTGTAGGTAGGTGATGAGGCCTTAGAGGACTTTACTGCATATGTTGACCTGGTCGAGGTAGAGTGATGACATGGTATTCCGAGTTAGGGGGAGAGAGAGTGTATCTCAGACTATTTCTCTCTAGTACTTACTATTTTCTCCTAGCAGTGGGACCCTATTATGTATTTTCATTTCTCTTTTGTATTGACACTTGACTTACTCATGTTCTAGTATTGCCCATATTTCAATGTTTAACTCTTTTAAGTTTTAATCTTTTTCTGTTATGGTATTATATTTGTGTTGTTCTTTTAGCCTTGTGGTGTGTGATTTTAGAAACAAACAAAAATTTTCAATTGTGATTTTTGGAGATATTATAGTGAGTGTATGTGTGTGTGTATATGTGCACACGCATGAATGGTGGCATGCAAGAGGAAGAAGAAATGTATGGGAAAAGGTAGGGCGTGTCATGGTGCAATGTGATTGGGCATGATAGGGGCATGGATTGATGGCAAAATTTTCGACATAACATATTAGATGGGATTGAGGGAGATGATGGTTGAGTCATTAATGTGTTGCAGAAGTTATAAGAAATACACGCGAGGTGGGGGAAAGGAGAAGAAAAAGAAGTCGGTGGAAGAAGGAGAAATGAAAAGGAAAAGGAAAAAGAAAAGAAAAAGGAAAAGGGTGAGTTCTTAAGGGTTATATTAGATTAAGTTTGTGATTAGCAAAATTAGGTAAGATTTGAAATATATAAATCAACCGGGATTAAGGTTAAGTTAAGAAATATAAATTTTTCAGGTAAAAGATTAAGATTAGGTTAAGATTTTGAAATTAATGAATTAGGAGAAGGCTAAAATATAAATTTCTCAAAGAATTGGGTTAAGGTATTAATTATTCAAGATTAGATTAAGGTAAAATTCAGGGTATTATAGGTTTCAAGTTTAAAACATTTGATTTTTTTTTAGTTTGGGTTTGATTTAGCTCTACAAACTTCAAGTCAAATAAGGTTTGGGTCGAGTTAATTTAGGTTTACAAACTCAGTTCAAAATTTATATTGACATTGAGTGTTTTTAATTAAATATAATGAATACATTAAACGTTGTGATTTATTATTATGGTTAAGCTTATTATAGTATTTGTTATTATAATATATGTAATGATATAGCTAATTGTTAACATAAAATATTTAATAATAATAATAATAATAATAATAAATTAGTAGTAGTATTATAGATATTTTTATAAGGAAAATTATAAATAATATCATATACATAATTATAAAGATTGTTATGAATGTTATAATAATTATAATTATCATGTTTATTATAATAATTATTTTTATTATTATAATTAATTATTATTATTATTATTATTGTTATATATACTAATATAAATTTTATTATTATAATTATAATGATGTATATTATAATTATTATATTTAAAATAATAATTTTTATAATAATAATAATAATTAATATGATATAATTTGATCTTTACTAATATGATATATAAAATAAAGTGAGGAGAATAAAGGCTTACTAATTTTATTTCATTTGTTGTTATATGGGTTACATATTATTATTTTTACATAAAAATTTATTAAAAAATATTTTATTGATGTTCAAGGAACAATTTATATGAGATAAAATATTGCATTTGTTGATCGAATTTAACTTTAGTTTAGATCAAGTTTGAAATTATATCCAAATATTGGTTAGATTTAAATTGGGCAGGGTCGGCCCTGAGTATAGCAATACTAGGCCTTGACTTAGGGCTCCCAAATAATATAGGCCCCAAATCTATATATATATATATATAAGGACATCTAATATAAAAACAAAAATCGAAGCTAGCATAAGTGGTTAGATAATAAGAATAAGGAAGCTTTATTGAAGAAGGTCAAATATGTTTGATTTCTTTTTCAAGTAAAATTTTTATACAAGTATAAAATAGGAAGTCATAATATTTTTTTAAGCTTAGACCCTATGACTGTCAAGACCGACCTTGAAATCAAGTCATATTAAGTTTGATAAGTTTAGATCGAATCAATATTAAATTTCTGACCGAACATGGATCGAGTATTTCAGTTTGGATCATTTGCTTATAGGTTATTATCGTATTGATTAAATTCAAATTAATTTTAGATTGATTCAAGTTGTTTTTAATTTTAAGTTAAAATAAAATTTAACGTTTTAAATCTAAATTAATTTACGTATCAAATTCCTCGGATCGAAATATTTGAATCGGAAGAGCTTGGCCAGATGTCCATGAACTCATATCAAGATTTTTATGGCATATTTTGATTTGTTTGCCGAATGCTTACTTTCCCTCCTTGAATGACATAATAATCATACGTACTCAATGTAGTCACTCGCGCGAAAAGATTAGGACCAGTCATCTTCGTCTGCCAAAGTAAATGATAATCTAGCTGGTATACTAGTATTTGTCTTTTGATGGCCGCCCCACTTCCCCTTTTGTTATTCCAATTTAATTAGGCTTGTGGATTTCTACATCTATATATGCGAACTATCATTTTCATGACATTGACATTAGATGCCTAATATTTATTATCTGGTTGGCAATATAGATCAGTATATGATTTTAATATATAAAGTATGACATCCCCACCTTCGACGGAAATTGGCAATGACGTGTAATTTCTCGTCCCGTTCATATTATTTATTGTTTAAAAAAATTTTTGGTATTAAAATTTATATAAAAAAATATCTAATTACTTTTTTATTTTGTTAATATTTTATATTAATTAAGATAGATAGTAATTTTAGATTTTATTTTATTTTATTTTCTTAATTTTAATAAATTAATCTATTTTTTAATATATATATATATATATATATATTATTTTCTTCCGTCTTTATTTTTAAAATAATATTTTTTACATTTATTCTGTCTTTATTTCTACGTTTCCGTTTTCCGTCACCATATATCCCTTACACACACTGACACACGTATAAATATATATAGGATATGCCGACACGTTACAGCATAAATAGAAAAGATATACTATTGTATTCGTAGTGACAACTGACAACGATGAAGTATATGAGAATACAAAAATGAAAATGTGTTGGAGAAAACTCTAGTCCGCTGTCAATAAAGTTTTTGGTCAAATGATCACGTATGAAAACAAGGTTGCTCTAATCACCTCAATCTTTCCCCATTTTCCCTTCGAATGAGAAAAAGAGAAGGGGTAATGGTTTGGAAGTTAGGCTTCCTTTTGCAATGGTATTGGCCTTAATTTATTACTATAAAAAAAAGTCTCAACATATTTTCAAAAGCAGCAAAGATTATAGCAAGTCTATTAGTGATTTTTAGTACGGATTTGAGTTTATGTAACATGATTCTATCCGAACCTCTTTCTCAAACCCACTTGAATTGGCTTAATAATAACAAGTTAATTAACTATTTTATCATTTTGGGTTGATTTAAATTTAGTTAATGTTAACTATTTTAATTGTGTAGTTAACTTTCTAACATGACCATTAATTTTTTTTACTTGTCATTCCATAATGATCGACTTTTAAAATATTTTACTAGCATTATTATGTGATTAATGGTATCTAAGCTTGAGTACCATTAGTTATATTTGGTTGATTTCTATCAATTTTATTCTTAATTAAATTGATCAAATTTATGCTACAAAAAACCCAAAGTTGTAGTACCTAATCCATCCATTCACACAACATTTGTAAGAAAAAGCCTTATTACAATAGATAAAAAAACATAATCGATGACGGTTTTCAATCACCGTCATATCAAGCACCATAAAATCCTTCAATAATATTAGTGGCATCATCATTGAATAATATTTCTCTTAACATTCTTCATTAAAAATGTAATGTTAAATGGCAGTAAGGAATGATAAAATATTGTTTACATTGCCATTACAAGTTTTCAACAACAACCTTTTTTTTCAGACCACTATGGTAGTAGGTTATAAGGCGACGATCATTTTTATGTTTCTTGATGTTCATACTTATCTAAGGGTGGTCTTATACCAACAATTTTTTGTTGTAAACTCTAGATTTTTTTATAAATGAAGCTATTATATTTATTCCAACTATTATATATACCTACGGTTAACACATACACAAAATTTAAGGCTTGTAATCTCTTCTTGATTAAAGAAATTACCAATATACACAAGCAACAATGCTTAGTGTATTCAACTTCAGCATTTATATAAGCAAACCTAAAAATCCTAGCTACTAATAATCAACAGAAAAATCTTGTAACAAAAAATTCACTAATTTCTTGCTACACTCTCCCAAAATTGATGTAGAAGAGTAATCTTTATGTTCATACAAGACTTGCAAATTATTTGCATTAATTTTTTTCAATACAAGACAATAGTATGCGATAAAGATCCATTTCTTAGACCCTTTATTCTAGTTTACATATATTAATTGAAGATGATTAGTTAATAAACACATAAATTCATTTTTCCATTGTATTCCAAATAATCTTCATTTGCTTTGTTGATGCATCCATATAAGATATATCATGTTCTTAATTATTTTCCTAACAAAAACCAACAATTACTAGTTTATGGAAAAAGATAAAAAAAATGCAATTGATAAAATGTAATAACTTTTAAGTAATACATATATGCATAAATTATGTAGTCTTTTGTTATATTTCCTTGAAACTTGTCATTTACTCTCTTTATGTATCGAATCAGTTTCGATTACAAATAAAATAAAAAACAAAATCCTTCATTGTGATCATCTCATATGTAAGTGTCATTAGTTTTGTGATTGAAAGAATATATATGGTAAATAAAGGGGAAATATCTTATTCATCTTTAGAACTCTAGCTCTTTTATGGTAATACAATTGACCATTGGTTATCTGTCAATTCTGTAACATAAAATAATCATTTTGCTTGTGATGCATATATAAATAGGTCCTACTTATGAATAATGCTACTAATATTGACTCAGATGAAACTTATATCTTTAGAGGATAGACCCCACTAATGGTAAACCCGCTTGGATAAAAAAAAGAACTCTAAAAGTTGAATAATCCAATTTTCATATATCTGTCATGACCCATAATATGACATATATATATGTGTGTGTGTGTGTGTGTGTGTGTGTGTATGTGTGTGTGTGTGTGTGTGTGTGTGTGTGTGTGTGTGTGTGTGTGTGTGTGTGTGTGTGTGTGTGTATGTATGTATGTATGTATGTATATAAATTTTATCTTTAAAACTAGGAACATAAAATACTTTTAATATCAATTACGCGCTGCTATTTTGCATACCACTTTTATCATCACGAGGCTTTGTAAAGAACATATACCCTTTAATTAAAAAAGACTCATTGCACAAAACTTGAGGTAAATGACCTCTTAATAAACAAAATAATGTGTCAGATGGTGATACAGTATATCATACTTTAGTATCTCCTCCCCAAACCAATGTTTAAATGAAACATTGTATTGGTCTAAAAAAATTTTTTTCTCTCTTTTGGATGGATACAACGAATTCAACATATCCATGTGTCACTTTACATAGGGTTCTACATCATTCGTGTTGTGAAGGATATAAAAATTAGCATTTGCAAGTATGTTAGAATTTTGAACAATGACCACATGACATCATTTACCCATACCTTCATGGATCCTATTTGCTCTCAAAATACCTATGGCATGAGCTTTAGACAAAAAATCACAATTGAATTCAATTGCCTCCTCTACAAGGTACAATTCACTGTACACCCTTAAACTATATTATGATTCCTTATATACCCTTTTTTTCTACTTTATCATACACTCAAAGTGATATATCCAATAAATATGAATTAAGCTACATAATTTGACCTCCCTAACTAAATGAACTTTCAAATGAACCATGATGTTGAAGAATGATCATGGAAAATACATCATAAGCTAATACAATGTAATAACAAGTTATTGTTGCATTGAATCTAATCAATTAGGATCAATAACATTGTTGCACAAATCCTTAAGAAAAAACAATAAAGCATAGAAACAACATTGCTAACTCAATTACACATAATAGAACATATGGAAACCAATAACAAATTTGGAAGGAGAATATAATGATGAAGAGATTTTATTCCCACCAATTTTGATTCTTTAGTGGACACAAGGTTTGACTTGCTTGATGAATACCCATTCAAAAATTTAACTCCATGTAAGCACTAAAAAAAAAATTCTTCTTTTTGGACAATGTATAATAGGCCAAAGGTAGAATTGTTTGGTCTCCTACATCCTCTAGCTATAATTCATTCTTAATACTCATGTAAACCAAACCCTTCATAGCATTGATTCCATCCTTTGTCTTGAAAGGAACATTTAGTAGTGTACCAATAAGACTATCATATATATTATTCTCGATATGCATGACATCAAGGCAATGTTAGATAAATAAAGTTTTCTAATATGGATGAGAGAAGAATATAGACCAATTCTTTGACCCACTTGAAGGATTTAATTTGGCATTCTTCTTACAAAAATCCAAACTATAGTCCTCTACCTTTTCAAACACTTAGTGACCTCCTAAAGACCTAGGAGGTAATGATATGATTTCTTAGACACACCATATTAAACCCTAAACACACACACAAATAGTAAGTAGTGAGTAGGGCTCAATCCCACGAAGACTGTAATCTAATTCATATATTTTTATTATCATATAAATTTTCATGTTTATCAAATCAGGAAAAATAAAAACTAATAATAAAAAGAATAAAAACAAACAACTAACACAATAACTGAAAAATACTAATGGGATAATAGGGATTAGAGGGCATATTTGATATAGGGATCTATACTAATCATCGAATAAAATACTTATGTACTATTTCTAATGTTAACCCAACACCCGCTTCTTAGCATCCCCTTAAGAAAATAAACCAATATCTGCTTATGATTTATAATCTAAATAATTAATAACATAGGATAAGATCTATAGATTTAATTAATGACCTATAATTATAGTCTGCTCAAATAATGTAAATCTAAAAATTTATAAACGTAGATTAAATCAATAACTTATTTGCTACTTATAGATGTATAAGTTAACACTTCTAGATTAACTAGACTATACTATCATCCTATTAGCACTCAATCTAACCAGGTGATTAAGCTAGATAATAAATCATAAATCTTAGATCGGTGATCATTAAACTCGATTTATTATTCTAACAAAAAATGTACATAAAAACTAAGTCTAATTCACATCTCATGATTAATTATCCTATAACCTTCAATTATACTCCTACCTTATACTAATCTAGCCTAGCATATTGATATAACCTAAAAATGAAAAAATCTAAACACAAAAAAATCATAACTTTAATAAATATAGAGAAACAAAAGAATAAAGATTAAATTAAACTACAAAAAATCACAAAATCAATTAATTAAATCAATAAGGAGAATTACATTGATCATAATAAAAATTATGAAGTAAATAAATGAAGAAAGGAAAGAAAGAACTTAGGAGATTGTAGAATTGCATACACTGTTTGATCTATAATCTTTCAGTTATAATAATTAACTAACTAAATCTAATAAAAGAACCCTACTAGTTTAGAAATAATGAAAATGAAGTGGAAACTTTCATGACGGTGTTGTTTGGTGTTCTATTCAACCTATTATGTGTTATATATATAAACAAAAGGTTATACGAATAAGATCCAAAATATGGCAAAAATATGGACTGTATTAGTTTCTACAAGGCATGCATATTTGTTTTTTAACATTATACACGTGAGATGAAATAATGGAGCACGTGGGAGGAGAACCAAGGAAATATGGGTTGTATTCCCATAAATATTGGGCTCCTATATTTCCACTCTATTAGTTTGTCTTGACTTGATTTTTCTTCACCTGAATTCTCTTTTATGGTCTTGTATGATGGTACATCCAAATTTCTGTATTTCCAAAATTGCTTCTCATATTGTGCCTTTTCTCCTTAGTTATTAGCCTAAATTACCTTGATTTTATATATTTCTACAAAAATAGGCTAATAGAGAGAACTCAAGGGAAAAGGGTTAAATTGTTATAACAAATATAAAAATATGGGTCTAGATATGTCAAATAATTATATATAATATGCACCTATCAAATAATGACTCTTTTGAATATCCATTAAAGGCCTTTCATTACCTATAATAATGATGGCTAGTAGACAAAAATCTATGATGTCTAAGATAACCAGTCTTTTAATACATATCAACTTATAAAAGTTTGTCTTCTCCTCACATATAGGATATACATAATGCCCATGACCATTATACCCAAATAGGTTGCTATATGCTAGAAAATCATTTATCATGGAAAAGTGCATCGCTGTCGAGTTAAAATCCTCTTGATGATGTATATAAAATTTACTAACCCCATGATCCCACATAATCTTCAAATCATCAACAAGAGGCATTAAGTAATCATCTAAATTATGTCCCAACTAATGAGACCCAAAAATTATCAAGAACTACACCAAGTACTTACATTTTATGAATAAAGATGGAAAGAGATTATACATTACCATGATCACCAACCATACACTATAGTTCATATACATACTAAAAGGATTCATTCCATCAATAGATAGTGCAAGGTGTAAGTTCCTTGGGTCACAATCAAAGTTAAAGAACTTATGATCAATGACCTTCCACTATGGAGAACCTTCCAGATGTCTAAGTTGATCATTACATATGCTCTTAGTTTCATGCTATGTCAAATTCTATGATTCTTCAAGGTTATTAAATAAATTTTAGAATCTGGGTATAATTGAAAAATACCACTAGACCTTGGATAGAATAATAGCTTTCTTGTATCATGGCACTTGGCATTCAAACTAATAGCTCAATTATGAATTTTTCATTTTGGTGTAAGATGCAATCATTAGGCTATGCATGCTTTTTTTTTCTTCATATTTAGTATCATTAAGCAAAAAACCTTATTTTCCACATAAGTGAAACTAGGAAGAACATTACCCTAACAAATCATTTCTCTCAACAATTCAAGTTACAAGGAAAAAAGTTGTCCCTCTACCCATGACCTGCTTTTAAGTGGTATAATTTTATCACAACCGATAAATTTGTGAAATTCACTCACCCATCATACAAAGGTGTCTCTACATCAACAACTAGGTTATCAAAGATATCAGGAGATCTTTAAAGGTGTCTCCCTTTCTATCTGCCATGTTTTCAAATGGTTCAGCCTCATATGAATCATTATTTTCTTTATTTATCCTATTAACTAATACTCTAATTGTCTCCTCATGATATATCCATCACGTTTTCCCCTTGTCCATGGAATAAATTAGTAGATAATTCTTGATTTAATTCAACATCATTTTCATTGAATGGTAGCACTTAGTGCAAATACACTTTATTCGGTCAACATTTTCAAAATGAATAACAACAAAATTGATAAAATCTCACATAAAATAAGAAGTAATAAAGGCTTAGGAATCCATTTTCTATCCATGTTTATACATTATTCTTTACTCATACCATTTTCTCACATCCATTTTCTATCCATGTTTATACATTATAATCCACATAAAAATCTCAACTAAGCTTAGGAATAATAACCAGTGTAATAAAACATGGATTAAAATAAGAAGCATAAATAAAAATATCTATATCGCTGTATATACTAATTAAGGCTACCCAAATTCACATAAACTATGAATGTGCACATGTATTCCAAATTAAAATAAAATTAAACATTTGTAAAATAAACAAGAGAAGTAAATAAAGAGAATCTTAATTACTCACAACAAATTAGTGAATACCATGATTATCTAACTCACACGATGATAAGTTCAAGCATTTATATCTTGTATTAGAGATATAAATAGGAAGGGATTGGGCCATAAAAAAAATTAAATAGAGATAAGCTCAAAACTTTAATGAGGGTGGAAAAGCAAGATGATGGAATAGCTTAGAAGGAACAATGATAGGAAAATGAGAAGTGAATATCATGATATATATAGGGAATGTTTCCTTAGAGATAGTATGGGAAAAAGAAAAAGCAAATGTGGTGACAAAAATTGACATAAAATAAAATATCAAATTAGTATTTCATATAATATCGTGAAATTTTTTTTTTTAAAAACCCCTCCTTAGTAAGCATATTAAGGCAAACTCTCAAAAAAACTACCATTATGTCTCTAATTTATTTTAGGGGAAGATATATTTATAATTGTAAGCGTTTGCCGTTAAAAATAACTAGTAAAAATATAAATCCTTTAATATTATATAAAAATGAAGGTGAATGGCCAATGTTAAAAATATATCATGATGATTACAAATGAATTAACTATCATTGTTTTAATTTATAAAAATTCATAAATAACCAATCAAAAATATAAAATCCTTTAATATTATAAAAAATGAATTTATTATGGAATTTTGTGGCAACAAAATTGTCATTATTTTTTCAAAAAAAGAAATTAATGTTCAATGATCATAGAACATCGATAAATAATATTTATATTTTTGGGACAAATTGATAAGGAAAGAATCAGTTATGAGAAAAAGGATCCATCCACATTTAATATAGGATTTATTCATTCAAAATAAAAGGCATTTAGTGGAGAAAAAAAGGCTATGTAACAAACAATTGAGGGTATGATGTCTTCAATTTATCTAAAAAAGGGATAAATATGGCACACGACATAAATTTACTTCCCTTATTTATCATGAATATTTTTTCAGTAGAATATGATTGAACAATACATCCAACTTGAACCTAGGTCACATTACTTGGTTAAGTAGAAGATAAAGTGATAATCACTCATTGCAGAAAGTTGGCAAATAAAATGACATATTTGAGGCAAAATGGTAAGCAAGTTATCTGTGTATTCTTTAATAAATGTTTTCTCTTCATCTTTGTCACCTTCTAATGACATCAAAAGAAAAGAAGCACAATAAAACCCCCTTTTATTTTGGGAATATCAATCAAATAACATGACATATTATAATATGATACTAATAAGGAATGAATGGATATGGACCATAAGGTAGTATATTTATATATATATAAATTGGGCATATCTTCTAATAAATAATTTAAGATACGTTCCAACTTCTAACAAAACCACACTTATATAGAAGAAAAAACCCATAAAGAAAATATACGATTACATTTTTAATACAATAGTCGTTAAAACCATACAAAGGTAAATAACCATCATGGCATTGCTTAATTTATTTTAACAAGGTGAATATCCATCATGGTATTCCTTTTTTCCTAGTTACAATATAATATATATATATCATTTGAGACAAATTGATGATGTTGTTATACAGTGAGAATATATGTATTTGTTTTATATATCTATATGCAAGTTGAATATTAGTCTAAGACTCTTTACTAGAACTACAAGTTTCAATTAATGGGACTTTTGATCTCAATTGCAAACTATAATAATCCCATGAGTTGAAATATCATTTTCCAACCTTTAACAAATGATGTTGTATTCTACAACTTCTTTTGTTGGAACTATTAGTACTTTCACCCTCCATACAAGCTATATGTTCAAATGAACAAAACTATAAGTATCAAAACTTAGCCCAAATGGATTTTTCAAAGCAATAACACCCATTTAAGACAAGTTGGTGGATATACTTACATATTTGAGACCAATTGACAAACAAATGGTCTTCATGGAATTTAATATACAAGATATTTATCTTCCTACTCTTCATCCTTGTACAAATGTATAATTGAACAAAATATAACAAACTATTGAAAATGATGTTTAAAATGAGAATGTTGGAGGAATATATAAACAATACTAGTATTTATAATAACAATGAACATGCTCTCTTAGCATTCTAACTTCAAACTTCTATCCATGAAAAATTTTGAAAAGTGTGTTAGAACATATGATGGTGGTTAAAATTTAAAACTACCAACATTCTCTACCTTTTTCTACTAGATTTTATTAAACCGTCATTGATAGCCTATGTACAATTATTAGATTTAGCATTCCAAATACCCCGTTATTGATTATTTCAAGCTATAAGATGAAAAATAAATGACGTGGTTCATCTAAATAATTTTTTTAAACATTTTCTTTTGATCTAGAAATAGTAAAAATTATGGAAATTAAATAAAAATAATGAAAATGAATTAAATAAGCTACACTTGAATATAACTCTACTTGTAACTAAAATATATCTTCATCGATTAAAAAAATTACATTTGGGATAAATTGATGAAAATAATTCTTGTGGAAATTAGTTGAGTATTCGAGAAGCACAACCTTAGGGAGAAACTATTCATTCCTTCTTTTATTAGCTCTACATAAATGGAATCCTATAAGTTGGGAGAGAAAAGGATAGGAAGGTTAAAGTCATGGTTATATTTAGGATAAATTAGCTAAGAACTAATAATGCTATAGAAATAATATCATATTCATACATTGCATATGAATGCAAAAAATAAGATTCCTCTATATCATATTAAAACAAATCCAAATAAAGTTGAGAAATGATGAGAAAATAATGGAATGGAAAATGATGTTTTATTTTCAAAGAAATAGAGGAAGAGGACAAGTGGTATTTATAATCTAATATATGTTATTAATTTTTTGAAATGAAATATAACATTAAACAAGATTAGAACATTTAATTTCCAATAAGAAAAATACCATAATGCTTTTTTTAAAGTTTGTTGTGTTTTTGAGGTTATAAGGGTGATTGTTATTCACAATTGTTTATATATATACTCTAAAGATATGTAATGGTGAATTCAGTATAAACTTGCTATGGTTATGTTATCTTATCTCAAGTCAACAAATTAAAAAAAAATGTTTTGTGTGCATATGACAATGATGTTGAGTTTATTGGATTAGGATTGCCTTTGTAAATCATCAACCCAGTGCTTTTCTATACTAGAATATGTAACAATAACAAGTTGATTTTATTTTTACATTAGAATACTTATGATAAGACTTTTATTTTTTTTATCACTCTTCTAGATATACTATTGAAAGATGGTTTTTATATAATTAGATTAGGATTGCCATAGAATCCTATTGGCATAATGCTTTTCTATACTAATGCAAGTCCTTCTTTGTACAATTCTACTCTCTCGATTTCTTGTGTGCACAAATTCAAATTTTAGTTTCTTTGGTTTTCAATCCATTTTTGTGCAAATTTTAAGATGGTTAACATAGGAGATCCTACTCCACCGATTAGTGCATAGTAAGCTCGGTGAAACATGGCATTAACCCTAAGAGATGGAAACTCTTATCCCTTTACACTATAGAGTTTTTTTTTATTACTTAGGGAATTAGTATTCATGACATCATGGTATTGTTCTTCCCTTTACTCTCTGTTTATCATCAAAATAAATTTTTTGATTGCTACTTATTTTTATATTACTAATCTAACATGAATGATATAGTTTGGAATATGTGCATATAAATCTTAGAGAAAGGTAAAAAATAATGTTTCAAGTTAAAATAAGAAATGATGGTTTTGCATATTCAAGCTAGCTCAGAAAAATTAAGTATGTCACAAACATCACATGTGCTTAAGCTAAGGCAAATTATAGGGTAGTGGAGCTAATTTGAGGCAAACACAATCGTCTCATAAAAAAGAATGCAATTGTGCCAATCACCATGAGTATCTAAAATTATCCAACATGGTTGTGAATGCCCATGTCTCAATTATAGAAGATTACTTGATTTTTTTGTTTCTAACACGACCTATCTATTTTCACCAACATGGTTTTACTACCATTGATTGATATTCAATATATCTTTTTGTTTTCACATGTTTTTTATTTGATTTATGGATTTCCCCAAAGTTTAGAACTAATTTTCATAGCCTATATAAGGCTTTTATTCTTTTATTTATCATCATACATTCAAAATTTTGTCTTGATAATTTCATAGAAACAACTTATAGTTGACATAGACCACAAAACCATCAAATAGTTTTGCAATACTATAACCCTAAAACAATTCACATGTTATTACTCTAGAACATTTTTGAGATCGATAGTTGATCCTACAAGTCATCATACACCCTTTTTAGTCCAATTTATCCTCTTACACACTTCCTATAAAGTATCCTAGGATGTCACCTATCTTTAAACTAATTCAAGACAATCATACTTATCTATGTAATTATTTAATGATGGCCATTATAAAAAGAAGATTTATATTATTTATGCATGTAGTTATATAAATCCTTTTTAAAGCATCAACCACAAAACACATATTTTGGGGTATTACAAGTGTGATTCTCTACAAAACAACAAAAAATAGGGATAGATGTAATATTATGGTTATTTGGAATCAAATATCTGTATTCATCAAGTTGTATGTCCACTCCATATCTCTTAGGCATAATCTAAATTTTTGGACATCAAAAAATATAAATCAGATATGGACCAGATATCTAATATCTGATACTTTTATAAAATTAATATTTTATCAATTTTAATAACTTTTTTAATAATATTTTTGAAAATACAAATCTTATATTATCCATAGCTATATTCATATAAATGTTTTTTAGAAAAACAATATATATTATAGTTTCATTATAAAATTTTGACTTGAAAGATGAATAAACATTTAAAACCTATCACATTAAATTACACATCATGATATGCTGTTGAAATAATAAACAAATATTAAAAAAATTCCAATCTAATAATCCAATAAAAAAAATATTCTAGATATCTAATATGGTTCCCTCCAACAAAAATTGAATCAACTATCCTAAATATCATATGTATTTGTTTGAGTATCTGATTGATTTTTTGGATGAACTTTTTTAATATCTTTATTCAACACCCTAAAATGATAAGTATACTTGAAGAATAGTCGATAAAACTCAATGAAGTTGATCAATAGTAGTGAAACAACATGAGATCATACAAAATGGATCCAACTGACAATCATCCTACCTAATTGAGACTCCAACTAACAAGTATACACCCTTTGCATAAAATTAGGATAATCAAACCAAATAGCTAAAGAGATCGCCCCCATAATCCAAACCCATAAGTATGATAAAGCCATCCCTCAACATGTCAACCTCTTTCCTTATATGGTTGAGGACATGTGTAGCCTTGTTTGATTCATTCATTCAATTTGAGAATTTTGATTCAATAGTGAGGTTTCTTCTCAAATTCCTATACAAATGCTTTCCCAAATTTATCAAGGCTTCCATGTTGGTGCTCAACAAAATTATTTAAACATATTTCTATATTCATAAATTGTGCCAATGTTTGTGCTTAATAAAGTGTTACATCAAAGTGAGATTCTATATTTTTAATACCTTTTTCTTTTACGCCCTAACGACCTTATGTGGTTAGGATCATAATTCATTTAAAAAAATTATATTTTTGAATTACATTCCATTTGTAACAAATCAAAACCATTTGTCATTCATTTCATTCGTTTATGAAAAATGAATTTTATGTGAATATTTTAACAGTTTCATTTTTTATCATTTCAACTCATTCAAAATATGTATATCAATCCTATAATATTTTTGAGCACATCTGTTTAGTTCAATCATTATCCACCATTCCTTTTGAATCATCAAATTGCGAAAAAATATGTTTTCTCAATTAGATAGTTTTAAATGTTTTCTACATTTATAATCTATTGAGCATCAAATCAGTTTTGAGTCCAAATATTTTATATATTTCTAATTCTAAATTATTTCATAATGTCCCTTACTTTTTTAGGGTTTATTTGATATTTTTCTCAATAAATTGCTTTTTAATAACTTTTCTACACCATTTAAATTGCCAAAAAATATTAAATAATTTTTCTAACTACTAGGTACTATCTAACAAGACATTTTAACTGGATACAACTAGATTTCTAAATCTAGTTGCCTTTATTCAACTAAATATTTGGTTAAAAGTACACTAACATTACCCCCTTTGTCATAAACTTTCTAGAGTCAACCATTTACCAACTCCATTACCATACCTAATCAATTATCTATCTTGGAATTCAACCTCACCTATATCCCCTCTATCCATTAGCTAATTCATGCCCTCTTATGTCCATCTTATATCATTTGCTTCATTCATTACATAACACACAAGAAATCCTCTAATTCTTTCTTTCCTTTTATTTTTTCCTAGGCCAATTGGGTTAACATGTTGTGAGCCAATTTTACCTACCTTTCTCTTCAATTTTTATTTTTCTCTTTTTGCTTAGATTTTTTCATTGCAATTTTCCCTACATATACCGTAACACCCCCAAATTTTACTTTCGAAAAAATGTCATTTAAAAATCTAATGTGGAAGCTAAAATAGGATTTGGGGAATGTTACCTCCACACCTAACACAAGATAAATGTCCACTATCTATCTCATGATAGATGTAAAGTTAAAACCTGTCCAATAAAAATTCAAACAACATTTATGCTGTGAGTATAAACTCCCACAAGGAGATATCCACAAGCAGATGGCTAGTGAAAAATTTAATTGAATAAAATCATCGCTGAATAAATCAGTGAAAACCTATGAAATAATCCTGGATTTTAAAAGTTTATCAAAGTAATGGAAAATTAAAATTCAATTACAAATCCCTTTAAATTTTAATACAACACTTAAAAACATCCAAAAATAAATATAGTTAAATAAAGAAAAATCCCGATGGATCAAACTCCGAATTGCCTACTCTCTCAAGGAAAGCCTTCAACCTAAAAACAATATCCGATCTCAAACCTGCACAAGAGGTCTTCTCCCCTCCATCAGTTGATCATCATAGGACCCATTCAACTAAGGTAGTATTAGTACAGGTCCGGTACTGAGTAAATCACGACTCTCTAATTCATGAAAGGAAACATGATACACATAAAATTCGTAAACTAAAATAAAAAAACGCTAAAATTTCCACTAATCCTAATTACCTTCGACTAATCTAAAATCACCCTAAACTAATCCCCCAACTTTTCTCTTTTCTTTTCTTTCTCTCTTTTTTTCTCTTCTTTTCTTTCTCCTTTTCCTTTCCTTCTTCTTTTCCTCCCACCAAACTTGAGCTACAACTCTTGAATCTGTACAACTTGCACCATCACCTCACCTCATTTCTTCTTTCTTCTTCTCCTTCTGCATCCTTATCTTTATAGACCTATACCCCATCGCACACCCATCTACCCCTGCCATTTTTCTTCTTCTTATGCAACACCTCCATCAACCATCATCACCCTCACCTTACAGCTACTACCCTACCCTAGCCATCCTCTACAACCATCACCATCATCATTAACTTGTAGCTACACCATCACCATCATCCCCATCGCATGCCACCCCCTATAATTTTTCTTCTTCCCCGAATCATACCACACATGCACATATAAACATATATATATATATATACCTCATACTTTCCCTATTTCTCTTTTGTTTTGCCTCATTGTGCTAGTATTTGTGCCAAATATCCATTACCGAGCTCCCTCTTCCTTCTCCTTCCCTCCTCCTCCCTTTCTTCTTCTCCTTCTCCTTCCTTTCCCTATTTTGGCTTCTACGCCATCTTCTCCCCCCATCGTGCACCACCTTGGCCACCACTCGTCGCCCTTTAGCCGATGGACCGACCACCAAGGTCGCCCCAATCTTCTCCCTCACCGTCACCAGCCATCATCACCGATCACAGCCTCTTTTTGCTTATTCTCCCTCTTGCGTGTTTTAGAGTCACAGTGTGCACGGTCGTGCAACACTTAAATTCCCTATAGCACAGCCATGCAACCCCTACATCGTCTGATCATTCAAAAATTTTCTTCTCAGCTTGATTCTGCATGATCGTGTAAATTTTGCACCACTTGGCCGTGCATAAATTTTTCTCTCAAGCTGTTGTGCACTAGTGTTGCACGGTTGTACAACTTTTGCATCGCCTGGTGATGCAACTTCTTTTTTTGACTGTGCACCCCTATTTTTACCTCTAAACCTTGTCCAAACACCACCAAAATTTAACCATAGCTCCACCACACAGTCCTCTACACAACCACACATCTGAAGCTCTACTTTGACTATAATTATACCTACTTTTACCCTCTTTACCTTGATTTTTCCCTTCATTTTAAATCTTCTAGCCTAATTGTAATTTTATTGTTTTCGTAGGTGGTTTTCCACTAGCTTCGAAGGAAGAAGTCTAGGATTTACCTACTTAGAGCTAGATGTCCTAGTTGGTAAGGATACTATTCGATTCTTAGGACTTTTGATGATGTTTTCTTGTATGGCTAAATGTGTCTTCCATGATATTATTTTTGTATTATGCATCATATGTTGATATTGATAATTTGTGCTGATATGAATGTTATGTTGAAAGAAAATAAGAGTTGGTAAGAGATATCATTATGTTATGATTTGTGACGATAATATCATATTTGTGAGAATGCATCTTATAGCATGAAATATGGTTGAATAATGATGATATCACACTTGTGGAAATATATCCATGGTATGGAATATGGGTTGAATGATTATAATATCATATTTGTGAAAATATATTTTAAGGTATGAAATATAGGTTGGATGATGAGAATGTCATATTTGTGAAATTATATCTTAAGGTATAAAATGTGGGTTGAATAATGACAATGTCATATTTTTGAAATTACATCTTAAGGTATGAAAAGTGGGTTGAATGAGTTGTGGTAAATGGGATTAAGGTCTCTCAAGAGGCATGATGATAAATGGGGACTTAGAGAAATAATACGTATGGAAGGTATAATATTTTATAAAATAAAGGTGTTAATTGTGCTTAAAGGGTAACTTGGTAATTATGGGATATTAAGGAAGTTTTGGTAATTTATGTGTTAGGTGACTTAAATTATGACGATAATAACTTGAGTAATTCATGGTAATATTATTGTTATTTGGGGTTCATAAATGTTACTAGTAAATTTGTGGCAAGCTATCTTAACATGTTAATACTACTATTCCACCTTCGGGGTTTAGAGGTTATCTATTGGAATTAGAAATGATGAAAATTTTATGTGAAGTGAAATGACAATTTTATGGGATTTAGCCTTGGATACTTCAGTGATTAATATACATACATATATATATATATATATCGGGATGAGACTACTAAATCAAACTTATGGGAATTGAGTTGTGCTTTTGGGTATGATACTAATGATGGGATTTAGGATATGTCATAATATAATGTGAGTGGAACAACCAACATAGGAGAATGAACACTAAAGGAAGTGTAATTAGGGTTTGATAGGATTTGAGGTTTTGAACCTATATTATATGCATATCTATTTGACTGTGTACTATGCCTAAGAATCAATTTTAAATAAGATATTAATCACTTAAAGTGAAAGAGCACATGAGTAGGGACATGGTGATTATTTTTCCTAAATCTATATATATGTATTCCTGTTCCATTGGGTAGAATAGTGGCTCGGGAGAGTTCTGTCCTGAGATGATGTTTTTAATCTCTATTCTACTGGAAAGAATAGTGGCTCAAGTGTGTTGTCCCCGAGAAGTTTCAAACCGTTCCACATATTGAGAATAATGGGGTACCTACTCAACGTGAAATAAAACATACCTTCATAACCTATGAGAAAGATACTAATGATTTACAGTAGAAGAATACGTGAGTTAGGACCAGAGTGTTTTATTCCCATTCCACTAGGTAGAATAGTGGTTCGGGAGAATTATGCCCCGACGAGATATTTTTAACCTCTATTCCATCTAAACGAATAGTGGCTCGGGTATGTTGTCCCTGAGAAGTTTTAGATCGTTCCATTGGTTTAAGAATAGTAGGGTTCCTATGCTCAATGTATATAAAAGAATGAAAATGGACTATACTTAATAAAAGGATCTAGATCGTAATATGCCTTATGAGATGTTCATTTACTTGGTTATATTCCTTTATTATCTAATGTGAAAGCATGTGCTATTTGTATTCCATTTTTGATAGTATTGTTCCCTTACTCAGTACATAGCGTACTGACCACCAGTTTTATAGGTGTTGCTTATTCCCACGAGTAGAAGGTCCTGGATCTTATATGTAGGTTTCAAAGGAGTAGGTAGATGACTTTGTGGCCTATGACCCCTTATGTGGGGATGAGTGACTCCATCTATGTTGGGGTCGGGTGAAGAGTATCTGTTATCCAGGTTATGTATTAAACGGGATACCCTTTTAGACTCTTGATCCATGGTATCCCCTTTTTGTATTTTGGTATTGTAAAACACGGAGTAATACACCAAACTCAATATTTATTCTATCGATGTACTTTTGTTTTCTAATCTCCTTGTATTACCTTAAATGTTTTATCCTTGCGATTGATGTAAGGATGGTTGCATAAACCAGAATTATGTCAATAACGGTAGTAACCCCCACTATTTTACTTAGTTACTTCCGCTGCAAAACGAAATTTTTTCATTGTAAAAATTGGGGTGTTACAGTATCATTCTGCACATAAGGCCCACATGCGATTTAAATAATAAATCATGTGATAATAGGATACAAGCATGCATCATATGGTAACACTATTGTAAGGGAGAAACCAAGAGACATGCATAGGAAATAGAAATATAAAGTACATGAGCGAGTGAGAATAATTCATTATTATATTCCTTTATTGTGATCACAACCATTTGATTGTATTATCTTGAGGACGGAGACTCAAACAGATTGTAACAACTAATCTAGTACTGGAATGGTACTAGCCTTAGCTGGCCCGCCTAGAAACAACCAGACCACCAATAAATAGGACACATAATCACTTAAGTATGCATACCCCCTATAGGGCTGAAATATATTGAGACACCTATAGAGTAGAAGAGGGCCTCTCTAGACCTCGTAAGGCACCTAAGATCGCAGAATAGAAAACACCGAAATGGTAGCAAGTGAATACCAAACCTAACTCAGATAGCTACCTCGAGTAATAGAAGTCCGAACTCAAGATATTTTACTTTAAGTGATTAAAATTTTATTCAAGGATTTAAATAATCATAAATCAGGCCCACATAATAGCACTTAGATCACTTCCATCAACACAATAAATTTCCATTATTATATCAACTTCAAGTGGTGCTAAAGCTAAGCAACATTAAAGCTGAACCAATCCAAGTGGCATTAAAGCTGAACAAATTCAAGTGGCATTAAACCAGATCGATTTCAAGGGCATTAAAGCAAAAAACCAATTAATGTGGCACTAAGGCCGAATAATTTTAGGTGGCATTAGTGCCGAGTAATTCCATGACATAAAATACAACATAAGGTATCATGCAATTTTAATCCATACTCAACCCTTCACATACTCACACACATACAATATTCAAGAGTCATACTAACACACATTCACATTAATGCTATAATCCATACATACATACAATCACCACACAAGAACACAATATACGCTTGACATAATAAAGTAATCAATAAGCATATTCATCACCTTCTACTTTAAGTAGACATACATCCAGATTTTTCCATAAGTAAATGTAAGTAATGAGTTACCTAAATCAGAAGCTAACTAAGAAAATTGAGAAAGAGAGAGAGCTATCGAGAGCTCAACAATCCACAAGAAAGTTTTCCTAGATTGCCGATAGAAATCGAAAACTAGATTAGAAACTATCTTATCGATCAATAATTCACATATTATAATTAAATCAACACAAGGAGACACAAACAATCTTTCTTGAAAAATATGTCCAAAACCTAGGACTCGCGAGCGTAGCTCTATTATGAATTAAGATTAAATATTACTCAAATTGGGTCTAACACATATCACTTGGGGCACTTCAAACTGATTTGGAAAACTAGGGTAATGACAATAGAAGATAAGTTATTTTATCAAAAATGATTTACTAGTTAGGTTTTACAACTCAGAGGACAACCCAACTAGTTTTAGAGAATCAAATCCAAGCCAACAATATAAAAACATAATTCAAATGATTTTAAATCAAAGCTGAGAATTGATTAGGTAAATGAAGCATAGCATAACCAATTTTATTAAACCATCTCCAAAAATTAGGGTTTTTAATGCTCGGACTACGAACCAACCAATTCACTTTAATTACTCCAAATTGATAGCTTTAAAACACAATTAAACTAATTTTAGATAAATCTAGATAATTAATTTCAACAAAAATAATCTTATGAATCACAAATTTATGATAATTAGTTTATGAAATTGGGGTTTCAAAACCCAAGACAAAAACTCAAATAATTCAAACCAATTAATTCCAATTGAAGGCGTAAGAATGTAATTAGATCATTTCAAGTATTTACATATATTCAATTTTAGAAAAACAACTATATAGATGACCAATTTCATAATTTCACTTTACATCTAGAGTCTTAGGCTCGAAAATGCAATTCGGTTGAATTTTATTAATTTAAATAAATTGAATGTTTAGAACTGCAATTAGACATATTTTATAAAATATTATATAACCAATTGATCAAAAACAATGAAAGAAATAACCAATTCAACACAATTAAGGTTTTTGAGTGTGGAACGCAAATCCAGTCAAATATTGCTAAAATATTTAAATTAATGATTTAGAATTGTAATTAAATGTATTCTAATGAAAATTGTTTAATCAATTGAATAAAAAACCCCAATTACACAATCCAATTTAAACCCACAAGAGTTTTGACCTGAAAATCCAATTCCAATTAATTTTACACATGTTTCTCAAATTAACACTTCTAATATAAAATTGAATAATCTTTAAAGAATATTATAAAATCAATTGAATAAAACAACTTAATTATGCAATCCAATTTCGTCACACATAGATTTTGACCTAGAAAGTCAATTCCAATTAATTCCACATAAATGTCTCAAATTGATGGTTCTAACATAAAATTAGATACATTTTAAAGTGTAATGTAAAATTAATTTACCCAAAATAGCTAAATTGGGCAAATTCGAAAAATTTGGGCATAACACGGCCAAAAATCTAATTTTCCAGGATTGCAACATAAACCATACAGTTAACCTATCCAAATCAATCTTACAACACATATATACATAATCAAACAATCAATTTAGTTTATCATAAGCTAATTCATACTCAATTAATCAAAACAAGGTTTAGGGTTTTCAGAATTTTATAGCAAACAATATTAGCAAATTAGGACAAATAAAGACCGGAGAAGATTCTTCGAAGGTCGAAGAACACTTGCTGGTGATTGGCTAGGCTCGCGGTGGCTGATTGGTGGTGGCATAACCCGGTCTCATGCTACAACTCTACTCCTTGGTGTTGTGGTGCTTCTGCTCTCGTCGCTGCTATTGTGCGTCATTAGTGGTGGCGTCGAGCATGGGTGGCTGGAGTGGTGGTGTTGTAGTGGCTGGAGGTTAGTTGGAGGACGGTTAACAATGGAGGAGCTGGGAGAAGGAGATGGTAGGTCGGGCTTTAGGGTGCCAAGAACACGGACAAGGGAAAAAGAAAAGAGAGAGAGAAGAAGAGAGAAAAGGAAAAAAATAAGAAGGGGGTCGAGTCCGATCGGGATTTTTTTTTTTGCAAATACACATATATAGAAGAAATACTAAACATCTAAAAATATTGTGGGAAGATTTTATCTAAAATTTATTTAACGAAAAATCATTTTGTAAGGATCCAAAGGCTTAAAATTATATAAGAACTATATAAACAATTTCAAAAAAATTTACCAACGAACGTAAAAATCTATTTATTTACGAAAATACATTATAAGACCTCGAAGAAAATATTTAAAAGCATATACAAAAATATTTAAATCAAATTTTAATAAACTGAGACTAATTTAAACAATTTCCAAAAATGATCTTTGGCAAACAAAAATGGTAAAATGGAAGAAAATTAATTTCAGAAAGAAATTCATAAATAAGCTTCGAAGATCTTTTTAATTTAAAACTTTTCGAACAACTTAACGACTTCAAAAACGAATAAATACAAAGTCAGAAATATTTTCTAGAGAGAAAATAATTATAATAAATTTGACTATTTTAAAAGGAATTTTATAATTTAAATAATATATTTTGTTAACGAATTATAACTCCAAAACAAAGCCATACTTACAAGATGGAGTTATAATCAGAAACGAATCTAAAATATTAAAAATAAAAATATGAGAAAGAACGGAAATACATATTTTTAACCAAAAATCAAAGTCATATGAATATAATAAAATCATGGCTATAAACAAATTTATCTAGAATGATTCGCAATGACAACGATTAATTAAATTCAAATATGAAGTCAAAATCATCAATAAATCCATAAACAAATCAAAATTAAAATAATTAAATGTTTGCATCAAATTACACTTATAAAATAATTAGGCTTAATAAAATTGAATTTAAAGATACGGGGTACTATGAATACCATCCATTTTGTTGAATTTTTTAGCATTTAGATGCCATTTGGAAGTCAAACTTTTAACTCTCAATCAACTTTGAAATATGGGGCCTAATTTCTTTTCAATTTGGAGTATCTACCACTGAATATTGTGGGGTCATTTCTTCTTGTTTCTTAATTGGTTTTGTTCCTTGCAAGTTTTTCTCCAATCCCCACCCTTTGTCCTCAATCTTCCTATGTGTTTGGACAACAAACTTTTAGCTTCTCACCATTTGTTGTCATTAGGTTATCACTAGATTATCATTGGTTTTTTCATGGTTTTTGGGTGTTGTGGGCTTGTAGAAATTCTTTTATTATCTTCTCTTCTATTTTTCCTCCTTTTTCTTTCTCTTCCTTTAACATTGCCACACATTGAGATAACATCTATTAGTAGTTCCTGGTGGTTTGTGGTTATTTCCACCTCTTTTCTTTGATCCCTCCTCTCCTCCTCCTCCTCTTCCTTCTTTTCATTTCCTTAATAGTAATATCCTTAATCTATTAATTTTGTTTGAATTAAGGTGATCAAGGAGATCATTAGGTGGTGTTTAGTTTTTGATAGTTTTTTCTTGAAGCTTAGGAGCTAGGTACCATATTTAACCTTCAAAAAATAGGATTATGTGCTAAGCATTTCAATATGTTTACCTTTATTTTGAATGTAAGATTGAAATTATGGCTTGGATAATCTAGTATGATATATTTAAGTTGTTATTATATGTGTATAAGTATGGAAATTGGATGATAGATTGATTTGTATGACTTGAACATGTTTTTGTCTATTAGAACTTTGATGAATATGTTGTTGGTATATAATGAATATACTGCTTGTTATTAATGAATATGGAGTTAACTCTAGAAGAATTTGGTTCTAAAAAATTAGGTTTTTGTGTAGTTTTTTTCCCTTAAGCATTCTTCTATTATGTATGATCATATGCTTAAGTGTATTACCATTTATCATGAAATTTAGATAATAAACTATTTGGTCGTCTTCCATTCTCTAAGGTTTCCATTCCTTCATGCTTGTTTTAATTTTATTTAAGCATGCCAATATCTTTGTTTTAGGATTAAAATATTACTATAAATTTAAGATTAAAAATGGATTTAGGGATTTTAGGCATATTCATGACTTATGGGAAAATTTTGGAGTCAAAGAGAATAATTAGATTAAGAAATTAGCTAAAATGGATGAGTATGATATTTAGGCGGTATTTGATAAGTGGATAAATAGATTTTAATTAAAATAGTTAATATGCTAATAAAAGCTATTTTTGGTACATCGATTAGTCTAAGTATTTTAGAATTCATCCATATTAAATGTTTCATCCAAGAAAAATAATTTTTTAAGTGTAAGCCTTTAAGCATGAAATATATCCCTCTTAATCCTAAGATAGGTTAAGTTGACATGAGAGGTATTTTAGTCATTTTATATGCATTTGGATTCCATATTTGATTTTGGTCTTATATGTAAAACCCTAAATGATCTTTGCCATTTAGTTGACCATTAGTCTAATATTGACTTAGCATTGATCATTAACCCTTATCTTGAATAATTAGAATCAACAAAGATTGATACTTAATTTTAATGGGCTTTTCATAGCACATGTAACACCTTGGTACACGAGTAGCAAATAGTCACTAAGTGCATTTTTATAAATTAATATATTACCCCACATATCAACCCAAGTCCTTTTTAAGGTGTTTTTCCTCAGTCACACGGTTCCCATAAAACTTCATAAAATGTCACCCAACCTTGACTAATCCAAACTAATCATGCTTAACTATGGAATTCTCTAATAATAGATTTTTGAAAAGGAATGTGTGTCTTCTTAATATAGGTAATCTTTTAATTGTTTTAAGTCGTTACCATGAATAACTAATTTGGGGTATTACGTATACCTCCATTCAAGGAATGCAACATCCTCATTGTACTTTAACAATTGACTATCTAAATACAATCCATCCCAAGAACCATCCCTCTAGGCATTCAACTTACTCATCTAAGTTCAGCTTGTTATTTCACTATAATACCATCCATATCACCTAAAATGTGACACATATCAATATGAGATCTTTTCATCATGTTTTACCCTCACTTACACTTTTTTTGAGAAACCACCTAAGAGGTTATCCATCCTTAAACTATTCCACTCCAAACATGCTTAGCTTTGGAATTCTCTAGTTATAGATTTATGAAAATGTAGTCTTAAGCTAATAAAAAACATTTTGGGTACATTTAGTGGGATAAATATTTTAGAATTAGTATCCATAATTCATGTTTCTTTATAGAAAATTAATTGGTTAAGAGTAAGACTTTGAGCATGAAATATACCCCTCTTAATCTTAAGATAAGTTTAGTTAACTTTAGAGGCATTTTAGTCATTTAAAGTGATTTGGATTCTTTTATTTAATTTTAGCCTCATATGTGAAACTTTGAATGATGTTTGATATTTGGTTAATCTGTGTTCAAATGTTAACCCTTGGTCACTTATTGAATTTTGTTGACCATTGGCTTAGGGTTATAAATTAACCCATATCTTGAATAAGTAGAGTTGGTGAAGATTGATATATGATTTTAATGCATCTTTTATGGTGTGGAACTTGGATTTAGTATCTCATGTACTTAAAAAGGGCCTCAATGTCATGGGACATGGGATTTTATACCATCTATATGGATTTGGGCCTTAATGCCACTTGGAATAGTGGCCATTTATGCTCTAATTGATTTGGGCCTTGATTCCTTTGTAGGTTAAGTGCATGGATAATATCAAATTATAATAAAGGAACTTGAATGTGTTTGATTAAAGTGACTAAGTGATCATTCTTTGGGCCTAGATTCTTACATGTCTAAAGCTTTCAATATAACCTTAATCACTTAAAGCATAAGATCTTGAGTCAGAACTAATAATGTTCCATCAAGGTAACTACCCAAGCATAGGTTCTATGCTCATTTGGTGCCATTATAGTGTATTTGTTTTTCTTCTATGATGTTAGCTACCTTATGTGAGGTCTGATATATCCTTTTCTACTCTATAAGAGTCATGGGTCTTATAATAGGTATGCATACTAAAATAACTAGGTGGCCTATTATTGGGGTTTATTATATATATGAGCAGACCAACTTAGTTAGTGTCATTATACAATAGTTAGATTATTGTAGACGAGTGGATTTTTTGAGTGCCAGTCCTCAAGTTAATATAATTTATTAGTTGTGATCACAATAATGAATTCTAATAATCAATGAAACTCGCTTATTTGTATGTTCAAATCATATTATTCTCTAATTGATTGTTGAGTTGTCTTCTATATAATTAATGTTTATATGAATCATATTATTATTCAATTATTGCATCATCTACCACTTTTTTTGCATGTTTCTTGTGCATAATGCTATCTCTTTAGGATATTTGTATTACTCAATATAATATTTGTACTAATACTACACTTGTAATACCCCATCTTTTTTTTAAGTTTTATTGAATGAGAGGTAATGGTATTTATTAAAATTTTATAATTTTGATTTTGAATTAGAGTTATAACTGAGTTTGAGGGAAAGTTGGGTTTGAATAAGTTTTATAAATAGATTAAAATGACTTTTCAGATGGACTAATCAACCAATTCCATGAACTAATTGACTAGTTCATCATTTTAGCTAAAGGGGTTTTTACTTGACCAATCCAATCAAGTGGTTTGGGGAACCAATTGACTGGTTGATAGAATAGTCAATTGGCAGGCAAAATTGATCGATTGATTTTTCGAGCTGAGCACATTTGTGAAACTCAATTTTTCTAAAGAAAACCTTCTTATACCAAAATGGGACCTTGATAATCTCATTCCAAATTGTTCTTTAAAGATTCTTCACCTTTCTTATCATGCATTTGACATGAACTTCTACCTTAAACTGATTTGAGGGTTTGATTTGGACAAATGAGGGCGAGGGTGACCTCATCTTTTCTTCTTTCACCTCTCTCCTTTGAATGCTATAGAATCATTCCTCTAACTCCCAGACCTATCTCTACTTAGCTTGGAGATTCTTTCCATGCAGATCATTCATTTCCACTCTTGGGTTTGACATTTTTGGGTGTTTTTAACTTGCATTTGCTAAATATTATCATTTTAGCTCTATAAGGGAGGTTAGCCTATCTTTAATGAAATCTGCCTATGCGGCTCATATTCAAATGGTAGAAATTAGGGTTTTTCAATCTGTGCCTAAGCCCACTCATTATTGTACCAATTTATTGGCTATAAATATCCCTAATTACCCCTTCCACTCACTTATATTTCGACTACCGAAATATTTGAGCTCTCTAACCTTATGTTATTTTCTCCCCAATTTGAGCTTAATTTCAATTCCTTCCACTCTTTTGATCCTTTCTCTATCGCCTTCTTATTTATATTTAAGCAAGGGAGGGTTAGATTTAGACGGATGTTGAGTCTCTTTTTAGCACATATTCCCTATGTTTTCTATTAGGTTTGGCAAGTTTATTTTCTCCTAATTTAAATTTTGATTTATAAAATTATTCATTAAATTCATGAAGCCTTAACTTCTGTTTTCTTTAAGGTTTGGAAATTAAAAACATTCTAGGTTGAGTTTTCCTATATTGTGAATTTTTTTTTGCTTACACCAAGTAAGTAATTCTTACTTCTCAAATGTGACGTAGTTAATCATGTGATGTGGTGTAATCTTTAAAGTCTTGATTTTACAAGTTTGCATGAGAATTTGGTTTCAAATTTATGCATGCTTATTATCTTATGAATTCTGAGAAAATGTATGATTTTAGGGAAATTGGGTCAATTTGATTAATTATGAATCATATGTTAGTTTATGAGCTAAAAAATTATTGGTATGATGCCATGATATTGTTTAGTTTGGATGTGGTAGGAATTTTGAGGATTTTTTGCATGAAAAATGTCTATTGTGTGATGTTTGAGGGCAAACTGATCGACATATTACATCAAATTATCTTTATTTTGGTATGTAGTTTGTATACTATCATCTATGATGTTGTGTCATGTTTTTAGGCATGATGAGTCATATATGGTATGATATTCATATGCCTGATGTGACCATGATAGAGCATGTATCTTGTTTATATGAATTATGCATGAAAATGTTAGTATGAATTGTGTATTATGCTAGAATCTTGTGTGTCAATGACTACATTAAGGTGGTAACTTGACTTACTAGTACGAAGCATACTAATGTTCCCATTTGCTCAGTCACCTACTCTCCCACAAGATGGGGAACTTGTGTAGGTTTTATAGGATGGTCAGTAGTTAGCCAACCTCATGTTGGGCATAGGTTTTGAGAGCGTGGACATCTAGAGACTTTTGAGCGGTCCCTAATGGACCAGAGCTTAGGACTATGCCCCAATTTTTTTCTATAATTTGATGACCATGTACTTTGACTTAATTTTTCTCATGTATTTGAATATTGTGGGTCAGTGAGGTCCTGTACTTGAAAGCCTTTCTTTTGGTGTTCATATAATATGTTTTAGTGCACTCTACCTTGGTTTTGGTTGGTTTGGTTCTTAATCTTTTTTCTAGCATGGGACAGGCACCTAGTACCTATCCTATGTTAGGTACATTGGTAACACCCCATTTTTCCTAGTGTTATTAGTTTTTTTTGCTTCCACAAGGGTTTCAAAATAAAAACTTTTAGTAGTGAAAAATAGGGGTTTTACAACACTTTTGTATATGTTGTGTCTTGGGTATTTGATGATGATCTTTTTGATTTTGAGGAGATCCCTGAGGTAGAATGATTCAATTTTATACCCAAGGTAAGGGTGAAGAGATATAGCCATTTTATATTGCATGTGTTATATGCCTTAGATATTGGATATCTTATTTGTAATACTCATCCCTCTTATTTTTTTTCCTCTCTATATTTGAGTATTGTATTTTTTTAGAGCATCTACTCCATACTCTATTCTTATTCTTAATTTATTAAAGTCTTCTCCTATTTTTATATACTTTTGTAAGTTTTGGATTTGGATGTTGCAAACATTTTAGCGTTGCAATTTGTACAAGAAAGGTATATAGATCAGACTTGGGATAAGTGTAGTGGCAAAACCAATTAAGTTATGTTAAAGCTTATGCTTAAAAAATAAACATTTTTAGTGGAAAATTTAGGGCATTACAATCTTGAATGAGCCTATCATGAAATGACTTTCATCATAATTTGTTAGTGGAGATCATATCAAATAGATATATTTGTGTGTCTAACTATTGACATAAACCAATACTTATATTGTTGTAAAGTGGTGGGTTGTATATTATTTTGCAAGGGGCTTTAGAGGAAAAGAAATTTTAAAAATGAAAAAGGATGAATAATTGATGCAGGAGCATCTAATGAACCTAATGATTGTCATGTTCATATTAATTCTCAAGGTAAGAAAGACTTAGCTTTCTTAATGCTGGATCCTATTATGTTAAATATTCTTGATAATCCTTATATGCTTGATATTGAAAAACATTCAAGTTGTTCTTGTAGGTATGCCACATATTTGCAAGAAGAAGATGTTAATGCACTTTAATGTGTACAAGTATTCAAAGTATGTAAGACTATGGCATACATGGGATGATAATTTACAACAAAAAGATATGGTGATGATATTCATTAGTTGTATTAACTTGCTATAAACCCTAACCCTAAGTGTGTTTTATGTAAGTTAGGGTTTGATAAAATTTCATGTATGTATCATAGTTAATTGTATAGCTTTGTAATATTAATCCTTAGTATCATTTAACCAATGATATTATGCTTAGGATTGAGGTTATATGGGCTTAATTCAACCATGATTAGTGGGCTTGAATTAAGGCTAAGGATCGGATGGAGGTTTCGAAACTCAAGCTGGAACTTCTCCTTATATATAC
The DNA here is from genome assembly GCA_030549775.1 of Tamarix chinensis. Taxonomy (NCBI): domain Eukaryota; kingdom Viridiplantae; phylum Streptophyta; class Magnoliopsida; order Caryophyllales; family Tamaricaceae; genus Tamarix; species Tamarix chinensis. Next base: position 12,818,234 of record CM060173.1, on the reverse strand, counting down.
CTTCTTGTATGCATGAATCAAAGGCATAATGAATAAGAATTGAATACAAACTTTGAGCATAGCTAGCTGACATCTATCTCTCTCATTTTGAGTCGACATTGAGCAAGGAAAGTCTGGGAAAATTGCCTTCCTCCATTGAACTCAAACTCGACACATTTGAAGCTTGGTTCAAATATGTTGAGTATACCTATCTTTGCAACTTGATTTCTTCGGCTATAATTAATCTTAATCCTTTTTTTCTTTTGCATAATTTTTTGGTTTGTGGGTGACATCTTCTATCATCAATCTTCGATCCAACCTTCCTCTACTTTGATAAAACACATCAATAATGGGTGAAAGAAGTTGATAGTATATTTATATCAATTTTATTTTATTTTTTATAATTAAAAAATAGGGGACTCATCCCTATTTATAGTGTGACACATCATTTACTAATATTTAGGATTATACCAACATATATGAAATATAAGGGCTACAATTTATCCTCTAGAATAACCCACTATAAAATCTTAGATAATTTTTATAATCTTTAGACTTTTTTATACTAATATCTAGATATTTTTTAAATATTTAGACATTTTCTCATAAATATCTAGATATTTATAAAGTATGACATCTTTAATAAATGAGTCATTTCTTTAAGACCCCCAATTTCTACTGTCTAATAGTATATAACATGAGTATTGTTTATTCTATAGGTGTCATCATAATTTTAGTAATTTTTTTAATTGAAATGACTCTTAGTAGGATTATTTAAAAATAAAAAAAAATATATCATTATGTTTATGAGATTTTCCTTTACAAATAAAGAGTTTTATTGATATATATTTTTAAAAATATGATGAAATATAGTGATTAGGCTTAACACACTAGTGGTGAAATATAAAGGTAACGATGACAATGGAGAATAGAAAACAAACATAATGTTGGACCATTGTGAAACATCTCACATACCATGGTAAAACATCATAGTGAAATGTCAAAAATATCATGATTAGATCCCAATTACATAACACACATACATGTGGTGAAGCATAAAGATTAATCATGGTAAAAGAATGACTAATATTGATTATAACACAGTAAAATACCAAGCATGTCATGATAAAGTACCATACATATCATGGTGAAATACCAAACATATCGTAGCAAAACATAACAGTGGAGGGAATCATGACTAAATAATGTTAGATCATGGTGAAACATTAATTATAGCATGGTGAACCATGTAGCACATTGTTGTAAAATACAAAGCATATCATGTTCAAACACAAAGCATATCCTGATGAAACATAAGCATACCATGGTGAACATATGCAACATATCATGATAAAGCATGAATCATATCATGAAAAAATATCGGTAAAATGTAACAAAAACTGTGGTGAAACATGGACACAACAATGGTAAAACTTAACACAATAGTGGTAAAATATGAAAATAATTATGATAAAATATAAAAGGTTAGTTTTTCTAGAAAAAAAAATACAACTAACATTGATGAAATATGTCAACAATTTTGGTAAAATATAGATGCAACTATGGTAAAATATGAAAGAAAAAATGGTGAAACACAAGTATAAAAGTAGTAAAACATAACCAAAATAATTTTGAAACATAAGTATTAAAAATGGTGAAATCAATTCTACTATTAAATATAATAAAGAAAATGATGAAAGATAGCTAAAATTATGATGAAACATAAAGAAAATCATGGTAAAAAATTAACAAAATATAACAATATTTAATATAATAATTTTTTATATTAGAAGTATACCAATATTGGTCTCTATGTATATAAAATATTCTTAATAATATAATGATATCATTAATGACCATAATTAAAACTAAAAGAAATAAATAAATAAAAACTACCAACTAACTATTGAGTTTTTATCCAACGTTGGGCTTATATGTGAGCAATACAAATTGCAAGTTGTCACATAAATTAAGCCCATATAAAGTAGTCACTTATATATAAATTATTTAGGCTTAATATATCTAATTGGATGTAGATCTGTATGTGTAGAGGCTTTGGGTATTCTAGATTATTGATGGACTAAACTAGAATAACCTAATAGATAATATATTAGTATATATATATATATATATAGAAAATTAATTTTTAGGTCACACACAATTTATTCTATTTGATTTTTGTTAGTTAATAGAGACCAACGAGTGTGTATTAGATCCAGAAGACTATAGTACTGCATATACGGTTATCATCAGAAATACATCAATATACATTATTCCGGCGTTATAGATTTAGGTATGCTTCCACATTATTGTTATGTATCAATCTTGATGAATTAGTATATGATCTTATCAAATCTACTTATTAATTTTCTATCAATTGGTATTAGAGCCTTATAATTAATTTATCATGATTAATAGATATTAATCAGATCTAATTTTTTTGGATTAAGAGAAATTTTATTTTTCTATTTGATTGCATTCAACTTGTCATTATTCTAGTTCCCTCTCTTTTGTTGTATATTCTCAACCATATGTTATTCTTGTCTTTCGATATATTTTCTTTGTGTCTTCTTATTTTCTTTTTCTTCATTTTCCTAGATATCCATTTGCTTTCCCTATACCCAAGTCAACTTGTTTCCCTATTCTCCTTCCTAGATTTAGTCAAGTCCTTAGTTTGAGGATTTTAGTTGGAAGTTGTTCAAGATTTAGATCTAGTTATTTAGTTTAAGGAATATTGATAGATCGGCTTCTAGTTTTTGCCGTCCTTTGCGAATTCCAATCGCCACTCATCTCGGTTGGGTGAGATTTGAGTGGTTTCACTCATTCTATAGTGTCCACTATGATGGATGAGGTTCTCATTGCGTCCTCCACTAAGTGTAAATCTCCATTGGTGGTGATACTTGTGGTGGATCTTAGCTTTGGCTTTCAGTGGTTACTGGGTTGGTTTTCATTGGTTGTTACCTTTATTGAGTGGCATTATTGACTAATAATGGGCAGTAACTAGAGCAATATATTGATGGGCAATGGTAGACAATGGTTTTAGAAGGTAAATAGGGTTAGAAATAGAAACATATGTAAGGTAAAAGAGAGGAATAGAGAAAGGTTAGGATTTAATTAATCGGGATAAATTTTCAAATTGAGCTATTAATAAATAAAAAAAGGTCTATGTGGTCGAGCATGGGTTATGAACCCGATACCAAACCAATGAGTAAGGAGTACCCAACCAACTATCCTGGTTGAACTTTCTTTAACTTGGTTACAACCCTATCTTTGATATTCATTTAGGCTAATTTGGCCTACCCTTCTCTTGAGAGAATTAGGCCAATTTTTACTTGGGTTGATTGGGCCGGGTTTGGTATTTCAGTTGTCACAGCCCAATTTTCAATTACTTTGGTACTTTCGGGATGTGAATTTGGCACTCATTAATTTTGCATTACTTGAATAATAATATTAATTAAATATTTTTTCCTAATTAATTTAATTAGATATTTATGTTATTCTAATCTAATCAATTATTGTATGGGTCTTTTAGGAGTGTTATTTGACATTAATTTTATTGAAATGATAACAAGGTTAGATATAATATTTTTTAGATATTAAATTTAAATAAAGTTGGTCATAATATTATTGGTCCAAATTATTAATACAATTTAGGGATCAATTTATTTAAATAATTAGCTATCTAATATTAATAGATAGGATAATTGACACAATATATTGTCAAAGTGACATCTTTTATAAAAAAAATAGTTGATTGAAATTATTAGATATTTATGTATATTTATTTATTCATGCATATAATTAGTTGGCCCAAAAGAAAGGCAAATATCTAGTAGAATTTTATGTATACCCATGGTGATAATTATGTGGTAATTATTTAGATGTCATGTAGATAATGAGTTAATCCAAAGATGATCTCATTATCTAACAGGCCTTATTACTAGTATTTGATCACTACAATAAGAAAACCTCTTGTGGTTAATATTACTAACTAAAAACTTGATATTAATGATGCACCAATTTCTTGTGATAGGATTGTCATTATTTAAATGCATTGATTATTTATTATGCATATTTTTTGTGAACATGTATGTTTATGTTATTATTACTATATCTTCCAACATATGTTCTAGTCCTATGCTTAACATGCTAAACAAGAATACTTTTAAGACATGGAAGACAATTTTTTACTTGTTCTTGATTGCATGGATCTTGGTCATTCACTTTGGCTAGAGAAACCCACTAATCTGATGGCTAAAAGTTCTTCTAATGAGAAAATAAACTTTGAGAAGTAGGATCACTCAAAATCACATTGATTTTAGAATCATTAAGCACAACTTTCCAAAGGCTTTTAGGGTGGATTCTCTATTGAGATCAATAATGCTAACTATTTTCTTACTAAAATTGAGAAACATTTTGCTAAAAAATAATAAGTTGAAACAAGCACTCTTCTACAACACTTGATTTCAATGAAGCATAAAGGTAAAGAAAATATAAGGGAGTACATTAGGGAGATGTTTAACATTGCTTCAAAACTTAATATACCAAAGCTTGGAGTATTAGATGACTTACTCGTGCATTTAGTATTAATCTTACTTCTTACATAAATCAATCAACTTAATGTTGGTTACATATGCCAAAAGGAGAAATTCACTCCTAATGAACTTGTTTCATAGTGTGTGCATTAGGAAGAATGATTGAAGTAAGATAACACTTATAGTTCTCAACTAGCGGTTACCTTTAATAGTTAAGGTAAGAAAAGAAAGGACGAAGCTACTCATAAAGGTCTAATGTAAAAGAAAAAATAGAAGCTAAAGGAAAAATTCTTCTTTTGTAAAAATACTAGATATGTTAAGAAGGATTGTGAAAAGTATCATGTATGGTGAATGAAGAAAGGTACAATCCTTGCTTTGGTCTATTTTGTGCTAAATTTATTTTTAGTACTTAGAAACACGTGATGGTTAGATAATGGTGCTACTATTCACATAAGTGTTTCTGTGCATAGTTGTTTGAGCTGCTGAAAGCCAAATTATGGTGAAAGACACATCTATGTGGGACATTATAATACCCCATTTGTAGAAACCCTAATTATAAACTAGTAATTAATTATAGTTAGTTATAATAATTATTTTAAGATGTTATGTATTAAATGTATTATTACTATGTATAATAATAAATATTATATATAAATTTAATTAGGTTAAAATTTAGATAAAAGTTGGGTTATTAGTTTTAACTATGGTTTAGACCTCGACCAATATCCTCTTTATCATCGAACCCTAATTTTGCTAACCAAATGTTTTTTCCCAGTTCACCATTCTCTATCTAGCATCCCTACCCTAGTATGATTTTATTTACTACCTAATTATCCTACATCCACTTCCCTTGACATATTTTTTTTTACTTTATGCCATCATCTCCTTCATGTCTCATCAGCCTCATGTTCTCCTCATGTATGTCTACTTGCTCAATTCTCACACTATCGTCCATTTAAAACTCCCCCTCTTGTTTTTGTGTTTCTAACTTAGCTTAGTAGACCATCTTCTCCGCTTCTTCTTCTTTTTATTTTCTCCCTTCCCCTATTTTTGGTTCTCACTCAAAATAGTACCAACTACCATCATCAACCATCACCCTCGCACCTCGCCACCAACAACCACCAAGCACCAAGCACCATCATTTTTCCCCTATAAACCATGAAACACCACCTCTCCATTAGTTCCCCTCATCATTGCCCAAACATCACCACCTTTAACTAATTATTTCATTTCTCCCATCATTATTTGTTTTAAATTTTGTTGAGGCACAAGGTCATGCACCCTGCTTACTCCCTGATAGTGCCTCTCTCACACGGTACATGCATAATGCTCGCATAGCTAGTGCACTCCATGTAAAACATGAGTTATTCCCTCATTATTTTCCTTTTTAAACCTGTGTGCCTCACACATGGATCATGCATGCTCTTCCTCCTCGATCCTTTCATGCTTTGCATGCATGAACATGCTCTTTGGTATTTTCCATGCACACAACCGTGCTTACCAGTGCATAGAATCTCACTAGCCATCATTTTTACATCTCCTGCCATTATCCTCCCTTCCTATAATGAATTACTACCTTCTACCTTGGTGAAATGGTAACCTCACACATTTTATTATGCTTGATTGTTGTAAATTAGTTGATGATTTTGGATTATATTGATAATGTCTTTGGTTGTTTAGATGTAAGGAGTTCAAATATGTTGAGTAGAGTGAGTGAATCTTGCTTATTTCTTTTGCTTGGATAAGAGGTAACCATACCCTTGTACTAAAATGTAAAATCATGTGGTGACACATAAAATTCATTATGTTGTTTAGAGTGTGATTTATGTATGGGTTCTTGAAGGCATATATGTATGTGTTATATGGCAAATTTTTACAATAGGTATGTAAGTGTTATGAAAAGTTGTGAACATGAAAGTATGATACAAAATAATTAGCATGTGTCATACTTATTATCTAATATGAAATATATGCATGCGATATATATAAAATGTTAACATTTGCTAACTTAGGGTTTCATTAGACTATGTAACCATATCAAATTATATACCAATAGCATGTTTAGTGTTCCATGATTATCATTGCATGTTGTAAGTAGGGTGAAAATATAGCATGTTTGTACACAAGTCTAATTATAAGTAATCTATTATGATTCTTAATTTAAATGTGCAATCATATATAAACTTATAATATGTGTTGCATGGAATATATGGCATATTAGAAATGTAGGATGAGGACATATACACTCATGTTGCAAAATACGTGCAAGATGGAAAATATATGCAATCGTTAATTCTTAAAAATTTACTACATACTAGAACATTGTACATTATTATCTTTTAAACTTTACATGAAAACTCTTATAGCAATAATTTTTGGTATGAAATTAGATGATAATGGTGACACAAGGGTTTTGAGGGCATTATGGCCATATTCAGCCTAATGTGAATAATTTGACCTTAGTATTGACTTTGACCTTCACCTAGATCATTAATTAGATAACTGGAAATAAAGAAAAAATGTTAGTATGGAAATAGGAACTCATGTGCAATATGTGATATTTGTGATCACCTTATTAAATAGGAATACATAAATTGGAAGACTTCTAGTTTGGGAATGGTTGCTCTCTAAGGTTAAATACCCTTAAAATAAAGAAGGATACCTCGGGTTTTTTTGGTTCGCATGTGTGTCCTTGTGCCCTAGTAAGGCCTTAGTATACTTTATAGGTGAACTACAGACCCTATAAGGGGTATTGATACTTAATAATTAGATGTTCTAGGATACTTAATAATTAGATGTTCTAGGTTTGGAGGGTATCGTGTTGCTTGTGCACTAGTATGACCAAAGTATTGTTTTGCCTCTAGGTTGGATGGTTGGGAGGGTACCATGATGCCTCATGTGATGGTATAACTGGTGTATTTTTATATCTATAGGTTATTTTTGTATCCCTCTCAAATAATTAAAAAGGGAAGTAACTATTTGGTAAGATTATAAATATATTATTACAAGTTATTGATTTAGTAGTTGTTGGTGTGTGCTACCTAGTAAGGTACGCGGTTTGGTAATTATCTTAGCACCTTACCTTGGCATTTGGAATTGATTTTTTTTTTGATTTGGTAGTTTCCTTATCGCCATACGTTTGGTATTTGGAATTTATTTTATTTTATCAACTTTGGCCATTTCATTATCACATGATTTTCTTAATGCATCTGTTCCATTTTACTACCTATGTGCCTTATGTGGCCTTACATGTTAGTGTTTTGTAATGGTTCACTCATTATTGTAGTATTGAAGGATTTTTTTTTTCATTATCCTTTTCCTATCCAATGGGTAGTGTTTGCCTTTGAGGGTTCAACTTGATGGCTTCTGGTATGTGTTTAGAGTTAGTTCTATCTAGTGCTTTCCCCAACATCTTTTGATCCATATATTCCTTACACTTTTATATCCCTTGCTATTTATCCTTTTTTTCATATTATAACTCATTTGTCCAATTTTTTGAATTTTTTAGGACAATATTTATCTATAATGCAATCATAATTTTTTTCTTACGTTGTGAATGATAATTTAAGCAAAGTAACTTTTTAGCCTTAGCACTTAGTATAACAATAATAGAGGATGTTAGACTTATACTAAGGGCAACACTTACACCCATTATTTGTGTACTTAACATTTTTGTAAAATGAGAATTTTTAAGTATCAAAGATTTTGGTTTTAAATCCTCTCTTCTATGTTTGAAAACATCTATTCCTGAATGTTTTGAAACTTGGATTAATCTAGTGAGGAAGTGTGGAGTCGGTTTGGATTTAGCCATAGAATAAGTTGTGGTTACATGTTGGTCTTGATGTGAGTACATTTTTAGTACTTTTCTAGGTGGCCTTATTTTTTTTATATTTGCTATGTAGTTGTCTTCAAGTGTATGTTGATCTTTCCCTTTCCCCTATCCTAGAGCATCATGATTGCAAACACAAGACTTGTACATATGGAGAAGCTTCTTTTTTCTATGGTCGAGAGGGACTTATATCAACCACCACCTCCATCACCATTTCAAATACATATCCGCATTCCTATACTGGCTCCATAAGAGGGATGGTTGCAAAAGACACGGTCACCCTCATTGTCGACATTCATGGGTACCAAGGACCCATTAGCTTTGAAGCATGGGATTAAAGAATTTGAGAAAATATTTAAAGCTTCAGAGTACCCACCCAAGATGAGGGTGAAAGTCTAACACCACAAAATTCTGTAACCTTTGCTTTCAGGTGTTTAGCCTATTATTGAAAAACTAACTCTTAAACCATAGCCTAATTATTTTATTATTAACCTTTGATGCTTAACTTGAATAGTTTCTTAAATAATTTTCCCTAATTATTTTACCTTTTGCTTATTGTTAAACCTATCCTCAAATGGTTTATTTTTCTCAGGTTATTGTTCCTAATATGTACCCTCACCTAACCAAACTAATCTTAAAACTAAAACAAATTAATTTCTATCCTACCCTGCCATTTTGCCCTTCTTATTTTAACCTTCTATGCCCCCATATCCTCCACCAAATACTCCTTTTGTTTTTCCTCCCCTTCCACCCTAAGCCCCTCACCACCACTATACTTCTTTGTCGAACCCACACCATCACTAAACACCCCTTCCTCTATATATACATACATATATAAACTCTCTCTCTTTCTCTCTCTCTCTCTCTCTCTCTCTATTGAACACACCCCTACTACATCTCCTCAACCAAACCCCTAATAGTTTTACCCCTTGCTCCCTTCTCGACCTTGTTTGGATTTGCACAAAACTGCCCTCGCCATCATCATCCACAACCATCACCAACTTACCCTAATTGCCAATCACCATCCACCTCTAGCCATCACCACTCTCATCATCTGTTATGGTTGATTTTATTCCTTCGTATAACCTTGCCCTAATTGCATGCACCAACAATTTATTATATCTACGTGCATAATTATGCCCCTACTGCATTCCCTAACCATCCATGCTTCCTCCAGCCATGCACCTGCCTATGCCTTGCTTCTTCTTCACCAACCATCACCTCCCCATTGCCACCACTATCCCTTTTATTCCCAAGCTTGCAACTGCCCATCTCCCAACCACCACAACCACCCAAACCTCACCACCTTCCTTCTCCTCCCCTACGACCAAAACTACCAAAGCACTTCCCCTATCCCTCGGCCATATCTACCACAACTTACCCCTTCCACCAACCATTTCCATCGTTCCCTACCCCTACCTTTGGTGCTACCGTTCGAAGCTTCCATCCCTCCTATGCCACCTCCCTTCACAACCTCTATCCTTCCTCACTCACCACCTTGCATCCACCATCCTATCAACACCTCCTTTCCATTCCACCTTCTGTCCTGTTCTTTTACATGACCCCATTGGGCCAACTCCTCCACCATCCTTGCCCCAACCCCATCTTATTGAGCCAACTTCCTAGTGGCCAACACACCACCCTGCTGGCCTCAACCTCGCCACCACCACCACACCATCCATGACCATCACCTGCACCACGGCTAGTCAACCCACTCCCCAACATAACCCCCTCTCATGTTGCAATTCATACTGCCCATGCAATATGAGAAAGTTTTCTTTTAATAGAATTGGTATCCAATTTTAATAGTAAGGGTACTTTTATAACTATAGTTAATAAATGTTTTAATATTATATATATATATATATATATATATATATGTGTGTGTGTGTGTGTGTGTGTGTGTGTGTATATTATATTATTTGTTAAATATTAATATAGTAATTATGGTACTATTTTTAGATACAAAAGTTTGATTAGCGAGGCTTAATAGTTTTAGTAGGATACCAATAATTTGTTCGTTGTTAGAAATTAGATAACTTTTATACTTTATTAAATGATAGATATTGCATGAAAACACAATAGGATTTTTTTATGAAATATTTTAAGCATGATACATTATATTGTAATTATGTTCTTATTATTGTTAGCATAAAAAATAATAAAAGAAGCATGTTATCTGATATTTTGAGTATAGAAGTATCATTAAAATAACTTTAATGTTGGGTAAAGATTATGTATGATCAGTAAATATAAAATTATAGGTTGACTTTACTTAGATATATTTGTAGTATAATTATTTTCAACAAACAAGTGCCCTAGAGGCAATTTGGTCATTTTGTGTGTAATATGATATTATCTTGACAAGCCTATATAATATGTGTTCTTTAGTGTTGAGTATGGAAGTATATAATTTTGGATGAAATAAAAGGGCATGATAGGGTTATATATGCCAAACCATGATTCAGGGCAATATAGTCATTTGGCATATATGATAATTTAATTGCATAATAAATAATGTAATTATTGTGTTTTAGCCTTTTTCATGACAAATAAATAAATAAAATAGAATTAGTATTTTAAAAGGATGTTAATGTGATAATTTTTATCTTAAAGGCATTTTGGTCATTTTTAGCCTATTGCCTAAATGTGAATAATTAAGTCTAGGATGGACTTAGTATATTTTTATGATTGACCTTAGTATAGAAACTAGATTTATGTGATTTATTGTGATTTCGTGTTCACCATAATAAAATATTAATACTTAAAGTGAAAGATCGTGAGATCAAGAATAGTAACTCTTTAGGGGTTACTATCCTAAAGACATGGTTTAGTCCATGGTTGATTTTGAAGATGATTATAATCAGATTATTGGATTAGTTTGGTAGAAACCTTTGTGCCTACCAGTGGTTTGGTAGCATCCTTTATGCCTACCTGTGATGTTATGGATTTCTGTTGATCTTGTCCATATAATCCTACCTATGATGGTATGGAATTATTTGGTATAGATAATGAGATATGTAACCATTATTATTATTATGTTTTGGATTAATGTTGGTTCTAATTATACTTCAAAGAACATCCTTTAAATATTCAATAGGTAAGTTTCAGTATGTTTTAATGAGAGCGCATGAGAAGTATATGGCCTTGGTGGTATTCAGGTAACTTATATGGTTATTGTATTTTTATCATCTCATGTAAAATTTTATGTGTTATACCATATATTGCAGTAATATCTTATATGTGTTCCATGCTAGTTTTTTATATTTTTTTGGTGTAATGAGTTTCTCAGTACATTATATTGAAGGTTTCTTTTCATGAGCCCCTACCTATTCAATGGGCAATAGTCTTTACATATTAGCTTATGAATTTAGTTGTAAGCTGGTAGTATGGGTTGAGAGTAGGACTATCCAGTGTCCCTTTTGGTATCTTTGATTCAGATTGTATTTGGACTCTTGTATCCTCTTATATTTTCTCTCTCTAAGTTTTAGAACAACTAATATAGTTTATTTTCAAAATGATGTATATCTATTTGTTCTCTCTAATCTAAACCTTATACCCATGTTATTAATTGAAGCGGTGAAATCATTTTGGCCTTAGAACTAGATGTGAGAATGGTAGAGGAAACTAAACTTGTACTAAGTATGGTGATAACATCCTTTATTTTTTTATTGTTTTAACTTCCATACTTAACTTCTTTAAAAAAGTTGTCTTAAAAAAGGAGGTGTTACATAAATTTGTTTCATACTTCCTGAAGGATCATGCTGATGAGTGATGGTACAGTCAGCAAGAGTCAGTTAGAATCATTGAGACTTGGCAGCACATGTTACAAAGGATGATGGTTCAATTTTGTTCAACCAGGGTTAGGATAGGACTATATAATAGGTTCATGGCACTTCACCAAGGTTCCTCCACAGTTGAGTAGTACTATCTGAAGTTCACTAATTTAATTCATTTCACACTGGATGTAGGGATATATGAGGAGATGAAGATGTATTGGTTTAAGATGGCTTGAACACTCACATCTAGAATTTGTTCTCAAATTATTATTTCCTCTCCCTCTTTGAAAAGGAGACTAAGGTTGCAAAGGTTGTTTAGATCAAGGTTAGTAAGACCTCAAAGAGTAAGAGGAGGCTAGAGGTTTCACATAGTGATCACATGATTCAACCTTGAATATAAGGTTAGAGTGGTCACCACTAAGATAGTTAGGGTGGCTTCTGTGGTAGAGGAGGCCAAAGATAGATTAGGCACTACCACTACAAACATTGCCAAAGAAAGAGTTCTTAGAGGCAACTAGTCCAATGCTACAATTAAGGCAATCATAGTCTTAGAAATTTTGAGTGCTTCCAAGCACCCCAGAATGGAGTTCATAGGATGCACATACATCCATAAGAGTCGGTCACATACTACCAACAACTAAAATAGAGGAACCCCTATCCAACAAACAACTCACAAAGTAGAGATAGTAAAGGAAAGGCTCTAAGCTATCACTCACTACAACAAGGAAGTAGTATAGGTCAGGGATCTAAAACTTGGAGTGCCTAAAAAGATCCAAAATTTGGGGTAATCTATCTTATCAATTGATTAGAGGCAGATGCTTAGGTTATGGGTTAGAAAAACCACCCTCCTAATATTTTAACTATCCTTTCTTTGATTGCTTGAGTATTTGACTTTAATCTATTACATGTTGGATTGTTTTAGAGGTGAATATTATAGGGTTGTTCTATAGGGGTAGTGATCCCCGTGTGCTATGTGGGCCTTATATGTTGAATTTCTATTGTGTGGTGTGAACTTTAGAGATGAAATCCCTTTTTAAGAGGTAGTAATGTAATAATTCATTTGTAGAAACCCTAATTATAAACTAGTAATGATATATAATAAGTTATAATAATTATTTTAGGATGTTTTGTATTAAATGTATTATTATCATGTATATTTTTATGGTATAATATTTATATAAATTTAATCAGGTTAAAATCTAGATAGAATTTAGGTTATTAATTTTAACCATGGTTTGGACCCCAACTTGTATTCACTTTACTGAGGAACCCTAATTCTTCTAACTGGATCTTTTCTCAACTTCAAATTTATCTATCTAGCATCCCTAAACTATTATGATCTTATTTTATCCTTGTGTATCCCACCTCCATATCCCCCAACAATTTTTCTCCTTCATAGCATCATCTCCTTCATATCTCCTCGGCCTTATGTTCTCCTCATGCATGTTTGATTGCTCCATTCTCACATCATTATCCATTGAAGACTCCCCCCTCTTATTTTGGTGCTTTTGACTTAACCTAACTAACCATATTCTCTCCTTTCCCTTGTTTCTAGTTCTTATTCAAACTAACACCCCCCACTATCGTCAACCATCACCGCACCACCTTGCCACCAACAACCTCCAAGCACCACCACTTTCCCCTTTAGACCATGAGAACCACCTCCTTATTAGATCGCCTCATTATTACCAACCATCACCACCTTATACCGTTTCTTTTTTTCCCCCATCATCCTATATTTCTAATTTTATTGAAAAGCATGTACATGCACCCTTAACACTCCCCAACCATTCCACTATTACATGACACATGCACAACGCTCGCACGACCATGTACTTCTATCCTCATTTTCTCCTTACAAGCTAGTGTGCCCCACGCATAGCCCATGTGCTTCTCTCCTCTTTTTCTCTTCCCATACCCTTATACTATAATACCCCAAAATTTCATAACCTTAATTTAGAATGTTTATCCTTTTTTTTGAAAAATGTAACATTTAAATATTAATTTAATTAGTTTTTTAACTTGTGACCCCCAAATCTAGATAAATTATTTAATAAATTATTATAATTATTTTATCTTTCACTTTTTATTTAAACCAATCCTAGACCAATAATTTTACCCGATTTATTTTTATTAATCGGATATCCTAAATCTAAATAAATTAATATTATCCTAAAAACATAAATTTAATATAATTTTAATTCTAACCATAAATCTATTTTCTTTTTCCTTTTTTCTTCCTTTCCCTTTTTTTCCCCTTTTCCTTTTTTTCTTTTTCTTCTCCTTTCTTTTTCCTTTCCCAAGCCAACCTACCTTTCTCCTCATTTCTTTTCTTTTCTAGTGCCCAGCCTAGTGCAACCTTCCTTTTCTTTCTTCTTCTTCGTCAGCTAGCCCAATCTTATTCTTTTTACCTCTATAGACCTAATATAAGATGTGCATACTTATGGATTAGGTGTCCTTGTTGGTGGGGTACTGTGTTACCTTCATGTACCCATGTGACCAGGGTACCTTTGTATCTTTGGGTTAATAGTCGGTAGGATATTATGCTACCTTTGTGTACCGGTATGACTGGAGTACCTTAGTGTCTCTAGGTTGACATAATATCCCCTCTAATAAAATAAAAATGGAAATGATTATTGGATTGGTTGGTAGTAGCTTTTGTGTGTACTTGTGATTTGGTAGTAGCCTTTGTACTTACCTGTAATTCATTAGTAGCCTTTATGCCTGCCTATGGTTCGGTAGTTACCTTTATACCTACCTATATTTTGTTAGTAGCCTTTGTACCTACCTGTGATATCATGTGTTTTTATTGGTTTGTGTTGGTGAGCCTACCTATGTTATGAGAGTTGTTGGTATTGATAAAGAACTTTGTGACCATGGTTATGATTTGAGAATGATGTTGTTTCTAATTATATAGCAAAGCACATCTCTTGGATGTTCCATTAGTAAGTTTCAGTTTACTTTAGATGAATGAGCATTGTTAGTATATGGCCTTGATGTTAGGTGATTAGATGAATGATTATCGTATTTCAATTAATGTATGTTTAATTAAACTTTCATGTGTTGTTGTGATGCCTTTTATGTGTTCCATGTGAACCTTTCATATTATTTTTGTATAATGGGTTACTCAATACCATTGTGTTGAAGGGTTTCTTTTCATGGCCCCCTTTGTATTCAATAGGCAATGACCTTTGCAAGTTAACTTACAAGATCAATTGAAGGTTCTTATTTGGGTTGAGAGTGTAGGATTATCTAGTTTTTTTCCTAATATCTTTTGGTACGGAAAACTTTGTATTCTTAATGTCTTTATGTATTTACTTTCACTAATATTTTATAACTATTGACAGATGGTTCTATTTAAAATGATGTTAAATTGCTTTAACTCTATCAATACTCTAATTTATGATTGTGTTATAGATTCAAGTGGAGTAACATTTTTAGCCTTAGCACCTAGTAACATAATGGTAAAGGAAACCCGAATTGTACCAAGTGTAGCGGTAATACCCCACAATTTACTGTTTTAGCTTTTGTAATTAACTTTTTAAACCTAATTTTTTTGATTCATAAATTTGGGGGTGTTACATGCACCTTGTGCACAACTAGTGTGTTCTCTTTTTCCTCAACCCATGCATGTTTTACATGCATGACCTTGCTCTTCAGCCTTTTCCTTATGCACAACTACACTTTCCTATGCATAGAACCTCGCCAACCATTCTCTATGCGACTCCTATTTTTTTTCCTCCTATTCTATTATGAGTTCCTACCTTCTACCTTGGTGAAGTTGTAACCTTATACATTTAGTATGCTTGATTGTAGTAAATTAGTTGATGGTTTTGGATTAAATTACAAATATGTATAATTTTTTTTATGTAAGGAGTTCAAGAAGGTAAAGTGGATATTGGTTGGGTGAATCTTTCTTCTTCTTTTTTCTTGGATAAGAGGTAAGCGTACCCTTCTACTAAATTGTGAAATCATGTGATGGCACTAAGAATTTTGTATGTTTCTTAGGGTATGATTTATCCATGGGATCTTTGAGGGATATGTGTATGAATTATACATTAGAAATTTACAATAGGTATGCAAGTGTTATGAAAAGGTGTGAATCTAAGAGTATGATATTAAATAATTAGAATGTGGTAGACATATTATTTAATATGAGATATACACGTGTGATATATATAAAAGGTTAACGTCTACCTGTCTAGGATTTCATTAGGGTATGTGACCATGTCAAATTGTATGTCAATACCATGTTAAGTGTTATGTGATTGTCATTGTATATTCTAAATAGGGTGAAAATATAACATGTTTGTACACAAGTTTCATTAGAGTTAATCTATGATGATTGTTACTTTAAATGTCGAATTGTACAATAAAATTTTTATATGTGTTCCATGAACTATATAATATGTTAGAAACACATGATTAGGGTTTTTACATGTAAATTATAAAACACATACAAGGTGGAAAATATGGTAATTGCTAATTTTAAAAAATTTCCAATGTTCTAGAACATTGTAAATTATTGTCTTTTAAATTTTTCATGACAACTTCTCATAAAAATAATATTTGGTACAAAATTGGACAATAATGGTGAGACTAGGGTTTTGACGGATTAATTTTCAATTTCAACCTAATGTGCTTAATGTGAATAATTGCACATAGGATGGTTTTAAACTATTGATAGGTTGAACTTAGCGTTAACTTTGACCTTGACCTATCCCATTGATCTTAAGGTTAACTTGAATATATAAAAATAAAGGAAAATGGTAGTATGTAAATGGAAATTATTATGCAATATATGATATATATGATCCCCTTATAAAATATTAATACATAAAGTGGAAGACCTCGAGTCTTGGAATAATTTCTCTCTTGGGTTAGCTACCCTAGGGATGAGGTAGGATCCCATGATTTCTATTTGTTTGCTCGTGTGCCATTGTACCCCAGCAAGACTCTAGTCTCCTCTATAGGTGACTTACAGGAACTATAAAGGGGTATCGATATTAAGGAATAGATTTCCTAGGTTTGGATGGTATTATGACACATTATACACTAATATGAGTAAAGTGATGTTATGCTTCTAGGTTGGATGGTTGGGAGGGTACAGTGATGCCTTGTACGTTGGTGTAACCAACATACTTTTATGTCTCTAGGTTATTATTTTATCCCCCTTGAGTAATTAAAAATAGAATTAACTACTGAGTAATAATATTAATGGATTGTTTTGGGTTATTGATTTTGTAGCTGTCGTTATGTGCTACCTGGTTAGGTATGTGGCTTGGTAGTTATCTTAGCATCCTACCTTAGTTTTTGGATTTTATTTGAATTTGTTGATTTGGTAGTTTTTTTAGTACCGTACCATTGGTATTTGGAATTTATTTGATTATGTTGGTTTTGGCCACTTCAGCATTGCATGATTTTCTTAATGTATCTATACCATGTTACTACCTATGTAACTTATGTGGCCTTCCATGTTAGTGTTGTGTAATGTTTCATTCAATACCATAACACTGATGGGTTTTATTTCATGGTCTCCTACCTATTTAATAGACAATTTTTAACTTTTGGAAATACTTTGAGGGTTTGGTTTAATGGATTCTAGTAAGGGTTGAAATTTAGGATTATTAGATTTTTGCCCCAGCATCCTTTTATCTAGATATTCCTTGGACTCTTATGTCTCTTACTGTTTCTCTATGTTTTTGTTTTCATATTGTAACTCATTTGCTTGGTTTTTTGTATTTGTAAGAACAATTTTAATCTACAATGAAATTGTGATTTTGTTCTTATGTTTTAAATGTTAATTTAAGCAAAGTAATATTTTAACCTCAATACTTAGTATAAGAACAACATGGGATTCTAGACTTAAACTAAGTCCAACGCTAACACCCATTATTTTTTTAATTAACGCTTCCACAAAATGAAATTTTTAAGTAGTGAAATTGGGGGAGTTACAGAGATGGCAAGGCAGTAGCAAATGAAGTAATTGTCACTTTTAGGTTATTATTAGAAATTGGTCATTATTTTAATTTGAAAGACACTTTTTATTATACTATCTTTTAGACATAATTTGGTTTCTATTTTCCTATTAGACAACTCTAGTTATTATTGTTCATTTGAAAATAATAAATTTATTCTTTCATTAAATTCCAATATTACATGCACTGGTTCATTATGTACATATGATAACCTATATATGCTTGATATTACCACTTCATATCATAAAACTTTGCATGTGGAATCGTACGTTATTAAACACAAATTAATTAAAGAAAATTTGGTGCCATTATGGTATAAGCACTTAGGTCAAATCTCAAAATGAAGGATTTAGAGACTTGTGTTTGATGGAATTTTATATTCCCTTGACTTTACATATTTAAATAATTGTGTTGAATATGTTAAGAAAAATTGATCAAAACTTTGAGAATAGGTGCAAATAGATATTAAGATATATTGGAGTTGATTGACATGGATATCTATTAACCGTTCTTTATGGTTTCTTAGAATGGTCAACAATATTTCATATGTTATGGACATTTTATTTGGGAAGGGATTGATTATATTTCCTATTGTTATCTATAAGATATGCATGTCTTTTCACTACCATTGATTAGGAGGAAAATCATGTGCCTTCACAAGATAATTTCAAATAGCCACCTATTAAGAATGAGGTGATAGTTCCATGAAAATAATCTCAACAACCTCAAGAGTTAAGGAGATCCACCAAATAAAGGAAAAGTGTTATTCTAGACGTTTACATCATATTTCTCCGAAAACATGAGGTAGTAATTAGGGTGATGAAGATGATCCAATTATCTTCCATCATGCTATGGAGAATTTGAATTCTTAGTGGGGGGATTAATGTCATGAATGAGAAAATAAATTCTGTGATGGATAATGAATTACGGGATCCTTCCCACTGCCTGAAGGAAAGTAACCCATTGGTTATCGATGGATATTTAAGACCAAAAAGGATTTAAATGGAAATAAAGAGATATATAAGGAACAACTTGCCGACAAGGGTGTTATATAAAAGAAAGGAGAAGATTTTAAAGAGGCTTTGTCTCCCATCTCTTCTCAAGATTCCTTAAGGCTGATTGTGATAATAGCAGCACATTTTAATATTGAGTTATATCATATGGATTTTAAGACAACTTTTCTTAATGGTGATATTGAGGAAATGATCTATATTGTGTAACCAAAGAACTTTGTGTCAAAAGATTTAAAGAATATGTTTTACAAACTTAAGAAATCTATCTATGTGCTCAAGCAAGCAATTCAATAATGGTATTTCAAATTTCATCAAGTTATTTTCTCTTTTTATTTTGAGATGAATTTGACGGATGAATGTGTGTACAATAAAATATATGGGAACAAATACATTTTTCTAGTATTATATGTTGATGACATACTACTAGCATGTAATGACATAGGTTTATTTCATGAGACCAACAAATTTCTAGCTAAGAATTTTAACATGAAAGATCTTGGCAATGCCTTTTTTGTATTGGGCATAGAGCTATATTGGGATCATTCTAGAGGTATTTTTAGGGTTTTCACAGAATGCCTAAGTCAAAAGGGTTATCAATTGGTATGTTATGCTGAACTACAAATCATGAAACACCCTTTTTGCTAAAAAAGACAAATTTAGTTTTAGTCAATGCCCTAAGAATGACTTTGAAAGAAATCAAATGCAAAGTGTTCCCTATTCTTCAACAGTGGGAAGTCTAATGCATTATCAAGTGTGCACATGTCTAGATACTTCATACATTACGGGGATGCTTGGAATTTATCAAAGTTACCTAGGACTCAACCATTGAACAACATCCAAATGAGTCATATGGAACTTAAAGAAAAAAAATATATTACATGCTTACATATCCAAGGTTAGACAGGCTTGAGATCTTAGGATAATCTAAATTTGATTTTGTTGGATGTCAAGATAGCATGAAATCTACATCAAGTTTTTTTTTTCTAATGGTTGGAGTGTTGTTTCTTGAAAGAGTGCTAAGTACACAGTTGTAGCCTCTTCAACTATGGCAACGAAATTTGTAGCATGTTATATGGCTTTCACGGGCGGTATTTGGTGGAAATTTTTTGTCACAATGGTACTTATAGTTTATGGTATTGAAATACCATTTAAAATTTTATTTGACAATAAGGTTGCAACTCAGTATTCTAATAACAACTTAAGTTCTACAAAATTAACATTACTATAGATGCAATTTTTCCTAAAATTTCATTGTACAAAATTTATTATGATGATAGGCCATCGCTAAAATTTCATTGCAATTGCTTCGTAGTAAAAGATCCAATATTACAATGATGAAATTCTTTACCACTATTGTGACAACTATGTCCTTACTATCATACTACTATGATGATAATATATAAAAAAATTAGAAAATTAAAATTATCTATTATGACAACATTTTGTGTCTAAAGCAGCACCATGCCGCCGCTAAAGGATGATGGAATATATATATATATATATACATGTATGTATGTATAATCTATTGCAACGGTATTTTTGGTTTACTACAGTGACCCCGTCGTTAATGAAAGCTATTTTTTTTATTACTACCCTATAAAATTTAAACATATTCTTTTTTTAAATTTATACTTATTTATATTAATTTAAACCATGTATATTGCATGATTTTATCTTCAAATTAATATTAATATTATTATCTAATTGATAATATTAAATAAAAACATTTGAAATACAACTATTGTTCATAATTTGAAATTTTCATTACAAATTTTTTTATCCACCATAAATAATTAGATCCTACTCATTGTCCTCAGCCTCATCCTCATCCTCATCTTCATCCTCATCCCCTGACTCCATATATCTATGGCTATGGTCTTGTATTACAATAGTTTGCAACTTAATAGTTTCTTTTTTTATGTCTTATTGCTTTGTTGTGCTTTTGAACAATCTTAGTTAGTTTACCAAGTTTTTCCGTAAGTGTAGAAGCGTTGGTGCTGGTACTAGCAGAAAGTGGTGATGTTGGTGCTAGTAGAGCTATAGACAAGGTTAATGAAAATCCATTCAATAATCTACCAATAGATCTCTCATGGCCACAATGTTATCCAATAATTTCACATACAATAGCCCTCTTTTCAATTTGTGTTGGCTTGTTAACCCACATTCACTCCCAAGTGATTGACTCTATCATTATTTGTAGCGTCTTCACCATTTTATGTTATAAGAAAAGTCAAAATTAAGATTAAATATATTGTAAATAAAATATAATTATATTGATTCATTATAATATGATTATAATCTCTCATAAAATTTCCACCCTCAATAAACTTAGGGTCTAGAAAATTATTATGGTCAAAGTCATCTATATATAAAGCCCTAACCCATAACCATGGTTGGATATGTGGTAAAGTATGCAAAATGAAACACGACTTAAAATTATATAGTCCAACATAAAAACTCCACTATAGCATGTGGTCTAACTCATCATGATATCCATTTTAGGTGGTATCTAACATTTCTATTGAGAGACATAAAAAAAAGTAGGCTGGAAAGCATGTGTCAGATAAGAAAGGCATATTATCACCTATAAAAAAAAAAAAATCTAATGAATTAGGGTAATATCTAATTATTTAATCATAAAATTTTAAATTCCAATAATATTTTACTAATTTTCATTTTATTATCTTATTATTCTACTCTTTTAATAATACTTTATCTAAGGTTAAAAATATTTTGTTATCTAATAATTTATTTTTTTTATTATCTTATTATTCCACTCGTCTAATCATATTGTATCTAAGGTTTAAAATAATTTATTATCTAACAATTTTATATTATTTTTGTTTTAAATTTTAATAATAAATTATTTAAGGTCAACAATATATTATTATTTGAAAGTTTTATTATCTTATTATACCACTTAATTATTTAATCATAAACTTTATAATATTTAATAATATTTTATTAATTTATATTTTTATTGTCTTATTATTCCAATCTATTAATAATAATTTATCTAACGTCCGAAATAATTTATTATCTAATAATTTTATATTATTATTGTTTTAAATTTTAATAATCAATTATTTATGGCCCACAATATCTTATTATTCCACTTAATTATTTAATTACAAATTTTTAAGTTAAATAGTATTTTATTAATTTTCATTTTAATTATCTTATTATTCCACTTTATTAATAATACTTATCTAAGGTTACAAACAATTTATTACCCAATACTTCTATATTCTTATTGTTTTAAATTTTAATAATCAATCATTTATGACCAATAATATCTTATTATTTTAAAGTTTTATTATCTTATTATTCCTCTTAATTATTTAATCGTAAATTTTTTAAGTCCAATACTATTTTATTAATTTTTATTTTTATTATCTTATGATCCTACTCTTTTAATAATATATTATCTGAGTCCAATAATACTTTATCAATCACAATATATGCATCTCAATTATTACTATATATATCAATCACAATATGTGTGTGATTACCACCACTAATCACATATCACAACAAATGCATCAACATATAAGCACCACCACCAACATTCATTTAATATTTAACAATAACATTTATATACATACATATATACATACATATATATATAATATATTTTTTTAAATCATACAACATCAGTAGAAGGTAGCGACGGCAATGGAAAAAACTTCTCCGACGACATACAATCAAACAAAAGTTTAAGCAAAAAAAGTGTTAGCTTTAATAAATTGATAATTAAAACAAAGAGTAAAAACACAAAGGTTAAATAGAGATAACGACAAGGAGGAGGCAATGCAAGGTGGTGCAAGGCGGCTATGGTGGTAAATGCCATGGAAACCCATAAAAATATTTTTTTTTAAAACAAAATTAAAAGTAAGAAGTAGAAATAATACACAAGATTTTGACAAAAAAAAATTTAACCAAGGATTAAAGGCATAACATACCAAACAGGTAAGAGAGAGGCAGCGATGATCGAGTTATAGTGATGAGAATTTGAGAGAGGAATGGCGAGGACAATAGGTAGGTTTTTGTTTTTATACAACTCATCTCTATTGCAGTGACTCCTCCCCCTCTATTGTGATGATGGGGTCAATGTAGTAGATCCCCATTTATACAAGTAAAACATTTTGGTTCACTATAGTGCAACAATATTATCCCCTATAACGTTAACTAATTGCTGTAATATACCCTAAGAAAAAATTTTCTTCCCATAATTTTCAGGAGGGGGAAAGTTTTCCACTAAACCCTACAACAATGACTCCCCACCATACAATGATGACCTATTGGTTTTTAAGTGTTTTTTTCCTAGGAAACATGAGGAGGGAAATGTTTTTAGGATACTACAATGAGACTGTTGTTGCTATATCTTTTTTTCCAAAAAATTAATTTAAATATTATAGGGGTAAAATATATTCAACTATTAGTCACCATAATGAATATACAATGATGACCCCATCATTGTCATAGCCTCATTTTTTCTAGTTGTCAAATTACTCCTTCACTAACAACCTGCCCTTGCAATAGACATGTCTATTGCGACAAATTTAGCCATCATAATAGATGAATATTGTTGTAGTGTGAAAACATATTGACATTAAATACTTGTTTGTCAAAGAGAAAGTATAGAAAAGAGATTTATCTATAAAGCACATTAATACAAACTCCTTGATAGTGGATTTGCTCACTAAGGCTTTCCCACCCCAATAGTTTCTCGAGCATTTTGCTCGTATAGGTGTTATGTCAACTAATGAATTTTAGTTTTAGTGAGAGTGTTTCTATAACACTCTTATTTTTCACTAATAAAAAAATTTATTTTAAAAACCTTGTGGAAGAGAAAAGCTAATAAACACTTAGGAAAAATGAGGTGCGACCGTTATAACTAATATAAGATAGGCGCCAACAACCCGTCCCATACTAGGCACAAGGCTAAGAAATCAAAACCAAACAAACCCATAACATTGGGAGCTAAAACTAATTATATAATATAAAAAGGAAAGCTTCCAAGTACAATACCTTAACAGTCCAATATATTCAAGTACACAAGGGAAGAAAAATTAAACTAGAGTACAGGGTGAAAATTACAGAAAAACCAAAATACAGTGACACTCTAAATTTTGGCCCATTAAGAACCTCTCAAAGTCTCTGGATTTCCATGCTCTCAGAACCCATGCCCCACAAAATATTGGCCAACTACCAATCCTCTCCAAAAATCTGCACACGGTAATCTACTCATGGGAATGAACAAGTGACCGAGCAAACAGGCACATCAGTACGCTTCGTACTGAGTAATCTAAGTTACCTCCTCAATGGAGCTACCAACACACAAGATTCTCATACTAATAGTTTCATGCATACTTCATACAAATGGGCACATTAGGCATAGAAGGTTCATACTATATATGTCTAATCATGCTTGACACTATAGTACTACATCATGGATACCGATATGCATGTTGCATGTAGAATGATTCAACTAATAGTAAGGTTACACTCATCTAGTTATGCAAGTTCTTTTATAGGCCTTACTCTATATTACTGTTTCTTTTCTTCTACTCTATTATCCTCTTTAACCACATTTTTATTTGAAATATTATTCTAATTCTTATCCAAATACCCATTCCAATTATTATCATTATCATCAAGCGACGGAGTGTGCACCACCCTAGGGTCTCATATACCATGGAAGTCTATCCAAACCAAGGGACATAAATTCTAGGCTGAAGTGAAGCAACTACTAATGGACATAAGTCCAGGCCGAAGCCAAGTAACCAATAATGGATATAAGTCTAAGCCGAATCCAAAAACCACTCGGGTAACCAAGCCCTTTAGTATAAATACCCCCTAATACATCATTAGTGTCTAGAATAGGTACGTTGGGATCTACTAGGATCCCTCTTGAAGAAAAAGTCGAAAGGCACCAATAACGCCCGAAGGTAGACTAACCCCTAGTAGCTAATCAAGGATTGGGTAACCTAGACCCATACACAACTAGATTATCTTTCACTTTTCATGGTTAGTACATTATTCTCGAGGTTATGTAATCACACAAGGCCCACACGATATACAAAAAAGACATCCATATGCTAATTCCATATTAACCCTTACCATCCCCAACTATGTGTAGGATTTACATTAATGCTTACTCAATAACGACCAAATTCACGAGATTAATCCATTCAAGAAAATTTCTAGATTTCATTTCCCTTTTGAGCCATTAAATACTTGCGCAGGTTTACCCATCAAGTGTAGTACCCCCATTTTTCACTACCAAAATTTTTTGTTAAAACAGGTTGTCGAAGTAGAAAAAACTTTGAAAAATAGGGTGTTACCGCTGTACCTAACACAGATTAGACGTCTGTCACCTACCTCATATTAGATATAAGGCTAAACCAAAAAACACTAAAAATAGCAAAATGAGTAAATAATAATTTAATTGGAACGATTCTAAAATGTTTACAACAAAGAACTTAATGGGTTTTGTTCAAATTATTGCATGTACACATTCAAGTACAAAATTTTGACACATGGGTTGGGGCATAAGGCCCAAACCAAATACCATGGTCCTCCACGGACCCCATCAAAACCTTCCAAATGTCCTCGCTTACAACCCCCATCAAACAAAGGTAGGCCTTTTACTAGTTATCCTTGAAAACCTACACAAGTTCCTCTGCTCGTGGGAATGAGCAGGTGACTGAGAAAATGGGCACATGATTACATTACGTACTAAGTAAGCCAAGTTTCTCTCTCAATGTATGCATGTATACCAGTTTATCATACACTATATAGATTACAATAAGCATTATGGTAAGGTTGTATATATGCATAAGGATAAAAGTACATGAAGTCATACGGTCATGCATAATTCCAACAAGTAGAATACTTCATGCATAGACTTACCACCTTTCCACATAAGCATGTACACACTTAATGGCAAGGAGAAACAAACAACCTCTAAGGCTGATCCTGATTACCAAATCCTCAAGTTATACTATTAATGAATTTATGTAAGAGATAAATGAGTCAACTCGTCAATATTCCAATTAATAGTCAAGTAGATAGGTCCACCATTTTCCAAGTGTGATAACCAGTTTTTCTCATTTTTGACCAACCATACCATTATTTCCATTCTTACCAAATATTATCCATTCTCTTAATCATTATTTATATATGATCAATTGCTTACTTAATAACAATATTTTATCATCATCAAGTGATGAACTGTGCACCACCCCATGGTCTCACATACTATGGAAGCCTATCCAAAAGGGGGCATAAAGTCCAGGCCGAAGCCAATCACCAAGTGGACATAAGTCAAGGCTAAAGCCAACTGATAAGTGATTTATTCCTATATTTTTACCTCTCTTTACCTTAGTTTTGAGACTTCTTTTAATCTCTTTTACATATTTTGCTATGGTTTTGATCTATTATTTGTACTACCACTTTCTTGAGCTTTGTGTTGTAGGATTTCCTTCAAAAACACCAATTCTGAAAAAGAATTGCTTATTTTTGGAGTAAAGGATAGAGCAAGGAAAACTTGGGAGGAGAGTACATCGACCCAACATGCTTCTGGAGATGTATTGAAGCTATGAGAGCTAAAAGATATTCCAAAATATCCCTAAGAAGACTGAAAAGGGGGCTACACAGTAGGCCGCACACCCAGCTACACAGTCGTGCAACACTCCCTTGTGATTATTGAAGAAAACATAATCGAATGGCCAGGCAGTGTAAGGTTGTATGGCCGTGCAAAATTCTAAACTGAAAAGTTGAGGCCAAAAATATTGTACGGCTAAGCCATGTCAGGCCTACACAGCTGTGCAAGGTTGGAAATTCTAAAATGCTGAGAGCTAAAAAATTGCACAACCGTGCAGGAGTGGTCTTCCCCACGATCTACATGCGCGACATAGCCGACATGATGGGGATTTTCTTGGCGCACCTTAGGGACTTCTTAAGGAGAGAGAGAGGAGGTTTTAGAGGGATCTTAAACCCCTCATTACTGAGCTTATCCTCATGTAATTGTTTGTTCCTTTATTTTTAATTTTTGTGGAGATTCAATTGTGTAATTCTTGTATGGTCAGCTCGAAATCAACATTGCACTCTTTTGGATTATGATTATTTCAATCTAATTCTTCTTCTTTATATCTTTGCATTGTTATTATGATTATCATGCTATTTATTTCATTAATTTCATTTGAAAGTATGAGTGAGTAGTCTCCTTTATAGGATTGGACTTAGGTACCATTTTAGTAATCAATGTGATGAAATAAAGTATTATGTTGTATGATTGATTCGTTTATACTATTATATATGCTTGATTTAATTATTATAAAGTGGATTTGACGAAATTTGACCTCCATAAATGTCATCTACAACGGAAAGGCTGAGATTATTATCAAAAATTAGCATATATATGGGAATTTAAGCAATCATAAAAGTAGATGTTTAATTCTTAGGGACTCTATAATTAGTGACGCTTAATGGGTTTAGTTTAACTTGTGAGTCATGAAAATAGTCGGCAAATTAGATTAAATACGTTCATAGACTTTGAAAGTAACTAATGAATATTATTTGACCAATTGTCCACAGTTAGCAAATTAATATATGATATAAGTGTTGTTTCATTATTGATTATTAATCCGGAGACCGAAGTTTGATCCAAGGTTTCACTCTTATTATTTAGTATCTGTAAGTTAGAAAGATTTTTGTAATTATTCTTTTTATCCAAATGCATACCCCCACTTGTTGTAGATTTAGATAGTTAAAATAGTAAAGAAGTGTAATCAATTACGAAGTCCCTATGGGATACGACCTTGAAATACTATAATGAATCAGTGTGCTTGTAGAAATAGCACAACAAGTTATTGGCACCGTTGTCGGGGACTTCGGCTAATTGATACTCTATAATTTGTTATTTTGGCTAGACTAAATATTTTAATTCCCTTCTATCCTTTATCTTTGCTAGTTGATTGTTTTCTGTATTCATTTTTAAGAACCTTTTATGCAATGATCTTTTGGACTTGGGCCCCTAAGAGAGCTAGACCTTGTGATCAAATGAATGTTGAATGGGTTGCGGAGGTGGATAAGTGAGAAAAAAGCAAGCGTGAGTTTAGAGACCATGGCTGACACTGATGGAGAAGAGGTGAAGCATCACTCTCTTAAAGAGTTTGCATCTCCAAATGTATATGGGACACAATCGAGCACTCAGAAGCCAAACGTAGCTGCCAACAATTTCAAGCTCAAACCTGTGTTACTCAATATGGTTAAGCAAAATCAATTCAGTTGTAGCCTAACAAAGGACCCTAACTTACACATTTCTATTTTTCTCGAGCATTGTGACACCTTGAAGATGAACAGAGTGTCAAATAATGCGATCAAGCTTCAATTCTTTACATTCTCATTGCGGGATAAAGAAAGGGCCTAGTTGCAATCACTTCCCTTGGGTCCATTACCACTTGGGGTCAAATTTCTCGATCCTTCCTCAACAAATACTTTCCACCATCCAAAACAATTCAATTGAGAAACTTGATTATGAGCTTCAGCCAAAAGAATGGTAAATTACTCTACGATGCTTGGGAGCACTACAAAAACATGTTGCGAATGTTCCCACATCATCGGTTAGAAGAATGGTTGCTGGTCCTCAAGTTCTATAATGGCTTACATTACAACACCAGGTTGACTTTAGATATAATAGAAGGAGGCACTCTCATGAACAAAAGTATATCGTAAGCCAAGCAACTAATTGAAGATATGACTCAGAATCATTACCAATGGTTAGGTGAGCGCTCTACAACCAAGAAAAGTGGTAGGTATAACATTGATACTCTTGATAACCTTTCTTCATGTGTTGATGCATTATTTTAGAAAATTGATAAACTAAGTGTTAATGCATTAAGAACCCGCTGTTGTTTGTGAGATTTTTGGCATTACAGGACACTCATCGGTTGAATATCAGTCGGTTACTCCTCCACCCCCCAAAGTAACCCTAGTGGACCATGTTAACTATGTCAATAACTTCAACCAAAAGGGAGATCCATTTTCCTCCACCTACAACCTTGGATAGTGCAACCATCCAAACTTATCTTACAAAACCCACCATAGAACCCTATCCCTCAATAGAATTTTAGGCTCCCAGGTTTCCAAAACCTTAAACCACCATTCCCATCTCCTCCCAAGTCAAATCTTGAGTTGATGATGGAGAACTTCATAGCCTCTCAAAACAAATAAACTAAGGATTTGAAGAATTCAGTTAAAAGTTTAAGCTCTAAGGTTGAATCCTTGGCTACCCACAATAAAATGCTGGAAAATCAAATCATCCAGGTGGCACAACAATTGGGATCTTCCTCTCGGCCCATTGGAATGCTTCCCGAACAGCCAAAGATAAATCCTAAGGGATCCGTGAATGCTATAGCCCTTCGAAGTGGAAAGGAGTTAGAGGGCCCTATTTTATAGAAGGAAATAGAAAAGGGAAGTAGAGGAGTTGAAGAGGAAGTGGAAACACATAGAGAAGACACGCAGGTTGAGAATGAGACCACCTTAGGGAAAGATAAAAAGGTAGAAAAGTATGTCCCTCCACCACCATATAAACCTCCCCTACCTTTCCCTCAACAACAAGCAAAAGCGAGATTAGAAAAATAGTTTGGAAGGTTTGTAGAAATTTTAAAGAAATTACAAATCAATATTCCATTTGTGGAAGCCATATCACAAATGCCTACTTATGCCAAATTTTTGAAATAAATTCTCTTTAAAAAAAGACGGTTAGAAGAGTATGAGATGGTAGCACTAATGCAAGAATATAGTGATATTATTCAAAACAAGGTTCAACCTAAGCTCAAAGACCCCGACTTATTCTCAATTCCCTGCACTATCGGTGACATGTCCATTAATTATGCACATTGTGATCTTAGAGATAGTGTTAGTATAATGCCTCTTTTTGTTTGTAAGAAGCTGCAAATGGAAGATTTTAATCCTACCACCATCTACCTCCAATTAGCATATCGGTCGGTAAAACACCCAGTAGGTATATTAGAAGATGTACCTATCTAGGTCAGTAAGTTTTACGTTTCGATTAATTTTGTCATTTTAGAAATAGAGGAAGATGCTCAAATCCCCATCATTTTAGGAAGACCTTTCTTAGCTATTGTAGGAGAAGTTATAGATGTAAATAATGGAAAACTCTCCATCAACATTAGGGAAGAGAAATTAGATTTCGATTTACCTTCCATAGTGAAATTCCCATTAATTGACAATACTTGTTATAGGATCGATACGGTGGATAGGATGATTCAAGAAGATCTTGCTGAGTTGATCTCAAAAGATCCATTGGAGAAATGTTTAATGAGAGACGGATTAATCAATGAAGGTGATGAAGAAGCAGCTACTTATGTTGCCATGCTCGGAGATGTTCATGCTTATGCAAAAAAATTAGGTGTAGTGACCCCAATTGGAAGAGAATTACAAGACTCATCTTGCACGGAAAAAGTTGCACCTAAGGTAGAGACAAAACCTCTCCCTTCCTCTCTCAGGTATGAATTTCTAGACTCCGAGGGTGAATATCCTGTCATTATAAATGCTAGCCTGAATAAAGAAGAAGTTGAAAAATCACTTAAAGTACTTAGGCTACACAAAGATGCCATAAGATATTCCATTAAAGACATAAAAGGCATAAATCTTTCATTTTGCATGCATCGCATTTTATTAGAAGAAGGACATAAGTCCCCATTGAGAATCAAAGATGGTTAAACCCAAATATGAAGGAGCTCATGAAAAAGGAAGTGCTTAAGCTCTTAGATGCAGGAATCATTTACCCTATCTCAAATAGTGAGTGGGTAAACCCAGTTTAGGTTGTACCTGAGAAAGGGGGCATGACTGTCATAATAAATGAGCAAAATGAGCTAATCCCTACAAGAATAGTCAGCATGTGGCATATGTGTATTAACTATAGGAAGTTAAATAAATCTACCCAAAAGGATCATTCAAATCTATTATCTAGATGGATACTCGGGATGGATACTCGATCAAATGCTGGAAAGGTTAGCTAGGCACTCTTATTTCTATTATCTAGATGGATACTCGAGATTTATTCAAATCCCTATCCACCCTAGTGATCAAGAAAAAACAACATTTACATGCCCATATGGTACTTTTTCTTATAGGAGAATGTCATTTGGTTTGTATAATGCCCCAGCCACTTTTCAACATTGTATGATATCCATATTCTCTGATTTTATCAAAAATATTATGGAAGTGTTTATGGATGATTTCTCTGTTTATGGCACCACCTTTGATGATTTCCTTGATAATGTTGCTAAGGTCTTAAAACAATGTAAAGAGGTGAATCTTGTTCTTAACTAGAAAAAGTTCCATTTTATGGTACAAGAAGTTATTGTTCTAAGTTACTTAATCTACAATAAGGGGATTGAAGTTGATAATGCAAAAATTGACATTATTGCTAAAATGCCTCCTCAAACTAATTTCAAAGGTGTTCAGAGTTTTTTGGGCCATGCTGGATTCTATAGGCTATTCATAAAAGACTTCAAAAATTGCTAAGCCTTTAACCCACCTCCTCATCAAGGATACCCCTTTTACATTTGATCAATCTTGTTTGAATGCTTTTAGCAGGTTAAAGGAGGCATGGACCACTACCCCAGTTATGAGACCCCACGATTGGAGCCTTCCTTTTGAGGTAATGTGTGATGCTAGTGACTATGTCATTGGGGCTATTCTTGGACAAAGAAAGGATGGGAAAGTGTATGCCATATACTATGCCAGCAGGACTTTGGATGATGTAAAAATGAATTACACTACAACCAAAAAGGAACTCCTAGTGGTGGTGTTTTCCTTGGACAGATTCATATCTTATCTTGTCGGATAAAGAGTCATGGTTTTCACTGATTATGTAGCTCTTAGGCATCTTTTGGCAAAGAAAGATGTAAACCCATTATTGATTAGGTGGATCCTCCTCTTTCAAGAATTTGATTTGGAGATCAAAGATAAGAAAAGTGCTGAAAATGTAGCAGCGGATCATCTTTCCAAGCTGAGGCAAGAGATGCACGAAGAAGAAAAGGATGAATTCCCAATTGATGATTCATTCCCTAATGACAATCTCTTTTCCATTGAGAGTCTCTAAGCCCCATGGTTTGTGGATCTTGTCAATTGTATCATTTGCGAGGTGTTACCTAAAGACCTATCTTATCAACAATGTAAAACATTCCTTTTCAATGTCAAACACTATTTCTGGGATGATACTTATCTTTACAAGCATTGCGTAGATGAAGTTTTTCGACGATGAATTCTAGAAGATGAAATTTTGGATATCATTACCCATTGTCATTCATTACCATATGGCAGTCATGCTATCACCTTCAAGATAACTATAAGGGCACTTCTCGTAGGATTCTATTAGCCAACTCTCTTTAAAGATGTGAGGAGTTTTGTGCTGGCATATGATCGCTACCACAGAACAGGAAATATCTCAAGATGGAATAAGATTCCACTGAATAATATTTTTGAGGTAGAACTATTTAACGTATGGGGGATTGATTTCATGGGATCATTTCCTTCATCTCACAACAATAAGTATATACTGGTCACAGTGGATTATGTTTCAAAATGGGCAGAGGCATTAGCGTCTCCATCAAACAACGTGAAGGTAGTCATTAAGCTATTTTAGAAGGTTATTTTTCCCCATTTTGGAGTTCCAAGGGTTGTGATCAGTGATGGAGGATCCCACTTTGCCAACAAGGTCTTAAGCAAGCTCTTGAGGAAATATGGCATAGCTCATAAAATGTCCACTCCATATCATCCTCAAACGGGTGGTCAAGTGGAGATTACTAACAGATAAATAAAAGGGATCCTAGAAAAGACCATATCCGAGTCAAGGAAAGACTGGTCCTCCAGGCTATATGAATTTCTTTGGGCCTACCGGACAACCTATAATACCCCTATTGGCACCACACCATTCCATTTGGTATACCTAAAATCATTTCATCTGCCTATTGAGGTCGAATACAAGGCATATTGGGCCATAAAGACTATTCATCTAGGTTTGAAGGAAGTAGGCGAGTGGAGAATGCTTCAACTCAACGAACTCAATGAGTTGCGGTTAGATGCTTATGAAAATACCAAAATATATAAGGAAAGAACAAAAACGTGGCATGCTCCATGTATTCTCCGAAAAGAATTTAAGGAGGGAGAGATGGTACTCTTGTTCAACTCCCATCTGAAGCTTTATCCCCAAAAATTGTGGTCAAGGTGGTCGGGTCCTTTCCAAGTGCTTAAAGTATATCCTTATGGGATATTGGAAGTTTGGAGTGAATCTATGGGAAGGTTTAAATTCAACGATTAAAACATTATATTGCTAGGTCTCTAGTTGAGAAGCTGGGCTCCATCACCGTCCTTGAGGTACCATCCATTTGAGGAACATAGAGGTCGACCTAATGACCCTAAACAAGCGCTTTATGGGAGGCAACCTATGTTTTATGTTTTCCTTTGTTATGTTTCTTTTGTTTTGTGTTCTTCCTTTTCTTTTGTTTCCTTTGTTTCCTTTGTTGTTCTTTCTGTGTTGTAGCTTTTTGGTAGGAAAGATTGCCTATCAAAGCTATCCAATGGATAATAGGAGGATATAATGCATTACATTATAAAAAAGGAGCAAGAGAAATGAAGAATACATGGTTGCACTACCTAAGCACGGTCTACCAACTTATTGTACATAACCCTCTCACTGGAAAATGGGAAAACCCCAAGAGAAGAAATTTTGCACGGTCTAGTCATGCCAAACCTGCATGGCCGTGCCAATCCATAAAGTATCAGGCCGAGAGGAAAGTTTTTGCATCGTCTATCCATGCACAACCCACACACCCATGCACACCCATTTCCTTCTCAGCACGGCTATGCAAACCTGTCTGTGCATAAATGCAAAAGCTCGTGACCCCCTTTTTCCCTTTCTCTCACCATCGCACTCCCTCTTTCTCCAACCCTAACCCTCCCCAACCTCTTCCTCCTCTTCTTTCCTCCTAGATCTACACCAACCCACTACCATTAACATCGTTCCACCACCATCAACCACCACACAACCTACATCACACTACACAATCGGGCAATGCAACCCCTACACACCCTATTTCCACACCCCTTCCTCTACCGTGCAAAAGCCACTCACTACACCTCTACACACCACCCTTCAACACCTATTTCACTTGTACAACCTCACCCTCCACCCCTACTTCAGCCATTATGTCCACCACCATTTACTACTTAATCATTTTTTGTTGCTTTTTCATTTCCTTTTTTGTTGCTTTTTCATTTCCTAGGTCCATTCTTTATGCTTCTAGTTCTTCTATAATTCTTGGTAAATTTCCACTTTATATCTTCCTATCTCAATTATGGTGTGTGTTAGCCCGAATTATTTTATAATGCTTTAATTTTGTAGATAAAAAGAAACAATGGCCCCCAAGAAATGATCAAAATCAAACTAGGAGGAAGGTGATTCCTCTCAACTATAGCCACGCCAATCAAAAGGGCGAGGTAAGGCTGTAAATACATAACCCTCAAATCCTTACAGTATTATCTTTGCCAACCCCGATGACAAGGATATCTATGAGGGGATAGTGAATCAAAACATTACCCCAACTTGATTTATCGTTTGGGATTATCTCGAAGCACTAGGGATAAAAGAGGATGTTGTGTATTTGTTTTCTCATAGTGGTCTCTACTATTTCTTTTCAAATGCATTTCCTACGAGTAAGGGACTCACACTTGAGTTCCTCAGTTCCTTCATTTTTAATCATACCGTCGAGTCCATCATGTTCTAACTCTTTAACAAGACTTGCTGAATGTCTTTGTCTAGGTTCTCATCCTTGATTTGCCTGCCCTCTTATGGTCAGCAATTTTCTAAGGGCTCCCAAATGTGGGATCCTCAAGAATTTTGGTGAGAAATCACCTTACCAAAGAAAGGATGTACTCCTAAGACGTATATTGGACACCACGCGAAGGCCACCCTAATTTACAATCCGAATTTGTGTTACGTCCAATGACTTCTAGCCAGCTCAATTTTTGGTTGAGAGGAAAGTTAGGGAAATGTACTTAAATTGGAGCTCTTCACTCTATATTGTATGCTATGGGATAATGCCCTCGATGTAGGATATAATCTTACTGATCATCTTAGTGCATTGAGTGCCAATCTCACTAGTGATATCATCGTAGGTGGTATCATAATATACATTACCACTAGGCTGGGTTATAGTTTAGATGACATCCATGAGGATTTCCCGCCGACTTACCTCAGCCTGACAACCTACACAAATATAAAGTTAATTGTGTAGGATCGGCGTCAATATAGATTGTATTATAACCAAGAGGTGTGGTACCCGCTTCCCAACCCTATCTTCAACACTCTCATCGGGACCGAGCACACCAACTAGTTACCTTCTCCTCATACGCCACGCCCAAGTTAGGCCATGCCACCTCCCTCGGACAATAACCCTAACATCCCAAAAGAAGGGCATCATTTACCATTACTTACTCTCCCTGTGCCTCCTTCTTTTGGGGTCGATTTTGGCCCTTCATCCTCAAGCACCTATTGGGACCCCCTCTTCTAACATATCAATAACCAATTTGAGGGAGACTATTGCTCCCACAGACCAAATGAACTCTATGATATATCAAATGTATCAATGAAATTTGGAGCATGAATACCCTCCTCCATCACCATCCTAGTGATTGAGTTTTCCCTCCAATCATTCCTCACTTCCACACTGTGGACAATGTGGTATTCAAGCATGGAGGATTCGTTTCTTTTCTACCTTAGTTGTTGCCTACTTTTGTTGTTTCTTGTTTTCTTGTTTTCCTTTTCCTTCATTTTTTGTTTCTTGTGTTGTTTTTTTGCAAAATGAATGCCTATGATAACCAAATGATAGAACCTTCTACATAACCTAATCATGCACTAGTAAAACCCATAAATTGTGAGCTATTACAATTGATATTTTTGAAAATTTCTTATAGCACAGAACCCCCCAAGTGATAGACTCTCAAAACACTTATTATTATAATAGTCTAACGGTTTATCTTCATAAACTTACCCATCCCGACTAAGACTTAGAAAATAAGGCTTGTAGCAAAGAACTAGTGAGACTTTGAGCTTTAGAGACTGTCCACCTTTTATCCAGTCTTACTTTTTCTAATTGTATGTTCTCTCCTCTAATATGAGAAACTATAACTTTCATGTGCTCTCTTGGAAACTGCATATGACTTATTCATGCATTAGTGTGATAGAGGCATGTGTTTTATTTGTTAGCTACTTTAGCCATAAGCCACCAAATAACACTAGTTCTCCTTTTGTTCAGCCCCTTCGAGCCTATACCTTTCCCTTCATTTACCTACATCCTAGCTTCTTCTCTTTTTTCCAAGAAACTACCTTACCTTGGTCCGAAAACTAGGGAGCGGTAGCTAATGGATTTAATTATGGTAGATAGGGTAAAAAGAAAAGCATGGGGGTATTTCATCTATATAAAAAAAATTTAAAAAGGGAAAAGAAAAATAGAAAAGTTGTATATATTTCCATTTTTATCATCTAATTCTTCTTCTTTAAAAAAAAAAAGAAGGGAGCCTTGGTGTGTAGTTAAGTGTGATTAGAAAGTTTCCAATTCTGATTTGAATTTGTAGTTACCGCTCTTTTAGTTTTAGGCCCATAGCTACATTCCTAAATCTATCCTACCTTTCACCCTGGCCCCTTTACAACCCTGTTAAGACCTCTTAATTTTTGCAATGCATAATGTCTTTAAGCGGTGAAGAAGAAACGTTTCTACAAGCATATGGTCGATCATCATTAGATAGGAGAGTATTGAGTACATTATTATCCCTGCAAACACACATGAGTGCATAGTGACTACACTTAACTAAAGAGAGTAAGTCTGCGGCCTTCTTTAACCTATGTTTTGTTGGGATGGCATTTACATGACCCTAAACCGCCTTAGAGTGTCACAATAATTCTAATTTGTGTGTCCACGCTGAAGGGTTGTCTCACTTTATTTTCTATACTACTATTACTGCTCGTAATATGGGTTCAACTAGACTTTGTATGCCATGTTTATGTTGTTGGTCCTATCATCTGAGGCTTTGTTATCATTCCGCTCATTATATTGTTGTGTGTTTTTGTGATTGCTTGGGGACAAGCAAAGAATAAGCATGGGGGAGTTGATAGAGTGATTTTTTCCCATATTTTTACCTTTATTTCCCTTGGCTTTGGGACTTCATTTAATCTCTTTTACATATTTTGATATGGTTTTGGTATACTATTTGCACTACCTCTTTCTTGAGCTTTGTGTTGTAGGATTTCCTGTAAAAAAAACAATTCCAAAAAAGAATTACTTATTTTTGGAGTAAAGGACATAGCAAGGAAAGCTTGGGAGGAGAGTACATTGACCCAACATGCTTATGAATGTGTATTGAAACTATGAGATTCAAAAGATGTGCCAAGATATCCCTAAGAAGACTAAAAAGGGGGTGCATGGTTAGCCGCACAGCCGTGCAGCACTCCCCTGTGATTATGGAAGAAAATAGAATCACACGGCTAGGTAGTGCAAGTTTGCATGGCCATGCAAAATTCTGAACTGAAAAGAGTCGAGGCTAAAAATATTGCACAGCGAGGTTGTACCAGGCCTGCACGGCCATGCAAGGTTGGAAATTCCAAAATACCGAGAGCTAAAAAACTGCACGATTGTGCAAGAGTGGTCTTCCCCACAATCTACATGCGCGATATGGCCGACGTGATGGGGATTTTCGTCGTATGCCTCAATGACTTCTTAAGGAGAGAGAGAAGAGGAGGTTTTATAGGACCCTTACACCCCTCATTATCGAGCTTAGCTTCATGTAATTGTTTGTTCCTTTATTTTTAATTTTTTTTGGAGATTCAATTGTGTAATTCATGTACGGTTGGCTCGAAATCAACATTACACTCTTTTGGATTACGATTATTTCAATCTAATTCTTCTTCTTTATATATTTGCATTGGTATTATGATCATCATGTTATTTATTTTGTTAATTTCATTTGAAAGTATTAGTCTCCTTTTTAGGATTGGACTTAGGTACTGTTTTAGTAATCAATATGATAAAATAAAGTATTATTTCGTATGATTGATTCATTTATACTGTTATATATGCTAGATTTAATTGATGTAAAGTGGATTTGATGAAATCCAGCCTCCATAGATGTAATCTACAACTGAAAGGCTAAGATTATTATCAGAAATTAGCATATATACGAGAATTTAAGCAATCACAAAAGTAGATGTTTAATTCTTAGGGACTCCATAATTGGTGACACTTAATGAGTTTAATTTAATTTGTGATTCACGAAAGTAGACGGAAAATTAGAATAAATACATTCTTAGACCTTGAAAGAGGCTAATGAATATGATTTGACCATTTGTCTACAGTTAGCGACTTAATATACGACATAAGTGTTGTTTCATTATTGATTATTAATCCGAAGACTGAAGTTCGATCCTAGATTTCACTCTTATTGTTTAGTATCTGCAAGTTAGAAAGCTTTTCATAATTATTCTTTTTATCCGAATGCATACCCCCGCTTTTTGTAGATTTAGATAGTTAAAATAGTAACGAAGTATAATCAATTATGAAGTCCCTGTGGGATACGACCTTAAAATGCTTTAACGAATCTGTGTGCTTGTGGAAATAGCACAACACCAACCAATATGGACATAAATCCAGGTCAAAGCCAACCACCTAGGTAACTAGGCCCTTTAGTATTGATTTCCTCAAGTATATCATCAGTGTCTAGAGTAGGTGAGGCACTGGAATCTCTCAAGATCCCACCCAAAGGCACCAAAAATGTCCAAAGGCAGACTAACCCCTAGTAGCTAATCGAAGATCGGGTAATCTAAACCCACACTCAAATCAACTTTATTTCTCTTTAATTGATTAGTATTTTATTCATAAGGATGGGTGATCGTACAAGGCCCATACAAGTAAAAAAGGTAAATCCCTATACCAGGCGATATTGATCCTTTTTATTTCCATTTTTCCTAATCATGTGGGTTTACCATTTATCCTTGGAAAATGAGTTTACTATCCATCATAGGGTTTAATCTAAGCCCTTACTGATTTCCGTTATTGTTATTCCCACTTTATCACTAATTACAAGTGAGTTCAACTTTTAACCTTCATATTACTCATAATTTAGGTCATAAGTTATGATCCATTTTAGTCCCTTAAGTAGGCCAATAATATATGTTAAAATATATATTTCATCCCATTAATAATTATGATATAGTCCCAAATATACCCCCCCCAACATAGCTGAGCCACAAAGCAACAAATCATGCAACCCAGGAGAACCAGTCGATTAGTATGGCCCAACCAATCGATCTGTTGAACCAACCAATTCTTTGACTTGGGTAGATTAGTTGATCAGTTCAACTTAACTAACCCATGCTTCCT
Source organism: Tamarix chinensis (assembly GCA_030549775.1). Classification (NCBI taxonomy): domain Eukaryota; kingdom Viridiplantae; phylum Streptophyta; class Magnoliopsida; order Caryophyllales; family Tamaricaceae; genus Tamarix; species Tamarix chinensis. Next base: position 12,778,650 of record CM060173.1, on the reverse strand, counting down.
TCAAACCGATCAATTGGTTTGGGCAAACTAGTCAACTTTTTATAGGCTAGTCAGTCGGTTTTGCCAAACTAGTTGATGGATTTAAGTAGAGAGTAAGACCAAGGTCTATACAGGTAAACCAGTTGATGGGTTGGGTTAACCAGTCAACTATTCTAGGAACTAGTCAATCGGTTTAACCTAACTAGTTAATCGATTTACCCTACCACGGCATCAATTCACAAATTCCATGCAGATTCTTTCAAAAAAATCACTCCTACTTATATTAGAACATGTCTCAACATCAACATATTTCTAACAAAATTATCATGAATTTCTTACCATAGCATTATCATAGCTTATTTCCTCCATTTTCATGCTCTTTTCTCAACTTATGTAATTTAAACATATAAATCAAGCATACAATTGCATTTCTTCATACCAACATGTATAATCCAATAAAAGGCATAACTTTTCATGCAAGAATGCATACTAGAATTTTAGGTGCAATAATTACTTACTTGATGTAGGATAAATATCCTCAAAAATAGGATTTTCAAATTTATGAAAACTTCAACTCTCAAAACCTTAAAAACTAGAATCATAACTCAGGTATTATACAAAAATTCATAAAAATTTGAATAAGAAACCAAAAAGGAAAAGAACATACCACTAGAACAAAACAGGAAAAAATTCAACTGGGCCACTCAATCTTCTGCCTTGCTTAACAATCAAAACAAGATAAAGCTAGAGGAAGGATCATGAGAGTGTGCAAAGCAATTTAGCAAGTACTTGAAGTGTGGAAGAAAAGAAGAGAATGTAGAACTCAAGGGAATTTTGATGGCTGAAAGAAAGTGTAATGCATGGAGGATTGAGGCTATTTATAGCTAGCCAATCGAAGGAAAATACAAAGGGTTTGGAAGGAAACTTGAAACCCTACTTATGACCGTTTGAATTCAATCAGCACGAGCGAATTTGCTTGGGATTTGCTGACCTAGTCTCCCGAGCTTAATTTGTGACTCTGGGAAACTCAGGTCAAATAGACTAGAATTCTCATATATAGAAGAAGGAATGGTAGGTTAGCATGGAAGGAATCTTCCAACTGCTCAGAATCATACTTGAGATTGAACCAATCGATTAAAGAAATCGTTCTCAGAGTCTCTTAGGGACAATTGGTATGAGTTAGTCATCTCTTAGGTGAGAGGAGGAAGAAGACAATTAACTAAGGTCATCTCTCTCAAGGTAATATTTTAGGTCAAACGCATCATAAAAATGGTTATGAATCTCTTAGGGATAATTGGTATGAGTTGGTAAGGTTCCATTATAATATAAGGAATTTTTCAGGAAAATCCAACTAGAAAAAATGGCTAACTCGATGAACCGGTCAATTGGTTTGGGTCTACTAGTCAAATGTTCATCCACCAGTCGATCGATTTTCCCAAACCAGTCAATTAGTTTGGTCAAGGAATTCAATTTGGCTGAAACTACAAATGAATCAATCAATTCATAGAACTAGTTGATGGGTTTGCCTGTAAAACCTATTAAACCTCATTTCCAACATGATTTCAAATAAATTTTCATTCCAAATCAAATCATAACGTAGAATCAAAATCAAAGGCCCAAAATTTGTCAAAATTTCTCATCCATCCATTACACAAAGTGTGGGGTATTACATAAAGGCCTTTATAATGACTGTTGAGTATGTCATGAGTCCTGATTCATTTTATCCATCCATTAGGTTGTTAATCCATGTCAATAGATGTATTTTACTCATTAAATAGTCATAAGAGTGTTAGGCACAGTCTTAAACCATATCCAAACCGAAAAATCAAATCACGCAATCTAGCTAAACTCATTGATTGGTTTGACCTAGCAAATCAATCAGTTAGGTGAACCAGTAGATAGATTTGGGCTGACCAGCCAATTAGTTTAGCTTAGTCAAACCCAAGGTTCCCTCAAATTGATTGAATAGTTTGGCCAAACCAATCAATGGTTTTAAGTAGAGAATAAGACTAAGGTCGCCACAAATCTACCGGTTGATGGATTAGTTCAACCAATCGACTATTATAAAGATTATTTGATCAAACTAACCTAAACAGTCAATTGATTTTTCTTCAACCAGAACAAAAAAAAGTATTTTTCATGCAAATCATTCTCAATATTCTTACCACACCTAGCTGAAACATGGATTGGCATCACATTCACACTTTTCAGCTTACAACTATTGCATGTTTCACAATTAATCAAACCAACCTTGTTTTCCCTAAAAGCATGCGTTCATCTCAAATTTCATAATTAATCCACAAGCACTAAAGTTGAAAAAAAAATACTCATACTAACTTATAAAACGAGCACTTTAAAGATTTCATCACACACATGCTTAACCAAATCACATTTCAGAAGTAAGAATGACTTACTTGGTGCAAACAAAACTTCCTGCAACTAAGAAAACTCAACCTGAAAAAATCTTCAACTTTAAAAACCTTAAAAATAGAGTTAAAGCTTCAAAAGTTCAATACATACTTCCATAAGTCAGAGTTCGAATTAGGAGAATAAAATGACTTACCTAGCTGAGAGAAAACATAGAGAATTTTGTTCTAAAAAAAATGTGACTCAAATTCCTCCTAAATCTAACCCTCATTAACTTAAAAAGAAATAAGAAGGAACTAGAGAAAGGATTTGAAGAGTGGAAGGGAATCAAATAAAGCCTTGAATTTAAGGAAAAGATCACACAGTCAGAGGGAGTTGAACTATTTCAGTGGCCAAAAGAAAGGTGAATAGAAGGGGAAATTAGGGCTATATATAGCCAACAAATCAATATAATCACGAGTGTAGTTAGGCATAGATCAAAAACCCTAATTCATATCATTTGAATTTCGAGTTGAATAGGTAGATTTCGTCCAAGATATGTCGACCTCCCTTCTAGAGCTAGAATGGTAATTTCAGGAGAGGTGCGAGTTGATTTATCCCAGAATGCCAAACACAAGAGAGGAAATGAGAAATTGGCTTGGAAGGAATATCCTAGCTAAGCAGAAGCAGGTTTGGAATCGAAGTAACAATTCCAGAAGTGTATAGAGGAGAGAAATGGAAGAAGACAAAGCTAAAGTCACTCTCCCCCTTCAATTATCCTAATTGAACTCTCGAATAAGTTTAAGGTGGAATTTTAAGCCAAATGCATGATAATAAAGGCAAAGAATCTTGAAGAACAACATAGAATGGGGTTATCGAGGTTCCATTTTGGCATAAGGAGTTTTCCCCAAAAATTGAGTTTTAAAAATATACTCAGCTCGATAAACCAATTGATCAGTTTGGCCTACTTATTGACTATTCTACAAACCAGTCAATTCGTTCCCCAAACTAGTAGATTGGTTAGGTTAAGCAAAACCATTTGGTTAAGATGATAAATAAGTCAATCGATTCATATGGAACTTATGTTATATAATTTTTTTAAGATTATTCAAATCCAAATTTTCCTAAACTCAATTATAGTTCCAAATCAAAATCAGACATCAACAAGTGCCATAATTTCTCATTCAACAAACTTCACAAAAAGATGGGGTGCTAAAGTGTCAATTTATATGCTCTATGTTTGGATGCTTTGTTTTGACTGATGGACAATTTTAACTATATGTTTTCTTTATAAATAAAGTTTTAGTTTGTTTCCTTTCTCTTTGTTTATGATTTGATCTTCTAAACTTTTAAGGTGGACCAGTTTGAAATAAGCATGTTAATATCACATTACATTATATTTTCATGCTATACATCCACATCTTGATCCATATCATTTGGCTATATCTGCATATGTGACCATTGAAGGTTTAGTTACAAATAAATATGATGATAGCTGCTTTGATCCTATATTGGTGTGATTAAAGGACCAAATTATTTATAGATACATTCTATAGCGACAATAATATTGAGCTCATTTGATTATTTTATAATTCATGGTTATAAGGTCACATATATAGCCCAAGTAAGAGATTGTTGGGTTTTTATCCAATATTAGACTTATATGTAAACGATACAAATTATGGGTTGTCATATAAATTAAACTTGTATAAAAGTAATTATATTCATGTATAAACTATTTGGACTTAATGTATCTAATTGAATGCAAACTCATACATGTAGTGAATATGGATATTCTAAATTATTGATTGACCGAATTAGAGTAGTCTGATAGATAACATATTAGTTGTCTATATATATGATTGTGGTTCTTGGGTAGCATATACTTCATCCTATTCTATTTTCATAAGTTAATAGAGATCGACAAACACATGCCTGGAAGACTATAATACTACATGTACGATTGTCATCCTAAATACATCAATATATGGTTATTTTAGCATTATGGATTTAGGTATGATTCCACATATGATCTTGTCAAATCTATAGATTAATTTTCTAAACTAATTGTATATACGATTACACAATAAGCTAACTATTTAGGGCTTAGAGATTGCATGCCAAAAACATTTTTACTTTAATTGACCCATATATATATATGACATATCTAGTGACAACCATCGTTTAGGTGAGAATTGAGAACTACATTGGTTCCCTAAGTTACTTACAGTAGTTTCGACTACCTACTATAGGCAACTTATTAATTTGAAATATAAATATCTAATACTTATAAAAATGTCACCACATTTTTTTACACTCAAATAATGTAGTTTTCTCATACACTTACTGTGGTTTTCTCCACCTATTGAGGCGGTTTATACCACCTACTGTGAATAATTTTCTGACCTAAAATATAAATACCTAATATTAACAAAAATGCCACCATTTTTTTAATACTCAAATACTGTAGTTTTCTAAAAAAACTTATAGTAGTTTCTTCCATCTACTAAGATTAATTTCCACCACCTGCGAATTGCGATATGTAGTTTCCAAATCCGAAATATGAATACACAATATTTATAAAATTACCACTACCTTTTCTTCTTTTTTTTCCCTGATATCCAATACTATAGTTTATTGAAACTATTTACAATAATTTTATATATATATTAAAAGTAATTTATACCACTTACTGTACGTAATTTCTTCAAATGAAAATACTTATTTTCATCCCTCAGTGATAAAACTAGTTCTCATTGGATATACATATATAACCAGAAATTAATATAAGATTCATAAACCTCAATTTTAACCATTGCGTTAAGACTTTATTATCAGTCGGTTTACGCTATTCACTCATAGAATTACACTGCATAAATATATAGGAGAAAAAAGGCCCGTCTATAAATAGGAAGTGACGTCTACATCCTCCCTTTTACACTTACAAAGAAATCACATGGAATTATCATTTATGGAATATTTTCAACTGCTCACACTCGAGCAAATAGTTGGACGACGAAAGATAGCATGCATGAACCTGGTCGATCCCTCGTTTTCGTGTCAATGTTACCAAGTACTAAGATTGATTTATTCCTCCCATCCCCTCCACCTCTCCCTTTTTGGCTCCAGCTGGTGAATGAAAGAATCATATCGATTGGAGGGTCATTTTCTTGTTTTAATTAATCATACATATAATCAAGTGGAACATGTGGCAAAAGCTGGATGGTTTGGTTTTTTTTTTTTTTTTTTTGCCTTCTTTATGATTAAGGGGATAAATTCTTATTCCTGTTGTCATCTGCCCAATTAGTTTCCACCCATCAACCCAAAAAAAGGAAGAAAAAAGCTCCTTTTTATCCTCTCTTTATGGGGAGTTATAAATTATGAAAGAAGTGGGAACGTTTTTAATTTAGGTATGAACTCGATCGATCATCTAGTGGGGGTTTAAAATAAGAGTGATGGGGGAGGTCATCTTTCCACAATGGAAAAAGGATAAGATAGGTTGTGTTGTGTTGTGTTGTGTTGTGTTGTGTTGCAGAATCTGATTACAAAGCCCGTCAGATTGAATTAGCAACTAGGAGGTTCTCTATAGATTTTTTGGTTGATAAAGAGAGATTTCTTCATGTATCCAATCATTCCAGGTGCTGTCTATAATGTTGTACTGTAAGCGATGTGACCGAATAATTCTTTGGATGACTTTCTACAAATCTATGATACCCCAAAACATTATATAGATACACACACTCGTATCTCTTTCTTGATGTATAATGTTAGATAGAGGGGGAAAAAAATCTAATGTAAGATTTCGTTCTAGAGGCTGACTGAAATAATTAGTTGTCTTACACTTTCTATTTTCTAAGCCCTCGCCCTCGCCCTTTATCATTTTCATTTTTATTATTTCCGAAAAACCAGTTTTCTGACTCTAAAATTTGTTTTTATTTAAATAACAGAGGTGATGATAAGGTGCTGGCTGTGGCGGCAGTGGCAATAAATATCATTACCCGTGGTGGCGGCAGAGGCAACAAATATCATTACCCGTGGTGGCGGCAGTGAAGGTGGAGAGATAGTAGTGGGACCTGGTGTTGGGAGGCAGCTATGATAGCATTGATATTAGGTGTCAGTTTTCCGTTTCGAAAACGACTTTAAAATTTTTTACGTCAAAATTGATATTAAAATTATTTAATTAATTTTTTATTAAAAAAATTATTAATAATTAAAATTAATTTATATAGATAATAATTTTAAAATTTTTTATTTTTTTTATTTTAGTAGATTTGATTAAATTTTAAAAAAAATATATAATATGCATATATATATATATATATATATATATATATATATAAAATTTTTTATATTTCTTACGGTCTCTATTTAAAAAAAAAATTTAAATAATGTTTTCTATTTTTTTTTTACCTTGTTTTCCCGTCTCCTTCCTAGTACCCGTAGTAGTTGTTGATTTTATTTTTGTGAATTTATAGTATTGAATTACTATATTTTTTTTAAATAAAAAGTGCTTACAATTTGAGACATATGCTAATATGTATAATATTACAATTCAAGTGTAGAGTTTCTGAGAGATAGTTTCAACCTCAACTATTTTTTAATCATAATTTTTAAATTTTAGCAAACTAATTTTTAAAATAAATTAAAAAATTAGTTACAACAATTCAACTCGCTCATAAGTACATTTAATTGAACACATATAGGCTATAAATAACATGTTCAACTTAGAAACAAAGAAAAAAAAAATTGATAATAAGCAAGGCTATAGTTTATCAAGGGTCTATTTGGTAATCCAATTTTTTATAATTTGATTTTTCATTTTAACCAAGGTGATCCACCATCATTTGAAAAACAACTTATACATTCTATCATAAATTATTATAAATATTTATAATATGAAATATTTATCCAATTTTTTTTTATGTTAGTTTCATCTTATTTCAACTTTCAATTTAGTAAATTTAGTAATCCAAATTGAACCTAAATCATACGACACTACGTAATTGATTGCTCTTAGTCCATTGAGGGGGGTACTTTGATAAAGTAGAAAAATGTAAATTATGGACAGTAGATGGAAGTAATACAAATTAAAAAGTTAACATGTAGTGGCACTAGTCAACGTTTCTACTCCACATAATTAGATTTTATGTTTGGGGGGGGGGATTAAAATTAGCTCAAATTTTATGTTGGGCAGAACTCAAGGATTTCAAGATTGTTAGATATAATTTAAAAATAACGCTTTCACTTTTTTTATTTTTCCCTAATTAATTTCATGATAACGTTCAAGAGTAGATCACCTAAAGTTGAGTTGGGAGAGTGTTATTCAACTCCCACCAAAACCTTTCAACAACAATTTTTAAAAATTATACGCTTAAAATAAGTTACTCCATTTTATGATGTATATCAAATTATCTTTTTTAAATATGTTTCAAAACATAAGAAACATTAGGAAAACTAATGGAAATTAGATGCTACATTTTTCAATTATATGTTTGTATTATCTCTTTTATAAAATAGTGGTCAAGTTACGAAGTAAATTGATGTGAGATTATATTAATTATCATTGGTAATTAATTTAATTCCCCAATTTTATCATTTCTCAATCAATTTATCCAAATCAAATATGACACATTTCATGAAAGAGGAGTGAATAGTAACCACATCAACTATAAGCAACAAATTTTCCAACTCAAACATTATAAACAAAAGATATTTCATAATTAACCCCAACCTATAATTGATAAGATATATATATTTCTCCATTTGTTTCGAAGAGTGAGTATTTTTAATAATATACATGATTTTTTAGGATCTAAAATATTTACCCATAATACATTCTAATTACATCCTACACTAGAAAATAAAGTATTAATAAATGTAGAAGAAGAAAGAGAAAATGTTATGGTAAAAAAAAATAGATTTTGAATTTTCTAAAAGTTTTTTTTTAACAAAAAAAAGTACATATAAAAAAACACTTCATTTTATAAACATAATAAATATTTAGTTTTTTATATTATTTAGATTATATCATTAAGGTTCTATTCTCCTCAATTTACATTAAAAACTTTTCAAATCAAAACAACAAAATTTTAATATGAATAAAAATAATATAAAATCAATAATAGAAATTATGATAATGATACAATAATAACAATCCTAATATAATTAGGAAAAAAATACTAAATCCATCGCAACTTTAAGGCTTGTTTTGTGTTTCATACGAATTAAGAAATCATAACTAACATTGCGTTTTCTTCCATAATTTTTTTTATGTTTACCTTACCTTTGGGAATATGTAAAATTAATGTCAATCTGGCCGTTCCACCAAACAACCGCATGAACCGTAGTAAACACCTCATAGAGTGTAGCTACAATTAAGGGTATTATAGATAATAGAAATATATATATGAAAAATGCACATATTATCTAATAAATTAAAATAGAAATTGAGTATATTAGTAGGAGACGGAGAAAGTACTAGTTTTAACACTAACAATAATAAATGCAAAATAATTATATTTTATTTTTTTTACCTCATATTAGGTAATAATAGCTCCTAAGTAAATCATCTTATATTAGATGAACTTATTTGTTCATGAATAACTCATATCTTAATTTTTAATCTTTGCATCATAAAGAAAAAGAAACATAAATATATGTTTCTTCCAACATATAAATGTAATGTAATTGTAAATTAATTTTGATCATCAACTTTTAAAATAAATTAATTTTTTATAAATAAAAAATTATAGGTTTTATTAAAATATATATTTTTATGAAATATATTTATTATATATATATAACAATAAAAATTAATGATTAAAATTTAAACTTATGAACAATAAAATGTCAAATGCAGAAACAACTATGGCAATTAGATAGTAACACCTTTTTTGAAAAATGCTAACAATAGTCTTAGGATTTATAATTAAGAAGTTAAAATGAAAATAATTATCTATTAATATCATCGATATATTTGTGTATTAATTTGATATGCATTTTTAAATTAATATTATTTTAAATATTAAATTAAATGTTTATCAATAATTCTGAGAGTTGTTGCTAGAATAACATTTTTTTTATCACAAAATATTGGGTTGATTTAATTTTCATGCAAAATTGTCACCAATGTAGCTTTCCTCTCTCAAAATGAATGAGACTCAAATGTACGACCGAAAAGATAGATTATTGTTAATATTAATTAATTAATTAATGTCATCAACATCACACTCCGTGGCAAGCAGCAACAATCCGTATCAGAGAGATCATTATACATTATCTAATCCTTGTCTTTCAGCATTTCAAAGAAGATTATGCTCATAATTTTGGTATTGACCGCTTAATCACCGGAACTATTTGCCGACGCGAAATCAAGTCCGTTAACGGGCCCTGGATTCAATCTAAATCGGCCGAACATGTCTTATATATTGTGGTTCATCTTGTTAGGATCCCAGTCCATATATATTGAAGCCCGTCCAGACCTGAGTTTTGTTGTTTCAGATTTAAATTTGACCTATATTTAATATATCAGTCTGATATATACATTTCCTAATACTATTATCATTTTTAAATTATATTCAATTTTTCTGTGATCTTAATCAGATTCCTAGTTCATTTTTTTACTTTTATTTTTGTGTATTGACTTGATATGTGTGCACAATCTATAACATATTTTGTTTTAAAAGTATTAAAATTACGTTTGAAAAGTTATAAGTAACATTTGAGAAATTTTTATCTTTGCATTGGAGGAATTATTTTTTTAAAAAAAATTGCATATTAATCTATAGAAAATATAAATATATTAGTATTTACAAACACATGTATATATAAATATATAATTTGACTCATTTAAAAACCATTTCCTCGTTAAATTAGATGGGTTTAAATTTGGATATAATCTCTCAAAACCTAATGACTTTGGGTATAATCGGACCTAACTTACTATCTTATTGAATAATTAATTAAACTAGGCAAATTAAAATTATATTTCTACAATTTGGTTTGATTAATAGCTAGAAAAATAGGGTTTGATTAGGGGGGAATGGTTTAGTTATGGTTAAGGAACAAAAAAAATTCTACAAGTTAATTATTAATTAATAATATAATTATAAATAAAGAGCACATTTATGGGAATCTCTAATTAGTTTAGATACTAACATTTCTCCAACTGATTGTCAATGTCCAAGGATTGATTATCATCTAAGGCATCAATGTTCCCCCACCCCTTCATTACCAAAAATTACTCACACACTAACTTTTATGTATTGATATATTATGTATTGTAGTTTGATAGTTTTACACCAATATTTATTACTCTTTCATGTTAACGATATATGATCCCCACATAATGCCAAGTGAATTTTAACTCTTAATTTCTTTTAAATAATAAAAACTAAAAATATACAAATATAATTATTATATTTATAGTAACATTTCTTTTTATAATATTATTTTATAAAAATCTTTACCGATATATCTTGAAAGATGTTAATGGTCAAAATTTATATTAAAATATATAAGAGCATTATATTATGAAATAAATGGAGTAAAAATATGATATATTAAGCTATAAATAGTCATTACTTTTTATGTTTTTATTATCTAGTGTGGTGAAAATAATAATAATAATAATAATAATAATAATAATAATAATAATAATAATAATAATAATAATAATAATAATAATAATAGTCTATATTTTTACTTGATTAGTGGTGTTGGAGGAAGGAGGTAAATGGCCAAGTAAAAATACTTTCAATTAACAAATTAAACAACCTACATATATCAACAATTTATAACACCTCTAAAATTGACTACTAAAAAATTTTATTTTTAAAAGTTAAAGTGGAAGTTAAAACAACAAATTTTGGGATATTATCGCCACATTTAGTACCAGACCAGTTTTCTTCACAATTTTTATAACAAGTGCTAAGACTAAAACGTTACTTTACTTAAATTCAATAATACAGTTATAAATCAGAGTAGCACAATAGTTAAGGAGGTTAATTCTCCTTCCAAATAAAACCCACTAAATATGGTTACAAAAATGCTAATGGAAGGGGAATATAAAAAGACTCTAAGGGAAATACAAAAACTCCCATTTTAAATTAATGGATAAAATCCCAGTTAACCCTACGCTCTTAACCTGATGAGTAATCCTTAAATACAGCTTGCAAACTAACCTACAAAGTCGCTACCCATTGAATAAGTAGAGGCCCAAGAAATGAACCCTTCAACACAATGGTACTAAGCAATACATTATATAAGATTAATATGCAAGTCTGCATGCAACCCATCAATCATATTAATATTGAATTATGCATATATTAACTGAAATGTGATAGTCATTCATATAGCTACATGCATCAAGATCATATGCTACCAATACTACTCATTCACTTAGAAATAACATAAACTTACTGATGGAACATCTAAGTGATGCCCTTTGTAGTATAATTAGAAAACCACATCATTTTCAAGAATAGGCACAACTCACTTAATCAACCCACAACTTCTCAATAACACCACAACAAGAACATAATGTACATAAGTAGATCATATCGACTCATTCATTATTATCTGGACTCATGATATTAGTGCAATAATTAGTTAACTCATGAATTTTATCCACATGGGTTCAAGGGCCCCACTATTCTCACCAGTAGGGTGGTAAATCAAAGTACAACCCTAGGGTAGCATGCTCTAGGCCACTATTCTCACTAGTAAACCGGTAAATAATGTACAAACCCAGGGTATACTGGCTACTATTTTCATCGATGGACTGGTAAATAAAGAAAAAACCTAGGGAATCACACTCCTGGCCACTATTCTCATCGGTGGACTTGTAAATAAAGTACAAACTCAGGGTAGAACACTCCAGGTCACTATTCTCACTGGTGGACCGGTAAATAGAGTACAAACTCAGGACAACATGCTCCTGGCTACTATTCTCATTGGCGAATCGATAAATACAACTAAGCTCGACTCAATTGATCTTCCACTTTAAGTGATTAGTGTCTTATTCATGTTTTATTTATTCTAGATACAACACAAAAACATGCACAACTCATACATGGCTCCTGCCCTACCACTATCTCGGGATAACCCTGTTCCCTTGGAAATCCTAATTTTATAATCCCAAGTACATCCATACCCCCAATGTTCCTTTAAGTCCCCAATTTACCCAACAAACCCAAACCTATCATTGGAAACGCCTTTTATCATGAGACATAGCATGTCACCCCTGTTTATCATATATGATAACAACTGACCTCTAGGGTTACTCCTTAAAATCCTAGTATTTTCCTAGTTGGCCTATCCCCTTCTCTATTACTTGTTTAGCCCTCATTTTCCATACTCAGGCATATATTACTATGATTAGCCATCCCCTAAATTTTGTATCCTAAATCCCCCATTTCGCACACATGATAATAATCTCCCAAATTGGACCCCCTCGAAACCCTAATTCCTCGTTGTGGTTATAACTGCTCCCACTTATCCCACGTGGCTAGTTAATTTGCTACACAATCCAAAAATAGCATGATTAACATCATAATCTAGGGTTACAACCCAACTCCCCCATTTTTTTACATGTGATAATAATCTACCCCTAGGGTTTTGTGCTTTAACCTACTAAAACCCTAATTCCACTTTTTTGGTACCCTCTCATCCCTTAGCACTCCAAAGACTCCCCAAATGTGCAAGGCTACCCAAAAATGTCATCATTAACCCCCATATCCACTCTTAGCAACCAACCCCTACATTACTCACCCATGGTCTTAGTTTCCTTTAGGTTTGACTCATCCCATGCATGTTTATTAAATAATCACCCTAGTACATACAAAATTACTAAAATGTCCTTATACCATGTAATATTGATGATAATGCTAAAATAGGTGATACTAAGACAATAAACTCCTATTCTCATATTTAACTCATATTTAACTCCAATTAATACTTATCATGCATGTTTATTATACTAATCACCATGGTACGTGTAAAATTACCAAAATGCCCTAGTCCATATAATATTGATATTCATGTTCAAACATGAATTACTAATGCAACAAACCCCTATTCTCATACCTAACATCAATTATTACTCATCATGCACATTTATTAGGATAACCACTATTGTACATTCAAAAATACCAAAATGCCCCTATGCCGTATAATATTAATATTCATGATGGAAAATATATTTCTAATGCCACAAACTCCTACTCTCATTCTCAACCTCACATAACACTTAGCATCATATTTATTAGAATGATCATCATCATACATTAAAAAATACCAAAATACCCCTAGACCATATAACATTGATTATCATGCTACAACATGTGTTATTAATGCATCAAACTCCTATCTCCATTCTTAGCAATATTTATAACACATTAGGCATCCGGGTTAGAGTTAAACATCATGATATATATAAATGACCAAATTGCCCATAGGGCTCATAGTATTAATATTTTTACTACAAGTGTCCATGCATGCTTAACCTAACATGTTATATACACATAACATATGCCATCACTTACCAAAATTAGACCCTTTCTCAATCACCATTTCACACACATAACATCTTACACTAGATAACATGCATTCTTCTTCCATTTTCTAAGATAACATTAATAATCATGGGATTATTTATAACACATCATATCTACACAAATCACATGTCAAAAATCCTAATGTGCTAACATATAATATCCTTACAATTTAGTGGGGTATAAAGGTTACCTAATTTCTAGCAAAAAAAAAATTTACCAGTAATCGACTAAAAATGCTAAAGCTCTATTAATAAAATGTTGTACCTAAAAATAATGTCACAAATACCATAATAATATTTAAAAAATAAAATAATAAGTTTTATTTAAAATATTTATTAAATATAAAATTACCAAACTACCCTTATACCTCAAATATTATCTAAAATACATAAAACCTACATAGTATAACTCACATTGCATGTGCAGCGTGAGCCATGCAGAATTGACAAAATGGAAGTGGTGGCTAAGGTAAGGGTTGTGGGTAATGGTAGGAGGTGTTGGTTTTGGTTGTTGGGTGTAGGAGGTAGGCGAGGAGATGGCCAATGGTTGGGGGAGTGGTGCAGGTCGCTCAAAGGCGGTGATGTAGGCTATAGAGAGAAGTGGTGTAGAGAAGGGAAGGGAGAAGAAGAAAGGGGGAAGAAGAAAATGAGGGAAGGTAGGTGGTGTTGGGGTGGTTGTGGGTGATGGTGCAGGAGTGGAGGTTGAGGTGGTTGTGGCTGGTAGTAGGCAGTTAGGAGGAGTTGCAGTGGTGGAGGAAATGGAGGAGAGAGAGGTAGTCGAAGAAAGGTGGTGGTTGTAGGGTGGAGGTCAAAGGGTAGAGAAGGAAAGGATGTAAGGTTGCAGGAGAGGCTAGGGCATTGGCTATTCGGGGTCTTGAAGGGAGTTGCAAGGTGGAGCTAGTGGTGGTTGCGGTGGAGGAGGTGGTTATTATTGGGAGAGTGGATGGTGGCAAAGGAGAATCGGCAGTAATTGATGATGGGGAGAAAGAAAGAGATATATGGAGGTAGAGGAGGAGGAGGAAGGAGAGAAGGAAGGAAGGAAATGGGTGGTGGATGATGGTGGAGACTGGTTGGTGGTGGACGCACTGGAGGTGGCTGTAGATGAGGCGAGGAGGGAAAAATAGGGGTGGGGAGAAGAAGAAGAAGAAGAAAAAAAAGGAGAAGGGAAGGTCAGGGGAGAGAATAGATCATGAGGGAGAAGAAGAAGAAAAAGAGGGGATAGGGTGGTTCAGCGTGCGATGTACATAGTTGTGTAGGGAGTGGTAGGCAGGGCAGGTGTGGTAAAGGGTGAAAGTGGAAGGAAAGGGGCATGTGAGGGAGGATATCATGAGGCTGTAAGGTTAGAAAAGAAAAAAAAAAGGGATAGACAGGAGGGCAGTGGTGTAGGGTGTCTAATCGGGAAGGGGGTGGCATCGTAGGCATGCAGAGGTGCAGCCTATGCGTAGGAGAATGAGGGAGGGGTGCACAAGGGGAGAGCTTGGTGGCATGTTTAGTTGGGCGCAGGTTGGGAAAGAAGTAGAGGGGAAGGTTGGGCTGTATAGGGAAAGAAGAAAGGAGAGGGAAGTGGGTCGGTTGCATGAGAGAGAAGGAGAAGAAGAAGAAGAAAACGAGGGGTTAGGCCGACCCGAGGGAAAATGAAAAGAAAGAAGGGTGATAAGGCTTAGGCTGGCCTGAGGAAAAATAAAAGAAAGAAGGGGGAATGTTTTAGGCTGGCCCAAGGGAATAAGAAGGAAGAAGGAGAAAAAAGAAAAGGGAAAAGAGGAAAAGGGAGAAAAGGAAGAAAAAGGGAACAAAAGGAAAAAGGAAAATAGATTTAGGGTTAGGATTAGGATTAGGATTTAAATTAATATTAAGCTATTGGGAAAATATTATATTAACTTCTCTAACAATTAGGGTATTAATTTAAGAAAATAATTTTGATAAAATTATGGGTTTAGGATTTATTTAAATAAAAAGAGTAAGATAAAGTGATAAAAATAATTATATTAATTTATTAAATAATTTTATCTATTTTTGTAGGTCAAAGGTTCATAAAAATAATTAAAATAATAATTAAATATTAATTTTTTTGGATAAAAAGTTAAACATTCAAATTTTAGGTTAAAAAAATTAGGGGTTTTACACAGTTTCTCAATACTCTTTGATTCATCTCCAAAATAACTAATATGTATTATATATAAGTCTTAAATTTATAGAATATAAAACTAATAATGTAACACCTTATAACAGCCCAACCCTACACTTTGGGATTGATAACTAACCCCATAGATCAATACGAACCCAGCGTGTTTTATTTTCAATCACATTCTTTTCAAAAAAAAAAATTTCAGGAGGTCATCCCTCCTTAAACTATTCAAAGCCAAATATGCTTAAATCTAGAATTCTCTAGTGATAAATTTTTGGAAAAAAAAAGTGTAGCTTGTTAATATAGGTAGCCATATCAATCATTTTGATTCTACATTATCCAACACTAATTTGAAGTCTTACATACATCCCCACTCAAAGAATGGAACAAGGATGTTGTGCCTCTACAACTAATGATTTCATTACAATCTATCTCAAGAATCATCCACCAAAGTAGTTAACTGAATCATCTAAGTTTAGTTCGCAATCGTGGTTTCACTCTGATACTATCTGTAATACCTCAACCCTATATTGGCCATGGGTAGCTATGTGGATCACTTTTAGGTATTAATAAGTAGCCCCATAGATGAATACGAGCCCTTTCTAGTATGTATTTTCCTTATCCATACACTTCCTAGGAAACTTTCTAAGAGTTCACACATCCTTAAACTACTTTAAGCTAATTACGCTTAATTGTGGAGTTTTCTAGTGATAGATTTTAAAAAGGAATATGCACCATGTTTTTATATGTAGTCGTATTAATCATTTTAAGCTTTCATCATCCCCCAATAATTTAGTATATTACATGCCCCATTTTTATCAACCAAAAGAAATTATTTTCAAACACAATGTGGAAGCTAAAATAATGAATGAGGGGTGTTACTGCCACATGTTCGCCTAACCCACAACATTTGCAAGGTTAGGCAAAAAAAATCAACAAATGAGAATAAAATGATATTGAAAATTAAAACTCCCTATACTTTACAAAAATGCACAAGCTAAAATAAATTGTTAAGACCGAACTATAAATCCCAATATGAGACAAAACATAGAGTGACATACTCTCTGACTTTGACCCAAAGTTGCTAAAGTAACTCAGACACTTGTACCAAAACCACGAAAAATAATCTTTTTGGTATAAAAGTACTGAGTGAACACACTTGAATTAGAATAAATAATATGCTTACATAACCATATCACACAAATCTTACAATGATATTAAATCATACATGCTCAAGGGTAAAACATATTGTAACATATAATACTACCAACCATTTCAAACAAACATTTATCAATCAACTAATAGAACATGTAACAATGGTAGCACACAATGATAACTACCAAAATCTAAAACTATAAAAATCCAAATAATCAGACAATTTTTTTTTTCCAAAACTATTGAGTCGCTGAAGCAAAAACCATGTAGGTGTTACCGCCTCTTTTAACTTGAGTTTGGTATTTGTAGAATTCTCATGCTAAGGATAAGGAAAAAAAATTCACAAATAAGTCACAAAATAGAGAATGATCAAGGTAACAATATTGTAATACTGATGTTGTGGAAATAAACTCCTAAAATATGCAATATGGAATATAAGATATCTTGAAGGTAGCATCAAATAGTTCCTACTCTAAGTCCTAACCCAAATGATACCACTTCTACCAAGCACATCAGTGTACATATCAACATTCTCCTCATCTGGTATTTGTAACAAGTCATATGCAAGTGCAATATTAGTTTGATAATGTATTGAGTAAATGAGGAATCCCCTATAAAGTAATAATACAACACATAGAAGATGACATAAAATTAGTCAAGCATACATACATACAAACATAATATCACAAACAATAATACTCTCATAATTCTATGTTCATCTCATATCAAATACTATAACCATATTCCATACTCAACTTAATGGATTTTCTACCATAATCTAATCCAACGCAGATAATTAGCACAAGCTATACAATTAACCCATATGAATTGTTTACCACCAACTAACCCTTATAGGTATCCATCATAACTCAAATAAAGGTGGAATGAAACCATCGACTAACCCAATATAGATAATTAATACAACTTAAAAGATAAGGTGGACTAGAACTACTAATTAAACCAATACATATAATTAGAATGTCTCAAAAGATAGTGTGGACTAAAGCCATCAGCTAACCCAATATAGATATTTAACACAACTCACAAAATAAGGTGGACTAAAACCACCAACTAACCTAATATAGATATTTAGCACAACTAAAAAGGTAAGGGGGACTAAAACCACTAGTTTAACCAATAAGGGGAATCAACATATAAATTTACTAGCCTCCACTTGAATCAAGAATATCTTCGTCAAGTCTAACTCTTAATATCGTACCATATATATATACTTAAGCTATCTATTCCCATTTTAATCATTTTTTAAGAAGATCTAAATTTAATAAGAAATCAATCCTAAAGGTCAACCATCAAAATTTTCACCACAAGTTTAAAGTATCCAGTCGAATGGTCCCATAAGCTAGTGGAGCAATATAAAAAAAAATATCATGACAAAATAATCTAAGATAGGCAAACTAGATGACTAGTATATGATAAAATCAATTGCTCCATGATAAGATTAAGTACTGGACTAGTATAAGTTAAGACTAGGGTAAGCAATTCTAGTTAACCAGTGGACTGGTGGGTTAAAACTAGTGGATCATTAAACCTATATACTAGCTTTTCCCCTGATTAGCTTATTGGTTTTACTGAACAAAACACAAAAGATTTTCTAATGCTTTCAATATTAACACAAAACACATCCATAAATCATGAAACTTTTTATAGTTTACACATGATATTAATAATTCACATTATAACACTTAATCCATCATAACAATCATGATTCATGTTTCGCCCAAACATCACACTTTATCATGAAAACCAAACAAAAACATATAATGCTTATATAACCATCTCAATACTTCAAACACATACCCATGCTCCTAAATAGAAAGTGATCATGAATTCATGTCAGACAACAATCAAAATACAAAACATCTAGAACATAATGTTACATCTATAAGGTCTAACCAACTTTACCTATCTAAGTATATCTTTAAGTAAAGAAACCCCAACCACAATGCTACTTTAATCACCTTGGATTCTTACTTACCTAGACAAGAATTAGGGAAAATCATTTAGCAAAACATTTTAGAGCTTAAAACTAGAAAAAAATAGAAAGAATAAGAGAAAATAGAAATTAGATAAGGAGGAAAAGAAAGTGAAAAACAATTGAAAATTTTCTTGCAAGAGGGAAAGTAAGGCTTTAATGTGGGTTGATGGGGGGTTTAGTTGACCACAAATGAGAAAGGGAATGTATAGATCGAGATCAAGAGAGGGAAGGGAAAAATGAGGGGCCAAACTGATGCAGGAGCATCCATTGAACATAATGATTTTCATATTCATTCTAATCCTCAAGGTAAGGAAGATGATTTAGCTTTCTTAATATTGGAGCCTATCATGTTAAATATTCTTGATAATTCTAATATGCTTGACATTAAAAACCATTCAAGTTATTCTTGTAGGTATGTTACATATTTGCAAGAAGATGATGCTCATACACATTGATGTGTACAAGTATTACAAGGCATGCAAGACTATGACATACATGGGATGATACATTACAACAAGAGATAGAGTGATGATATTCATTATTTTTATAAACTTGTTGTAAACCCTAATCCTAAGTATATTTTATGTAAGTTAGGGTATGGCTATAATTTCATGTATGTATCATAGTCTATTATATAGCTTTGTAATATTAATCCTTAGTATCATTTAACCAATGATATTATGCTTTGGATTAAGGTTAATATGGGTTTAATTAAACCATGATTAATGGGCTGAATTAAGAAGGAAAACTTGGCTGGTTTAAGCTAGCTCACCACCGAGTCTCCCTTCTCCTATATATACCTTTTGTGCACAACATTTGTATGGAAAGAATTGAATAGAATGAATAATAAGAATTTTGATAAAACTTTGAGCAAGAGAGCTAAAGTCTAATCCTCCCTTCTGGGTCTGTATTGAGTAAGGAAAATCTGGGATTAATCCTTCCTCAAATCTATCTTCCACACGACACATTTGAACACCTTCAAATCTGCTGAAACACCTTCATCTTGTAACATCAATTTCTTCGTCTATAATCCACCAAATCACTTCATTCTTTTTGCATTAGATCGTGGGTGATAGCTTCTAATACAAATTTCGATCCAACCTTCTGTTACTTTGATAAAAAACCACATCACAAACACTTGAGTGTGAGAAGAAAATTACAAAGAAGGTGAGATAGATGGGGTAGGATAATGACCAAAGGGTTATTAGATACTTATATCAATTGAAAAATGAAGTAAAGGTAAAATCTAGGTTGTAGGATATATCCATAGCGCAACCACAAAGGAGAGGGTATAAGGAGGATAAAATCAAGGGGGGATAGGGAAAAGGTGAAAAGGGGCTTTTTAGGATAATATCATGTTATATTTGGATCAAATGTGAAAAATATTTGCTATTGATAGTTTAAAAATCTTTAAAAATTATTTGAAATCAAAGTATAACACATTTCCAAGCTAAGTGAAGGATTATAAGATATTTGAGTTAAAGCCAAAAGAGATATTTCATTTTCCAGCAGAACTACTTGAGTGGTTTTGACATACTAGTCAACTAGTTCAAAAAAACCAGCAAAAATAATACGCAACTTACCAGTCAATTGGTTTGTTGCACTAGTTGATTGATTCTTTGGTTTGAACATAATTTTTATAAATTATTTTAAATTAATTTTCCTTTAAAAATTATATAAAAATAAATTTTATATATGGGGTACAATAAACACACAACTTAGGATACTAAGATACCCAAGTCACTAATGTTTTAAGTGATACCATCTAACATAGATTAATATTTTTTTATTGTTAACACACATTTAAATGATTAAATCAAACCATTCCATTGGACTTGGAGAGGGATTATCATCTCAAATATGGAAACTAACATAGTCATCAATCAAATTAACTCACTCATTTCTAAGATAGCTAGTTAAGAAGCACACAACCACTCATCATAACACGAATACTAGAGTTCCAAATCCTTAAGTACGCACACCCCCATGAGTTGTAACACCACAAATATAGTATTTAAAAATTTTGTTTTAGCAGAAGTAATTATGCAAAATAAATGGATGTTATCTCTACATACAACATAGAAAAATGTATAATCTATACCTAACCCATGCCAAATGTATGGTCAAAAATATTCAAACACAAAAATTAAGTATAGTCAACACTTAATCCAAGGTCGAGATAAAACTAACAAAAAACAACAAAGTGAAAGAGAAATTGTGTTTAAATACATTATGTGTTGTCGTAGACACTCTAATTTAGACCCTAAACATACAATCAAGTAGTAAGTAGTGAGTAGGGGTCAATCCCATAGAGATTGTAATTTAATCTATCTATTTCTATCATCAAATTAATTCTCCGGTTATCAAATTCTAAAAAATTAATTACTAATAACTAAAAAAATAAAATAACAATTAATAGAAAATAATAATAATAATAATAATAATAATAATAATAATAATAATAATAATGAGATAATAGAGATTAAAGGATATATTCATCATAGGGATATCAATCAATCATTGAATAATATGGCCATGTAGTATTTTTTTATGTCAACCTGTAGAAGCTTGCATGCATTCACTCCCTTATACAAATAAACCAAGGTATACTTATGATTTATTAACTAAACAATTGATAACCTCTAGATTCAACTAATGATAGCATTAATGATTAGGGAGCAACTAACTAAAACCATAATTATAGTCAGCTTAAAAAAATGTAGTTCTAAAGATTAATAAACTATATTAAATTAATATCTTTCTTCAGAAATTAATAAACCTATTTGTTATTTGTGGATGTTAGATAATAATTACAGATTAACTACACTATCATAGTATATAATTATCACTCAAATTAACTAGGTGGCTAATCTAGATAATAAAGCCCTAGTCTTGGATCAGTGATCATGAAAATTAGTTTATTAACCTAACAAAAAATATATATACCAATTAAATCCAATTTACATCTCACTATTAATTAATTCATAACCTTCAATTATCCTCTTACCTCATACTAATCTAGCCTAGCATATTGATAAAATAATAAAATACATAACCTAAACATAGAAAAAAATATATAACTTTAATTAGAATTGATGAAGAAAATAACAAAGATTGAATAAACTTGTAACACCCCCATATTTCACTACCAACAAAATTTGTTTTGAAACATTGCTAAAGTGGAAATACAAATCCAACCTATGAAAAATGAGGTGCTACCAATGTATCTAACACAAGATAGGTTCCTCACTATCCACCTCAAGCTAGAAACAAGGCTAAGTATCCGACCAATCAAAACACAAGAAAATCTAGAGTGCGCAAGATGAGAAAAATCATTATGTACAACCCAAGGCTACATAGGCCCAAATCTGTACAAGGTACGGATAGAGAAAATAAAATGCTTAGTTAAAGCAAACCCCTTTCAATAGAATACACCTTGATCACTCAAGGACTATGGAAAAGGTCTCCGGGAAAGCCCACATTCAACAACCCAAGATTTCTAAAGGGAGGATGGACCACTCAATGATCGTCCTCAAGAAACTTAGAATCAACCTCCTACTAGTGGGATTAAGTAGGGGATTGTAACAATAAACCCATTAGTATGCATACATATTGAGTAAACTAATCTACCACCATCATGTAGATCTTGGTACAAGCATGACCCACACAACATACTTACAGTACATCTTACCAACATGTGCTTGCGTCTTTCCTACCATGTCATTCACATATAATCACATCAGTCATACAAGATATGAGTGAATCCATTTAATCATGCATAGTTGTAATCACATCATCATATCAGGGCATATAAACTTTTGACATGCATATGGTTTACTCATGGATCATGAATTACTTAAAGTATCCATTCAATAGTAGGTAGAGTATAATTTGCATGGTGATGAGAAAATAGGATTTCATGTACAACTTCTAACCATGGATGGATTGTGAGCATAATAATAATAGATCATATGATAACTCATGGAACCATTCTAGAATACAGGCATTTACCATAATAGACATTCCATAGGAACATATGATTAACATCAAATCCCAAGTAGGTGAGCATAAAGTATACCACATACTTATAGCTTAAACGAGGTGTGAGCTCTTTAGTATTTATAACGCAAAGAAGATGCCATATTAAATAACCATGATCATATAATAAGAGTTGGACGGTTAATTCCTCCTTAAATCTCATTATGGTCATCATCTTACTTTAGATAAAATGGAATTTCTTTACCAAATCCTTGAGAAATAAGTGAGAATATAATTATTTTACCCCAAGTTCTTTTAGTAATAGGCAGGATTATTCCCTATAGTCTCTCAACACCATGGAATCCATCCAAATAGTGGGCATAAAGTCCTGACTTATGCCAAGGAAACTTGATGGACATTTGTCTGGGTTCCTGCCAAATTAACATGGAAAAAAGTCCTAGCTCATTCCAAGGAAACATAGTGGATATAAGTCTATGTTCTTGCTAAAGTAACATGAACAAAAGTCCTAGCTCATGCCAAATAACCATCCTGTGGTGACCATACCTTTTAGTATCAATACCACCTAATACATCATCAGTGTCTAGAGTAGGAAAGGCACTGGGATCTTTAAGGATCCCTCTAGAAGACAAATCCTTAAGGTAAAAAGTACCCAAAGGCAAACTAACCCCCAGTAGTTAATCAAGGATTGAATAATCTAGACCTTTCACAATGCTTATTCCACTTTAATCAATTAGTGTCTTATTAGCTCAGAAATGTCATTTCATATAAAGGTCCACAACAATTTCACACCAAGCAACAAGACTTTTCAATTCAACACACTCATATAGGGCTCTCACATTATCCAGTGTTCCCATTAGGGTCTCTTCAAAAGATTATTCCAACACATAATCCATTAGGCCATATGGTGGAATTATTTGATATTGATATACCCATAATAGTTTCAAGCCAACCATTAACCTTTCGTTTATTCCATTGTTCACAATTCAACTCTAGGTCATGCTAAGGTTAAAGTTATAGTTCATTACTCAATCATAGACCTACCCATTTATTAAAGGATCTACAATTGAATTCCTAAGGCCAAAGGTAAAGGTCCAATTATAGGCCCACTAGATTTTAATCCTAACTCACAACTATTTATTTATTTATTTCATTAGCTAGGTGAAAATTACTAATCGTAGCTAAGGTTAACTCAAGCTATCATATATGATTGTATTACTTTCTTTTATCTTTGTTAAGTCATTTCATTTATGGGGTTCTCATTTTAGGGCCATGATATAAGTCACTAGAGGTTTATCATCCATCATTTTAATCCATTACATCAGTACTAACCATAAGGAGAATCCATTTCTAGTCATTCGACCATCTATTCATGTTGTGTTCAAGAAGTGGGCAAAATGCTACACTAAGGTCAAACATGGAATAATTTATTTTTATTTCCTTTAATCTATTATTTAATTTCATTAATTATGATAGTTTTATAGCTATCAACATACTAGATCATTATCCAAACATAAGAAAATTCAAACATCACATCTGGGGAAAGCAAAATTAGCTGAGACCAATCGATCGGTTTAAAAACTAGTTGATGGGTTTTACTGACTAGTTGATCAATTTTATGGACCAATCGATTGGTCATGGCATTGCCAACCTCCCAATGCTGGTCAACCAGTTGATTAGTCAACCTTACCAATCGACTATTCTAAGAACTAGTCAATTGATTTGGCTATATCGGTCGATAGGTCTAACCTGAGGCTAAGACCTCTAGATTTGCAGACCAACTAGTTGATTGGTTGACCGAACCAGTCGACTATTCTAGGAACCATTCGATCAGTTTATTTGAACCAATCAATCAGTTTAATTTGAGACCAGAACCACTAAATTCACAAATCAACTGGTCGGTCGGTCTTGGAGACCGGTTAATTGGTCTGGGGAAAAAGCAGCCCACAAAACACAAATTATACACAATTAAACTCCATAACTTTGTCCAATCAAATCAAAACATTAATCTCACATTATTTAAGGTACTCTAAAGGTACTATTCATGAATTAACATGTGAGATACCAACAATCTACTAGGAATCATAGCAAAATATGCTTGCATTTTATGAACTTTAAAACATGCATCACCTTTTCTCCTTACGAGGCTATTATGCAACAATCTACTCCACATGTCCCATATATCATTGTCACTTAAGACACCCAGAATATCAAGAAAATTTCAAATCTGGAACCATAGACATGAGATTCAGGACTATGAGGCTTTAAACCAAGTTTCCTACCAGTCCATTCATTCTTTCGTTCGTTCCATACAAGCTAGTGCAAGCACATTGTCATCTCTATTAATCAGGATAACACCAACTTATAGGAAATATACTATTCTTACCTATACATTTCTATAATCATTGGGGAAGACAATGATTTACCTTAAAAGTTGAGCAACACGCGAAAAGAGCATAAGTCTCTAAAATCTCAAATCATTTCCCTACACTAATATTCCTTTCAAGGAAAGCTTAATTAAACTCAATGAAAACCTTTCTAAAATTATGAAAGGAAGATTTAATGAAATCAGAGACCTAGGAGAGGAAATAAGAGAAAAACCACCTTCCAAATGGGAAAAGTAGAGAGCACCAGGGATGAAATTTAACCCTCACTCTTTTCCCTAATCTAGCTTTTTCTTGGTTAAAAAATCAAAACAAGAAGGATCTAGGAAGAGAATTAGAAGAGTAAAAGAATATTAGAACTCAATCACAGGGAGGGGAAAGTGGAAAAGAAATTGTAAACAAAAACAAGCCAGTTCTAAGGTTAGGGAAGAAGAGGGAAAAATACTTTAAGTTCAAATGACTGAGGATTTTGCTGAAAGGAGAACGGTGAGAGAGTATATAAATCGAGGCCCCGCAAACCTTAGTCTGAATTGAAGATTCAAATTATAGGTTTTTAAAGTTTCAAAGCTGATATTTTTTGCGTTGAGCTAGTTTGGTGAAACTGTAGGGTTCTAGATAATGTGCCTTAGAAATTTTAAACATAAGAAGGGTATGATGACAACAATGGATAAGAATCAAATTTTAGTATACCTATAGAGGTTGCAATATACATATTCTGTTTAGGAATCTCATATAAGAGAGAGAAAATAGGGAAGAAGACAAATGAGTTGGGGGTATGAAAGTGACTTCTACCATGTTTTTTCTTCAAAAGTGACATATGAAAAACAAGATGGACTACTTCTTGGTCTGGTAACGAAAGCTTGTACACCACTAAACCGATTCTCTCCATAATTTTGTAAGGTCCATAATATCTGTGTGAAATTTTGTGCATGGTTTGATGGGATAAGGAGTACTAGCAGTACGGCTGAAGTTTGACATAGACCTAATCCCTAATCTCAAAATCCTTATCGACCCGATGCTTGTTTACCTACTATTTTATTTGATCCTGAGCCTTGGACAGGTGGTTCTTGAGGAGTTAGAGTGTCGTCTCCCTTGTTTCCAAGAACCTGTCCACTGCTGCCACCACCAAATATTCTGGGAAGTAGGGAAGGTGAATTGGAGGTGGATGGCCGTACAAAATCTCACAAGGAGCAGCATTGGCTACTGAATGGAATGTTGAATTATATCAAAATTCAGCTAATGGAAGCCACTTGCTCCACTACCCTGGACAATACCCTGTCATGCAACGTAGATAACCTTCTAGGCATTGATTTAGTACTTTAGATTGGCCATCAGTTTGTAGACGGTAGGAAGATGATAATAGTAGTTGAACCCCTTGCTGTTTAAATTGATCTTGCCAAAATGTACTTATAAACACAAGATCTCTATCGCTTGTAATAGTCTGAGGTAACCCATGGAGGTAATAAATGTTGTTCATAAACAACTCTACCACCACTGAAGTTGTATAGGGTTGACATAGAGCAATAAAGTGAGCATACCTACTCAACCTGTCAATCACCACTATTATGACATCTTTGGCATGCGATTTGGGAAAACCTTCATTAAAGTCCATGTTTATATTAGTCCACATGGCAGACGGAATGGGCAGAGGCTAGATGAATCCTGCTAATGCACGAGTATCATATTTATTCCTCTGGAAAGTTTCACAGTTTTGAACATATTCCCTAACATGTTTCTTCATGCTATTCCAATATAACAAATATGCCAACTGCTTGAAGGTTGCTTGGACTCCTGAGTGTCCACCTTTTGGGGTATCTTGATATAATTCAATTAATTTTTGATGCAACTCCCTTCCTTTACCCACTATGAGCTTCCCTTTCCTTTTTAGCAACCCTTGAGACCACTAATACTTGGGTCAAATCTGAGGATCGTGCTTAAGAGCCCCCATAACCACTTGGAGATGAGTTTCATTATTCTTGCTATCCTTAATTTCTTCCAACAATCCATTGTGAATCGAAGAGAGGGCCATGGTAAAAAAAAAAAAAAACTTTGGACCCTGCACCCTAGACAAAGAATCAACTACTGTAGTCTCCCTTCCTCTTTGGTACACTATTTCAAAATCAAAGACAACTAGTTCAGCCAGCCACTTTTGTTGGAAGGAGGTGGTGATCTTCTAATTTAGTAAATGTTTTAGGGGTTGGTGGTCAATCCTGATGATGAAATGCCTCTGCTTTAGGTAATGGGACCATGTCTCGACTACAAACAAAATGGCCAACATTTCCTTTTCATACACTGAGAGTCCCTTATGTTTGGGAGAGAAATCCTTGTTGATATAGGCCAAAGGATGGCCTTCTTGTATGAGTTCCACCCCCATTCCCTTTGAAGATGCATCAATTTCCACAATAAAATCTTTGGTAAAATTAGGGAGTCGTAAGACTAGAGTAGTAGTTAAGGCCTTCTTCAACTACTCGAAGGCATCCCTTGCTTCAGTCAACTAAATAATTTTTTTTCTTAAGTAGATTTGTTAACGATTTGCAGATCATACCATACCCCTATACAAACCTTCTATAATACCCGGCCATCCCCAAGAACCCTCTCAGTTGTGTTAAGTTCATGGTAAATGGCCATGATTAGATAGCTTTAATCTTATTTGGATTAGTAGTAACCCCTTCCTTAGATACTACATGTCCTAAATATTCCAAACTCTTCGCCTCCAAGGTACATTTGTGCTCATTAGCATGCAACTTATGTTGGAGGATTAGCTGTAAGGTAAGCTCAAGATGTTGTAGGTGATCAGGCCACAACTTGCTGTATACCAATATATCATTAAAGAAAACTAAGATGAACCTATTCATATATGGTCTGATGACATAGTTCATCAAGGCTTGGAAGGTCGATGGAGAATTACTTAATCCAAAGGGCATGACTAAATACTCATAGCGTCCTTCATGGGTCTTGAATGCCATTTCATGGACATCTGGGGGATGCAACTTTACATGGTGATAACCTGACTTAAGGTCCAATTTGGAGAGATATTGATCCCCATAAAGTTCCTCTAACAACTCTTCAATAACTAGAATGGGGAATTTATTTTTTATTATATTCTTGTTTATTTCATGATAATCCACATACATCCTTAAGATATTATCCTTTTTCCTTACCAAAATAATGGGAGAGGATTAAGGGCTTGAGCTCGGTTGGAAGATACCATCTTTTCAATCTCATCTTTCTACAGAGAAAAATATCTATAAGGACAAAATTTAATCAGATTAGTGCCAGCCTTTAGGGTAATCTTGTGGTCAAGTGCCCTATCAGGGGTCAGGCCTTGGGGGTAGTAAAGACTTCAGCATATTTCTTAAGTAGTCCCTACAAATCCTGTTATTGTTCTGTGGATGCTTCCCTTGATGGTAATGTCAGAGTTTTTGATTATCCATCTCTTCCATCTTTGAGTTGTAGAGAACACAATTGAACCACTGTGTGTTTAAGATTTTTAGCCAATGCTATGCTCACCTCCTTTCCCCTTAATTATTTGATTCTACCCATCCAAGATCCCCTCAAAACAATCCTTCTACCTTACACTGTGAAATCCATTGACAACTTCTAAAAGTCCTATGTAATCGGCCCTAGGGTGGATAACCATTGAACTCCCAACACTATTTCATAGCCCCCCAAAGGCATTATCATAATATCCCCAATGAATTCATGATCGGCTAACTTCTAACTCAAACTTTTATAGATAAAAGTGCTACCAAGGGCACTACCATCTGCCACAAATACAACCAACGGTGGAGTTGGGGTAAATTGGCATCCCAACTAGTTGGCTACCTGAAGATCAAGGAAGTTGTGGGTAGATCCATTATCGATAAGGGTACTGACAACCCTCTTCTTAATCTGGATTGTCACCCTCATAGTGTGGAAAGTGGGTAACCTAATTAATGTATGCATAGAAATTTGTGGACTATCCTCTTGGGGCGGTTCAACCTCCCTAACTATAGGGTTTTTTGAATCCTATTCTTCCACCTCATCCACAACATCCATCATCAATATCTTTCTCCGGCCACAATGGTGTTCCGAGTGGATTTTTTTCCAAGCACCAAAAAAACTCATTATGTGCTTTTTTGGCATTCAAATCTAATTGAGATAGGGCTCTCATGCTCCTCCCCACTTCTCCTTTGTAACCCGTTGGGTTGTACGAGGGCGGTTTAGAATTGTAATTGGTTGGTCTTGGATCTATTCTTAGGTTAGGAAAGATGCGGGGGTTTAGTAGAGGGTTTGACATCTTTTGGCTAGGCTCAAATAGCTACTTGTTGTAACTTGGCTAGGTTATAGGCACCTTTCAGTTACTTTGGTTTGAACATGTGAACAAGCATTTGAATTTAAGGGACCAAGCCCTTTCAGAAACAACTGATAGCATATTCCTCTGGCAAGTTCACATGATTGAGAAAGAAGTCAAAACTATTTTGATAATCCATCAATTCTTGTTTGTAAGGTTGGTCATGGGATCTTCATATGGAGTGGAGTCAAATAGAGTAACAAGAGAATCAAATTACTCACTCCAAGTAAGGTATATTGGGTGAGGGTGTGTTTTCAAGTAGGCTTGATGCCATTGCAGCAGCGCCCCTTCCAGGTGAATTGCAGCTAGCTTGACCTTCCCATTCTTATGCTTCCCATCTATCTCAAAGAAATGATTCACTTTGTAAATCCAGCCTAACACATCTTCTCCATTGAATCTAGGGAACTCCACTCTTGCCAGTTGAGTTGAAATTTGATAGCCCGACGACTAATTATGGGGGTGAAGTTGATCACTTTGTGGGTATGGATTTGTGTGGAGATTTCTAGAATAAAGGGGAGGTGGTGGTTGCATTGGTCCATAGCCAGTAAGTGGGGAGAGTTCCCCCATTGTATATACATGTATCTAGGCGAGTTCGATGAGGAGGAATGAAGGTTAGCCTCTGATTGCTTTTGGGAAAGTATCGTGCGAAGGTATGACATGTTCTCCTACTAGGCTTCAGATAAGAGTTGTTTCAGCTCATCTCTCATCGTCATCTTCCACTACTCCATCAAATTATTTAACTGATCCATGTCCCTTCTAATCTCATTCAAACTAGTGCCATCCGCCATGGTTGCAGGAGACCAGCTTTGATACCCCTAATATGTACTGATAAAAATGAGACCTATTTCACTACCGAAATTTGATTACAATAGCCAAATACAGGGAGCTCAATACAAGGAAATGAGATCTGAGAATCTGGGAGGGGGTTATCAATCAAGTGAGAGACAAGTCAGGTGGGAATGAGATTTTCATATCTTACCCCTTTTCTCTAACAATCCAAGCCATATACCTGGATAACTAATTGAAGGTTAGTTATGAAGGAAAGGATTGTATATGCGTCATTACATCTTAGCTACACATAAGAAGGGAAGCTACTCTTAGCTACACTCTAAACTATCGTAGCTATAATAATGACTAAAACAACAGACACTAAAAACTTATCCCATACCTTCAACGGCTATGCTACTACAGCTCCTATCAAATAATGGGGTGAACAAAGATGACTAGGTGCTTTAATTCTTAGTGAAGAGTTTGTGATAGAAAATGAGCATAGAAAAAGAAAGAAAGATAATAGAGACATTATCGACAACTAGTGGCGAACGGCAATGGTGGCCTAACTGTGATAGATGAGAGCGGCAAAGGGTAGCTTGTAACAGAGGTGTTGGACGGGGGATTTCTCTAGAGTGGTGTTTTAGTGCTAATTTGGACCGTCAACTAAGATGGCGGAGTTACCTATAGAGGAAAAGGTTGGGGGATGGGTTGATGGTGGAGCTGATGGTGGCAAATATGGTAGAAGAGAGAAGGGGAGAGACGATAGTGGTTGAAAAAATAAAAATTAAATAAATTTTATTTAGATATATTTATATTTTAAATTTTATACAAATAAAACATTTTTTATATTATGAATTAAAAATGATTATGTTAATACTTTCCTGATTTTTTTATAAATTAGCATTATTATTTTTTAATATTTTGATATCATATTTTAAAAAATTAAAAATAAAATATATATTCAAAATATTATGTTTTCTAATCAAACTTAAAAATTTTATTACATTGGTCACATAGAATCAAAAATATTAATAAGAAAATATTAGATAAACTCAAAAAATAATGTGCATAATATTAAATAAAATCGTTTAATATATATGGTATTTAAGTAAAATTTAGACATATATCATTATGATAGTAGTTATTTAACTATGTTGATATTTGACCTAAAATTTAGGTATTTTATGTTTTTCGTACTTTATTTTTTACTGAATTCTTTTTTAATAATTTCATTTTAATATAGTAACATTTCTAATTATATTTGGTTATGTTCTCAAAAGCTTATTTTTATTGATTTAATATGTAGTTATTGCTTATTATCTATATTGATCTATTATTATTATCATTATTATTATCATTATTATTATCATTATTATTATTATTATTATTATTATTATTATTATTATTAAGAGTAATATAAACCATAATTGTGAATAAATCTATATTACTAATATTAATTATTTATATATAGCTTTTTAATATAATTAAATTAAATTAATTTTTTTATTATTATTCATAAATTTTATTAATTATATTAATTTTTATTATTGACATAATTTTAATTTCAATTATAAATGATTAATTTAAATTATTAATACAATAATTATCATGCCAACAATTAAGTTAAAATTAATAATTATTATCGATTACTAGTTAAAATATAATTTTTATTGATAATAAATAATATGATTATTATTCATTATTACTTATATTGTCAAATTAATTATTATTATTTTTATCAATAGGATTAAAATTAATTAATAATATTAATATTAGTTTTTAGTTATTAATGTCATTTATTAATATTAAGATTATTATTTTTTATATTGGTAAGTTAATTAATACACTTACGTTCTTTATCAATAACATGATAAATACATTTTTTAATAGTAATATATTTTAATATTTTTTATATTATTAAATTACAATTAATATTTAATTTATATTAAAAAATTAAATAGAATATTAATAAATATTTCATATTATGTCTATTCATAAATATTATTGTAAAATCAATATTAATAATTATTATTATATTGGAAAATTAATTAATATCACTCTAAATTATAAATAATATGATTTAATTATTATATTTAAAGTGACTCTCATTATTTTTTATAATAATTGATATATAAATATTATTACTATGATTATTATTATCAATATTAATAATCTTATTACCATTTTTCATATAATTAAATTCAAATTAGGAATTTTATTATTAATTTTTAATATAATTTATTATTCTTATTGATACAATTAAATTAATTATTATTATAAAATAAATTATTAATAGAAGCAATAATAATTTTATAATTATTAACTTATATTATTAAAGTAAAATTATTAATTATTTTAATTATTTATTATTATTACTATGAATTGATTAATTATTATCACTTAATTAATTTTTATTATTTTAATTATTATTACTATTAATAGCATGGCATTTAATCATTATTATTAATATTATATATTAGTATTCATATTATTCAACTCTTTATCATTTTTTAACTCATTATAAATTATATTTATCATAAAAAACAAACATAGATATTATTATTTTTAGTCTTCTAATTATTATTTTTGCATTAGAATATTAAAATTTGTAGTTATTATTTATTTTCAATATTATTTATGAATATTAATATTATTTTTTGTATTAATCATTAATTATCAATAATTTTTATAATGATAAAAATAATTAAATCTATTGCTATTAGTTTCTTTCTAATAATTATTTTTATCTGATTAAAATAAAATAACCTATTATCAAAATTATTCACTAATACAAATTTCATTATTTTTATTATTAAATAAATTATGATTAATTTAATTATTAATAATATTTACCATAATAAATTATCAATACATTATTATCATTATTATTCTAAATTATCTTCTAATTATTAAATTTATAGCATTAAATTAAAGTTTAAATTATTCATTATTAATGAAATTTTAATACATTAAAATGTGTTGAAATTCATTTAAATTTTGAGTAGTTTTCCTAAATGTATTATTTTTATTTATTATATAGAAGAATACTAAACTTATGATATATAGATTTGGTTTAATTTATTTTTAAAATAATATAAATATATTTTAAACTTTTATAAGTGAACATAATCAATTATTGTATAATTTTAAGAAAATATTCTAAAGAATAAAAATTCATATGAGTCAAATCAAAAATGAAGAGTGAAAAAAAAGGAGAGTAAAATAATGATAACTTAAAATATAAAGTAATGTAAAATTTTACATTTAAAAGGAAATAATCAAACACATAATTTATTTTGTTAGTGAGAAACCAATGTGTAAGATTATGCATAAAATAATGTCCATTTCTTTGTTTAGTTAGATTTGTGTGCATCTTTGGTCAATGATCATTTCTTCTTGATAGATTTGATTTCGGAGATGATCAATCATATTTTATAATGAGGAAAATTTATATTATGCACTCATATGTATTATATAAAATGCATATAGAGTTCAAAAATTTATAATAATAATTTTTTTAAGTTAAAATATTGTGTATCACACCCAAAGTTTTTTTTTAGTTGGTGTTTCTATCTTGATATTTTTTCTTCTTTAGTTGATGTTTTCCCTTTTAAAATTAATATTTATTTAAGTTTCAATTTATTTTTGTACTTAGATTGATGCTTATTTATGCTTTGTTTACTATTTTTCTTTATTTGTGTTGATGTTTATTTTACTTTGAGTTTATGTTTTGTTATTACATTTATTATGGTAACGATATTTATAATAATAACAATAATTATAAAAATTTATAAAATTAAAATTAAATTAGTTATTATCAAATAATTCAATTATATTTATAGTTATTATAATCTAAAACTATAATAATTATTATATTACTACACAAGGTGCACATTGCAAGATGTGCCTAAATGCTTAATGTCTATATTGCAATTGATGGTGTTTGATAGATGGCAATCTTGACATTATCTTGGTAAAGTTGAGAATTGTGACGTTGGTAGCCAAGAATTATTTAGCGTTGACCCTAAGTTGATTTTGGAATTTTGTAATATCCTTATTTTCACTCCTAAATTTTCTTTTTAAAGAACAAGGCAGAAGTAAAAATTAGAAATAACGAATGTCACTGCCACACATAAAATAAGACTAATGTTTATTATTTATCTCATGTTAGGTGTAAAGCTAAAAATCTAACTAGAAAAACCTGAAACATCAACAATTTCAAGCTACTCAAAAAAATCATTAATGGTAAATATATATATAGGGTGAAGGTCCCATACAAACTATTCCTAAGATTTATATATAAGAACTAATCTTAACTATTAGATTAGTATTTTATTTTAATCTCAGCCCTTAAATCTTCTAGATCTAACGGTAATTAATGGCTCCTATGTTTGTATTTTAAATAGTAGTTTGTGCAAGAGCCTAAATCTATATATATATAGTGGAAAACCTCTAAAGAAAATCTGGATTTTCAAATTTTCAATCAAGCAACAAAATATAAATGTCATTTACAACATTGCATAAAAATTACAACATAATTTCTTAAAGTCATAAAATATCTAAAAATTAAATACAAAATTCCTTGAGGGATAAAAAAATTCAGGTAAACCTAACACTTAGCCCATTTCAATAATCACAATCGAACTTAAGTAAGGATACATACATATAGACATCTAAATAAACGTGGTATCAATACGATGAAGTACTGAGTAAATAATTCAATTCATAAAAATAGCACATGCACATTTAATGTGTAATAGTAACACGGGAAAAGATGACATCTTAATTAACATAGAAGAATGTAAACAGTGTCAATGGCATGCTCACATGCTATCATGTACATGGCATATCATGTTATTATATCATATTATGGAGGACCGAATAACTTTCTATGCAAGAGAAAACAATCAAATATAAGAGTTTTCATTACACACTCTTATAGAGTTACATGACATGGCATGATAGAAGTACTGAGTAAATAATTCAACTCATAAAAATAGCACATGCACATTTAATGTGCAATAGTAACACGAGAAAAGATGACATCTTAATTAACATAGAAGAATGTAAACAGTGTCAATGGCATGCTCACATGCTATCATGTACATGGCATATCATGTTATTATATCATATTATGGAGGACCGAATAACTTTCTATGCAAAAGAAAACAATCAAATATAAGAGTTTTCATTACACACTCTTATAGAGTTACATGACATGGCATGATAGAAGTACTGAGTAAATAATTCAACTCATAAAAATAGTACATACACATTTAATGTGTAATAGTGACACAGGAAAAGATGTCTTCTTAATTAACATAGAAGAATGTAAACGGTGTCAATGGTATGCTCACATGCTATCATGTATGTGGCATATTATGTTATTATATCATATAATGGAGGATCGAAGAACTTTCTATGCAAGATAAAAAATCAAATATAAGAGTTTTCATTACACGCTCTTATAGAGTTACATGACATGGCATGATAGAAGGGTTCTCGAACAACATTTGAAACTTATAAACACAAGCATGGTATGATATAAAAATAGGAGAACATGCAATAATAGAATAACATGACACATTCACTTGTACACAACTATTCACTTATTTCCATATAATCCTTCCACTATAGTTTGTCGAATCACTTATTAATCAATTCCACCAAATGATATATCACACATTCTAATTCACATTCTTACTGGCTTCCTTATATATGATATCATAGTTATCTTGTTTCACGCATTCCACTTACTCCATTTATTTCACTAATCCATTTCAAACACATAACAACACTCACACCCAAGGCACTTCAACCAAGAAAACCACACAAACATGTCGTCTATATCTCTACAACTATGACGAACACTATGACATATAACTTTGGGCTTATGGCCATCACAACCATTTAGGACACTCTGACCTTTAAGTATTGATACTTCCTATAAGGCCCTTAGGTCACGTATAGAGTAAAGATAGGGTTCTCACTAACGCTTGACGACAATAGCACATATAAAATTAACTTTTATCCATAAAAAGTTCATCTTAATTATTGATTTAAATACTTTTGTGAACTTTAACTTACAAAAATAGATAAAATTATTTAATAAATTAATATAAATATTTTTATCATTTTATCTTACTCTTTTTATTTAAATAAACCTTAAACTCATAATTTTATTAAAATTATTTTCTCAAAATTAATACCCTAATTTTTTGATAAATTAATATAATATTTTTCCAATAGCCTAATTTTAATCTAATTTATAATCCTAACTCTAAATATATTTTCATTTTCTTTTTTCTTGTTTTCCTTTTCTTCATTTCCTTTCTTTTTCCTTTTCTTTCTTTTCTTTCCTTCTTCCTTCTTATCTCAGGCCAACCCAAACCATTCCCCCCTTCTTCTTTTCTTTTTCCCTCGAGCCAACCCAAGCCTTCTTCCTTTCCTTCTTTTCTTTTACCCCCGAGCCGACCCAACTCCTCTTATACTCCTTCTCTTCTCCTCTCCCGTGCGACCAACCCACTTCCCTCTCCTTCTTTATTTCTCCCATGCGGCCTAGTTTCCCCTCTTCTTATTCCCTACTTGAGCCTGGCCAAACACACCACAGACACTCCCCCTACGCACGCCCCCTCATTCTCCTACACCCCTACATGCCTGCTACGCCACCCCCTCTTCCGACTAGGCACCCTACACCACCGCCTTCCTACATGTCATTTTCTTTTCCTTTTTTGGTCCTACAACTCCCCTAGTCCCCTTCACTAAGTGCCCTTTCCTACCATTTCCTCCCACTACCCACACCTTCCCAAGCTCAGCCTACCACCCCTATACAGCGACCTACCCTGTATGCCAAACCCCCCTCTCCCCCTCCTCCTCCTCTGCCTCCTCTTCTTCTTCTTCTTCTTCTTCTTCTTCTTCTTCTTCTTCTTCACTTCTTCTCTTCCACTCTTCTCCCTCGTGGCCTACTCTCTCCCCCGACCCTATCTTCTTTTTTCTCCCTTCTTCTCCCCGCCCCTATTTTTCCCCTTCGACACCCTCTACAGCCACCTCTGTTACCTCCACCACCAACCCAGCCTCCACTCATCCACTCCTCCACCCTACATCCTCCCTACACAACCCCAAATAGCTAACACCTAGCCACCCCTACAACCCTACCTCCTCTCTTTCTCTCCCCTTTGATACCCCTACAACCGCCACCCATCCTTTAGCCACCTCTCCCCCTCTCTTTCCTCCACCACCACAGTTCCCCCTAGCTACTTGCCACCGGCCACCCACCTCCTGCACCATCACCTGCAGCCACCCAACACCACCTATACCTTCCCTTCTCTGCTTCCTCTTCTTCTCTTTTTCTTTCTCTTTTTTCCCTTTTCTTCGCACCCTCCTCCCTACAACCTGCATCGTCACCTCCACCACCTTTGAGCCACCCGCACCACACCCCCTAACCACCAACCACCTCCTCCCTCACCTCCTACACCCAACAACCAAAACCAATACTATAACACCCCAAAATTCACTATTTTTTTAATAGTGGAAGAATTTAGAATTTAAAACCTATGAATTTTGGGGATGTTACCGCCACACTTAGTACCAAACCGGTTCTCTCCAACCATTTCAATACCAAGTACTAAGGCTAAGAAAATATTAACATTAAACTTAAACCAAGAGTTTATGAAAGAACTAGAAAGATTATAACACCAAATATCAGAGTACGGGTAAAGAATTGTAATTCATTTCCAAAAGAGAAATAAGCTTACAACTAATAAAAGGTTCATTTAAAATATGCAATACAAGTAATAAATCATAAGAGGTTAAATCCGATACAAAAGAAATAGCAGAAGAAGATAAAATAACAAGAAGAGTGAATCTAGCCACACTACTCTCCAACTTGGGGCCAAAAATGCTCAATACATAGCTCCACCTGATGTCTCGCCCACCTGCACAAAATCAGAAGGGCCTTTTGCTTGTGGGAATGAGCAGCACCCATGAAAAGGATGATCGGTATGCTACGTACTGAGGAAGGTAACCGTGCACTAAGTCAAACACATAAAATCACATAAATAATGCAGAAGAAATAAAGAAGCATATAGTCCAACATGATAATGTAATATCGAACAATCATTCGGGTAGATACATAAAGGTTCATTTATAGTCCAAATTAATTATTTAATTAATCTCTAATTAGAACTCATTTCACACCATGTTTTTTATCAAATCCATGCGAGTACGGGAACCCCACTATTATATCTAGTGAATCGGAAACACATAGGGTATAAAGCTCCTAACCACTATTATAGCCGGTGGACCGGAAACACATAGGGCATAAAGCTCATAACCACTATTATAGTCGGTGGATCAGAAATGCACAGGGCATAAAGCTCCTGACCACTATTATTTGCCGGTGGACCGGTCTAGCCCTGGCTCTCATGGTGTTCTACTGTAAATACTTAGTGTCTTTCCCATGTCTTAGCACAAATATGTTCGGTTTTGTTGAGCATGGAATCCCCCACTATTATAGCCAGTGGACCGGAAACGCACAAGTACAAAGCCTGATCACTATTATTACCGGTGGACCGGTCACATATAGGACATCATGCCCTAACCACTATTATTCGCCGGTGGATTGGTCTGGGCCCGACCCAACAATCTTCCACTTTAAATGATTAATGTATTATGGTGTCTTATTCAGAAACATTACCCTAGACATGCATGAATCACTCCCTTTACACTTATCCTCCAACTGACCAGTATCATATCATGAGAACCCTACACCTCCTAACTTGCCCTACAACCTTTCCTCTATACCCAAACTCACACTAGAATTCCAACATTGAAATATGTGGGTCAAAGCCCACTACTACACACCTCCAAGTCCACTTATTTCCTTACTCTAGGGTTTTTCCCCAAAAACCCTAATTTAGGCCTTAGTGGCCCATCTTACTCCACTTCACACAACCCAAATCATTTTAACACTCCACACACCACAACTCATAAATTCCACCCTCATAATTACACTTTAATCGCCAAATACACATGATACCACAAAAAAAACTCTAAGCAGCCACACCAAACCCTAATTGTCCACACAAACCCTAGCTCGGTCTCCTACGTACCCTTATATTGCTCCACTTACTATTTTTCATCCCAAGTGTTCAAATACCTAAAAAAACTTACATTACCTTCCTCATACCCCAAATCAACGTTTCATACGTAAACTCTACTCCCATATAGATGCTAACCTCCTCATGCAAACCTTCGAACTTTTTCATGCAAACCCTAAAACTCCCACATAAAAACCTTAGAATCAACCATGTAAACCCTAGATTTCTCCATATAAAACTTTAGATTCAATCCATATAAAACTCTAGATTAGATCCTCTTATACAACACCATAAAATCTGCCATGCAACACCTTAAGTCTATCCATACAAAACCCTAGTCTAGATTTTTCCATGCAACGCCATAAAATCTGCCATGCAAAACCCTAAGTCCATCCATATAAAATCCTAGTTTAGATTCTCCCATATAAAACCATAAATTAAATTCTCTCACACAAAACCATGTAAAACCTTAAATTAGATTATCCCATACTAACCCATAAATTAGACTTTTCCATGCACAACCATAGATTCTCCCACTCTTTTATTTTATTTTAAATCCCCATTTTATTCTTCCACTCATGGATCATTAAAATACTTAGGTCAACTCACATCCCTTGGTCAACTTACTCCTCTTTTGTCAACTTACTCCTCTTGGTCAACTTCTTTCCCATTTTCCATTTTCAACCTTTTTCCCACACAATACCACTTTTATACATCCTCACATGCATGTCTAAAGGGTCACAAACCAATCATCACATACCACAATATTTCATCACATATACATAATAAACATGCCATATAACAACATAAGAACACACTTCAACTCCATGTCATACCACATACGAAATGATTATAATGATAAACATAGGATGCTTAACATACAAAGCATATAAACATCAACACACATAAGGCCGTAGTAACACCCTTACCTAAAACGACACCGGTCTTGGAGTATGCTCCTACGCCTCTTTAGGGCTTTGACTAGTCTCACCTATATAAAGGAAAAACTAAAATTAGATTTCCTCCTACCAAAAATACTATTATTCCTAATTTATTCTAAAACTAAGTTTTTGATAAAATAATAACATATTAATAAAAATGTCATTAACCAATTACTAACTTTGTTAAAAATATAGGAAATAATAGTAATATTATAAAAATTGATAATATAAGGGTTGAAGACTTTACCCTAATAATAATAATAATAATACTAAAAATAATAATAACAAAGATACTAAAATAATAAGAATGATAATATTAATAAGAATAATAAATAGTAACAATAATCATACTAAATTACTAATAATAATAATAATATGATTCGAAATAAATGGTGGAATAAGGGCTTCGACCCTTCACCAAAATAATGCTAATAAGAACATTAGTAAAATTAATAATAAAATTTAGTAATAATAATAATAATGAAATAGTAATAATAATAATGATAAAAACAATAATAATATTGCAAAAATAATAATAATCATAATGGTAATAATAGTAATGATAATAATCGAAGATAAAATGAAGTAGGGTTTCGACCCTACATTGAATAATAACAAACTTATTAAATAATAATAATAACACTAATAATAATAATAAATGCTAATGATGAAAATATTAATAATAATAATAAGACTTGATATTTATAATACTACTACTATAATTCAAAATAGGCACAATAAGGTTTCAGCTCTATATAGAATAATAATACTAAAATTGAAAATAATAACAACAACAACAACAACAACAACAATGATGATGATGATGATGATGATGATGATCGCATAACACTAATAATAATAATAGAAACACTAATAGTAAAATAGTTGTAATAATGATAATAATAATAATAATAATTTCAAAATAGTAATAATAATAATAATAATAACATATTAATATTAATAATAGAGATAATAGCAACAATAAGAATAATAATAATAACAAAATCAAAATAAAAATATAATAGGGATTCGACCCTCAATAGAAATAATAATAAAAACATTAATAATAATAATGATTATAATAAAATTAATAATAGTAATAATAATAATAATATTATTATTATTATATATTTGAATAAATAAAATAAAATAAAATAAAGCTTGTAAAAATAGGGTAAAAGGGTTGAGAGGGTCTAGGGTTCAACCTTAGGCTGGTGGTGACAGGCGGCACCGGCGATGGTACACGGCAGAGGCGGCGGTGGCCGAAAAAAGAGAAGAAAAGGGAAAAGTTAAATGCTGGGAAAAGGAGAAGCAGAATGGAGGTGGGAGTTGGGGTGGTTATGGTTGCTTAGGTGGAGAGGAGTAGAATAAAGGTGACAGCGCAGCCAAAGGCGGCGGCGCTGGTGGTGGCCGAATGGGGAAGAAGAAGAAAAAGAGAGGAGGAGAGGGAGGAAGAAGAAAAGGAGAGTTAGAGAAAATAGAGGAGGGTCTATAGGTGGTTTTGGGTGGTGTAGGAGGTAGTGGTAGCGGCCAGATTGGTGGTTAAAGGCGGCGCGAAGGGCAGCGGAGGTAGAGAAGAGGTTGGTTGAGGGGGCTACTTCACACAACCGGGGTGGCTTGTGCAAGGAGAATTGAGGGATGAGGGATGTTTAGGTAGTTAGAAGGAGACACAAGGATGAGTTTGGTGGGCAGAGAGGGCGGTGTAGTTGGCCAGAGGCAGCAGAAATGGTGTCTGAAGGGGCGGCGATGGCAAGGTCAGGAAAATCTGGGTAGGAATTAAAAGCTCGACCCTTTCTAATAATGGGGGGTATTTATAGGGTTTAAATAAGAGGTTAAGGTCTGTGGGACAATGAGGGAGTAGGGCAAGTAGGGTTAGGGTTCGCCAGCGGCGTCTGGCCGGCAAAAATCTAGGTCGAACGTGGCAGGGTTGGTTGGCTAAAAGAATGATCGTGTGTGAAAAGGAATGGAGATAGGGAAAGTCAAGTTATTCTACGAGTCAGGGGGAGAGAAAGAGGAGCAACGGCCAGTCAAAGGAGTGTGACCGGCGGTGAAAAACTAGGGCGTGGGTGGCGTTGTTGCAGGTCATTGACGACGGGGGAGGAGGAAGGAAGAAGAAGAAAGAAAGGGTTGGACCAGTAGTCTGGGGAAAAAAAAGAAAGAAAGGAAAAAGAGGGGAGACGGCCAGTCGAGCGCTGAGGGAGTGTTTAAATAAAATGCTGCATTTTGGGGGAAGAAAAGAAGAAAGGACACATTTCATCCCTGGGCCACGCCAAAGGAAGAAAAAGGAGGAAAGGAATAGGTCGCAGAATGCAGGCCCGGGTCAGGGAAAAGGGAGGAATGCGGTCCTAGGCCGCATAAGAAGGAAGAAGAAAATGAGGGAATTGGGCAGTAGATAGGCCCAATCGGGAAGGAGAAGAAAAAAGAAAAGAAGAAGAAAGAAAAAGGAAAAAGGAAAAAGGAAGAAAAAAAATAAAATATGAGGGTTAGGTTAATTAAATTAATTAGGATATTTGGGATATTTAAAAATAATAATATTTAAATCTCTTTTTAAGCTAATTTAGGATTTTTAAAAGGTTTTTCATAAGTTCCATTTTCATTAGCAAATCACTCTAATTTTCTCCAATTAAATCATTTATAAAACTCCTATTAATTTGGAACTATTTTCTCCTTCTTATTATAAAAAAAATAATTTATTTAATTAATTTCCAAAATAAAATCCTTAATTATCTAAAATACCCAAATTTATTCCTAATTAAAACATTTATAAATTTATTTCTTGATTTGACCTAATTAATTCCCTTTTATTTTAATAAAAAAAATTTATTTAATAAATTTCTCAATAAATCCTTAATTAGCTACAATTATTAAAATTAGGTTTTGGGGTATTTCAAACACCTCCTAGCACCACCCACAACCCTTACCCAAGCCACCATTTCTCCCTTCCATTTCATTCATCCAATCCTGTATGGCTCACACTACACTACAACATGAGTTATGATGTATATTTTTATGTATTTTGGGATAACATTTAGGGTATAAGGGTAGTTTTGTAATTTTTTATTTAATAAGTATTCTTAATAAAAAAAAATTTTATTTTATTTATCTAATATTAATATGGTATTTATGATATTATTTTTAGGTATAAATTTTATTAAACAAAGCCTAAGCACTTTTAACCAAAATCTAGTAAAGTTTATTTTTGCTAAAAAACAGATAACCTTTATACCCCACTAAAATGTGTGGATATCGTATGTTAGCACATTAGGGTTTTTGACATGTGATTTGTGTAGATATGATGTACTACAAATAATCCCATGATAATTAATGTTATCTTGGAAAATAGAAAAAGAATGCATGTTATCTTGTGTAATATGTTATCTGTGTGAAAGGGTGATTAAGAAGGGGTCTAATGTTGGGAAGTGATGATGGGGTGTTATATGTACATAAAATGTTAGGTTAATTATGTATGGACACTTATAGTAATAATATTACTACTATGAGCCCTAGGGAAAATTTGGTCATTTAGACACATAATGATATTTAACCCTTCTGAGATGCCTAATGTACTATAAATATTGCTAGGCATGGAGGTAGGAGTTTGGTGTATAATAAACACATATTTTAGCATGAATATCGATATTTTATGGTCTAGGGGTATTTTAGTAATTTTCATATACGGTGGTGAT
The DNA here is from genome assembly GCA_030549775.1 of Tamarix chinensis. Taxonomy (NCBI): domain Eukaryota; kingdom Viridiplantae; phylum Streptophyta; class Magnoliopsida; order Caryophyllales; family Tamaricaceae; genus Tamarix; species Tamarix chinensis. The sequence continues at coordinate 12,734,286 of CM060173.1, read as the reverse complement.
CATCCTAATAAATATGTATGCTAAATATTATGTGATGTTGGGAATGATAATAGGGGTTTATGGTTTTAGTAACACATGTTTGGGCATGAATATTAATATTATATGACCTAGGGGTATTTTGGTAATTGTGAATGTTCAATGATGGTTATCCTAATAAATATGCATGATAAGTAATAATTGATGCTAAGTATAAGAATAGGGGTTTGCTGCATTAGTAACTCATGTTTAAGCATAGATATCAATATTACATAGTCTATGGCCATTTTGGTAATTGTACATGTACTATGGTGGTTAATCTAATAAACATGCTTGATAAGTATTAATTAATGTTAAATATGATAATAGAGACTTGTTGTCTTAGTATCACCTATTTCAATATGATAATCAATATTACATGGTCTAGGGGTATTTTGGTAATTTTGCATGTACTATAGTTATTAGCCTAATAAACATGCAAGATAAGTATTAATTGATGTTAAATATGAGAATAGGGGTTTAATGTCTTAGTATTACATGTTCTAGCATGATTTTAAATATTATGGGGTCTAGGGGTAATTTGGTAATTTGGAGTGTATCATGATGAATATGCTAATGAATATACATGATATGTGATGTTCATTCTAAACCACAAGTATAGGGGTCTTGCTGCATCAGATATGCATGTTTCAACCTAATTATTACTATTATATGGTTTAGAGGTATTTTAGTAAATTAGTGCATGCTATGATTTCATTCTCATAAACATGTAGGAAATGATTGGTTGTTCTAGAAGTGCATGTTAGAGTTTCACATGTAGAATGGTGTAAAAGGGTAAAATGGTTATTTGGTGTGTCGGGTAATTTAACTTCATGATCAATAATTTAATTATGGCATGTTACCCTTTTTATGGCATGTTGATAAAATAAAATGGAATTTGTGATGGAAATGGATGATAAAGAGGTAACCTTAGCCTCAGGGGTATTTTGGTCATTTTAACCTAAAGTACCTAAGAGTGAGTATTTGAGTTTAGGATAGCCTTAGTAGCCTACTTATGTTGACATATACAATAATATTGATTCTGGTTACCTCATAATGTTATAAACAAATAAAAATGATTAAGTATGATGGATTGATTATATGTGATTAATGTGTGATTTTCATGGTCACCCTCATAAAATAATAATACTCAAAGTACAAGACCTCAAGATTATAAATGGTGGTTCATTAGGATTTGCTACCCTAAAGAGTGGTTTAGCCCACGATTATTATGGATTTCATTGGTGTGTCTTAGTGCCCTGGCTAGGCCCTACATTTTACTCTATTTATCTCTACGGACCTAAGTAAGGGGTATGCATACTTATGGATTAAGTGTCCTTGTCAATATAGTACTGTGTACCAGTGCGACCAGGGTACCTTTGTGTGCCTGAGTTGATAGTCAGTAGGACACTATATTGTCCTTATGCGCCAATATGACCGGGGTACCTTAGTGTTTCAAGGTTCGTTGATCTTCCCTTGAGTAAATAAAAATGGAATTGTTTAATAATTGAATGGAAATAATTATTGGGATGATTCAGTAGCAGCCTTTGTGCCTAATTGTGAGTTGGCAGTACCCTTTGTAACTACCTGTGATTCGGTAGCAGCCTTTGTGCTTACCTGTGAGTTGGTAGTAGCCTTTGTGACTATTTATGATTTGGTAACAGCCTTTGTACCCACCCGTGATTCAGTAGTAGCCTTTATGCCTACGTGTGATTTGGTAGCAGCCTTTGTGCCTACCTGTGTGATATGGTAGCAGCCTTTATACCTACCTATGATGTTGTACGTATTGGATTGCGTTGATGGGTCTACCTGTGAATTGAGAAATTGTGGGTCGGTTAAGAGAATTATGCATGTTGTTGAGAATGATGTAGCTTTCTAATTATACTACAAAGAGCATAGCTTGGATGTTCCATTAGTAAGTTTTAGTTATTTTCAGGTGGATGAGTATTGGTAGCATATGATCTTGAAGCATGTGGCTACATGAATGGTTATATCAATTCAATTACTTTATACATAATTCAATGTTCATATGATTAATGTGATGCATCCGGTGTGTTGCATGCGGGCCTTACATATAAGTATTATATAATTGGTTACTCAGTACCATTATACTAAAGATGTCATTTCTTAGGCCCTTACTTATTCAATGGGTAGTGGCCTTTATAAGTTAGCTTGCAAGCACTATTTAAGGATTATTTATCGGGTTAAGAGTGTAGGATTATCTAAGATTTTGTCCAGCAACTTGAACCGAAAGTTTTTGTATTTTCCTTATAATCTTTATATTTCCTTTCCACTGACTTAATTTTATAACCACAGTTAGTGGGTTTTATTTGGAAGGTGAATGAACTTCCCTAACCATTACGCTACTCTAATTTATTAATATATTTCTAAATTTAAGTAAAGTAATATTTTAGCCTTAGCACTTAATATCAGAACAGTGGTAGAAATCAATATGGTACTAAGTGTGGCGGTAGCCCCCAAAATTTATTGTATTAGCTTCCACTTGTAACTTTTGAAAATAATTTTTTTTAATAGTAAATTTTGAAGATGTTACACTACCTCATATACAACCATCAGCTAAAATACCGATGATAGTCAACACAATACACCTTAATCTCATTATTTCAATCATCAATTGAATCACTCATAATTTATGTCTATGACGCCCATACTCCATCGTATACTATAATACACTCATGTTATTAACCACAAACAAATAAAATTAATAATAAAGAAACCAACCACTATGCATTCGCACTAACAAAAGAATATATCATGGTATATTTAAGCATAGAATCTCATTTTTACATATCATAACTTAGTTAATGCACAAATAACTTATAAAATACAAGTATGAAGAATCATAATTCATATCTATTAAGAAATACACGATATTAATCCACAAGTTCAATACATCATAAGAATTTCAAAATAGCCAAATGACCAAGACACACAAATATGGTCATGCTTACTCATTTAACATACAATTGAATATAATATCACATGTGTTTGAAATACTTAGAATATATAATATATCTACTTTCATGCTCAACATGAAGTGCCTTTATAACCCTTATCATAATTATAACACACAAAATTCATGTTTTCTTAACAAACCCTAACATACTCTTAGCATATCCAAGATATAGAACAACATATGTTAACACACAAGGGTCTATTGACTATAAGTTTAAAAAATTTACCTAGCTTCCAAGTTATCCTATCACAAGACGAAAGAAACCCTAGTTTTAAGAAATGATCCACCATAACACTTTCCTAAGTTATCTTTGAAAATCATAGGACCAAGTTAGAAAAACTAATTTAAGTAGAAACATAATCGAAAACAAATACATTTTTTTTTATCAAAAATGACTTAAACAATTATGTTTTACAAAACAAAATGTCAAGCCAATCAATTTTAAAAAATTGATCAAATCGATAATATAAAAGCACAATTAAATTGATTTTGAATAAACACTAATAATTAATTTAGTTAAAAGATGCAACCAACTCAATTTTTTAAAAAAATAAAGTATAAAAATTAGGGTTTTAACCCTAAAACGAAATTAGGTTGAATCTTATTAATTTATTTAAATTTAAGGTTTAGTAATGTAATTAAACACATTTTATAACCTAAATGTATAATAAACAATAAAGAAAAGACCCTAATTTAACATAACTAGGGTTTTTGAGCCTAGAATAAAATTTTGATTAAATATTGCTAAAATATTTAAATTGGTAGTTCATAAATAAAATTAAATATATTCTAATATAAATTATATACTAAATTTAATAAAATATTTCAAAGATCAAACTAATTTCAAATATGTGAGAGTTTTGACCTAAATTTCAAGTTTGATCAAGTCTTAACAATGAACTCAATTTTATTGTAAAATTAATTTATTAAAAATATCTCAATCAAAAAAATCCAAGCAACTCGGATACAACTAATTTAAAAATCCAAATTATACAAATCAATCATACACAACGCAATTAACTTATCCAAATCCATCACCCAACTCATATAAACATAATCAAACCACCAGTATAGCTCAATTAGATTTAATTCATACAAAATCAATCGAAACAAAATTTAGAGTTTGGAGTAAATATACAAAACAAAATGTGAAAAATCAGAGTTCATGTGGCTAAATATAGCTTCACCGGAGGTCTATGGGGAATATATTTTATTTGTTAATGACAACCTGTAAATAATTTTGTTAATGACAGCCTATAAATATTGATTAGTTAGTTACACACTTCTCGAGAGCTTGTCAAGATAACTTGTATATAGCCACAAGATTGTACAGCCTACACAATATATTTTTATACAGATACATAGAATGAAATGAGAATCTTTGTAAGAATTCTCCCAATAACTCTCTCTCCCTGTATCTTGCATTCTCAATTCCTTTACCATTTCACATGGTATCAAAGCGTTTAGATTCTGTAAAATCTTTATTTTCATCATAATTTCTTCTTCTTTTTCGATCAATTAGTTCATTTCTCTAATTGATCTAGCCTAAATTTTCACATAAATTTTTTTTAAATTTTGAATTGCTGATTTGTTTCATCAAAAATTCTAGCTTTGCATTTTGAAATTTCAAGATATTTTTGCAGATTCTTGATTGAAAATTTTCAATTCGATCAAATTACAACTCATTTCTTTGATTTGTTTTGTCAATTTCTGATCTATTCTCTGAATTTTGAAGATGTTGGAAAGTGAGAATTCAGCTGATAACATAGCTGCTTTGGTGATCAGTCCTTCAGATCCACTTTATTTGCATCCTTCATATCACCCCAATATGAACCTGATTTCTACTTGTTTTGATGGTACCGGTTACAATTCTTGGAAATGTGCTATGATGATTGCGCTTTCCATGAAAAACAAAATAGGTTTCATTAATGGAACATGTAAGAAACCTGATGAGAACTCACCTAAATTGTTGTTTTGGGAGCGTTGTAACAACATGCTTATCTCTTGGTTGTTAAATGATTTGGTCAAGGATATCTCTAATAGCGTCTTGTACAGTAGTACTGCTAGAGAGATTTGGTGTGAGCTTGAGGAAAGATTTAGTCAATCCAATGGCCCTCAATTGTTTCAATTACAAAAGGATTTAGGAGACTTATCACAAGCAGGTTCCGACATTGCTAGTTATTACACAAAAATGAAAAAGATGTGGGACAAATTGAGTATTATTGACACTATGCCTGTATGTACATGTGGTGCTACACAACTTTTGGTAAAGAAGGAACAGGACAGGAGGTTAATTCAGTTCTTAATGGGACTTAATGACATTTATGTAAATGTTAGGGGAACAATTTTAATGATGAACCCTCTGCCATCTATATCATATGCATATTCTTTACTCACACAAGATCAGAAACAACAAGAAATTCATTCCTCAACATAGATGAATTTAGATGCCACTTCTTTGTATGCTAGAGTGCAAAAGCCTGCAATGAAACCTGGTCAATTCACTTCACCTAATGGATCTAGGACTGGTCAGTTTGGAGGAATAAGGAATGATTTTAAGAGAGATATAAGAAGACCAAATTTCTTTTGTAATTACTATAAGAGGTCAGGTCATACAGAGGACAGGTGTTGGAAGAAGAATGGGTATCCTCCTGATTTCAAGGGATATCCTTCAGATCCAAGGAACAAATTTCAAAAATTTGCAAGAAATGGTCAAAGTGATTTCAATGACATTGGTGTTGCAAAGGCTGATTCTGGTGCTTCTGTTGATTCAAATGTTGTTGCTACAACTGGGGGTTTCACACCTGAACAGTATCAACATATTCTTCAGCTCTTGAACCAAGGAAATCTCATCAATCAACATTGTGGTCAAGCTAATTTGGCACATATTCATGATCATGCTGCATCTACTTCTAATGCTAACTTTGCAGGTAAGGTTACTTGTATATCTTATAGTTAGGAAACATGTTTTTGTTCTAACTGTGTGACTATTGTTGGCTATAGTTGGATTATAGACACTGGGGCTTCTGACCACATGTGTCATAATCAAAAATTATTCATTAAGCAGCATAAAATCTCCCATCCTCATTCCATTTCTCTTCCTAATGGTCATACAGTACAAGTTTCCATGTTTGGTACTGTTATGATTAAACCTGATTTGTTCATTCATGATGTTCTTTATGTACCATCTTTCAAATACAATCTCTTATCTGTTGGTAAATTGTGCAAACAATTGGATGCTTCCCTTCATTTCACAACAACTACATGCAATTTGTAGGGCCCTTCAATGAAGAGGCCTCTGGAACATAGTAAATTTCAAGGTGGTTTATATGTGTTGCTTACTGAAGCTTCAAGTTCTGTGCATTCTGCTCAAATGTCTACTGAGACAGTTGTTCAAGGTTCTGTGCAACAAGGTTCTGTGGATTGTACTACTTTAGTTGCTAGTAATTATTTGCAACTTTGGCATTCTAGGTTAGGGCATTTATCTTACAATAAGCTCAAAGAAATGCCTCTTGGTTGTAATGCCTCTGATTTCAACAAAGAAACATGTGTTTCTGATGTTTGTCATAAATCAAGACAACATAGACTTCCTTTTCCAAGGAGTTCCATTCATTCTACACACATATTTGAGCTAATTCATGTTGATTTGTGGGGACCTTATCATGTTAAAACTAGGGATGTAAACGGGGTGGGTTTTACCCATTACCCGATGGATTTTATCCGACGGATACTTAAACGGATATGGATAAATGGATACGGATACGATATGGAGGATGGATTAAAATACCCGTCAGGTTCGGGTACGGATACGGGTATGTGATATCCATACCTGTACCCGTAACCATACTTGTACCCGTAACCATACCCGTATCCATATTTGTATCCGTTTACCTGATATATAACTACTTTTTTACCCTTAATTTTAAGATAAATAGAGTATAAATTAAGGTTAAAATTGTCATTTGTCTTAACTATAAATGGGTTTATCCATCGGATAATGGATTTATCCATTGGATAATATCCATTAACAGGTAAACGGATAATCCATCGGGAAAATGGATATCCAACGGATACGGATATGGATGTGTTAGCGGATACCCGTTTGAATATGGGTACGGATTTGAGTACGGATACGAATATAGTATACCCGCCCCGAACCTGCCCCGTTTACATCCCTAGTTCAAACTTACAATGGTTACAAATATTTTTTGATAATAGTGGATGATTACAGTAGATGTACTTGGACACATTTACTTAGTTGCAAGAGTAATAACTTTGATATTCTTAAGGCATTTATTATCATGGTGGACAAGCAATTCAAGACATTTGTTCTCACTATTAGGGCTAATAATGCTTTTGAATTAGGAAAAAGCAAACCTGCCATGCAATTCTTCTCTAAAAAGGGTATAGTTCACCAAACAAGCTGTAAAGGTACCCCACAACAAAATGGAGTGGTTGAGAGAAAGCACAAACATCTTCTTGAGACTTGCAAAGCTTTGTTATTCCAATCCAAATTACCTTATAAATACTAGGGAGAATGTCTTCTTGCAGCAACTTACCTCATCAATAGATTTCCTTCCAAGGTGTTACATAGTTGCACTCCTTATCAGTTGTTGTTTGGCACTTTACCTAAATATGATCATCTTAGAGCATTTGGATGCTTGTGTTATGTTTCCACTATGAAAGCTGGCAGGGATAAGCTTCAACCTAGGGCTGCAGCATGTGTTTTCATGGGTTATGCCATTGGACAGAAGGCATACAAAGTGCTCTCTCTCATAACTCACAAGGTTTATACCTCCAGAGATGTTCTTTTCTATGAATCTATATTTCCATACACCACAAAATCCTCTTCTTCCTCTACTCTTTTTTCTTCTATGCCCCTACTTACTTTTTCAGATATTCCACCTTCCATTCCCATATCCTTTTCACAGTCATCTATTATTGCATCTCAAACACCTGTTTCTCCTCATGCTACTACTTCCCCACCTATTCTTTCTTCTCCTCCTCATTCACCATCTGTTTCTTCTATTTCTGTTTCTTTAGCTCCTCCCCTTAGACAATCTCAAAGAAATCACAAACCACCACGGTACTTAAAAGAATATTATTGCAATAATGTTGTTGTTAATAGTACTTCTAGTGATAGATACATTTGTCCACATTCTCTTATTAATTCTTCATCACCTCATGTTGTTTGCCTTTCTGCTATAAGTTTCTTTAGCCAACTATTAGTCAATGGTTTAGAATAAGTTCATGAACCTGATTCATATGAAGAGGCAACAGCCTCTCCTGCCTGGCAAGAAGCCATGGCCATGGAATTTTCTACATTAGAAGCTAATGATACTTGGGAGATTAGTGTCTTTCCTCCAGGAAAGAAAACAATTAGCAACAAGTGGGTTTACAAAGTAAAGCTCAAACCTGATGGCCATTTGGAAAGGTGCAAAGCAAGACTTGTAATCAAAGGTTGTACACAAAAAGCTGGTGTGGATTTTACTGAAACATTCTCACCTATTGTAAAGATAACCACCATCAGAAGCCTTGTGGCCACAGTTGTAAAACATGGTTGGGATATGTTTCAGGTCGATGTGAATAATGCCTTTCTTATGGAGATCTCCATGAAGAGATTTACATGAAACCACCTCAGGGTATGTCTCTTCCTAGTCCAAATCATGTTCTCAAGCTCAAGAAGTCACTTTATGGGCTCAAACAGGCATCCAGACAATGGTATACCAAGTTATCTGATGCATTATTTTCAATGGGGTACATCAATTCCAAGAATGACTATTCACTCTTTTACAAGAAACATGATGGCACGGTTGTTTTCCTAGCAGTGTATGTTGATGGCATACTCATCACTGGAAATGATTTGGATGAAATAGCACATGTGAAGCAGATTTTGAATGACAAATTCAAGATTAAGGATTTAGGTACACTTCATTATTTCCTTGGCATTGAGGCTTTGAATGCTACTGAGGGTCTCATTTTGACATGGATAAAATTTGCTCAGGACCTCATCAAAGAATTTTGTTGTGATTCCTTGCCCACTGTCATCAATCCTCTAGAGTATAATCTGAAATTGGAACCAAGCAAGGGAGCTCTTTTGTTTGCACCAGAACAATATAGAAGTTTGGTGGGCAAATTGAATTACCTTACCAACACTAGACATGATATATGTTTTGCAGTTTAGCACTTAAGCCAATTTCTCCAAGATCCAAGACAACCACATATGGATGCAGCTTTACATGTGCTTACGTACTTAAATAGAGATCCTGCTCAAGGTCTCTTATTCAAAAAAACTTTTGATTACAGCCTGGAAGCCTTTTGTGATGTTGATTGGGATACTTTTCCATGCACTAGAAGGTCCATTAGTGGTTACTTTATCATGCTAGGAAATAGCCCCATTTCCTAGAAGTCCAAGAAGCAGCCTACTATTTCTTTATCCTCTGCTGAAGAAGAGTACAAATCCCTTAGACAAGTCATTGTTGAGTTAGCATGGTTAATAAGACTCCTTTCAGAGCTTATAGTCCCTGGCATTGTCCCTGTACCAGTCAAGTGTGATAGTCACGCAGCAATACATATAGCAAAGAATCCAGTTTTTCATGAAAGAACTAAACATATCGACCTGGATTGTCATTTTGTGAGGGAAAAATTGCTGGCAGGGCTTATTACACTGCCCTACACAAGGTCTCAAGAACAACTAGCTAACATTTTTACTAAAATCCTCCCTGGTAAACAGCATCATTACCTCCTTAGCAAGCTGGGGGTATCTCATTCTTTATACCCTCCAGCTTGAGGGGGTGTGGGGAATATATTTTATTTTGTTAATGACAGCCTGTAAATAATTTTATTAATGACAGCTTGTAAATATTGACTAGTTAGTTACACACTTCTCGAGAGCTTGTCAAGAAAAATTGTATATAGCCACAAGATTATACAGCATACACGATATATTTTTGTACAGATACATAGAATGAAATGAGAATCTCCGTAAGAATTCTCCCAAGAACTCTCTCTCCATGTATCTCTCATTCTCAATTCCTTTACCATTTCACAAGGTCAGGTGTTTCTCGTCATGGCTCGAGCTAGCAGTGCATGGGGGTGCGCACACTACTACCCTGTGTAGTGTTACACTGCTGTTAATGTTGGCATCGTGCTTTGTTGGGTGCTCCAATGATCTTGCGGCCCAGTGGTGGAGCCAGCATCATCAGTTGTTGGTGGCCACATGGTGGTGGCTGATGAGTTGAGGAGAATGAATATGAGGGAGTATGGTGGTGGCGTCGGAGATCGAAGGGCAGAGGGAATAAGAGGGAGGTCAGGCAGAATGAGAGGGAGAGAGAATAATGAATAGGAAAAGAAAGAGAGAAAAAAGGTTATTGGTCAACTTTTTTTACATGAATACAATAATTTAGATAAAAATAAATATCTAAAAATAAAAATTCAAAAATATTCAATAAGGATAAATTTAAAGGAAATAATCTCATAGAAATCTATAAATAAATTTTCAAAGAAAAATATTATTTAAATTAAGTTGAAGTGCTTGATAAAATAAGAAATAAATGTCAAAATAATATTAAAATACCTCAAAAGAAATAATTTTATAAAACTTTGAGTCACTTTAATTAATTTAAAACATTTTTGAAAAAGTCTTATGTTAATCAAAATGAGAAAAACGAAAGAAAAATAATTTTGAAAGAAAATCTATAAATAAATTGTAAAATTTTAAACTAAATATTTTTTGAAGCTCTTATAGATCTCATAAACAAAATATTCTCCCAAACATAAACTTAGAAAGGTAAAGTTCTTAGATCATTGTGATGTTTGATTTTAATTTAGACATCACTATTATTTTTCAACATACGCTAATATTAAAATAATATGCTTTTTTTATTTAATTTACTTCCGCAACAATAATCTCTAATATGATTCGATGATATACAATTAAAAAACCTCTTGATGAATCATTTGTTGAAAAGTGTATATTACACCTAAAAGGTAGGTGAAACCTATTGACATGAAATAAAAAAAAAATATTAGGATTATAAAAAAAATATAGATTATATTAAAATATTATTGATATTTTTTTCTATAAATTAACACTCATATTAATATACTTTTGATTAAAAAAATAATATGTATACATCTTGTACTATTGTTGTATCAATTTTTTTCATCACTTTAGTGCTACTAAATATTTTATCATAACTACATATATATTTGAGTATCTTTTATTTCTATTAGACATAATATTTACCACTATTTTTCTAAAAAAAAGTTATCATTGATCTAAATTTTATGTGTATCTTTTACTACAAATACATATTATTTTATTATTGGTACACATATTTTTCACTGCTATTATTCTAAAAAATTCCAACACCCATCTAACTATATTAATAGTATTATGAATATATTTCACCACAACTTCATATATATTTCACTATACATTTAAGTGCTCGTTCGATAAGGTTATTTTTTATCTGATAATCTTTGAAGTAATAACATATCTAAAGTAATAATAATATTTGATAAACATATCTTATTTATGTATGAAAGTGTCAGAAGCAATAATAGAATTTGATAACTTACCTAATCTAAAATAAATTTATGTATAGTTATAATTTTGAGCATTATTTATTTTAGAAAGATAAGTTTTTATAATTTTTATTTTTTATCTATTTAATTTTGATAAGATATATTAATTAACTATAATAATAACTAATAGCTTATAGATAATAATTAACATAAATATTAATAATTAATGGTAATTAATATTATTATTTAAAGTTAATAATAATTCATACTAATGTTAATAGTTAAAATCTTTTGTAAAATTTAATCTTGTATAGATTATTATCATCATTAAAAATAATATATAAATATTTAATAATTATCATAAATAATAATTAATAACAATAATGAATAATAAATCATTAATATTAAGAATTACTAATAATTTATTATGAATAATAATGAGTCTTATTAATTAATAGTATTAATTAATATTAATATAACAAATTCAAATTATCATCATTAATCACTATTAATATTAAAAATTAAAAAATTATTATTATCAACTATCATTCATAATTAATATTAATATTAAAAATAATAATTCATAACATTAATTAAAAATAATTCATAATTAATAGTACCTAATAATAATTGATAATTAATTTTATTTTTAATAATATTGATTTAATTATTAATCTTGCAAATAATAATTAATATTAATACTAAAGTACATTTCTCATAATCAATAATTAATAATATAAATAATAACTCATATTAATATTCAATAATAACACTTAATTATAATTTTTCATAATATTATTTATATTGACTGTTCAAAGTTATAATTAATTTTTTTTTGTATTGATTTATTAATTATAATTATGATTAATAAAATTATTTAATAATTATTAATTTTTCATTATTATCAAATAATTAATTTCATTAATAGTTTTATTATTGATTATTTAGTCATAGTTAATATTTTTTCTTATTGATTAATTATTTATAATAATGATTAATAGTATTTTTAAGAATTATTAATTAATAGATATAATTAATAGTTAGTATTATTAATTCGTTCTAATTAAGACTATACTTATTTCTAGAAAACATAATTAATTACAAATTATTGTTGATAAAAATATATGAATATTATCATTATTATTATTATTATTATTATTAGTATTATTATTATTATTTAATGATAATTAAAAATTGTTGTAAATAATAATAAATAATTAATATTAATAGTTTATAATTATTGAGAATTTATTAACAATATTTTATTAATAATAATAATTATAACAGTTGATAAAGATTAATATTATCCATGTTTACTAATTATTTATTTGAAATTATAATTAACATTATTTGTAATAAATATTTATTTATAATTTTGATTAATATTATTTATATAGATTACTTAATTATATTTAAGACAAATAATGTTGGTATTAATTATAAGTAGTAGTCATAACTAATATTATTTTTATCATATATTTCATTATATTTACTATTATTATTAATTAATTATAATTTAGACTATGATTATTTTTTTTTAAAATTTATAGTTATAACTAATAATAATTTTATTAATTATTTCTTTGTAATTTTAATTATCATTATTATTTATAATTATGATTAATATTCTTTTAGAAACAACTTTTTGATCATAAAAATTAATTTATTAGGTATTGATCAATTATTAGTATTATGATTAATGGCTAAATTAATGGTTGGATGATATGGCAGTAATTAAAAAAGACAAGACAAATAGGGATATGGTGGGTAGGTAAAATTGATAGGAGTATATGAGTAAAAATATAAAATAATTTAAATATTTAATAAAAAATGGTTGGGTCTATGAAGTAATAATATGTAATTGATAATATAGATAATAAATTTATGAAAAGAATATGCAAAATCAATAGCTTGAATTAATAATATGCAAATAATATTAAAAATACTAATTTACCAAACAATGTTTAAATATCTTTTACTACTATTAAACATAATTTTTATTTTTATTTTTAATTTTTTCATCATTGATATAAATTTTATGAATATTTAAAAAAAACTTTTATATATATATATATAGATTATCATACATCTAAATATCTTTTATAATTATGTAACATATATTTTATTTTATTTTTTTCTGAATTTTTTTATCATTGATCAAAGATTTTTGTTCACATTCACTATAATTACACATATTTTCCTACACATAAAAATCTTTTATTATTATTATATACATCTTTCACCACTATTTCTTTCTAAATTTCAACATTTCCCTAAACATATCACTAATATTATACGGATCTTTCACACCTATACATATATATATCAGTGACAATGATAAAATAATATGTTCAGGACAAAAATCGGTGGTACACATGCTTCATCTAAAATATCACTACGTTGGTACACATGTTTAACCTCTATTTTTGTAAAAATTTTCAACATTGATCTACAAAATATCAGTAATCTTTTTTTATCTTTTACTGCAATTATATATATATTTCTTCCAGAATCTAAACTCTTTTTGACAAATATATTTTCCTAACAGTATTAGTAACACCAGGGAAATGACAGTATGACACTTTAATATTCACTAAGTACACAATCTTTTAAAAAGTATAAAAATAAAAATCAAAGAGTTAATATGAATGCGCGTAACACGAGAGACTGAATTCAAGCCTACGCTTACATATTTAGATTCCAGTTTTAACAGCTAGATCAAAGCCATATAGTAAATCTTGTTCAGTTTTAACTTTTAACACCCAAAGATCAAGCCAAAAAGGAAACTCTCCCGCAAACAGCTTATCACCCACAAGTGAAGACGTAAGACGCTAAAGCCCTGCCGCAACGGGAAAAAGGTATACAGAGATGACAACAATGCGTTTGCCTCTGTGAATAGTACTCCACTTCATGAACACAATGATGGAATTTTACAAGCAATCTTCTGCCAAACAGTAACAATCGGACAACCCTATCGCAAATACCCAACACTTTGTGCAATCAAATTTCCAACTCGATTCGAACGATGAACATTCAAGCTATTTCATTATGTGGGTCATGGATGTCTCAAGAAAGGATTTCGCTAGCCAAAGCAAACCTGGGTCATTCCGCTTCAACACTAGATAAGTGTCTGCCTTCCCAGATTCGTCCAACAGAACATTCTCTTGGTAACCAACCAAGACAAGAATATCCACAGCAGCTGCAATAGATACGACATCATTTGAATACAATTTCATCCCAGAGAAGAACTCGAATGTAGGCAGATAGAAATGGTACAGACAAAGGCAACATAATTATCACTTCAAGGGAAAATGACACTGAGGCAGAAGAGAAGAGCACTGAACCCCGAATCCCAAAACCCCATATATGCTCCTCAGGAGTCAGGACCCCTGGGTGTCCATAAGATAAAAGTTCAACCAAATGTTCAGGACATAACAAACAAGTAAAATACTGACAATGGAAAACCCAGTATATCAAAATTGCTAACCTTTATAATTTGCAATATTCCGTCGGAACACTGGGTTTGCCTGCATCAAGAAACTCGTCAGAAAAATTCAAATCCAACGTGAGACTACTGAAGCAACAACAAAAAAATAAGGTACCAGAAGCAATAGTTTGGCATACATTGCGAAGTCTTTTATACTTGATCTCATTAGGGTTTTCAATCACATTTCTGCAAGAGATTCAAATTTCCTTCTTATTAAAACCACAAAGCTCATGAAAAGAAGGCATCAAATATATTGAAATTTGAATTTTTGTTGCACTTCTTATCATCTCCTAACACAAGTGATTTCATTTTAGACATGATTCCAAAGCACTCTTCCAGGATAGTTGAATACAAAATACAGCAGGTGTGCTAAGCCTTTACAACAAGGCTTAAAATATTTCAAGGACCGTACCTGATAATTTTGACAAGAGTTTGTAGGACACACTCAGCTTGAGTAGGGTGAACCTCATTGCACAGCAGTTTAATGGCCCTGGTCAGTTGGCTACAGAATTTGGTAACTGGGTCTTGGATTCTTTGTAATTCTTCATCGTCAGGATCTGGCTCATCAAGACCAACTGGAAGGTGCTTTAAGTTTTCATCAACATCAGGCTCCAATGCCACAGCTTTTCTTGTCTTGGAATCATCTGGGTCTGGTTCTACGCAAACCTTGTTCACAAGAAGATGTGGCTCAAATTGCTTACTTCGAACAGAATCATCCAGGTCTGATTCTATAAGAATACTACTATGCAGCCTTTGATCTGCGATAAAATCAGAATCAAGACAACCACTGAGATCACAGACAGCAATGTTATCCTGGTGGTTACTCTTCTCCTCCATATCATGAGGATCTGGTTCATTAGCAGGCCTCATTGTACTCTTGCTGCTATCTGAGTGCACTGACACAGACTCAATAAAGGAAGATTCAACCGCCGCACCAGCAACTTCTAGATCATCAGGATCAGGCTCTCCACGCACCTTGGTACTGTCCATTCTAATGTTAGCAGCCAAAATTGGCTGTGACTGCGTTGTCTCCATATCATCAGGATCAGGTTCAGACGCAAAACAGGGTCCATGGTCAATTTCTGCAGCAGGCTTGGAATCATCTGGATCAGGCTCTTGCTTCACTTGTTTTCCTGAGTTGTTGACAGGATCAGGTTCATTCATATCTCCATTCTGGTTCTGAAAGTCTGCCCCTTCCCCCCTCATTGCATCCATTGCCTGAGCTTCACTGTGAAGGCCACATCCAGGCCGCTCAATAGGACTTGATTCCTTGTTTCTCTTGGATAAAACAGGACTGGTTGAAGCATCTGTCAGGCGGTGATATGCAGCAGCAATTGATGCTGCACGGGCATTAAGCAGCAAATTTGTTGCCTGCCCTCCAAGCCTATGAGATGAAACGATTTCAGATTTGAAGTCAACATCCATATCATCATTTTCTGAAGGCCTCACTCCAGTCAAGCTACGACCAGCTGATCTTGTCCAATCTAAAGTGGATGCCTCTTGGTTAAGCTGGAGAAAAAAAAATTAAGAATTAAGCAGAAGCCTAAGCAATAAATAATGCAAGCAAAGACAGACAATGTCCACTGTGGCTCACCTGTCTATCAAGGGCATAAAAGTTTTCATCATGCTCTGTATGAATCATGTGTGCCTGAAATCAACATAGACAGGAACAAAAATGCATTTCATTGTTGCACCAGAGAATTGAGTGAAAAAAATCTCCAACTCTGGAACAAACTAAAGAAAACAGATAGATAAGCACATAAATTGCCAGATACGCAAACTTACAAGTTCATGCAAAAGAGTTTTCTTGATAACTTCATACTTTCTAAAACCTTTGAGGTCATCTGTCCGAAGACGTAGAGATATTTCCTCCCCTTGATTCTACATTGCATACAAGAGTTAATTTTTTGTTCCAGAAACAGACAAGTACTGCAGTAATTACCATCGAAAAACTAAGTTCAGGCATGCAAATTCACCTTGTTGAACCCAAGAAGACATTTTGGGCTTATGCCAACATAACCAACAGGAGCCATCTCTGTCATGATCCCTACTCGCCAACGATGCTTCAATGAATGCAACAAAAAAAACAAAAACATTTTACGAATACCTATCACAAATGGCAGAAGATCATAATTTTAAATGAATAACTACACATTGATACCTTATTCATGATGGCAACGATTCCTGGGTCTGCAGCAAGCATGTGCATCCTTTTTAACGCCTCGGAAGCTGGAGGATTTAACTTTAAGAAGCACAAAATAAATGAAATAAGTACCTCGACAACAAAACAAAACAGAGATGCCAGAGCAATCAAGATAGATAGGATGCGACTATGACTATATTCTTCGTTAGCAGATTTCTCTTACATTTGACAGGTACCAATTTCTGCTCTTTCCTGAATAAAGCATCATGAGATATGAAAGCAAGATACCTGTACCCCAGGAAGTTCAAGAGTCCGAAAATCACAGAAGACATAAGGTCCTTGTGGAAGCTTCGGTGCAGTGGGTCTGTTTGTTATTCGCTGCCTCATTCTTCTTTCCTCTTCTTCAAAACCAGCAATCCGTAGATCGACCTTTGCACCTTTCATAACCTGGTCAATCTCATCTTCAGAAACTCCCATCATTCTTATAGACTTGGCCTGGAAGTCAGCCCGAAGAAGTGAGCAGTGTAGCAGTACAGAGTTGATGGGCAGTAGATACGATGGAAATAGATTTGATGGCCGATTATCCAAGGGCCGGGAACAGTGATAACTCAAATATAGAAGTTAACGTATGCATTTTCATAAGCCCAAAAGACAATCCACCTCATGCCACGTCAGCATCAACAATCCCCATTTCCAACTGCTGTTTCCACAACTTATTAGGTATGGACCTGTTATGTTATCACTCATAATAAAGAAGAATCTAGGGTCAAGGGAATGGAGACGTAGAGGCTGTGGGCAGACCAACGCTGAGTTCGATAGTACAAATTGAAATGTATTGTGGATTCTTTTTGTGGTTGCTATTTCTCCCACGGTTCACCAAATCAGGGTTTCCACATAAAACCTGTGTGCTACTTGACACTACTGCACAAATATGACAAGGCTCCGTAAAATCAAACACACCGAAACTTAAGATGAGTTCACTAGCTTAGGGATATGAAACAAAGCAACAATCCTTACTAAAATGATGCAGACAAGCATTATACACCCCACCCCCAAAAGAAAAAAGTTCAGGTCATCTAAGCATCAATCGACACAAGCGGCAGGGAAAAAGAAACTTTACCTCTATAATTGAAGTATCTCGCAACCTGAGGCACGAATGTTCATCAGAGAAGGGCATTAGAAGTTTTGGGCCATCACTCGAAACTTGTGGAACAATTAATCGCATAGTATCTGCCTTAACATCAGTCAATTTCATCAAGTCATCCCCAAAATCCTTAAGATAAACTCCTGAATTTATCTCCACCGTGAACTTCTTTCCTCTCCATATAACTGGCACAGTAACAACGCTTTCTTCGCGCTCCATATGGTGCTACAGAAAATCTGATGAAATAGATTTGATAAAGTTACAACATGAGCATCCCAATTCTGCTATGTTTCCCAAAGAACTACAGCCACACTGATGAATTGAGGGGGGGGGGGGGGATTCCACAAAAGAAAGCAAGAAAAGGCCCGGCTCAATTTGAATTCCACAAGAATCGAGCTTTAATTAGACAATATGAACATAGACATCAAATACTAACCAAAACCCCGAATTATGTTTTAATCATGTAATTAAAAAACAAAAGTTGGTTCACAAAAAACCTACGAAGATAATAGACGATCAAATTATGAAATATCAATAATATGCTGATGATCGATTAGGACACAGACACAGACACAGACGAGTATTTGGATGAGAAAATCTACCTCTTGAAATATTAATTTATATGCCGACAACGAAGCTAAAGCAGAGAATTTCGAATGCGAAGCGGATTTTCTTTCGGCTGCAGCGGACGATATGATAGGAATAATAAAATTGATACAAAACTATCTAAATAGACACCGAGCCGAACTTGTTGAATTGAGAATTATTATTTATTAATCGCCGGCTGCTGGGTTCGTAGGGGATCTTAACTATTGTACAACAGCGACCACCTTGTCGGTTAGCCGCTGAAGTTACTGGTGCGCTAGCGTGCAAATAAAATGGAATATTACTTAAATTTTAAGATGATAAAATTTAATTACTAATATATTAATAAAAAAAATAATGGCAGCATAAAAAATATTTTTAATATACATATAATAATTATAATTTTATATTATATGTTGGGTCTTTATCCAACATATTGGATTTATATGTGAAATATAAGAATTATGGGTTGTCGTATATATTAAGCCAGTATATAAGTGATCGTATTTACGTATAAATTATTGGGCTTAATGCATCTAATTAGATATGAACCTATATGTGTAGAGACGTTGGGTATTTTAGGTTGTTGATGGACCGAGATAGAATAACTCGATAGACAACGGGTCTATTGTCTATATATAAGATCGTAGTCCCTAAATCACATACACTTCGTCCTATTCAATTCTCATCAGTCAATAGAGACCGACGAGCGTGTACCCGACTCATAAGACCGCAGTACCGCCCTTATCCCGAATCCATCGCTAATTTCCTCATTATTGATTCAATTACGCTTACACAATATATTATATATTAATCTTGATAGATTAGCATTTGATCTTGTCAGATCTATAGATTATATTAATCTATCAATTGGTATCAGAACCTCTACTAAATTTATCAATATTAAGAAAATAATATTTTGGTACTATTTATTATTCTAATGTATTTTGATTTTGTTCGAAATTTTTTCATCGGTATAGTCCATTACAAATTTTAATTTTTTGTTCGATACATTGTTTTGAATGATCATTGTTCATGGATTCTGATTTAGCTTTGATTTGTTCGGTCACTATTCATGTCTGATACTATTTACATCTAACACTATTCATTCTGCTTGCCTTTCTCTCTCACATGTGTCTCTCTTTGGTTTTCGCTTCGTCTCTCTCTCACCTGTGCCAAATGGTGGTGGGAGACGAAGGGTCGAATGGTGGTGGGAGATGAAGAGTTAGAGGGTGATTATGGTAAGAGACACGAAGGGTCAGTAATTAAGAATATTAATTAATTAAGGATATTAATAAAGTAAGAGTATTTTAGAATTAAAAATTAAACCCAAGACCAAACCATAGATATTAAGTGTTCCAACCCGATTATGCTAGTTGATTTTCTTGCTATATTGTGCAATTTATTTGTTGTTATTGATAGACTACTCAGAGTAGCACCCATTCCAACGTATTAGACTATTTTGACCGATTTTGACTTATTAGTTGTTCTAGCTCGATTTTTAGTTTTGGTATCATTTGGGCTATTAATTTGGTACTTATTTATTTTATATTATTAAAATAATCTTTTTAATTTAAAATAATTGGTCTAATTAATTTAATTAGATATTTAATTTATTCTTATTTAATAAATTATTATATGGGCCTTTTATGTATATTATTTGACATTAATTTTATTAAAATGCTAATAAGGTTAGATTTAATACATTTTTATAGATATTAGATCTAAATAAAGTTAGTCTTGATTTTATAGCTTAAAAAATTTTGAATAAAATTGAGGGATCAATTTATTTAAATTTTGGTTATCTAATATTATTAGATAGACTAATTAACACAATATGTCGCCAAAGTGACCTCTTTTGTGAAGATTTGTTTATTGAAATTATTAGATATTTATGTATATATATTTATTCATGCCAATATTTTGTTGGCCCAAAGAAAGACACATATTTGACATAATTTTATATATATCTGTAGTGATAAATATGTGATAATTATTTGGATGTCATGTGGATAATGAGTTAATCCAAAGATGATCTCATTATCTAACATGCCTTATTATCAGTATTTGATCACTACAACAAGGACTCCACTTGTAGTTAATATTACTATCCAAAGACTTGATATTAATATTACACCGGATTCTTGTGATGGAATTGTCATTATTTAAATTTATTGATTTTTTATTGTGCATTTTTCTATGAATGTGTATATTTATGTTGTTATTGTGTTTTCTATACAGTTATGTCTGCTACTGCTATATCCACCAACTTGAATTCTATTCCCATGTTGAATGGGAATAATTTTAAAGAATGGAAGGATAATGTTTTACTTGTCATTGGCTGCATGGATCTAGATCATGCACTTCAATTAGCGAAACCCACTAATATGATAGTTGAAAGTTCATTTGATGAAAAAAGGAACTTTAAGAAGGGGGGTCGCTCTAATCACATGAGTCTTATGATCATCAAGCGCAGCATTCCAAAGGCTTTTAGGGGTGGATTCTCTGATGAGATCACCGATGTTAAAAATTTCCTTACCAAAATTGAAAAAACGATTTGCAAAAAAGGATAAGGTTGAAACAAGCACTCTTTTGTGGTGCTTGATTTCATTAAAGTATAAAGGTAAAGGAAATATAAATGAGTCTATCATGGAGATGTCTAACATTACTTCAAAACTAAAGGCACTAAAGCTCGAATTGTCAAAAGACTTACTTGTGCATTTAGTATTGATTTCTCTTCCTACACAATTCAGTCAATTTAAGGTTAGTTATAAGTGCCAAAAGGAGAAATGGACTCTTAATGAGCTCATTTCATATTTTGTTCAAGAAGAAGAGAGATTGAAGCAAGATAAGACTGAAAGTGTTTATCTAGCATTTACTCCTAAAAGTCAAGGTATGAAGAGAAAGAATGAAGCTACTCCGAAGGGTCCAGTCCAAAAGAAATAGCAGAAGGAAAAAGATAGCTCTTTATTTCGCAAAAAGGTTGGATATGTTAAGAAGGATTGTCAAAATTATCATGCATGGCGCATGAAAAAAGGTACAATCCTTACTTTGGTCTATTATGAGCTTAATTTAGCTTCAATACCTAGAAACACTTGATGGCTAGATTCTAGTGCTACTACTCACATAAGTGTTTTCATACAGGGTTGTCTGAACTATAGAAAGTCAAATGATGGTGAAAGACATATCTATGTAGGAGATGGCAGGGCAGCTATGGTTGAAGCAATTGACACTTTTAGGTTATTGTTAGAATCAGATCATTATTTGGATTTGAAATACACTTTTATTGTACCGTCTTTTAAACGGAATTTTGTTTCTATTTCCTTATTGGACAAATTTGGTTATTATTTTTCATTCGAAAATAATAAATTTAGTCTTTTATCAAATTCAAATGTTATTGGTACTGGTTCATTGTGTGCATACGATAACCTATAATTACTTGATGTCATCACTTCATATCATGAACCTTACACGTAGAATCACATGGTACTAAAAGCAAATGAAGTAAAGATAATTCAGTGTCATTATGGCATAAGCACTTAGGTCATATCTTAAAAGGAAGAATTAAGAGACTTGTGTCTGATGGTATTTTAGATTTCTTTGACTTTACAGATTTAAACAATTGCATTGAATGCGTTAAGGGAAAACATACCAAAATAAAGATAACAAGTGCAAATAGATCTTCAAACATCTTAAAATTAATTCACATGGATATCTGTAAACCATTACCTATAACTTCTTGGAACGGTCAACTGTATTTCATATCATTCATAGACGATTGCTCATGTTATAGCTACTTGTATCTCATTCATGAAAAATCATAGTCATTGGATGTGTTCAAATATTTTAAACTTAAAGTTGAGAACCAACTCAATAAAAGAACCAAGTGTGTTAGATCTGACTGTGGTGGTGAATATTATGACAGAAATGACAATTCAGGTGAACAATGTCCATGACCTTTTACTAGATTCCTAGATGAGTGTGGAATCGTCCTACAATACATCATGTCAGGTTCTCCTAGCATGAATGGTGTATCTGAAAGACAAAACCGAACTCTTAAGGATATGGAAAGGAGTATGATTAGTCATTCTATCTTACCAAAGACACTGTAGGGGGAAGCACTAGAGACAGTAGCTTACATTCTGAATAGAGTACCAATTAAAGCAGCCACTAAAGTACCTTATGAACTTTTGACAGGCAGAAAACCTAGTCTGAAGCATTTTCGTATTTAGGGATGTCCAACTGAGGCTAAGGCATATAGGCCACATGAAAAGATATTGGATTCCAAAATAATCAGTAGCTATTTTATTGGCTACTCTAAGCAATCAATGGGCTATAAGTTCTATCATCCCACACTTAAGTCAATTTATGAGATAGGAACTGCCACATTCTTTGAGGATATTAAGCTTATGGGAAGAAATAAGATTAGAGACATTATCTTTGAGAAGGAATCTACTACAATTTCTATTATTGACTCTGACAATGTGCAAGTCTCTGCACCTACTATTGATCAAGAGGACAATCAAGAGCCTCTACAAGACAACGTCGAACAACCACCTATTGAAAATGAGGTGATTGTTCCACAAGAACAAGCTCAATAACCTTAAGAGCTAAGGAGATCCACCAAAGAAAGGAGAAGTGTTAGAGGACAATCAAGAGCCTCTACAAGACAACGTCGAACAACCACCTATTGAAAATGAGGTGATTGTTCCACAAGAACAAGCTCAATAACCTTAAGAGCTAAGGAGATCCACCAAAGAAAGGAGAAGTGTTATTCCAGATGATTACATTGTATTTCTCCTAGAACATAGGATAGGAATTGGGATGATGGAAGATGATCCGATTAGCTTTTGCCATGCCATAGAGAGTTCCAAATCTCAAAAGTGGATTGATGCCATAAATGAGGAAATAAAGTCCATAATGGACAATGACATATGGGATCTTGTCCCATAGCCTAAAGGAAAGAAACCCATTGGTTGCAAATGGCTATTTAAGACCAAAAGGGATTCAAATGGCAATGTGGAGAGATATAATGTATGTCTTGTCGCTAAAGGATTTACACAAAAGAAATGAGAGGATTTTAAAGAGACACTTTTTCGGTATCTTCTAAAGATTCCTTGATGGTGATCATGGAATTAGTGGCACATTTTAATCTTGAGTTACACCAGATGGATGTTAAGAATTCTTTTCTTAATGGTGACATTGATGAAATGATCTATATGGTGCAACCAAAAACTTTGTGTCAGGAGACCCAAAGAATATGGTTTGCAAACTGAAGAAATCCATCTATGGGCTCAAACAAGCGTCTCGACAATGGTATTTTAAATTTCATCAAGTTATCACCTCTTTTGGTCTTGAGATGAATTTGGTAGATGAATGTGTATATCATAAGTTCTATGGAAGTAAATATTTTTTTTGTTTCGTATGTTGATGATATACTATTGGCATATAATGACATAAGTTTGTTGCATGAAACCAAGAAATTTCTAACTAATAATTTTGAGATGAAAGATCTTGGTATTTCTTCTTTTGTATTGGTGTAACACCCCCAAAAGTCACTCCTAAAAAAAATTTGAAAGAATAAAGCGGAAGCTAAAATAAAATTTGGGGAATGTTACCGCCACATCTAACACAAGATAAATGTCCACAAATAAAACTCATGCTAGATGCAAGGCTAAAACCTGTCAAATAAAATTCCAAACAACATCTATGCCGTGAGGATAAACTCCCACAATGAAATATCTACAGGCAGATGGCAAGTGAATAATTTCACTGAATAAAAGTATCGCTGAATAAATCAACGACACCTGTGAAATAAACCTTAATTTTTTAAAAGCTTATTTGAGTATGAGAAATTAAAAGTCAATTACAAGTAAATTCGAATTTCAACAAAACCTAAGCAGCGAAAAAATTGAAAAAACAATTGAATAAAGCATTGACGACAATTAGTAGGTTAAAAGTAAATCTGAAGAGAAATAAAATGATGTTTTACAAAACTAAACCAAGCAAAGTTGAATTAAAACAAGGCTTATGAAGTAACATAAGAGGAGGAAAATCAATGTTTAGCAAATCAAATACAATGGGATTTGAATAAGGAAGAAATACATACTTAAAGTTAAAACAAGTTACAAAAGTATTAATTCTTAAAATAAAGTCTAATAGGAGGATAAGAAAGTGTAACATGAAGTTCAAATAAAATGAAGGGAACGAAGGTTCCAAAGATTAAACAACTCTAACAACACAACCAATACATCATATGTACGTAAAAATTTATACAATAAGTTATCTCTAAAGCATCACACATGAAAACAAGGCTAGCACTTAGATTAATGACTCATAAAAGATCCTCATACGCACCAACCACATACATCTAGATCAAAGGAGATTTCTAAACCCCAAAATACTCCACTAACAAGCTCCCTAATCTACACTCCAACCATGATAGTCCGAACACTTCAATTTACAAATGCTATTACTATGACAACTACGACATTTAGAGCCCGCCATTTTTATTTATTTATTTCATTATTATTATTATTATTATTATTATTATTATTATTATTATTGACTACCCACTAATAGTTCTCCTCATACAAGATAAAACTTAACACATTATCATTCACCACCAAGTAGATAAGAAACATACATATTTTATGGAGAAGAATCTTTATACATTAAGGTTTAAATTACTAACACAAAATACAAAACCGAAACAACATGTAAATGAATGGTAATCAACATAAATTCAAATATAAACATGTATTGAAAGTCATACGGTATTATTAAAAGCACTAGGATAAATTAGGCGCCCTACACACTATTTATGAAAACGAATACCTCTATCTAAGCCTCAACGTTATCATTATCATAATTCTAGGTTTCTCTCAATTGAAAATGATACATCTATTTAAACATCACCATCAAGGTTACAAACCTAAGTTTTTTACAACTCTAAAAAGTGAAACTACTCAACAAAAATAGATTACAATTTATATCACATCATACTATATCCAGTAAGATACACACTATGGTTATCAATCCATCGAACCTGCAAGACTAGGGATAACCTAGTGGGTTACTACCCCCTTAAGAGCAAACTAATTACAAAACCATAATAATTACAACACATAAAATTCAGAGTTAACACAAGTCAAGCATGTAAAATAACAAGTAACCATATTCAAAGACATAATTACAAAAGCAGATCACAAGGTCACTTATACTACCCAAGTATACTATCCTCACAAGCTAATCCAGATTTAAAATTCATTTGAAAGAAGGTAAATACATTTTCGGTTAAAACATTTAGGATCGTGAGAACCGAATCTCCAACTAAAACCCGATTCGCAACAACCAAAAGCCCTGATACCAACTTGTAACACTCCCAAAATTCACTCCTGAAAAAAAAATTAAAGAATAAAGCGGAAGCTAAAATAGAATTTAGGGAATGTTACCGCCACATCTAACACAAGATAAATTTTCACCATCTATCTCATGCTAGATGAAAGACTAAAACCTGCCAAACAAATTTCCAAACAACATATATGCCGTGAGGATAAACTCCCACAATGAGATATCCACAGGCAGATGGCAAGTGAATAATTTCACTAAATAAATCAGCGAAATCTGTAAAATAAACCTAGAATTTTTAAAATCTTATCAGAGTATGAGAAATTAAAAGTAAATTACAATGCCCTTAGAATTTTAAATACAACACTTGAAACTTCCAAAAATAAATACAGTCAAACAAGAAAAATCTCGACGTATCAAATTCCAAATTGTCTGCTCTCTCAAGCCAAGCCTTTCACCCAAAAATAATATCTAATCTCAATCCTGCACAAGAGGTCTGCTCTCCACTATTAGTAGATCATCACAGGACTCATGCAACCAAGGTAGCATTAGTATGGGTCCAGTACTGAGTAAATCAAGACTACCTAACTCATGAAAGAAAACATGATACACATAAGATATGGTGATCTCTAGCTTACAATATTAATGCTCAATTATACATATGATAAATACACCATGCCACTCATATAATAGTTCATGCTTAATTATATGAATATTAGATACAATAAAACATAGGGTCACAGATTCATGCTTATGAATACTTGATTAAACATGATGGCACATAGGATACAAACGTACAAGAAATCACGATCACATGCTAAGTAACACCAATCCAACAAGCCAATAATAATCATTATTATATCCGATTTTATTTATTTGTGATGAGTTTAGGGACCCCACTATTTTTAACCGGTGGAATAGTTTGAAGCACCTTTCAGGGACAACACACGTGAGCCATTATTATCATCTGGTGGAACGAATCCTACACCTCTCAGGGTAAAACGCTCCTGAGCCACTATTCTTAATCGGTGGAATAGTTTGAATCACTTCTCAGGGACAACACATCTGGGCTACTATTATCGTCCGGTGGAACAGACCCTACACCTGGTCCTGACTCACGTAATCTTTCACTGTAAGTGATTAGTGTCTTAATCATTGGCTACTTATCTTAGACTCATATTATCTTTTACTTTGAGTATAGGGCCCCACTATTCTTAATCCGGTGGAACAGACTGAAGCACCTCTCAAGAACAGGACACCTAAGCCACTATTATCGTCTGGTGGAACGAACCCTAAACCTCTCAGGGCAAAACGCTCCTAAGCCACCATTCTTAATCGGTGGAACGGTTTAAATCACCTCTCAGGGACAACACACCTGAGTCACTATTATCATCTGGGGAATGGACCCTACACCTTAGCGCAACTCATGTAATCTTTCACTTTAAATTACTTGTATCTTATTCAAGAATTTAACCAAGTATAAATCAGGCCCACATAAAAACACTTAGCTTACTTCCATCAACACAATGAATTTTCATTATATTATCAATTTCAAGTGGCATTAAAGCCGAACCAATTCAAGTGACATTAAAGCCGAACCAATTCAAGTGGCACTAAGGTCGAATAATTCCATGACATAAAGATACAACATAAGGTATTATATAATTTCAATCCATACTCAACCCTTCACATACTCAAATATATACCATATTCAAACATCATACTAACATGCATTTATATTGAGGCTATAAATTCATACATACATACAATTACCGCACAAAACACAGCATACGCTGGACATGATTAAATGATCAATAGGCATACTTATTACCTTCCACTCCGGACAGACACACATTCTGCCATAAGTAAAGGTAAGTAGTGACTTACCTAAATCCAAAGCTAACTAAGCAAATTGAGAAAGAAAGAGAGCTATCGAGAGCTTAACAATCTACAAGAAAGTTTTCCTAGATTGCCGATAGAAATCGGAACTAGGTTAGAAACTGTCTTATCAATCAGTAATTCAATTATTATAATTAAATAAACACAAGGAGACACACATGATTTTTCTTGAAAAATGTGTCCAAAACCTAGGACTCGCGAACATAACTCTATTAAGATTTAAGATTAAATATTACCCAAATCGGGTTAAACACATATCACTTGAAGCATTTCAAATTGATTTGGAAGCCAGGGAAAGGACAATAGAAGATAAGTTATTTTCTTGAAAATGATTTACAAGTTAGGTTTTACAACCCAAAAGATAAACCAACCATTTGCATAGAACTAAATCCAACACAATAAGATAAAAACATAATTCAAATGATTTAAAAATCAAAACCAGAAATCGATTAGATAAAAGACGCATTGCACAATCAATTTTATAAAACCATATCCGACAAATTAGGGTTTTTAATGCTCGAGCTACAAACGACTCATTAACTTTCATTATCTCAAATTGATAGCTTAAAAGTAAGATTAAACTAATTTTAAATAAATATAGATAATCAATTATAATGAAATAATCTTTCGAGTAGTCAATTCAAGGCAACTAATTTTCGAAATTAGAGTTTCAAAGCCCAAGACGCAAACTTGGATAAGTCAAATCAATGAATTCCAATTGAAGGTATTATAATGCAATTACGATCATTTTAACTATTTCTATAAATTCAATGTTAGAAAAACAATTATACAAATGATCAATTTCATAATTTTACTTGAAATCTAGGGTTTTAGGCCCGAAAATATAATTCGGTTGAATTCGATTAATTTATTTAAATTAAATGTTTATAAATGCAATTAGACATATTTTATAACATATCATATAATCAAATGCTCAAAACCAATAAAAGAAATACACAATTTATCATAATTAGAGTTTTTGAGCCCGGAACACAAATCCAATCAATTCTTACTAAAATATATAAATTGATGGTTTGGAATTATAATTAAATGCATTCTAATATAAATTATATAATCAATTGAATAAAACAACCCGATTACACAATCCAATTTAGTCATGTAAGAGTTTTAACCTGAAAATTCAATTCTGATTAATTCCGCACAATTTTTCCAAATCAACACTTCAGATATGAAATTAAATACATTTCAAACGATATTATAAAATCAATGGAGTGAAACGACTCGATTAGGCAACTCAATTTCATCACACACAAATTTTGACCTAGAAATCCAATTCTGATTAATTCCGTATAAATCTCTCAAATTGACAGTTCCAACATGAAATTGGATATATTTTAAAACGTATTGTATAATCAATTTTCCCACAATAGCTAAATCGGGCGAATCCAAAAAGTTCGGGCATAACCCGGCCAAAATTCCAATTTTCTAGAATTCCAACATAAATCATACAATTAACTTATCCAAATCAATCTTACAACACATATATACATAATCAAACAATCAATTTAGCTTATCATAAGCTAATTCATACTCAATTGATTAAATCAAATGTTAGGTTTTCAAAAATTTATACCAAACAAAACTAGCAAATCGGGACAAGAGAAGGCCAGAGAAGCTTCGCCGGAGGTCGAGGACAGCTCGCCGGCAGCCAGGGAGGCTCATCGTGGCCGGACGGCGGCATGACCTGTGCGGCTCGTTGCTGCTCCTCACGGCTGCTGTTGTGCTGGCTTCGGCTGCGATTGCTGCTGGCTGCTTGCTGCGGCGTCACTGATGGCAGCGGGCTAGAGGTTAGCTGGCAGGGTGGCTTGAGTGGAGGAGCAGGGAGGAGATGGGGCTCACACAGAGGGCAGGGGACAGGGCAGCCGGGAAAGAGAAAGGAGAGAAGAAGAGAGAAAAGGAAAAGAAGAGGGGGTTGGTTAGGTTGGGGTTTGGGCTTTTTTAATACAAGTATATAATAAATTACTAAATATCTAACATTATTATTGGAATATTTTATCTAAATTTTTTTTAACGAAAATCATCTTATAAGGATCCGAACATATAAAATCAATATAAGAGCCCATAAAGAATTTCGAAAATGTTTTCGGAAGAATTTACCAACGAACATAAAAATCTAAATTATTTACAAAATACATTATATGACCTCGAAATAATATTTAAAAGCATATAATAAAATATTTAAATCAAATTCTAATAAACCGAGATTAATTTTAATAATTTTTAAAACTAGTTTTCCGCAAATTAAAAAGGATAAAACGAAAGAAAATTAATTTCAGAAAGAAATTCATAAATAGGCTCCAAAGATCTTTTTTTTTTATTTAAAACTTATTGAAGATCTTAATGACTTCATAATGCATAAATTCAAAGTCAGAAATATTTTCTACGAATAAAATCATTAAAATAATTTGACTATTTAAACAGAAATTCTATAATTTAAATAATATATTTCATTAATGAAATAGAACTTCAAAATAAAGTCGTAATCACACAACGAAGTTATAATCGAAAACGAATCTAAAATATAAAAAATAAAAATACAAGAAAGAATGGAAATACATATTTTTAACCAAAAATTGAAATCATATGAATATAATAAAATCATAGTCATGAACAAATTTATCTAGAATGGTCTGTAACGACAATGATTAATTAAATTCAAATATAAATTCGAAATCGTCGATAAATTCATAAAAGGAATCGAAATTAAAATAATTAAATATTTACATCAAATTATGCTAATAAAATCATTAAGCTTAATAAAATTGAATTTCAAAAATATGGGGTATTATAATTGGTCATAGAGATACATCAGGATTGTTCTCGAAGTATCCTAGGGTTGTCAACAAAGGCTTATGTTGAAAGGGTTCTCAAGTGGTATGCCATGCAGAATTGTAAACCAGAAAACACCCCTACTACTAAAGGAGACAAATTTAGTCTTAGTCAGTGCCCTAAAAATAACTTTAAACGAAAGCAAATGTAAAATTTTCCCTATGCTTCAACAATGGAAAGTCTAATGCATGCTCAAGTGTGTACGTGTCTGGATATTGCATACATTATTGGGATGCTAGGCAAATATTAGAGTAATTTAGGACTCGACTATTAGACAACAACCAAAAAAGTCATGCGATATTTATAGAATTTTAAAGATTACATGCTCACATATTGGAGGTTAGATAAGCTTGAGATCGTAGGATATATAGACTCTGATTTTGTTGGATGCCAAGATAGCATGAAGTATACATCAGGTTTTATTTTTCTGATGGTTGGAGGTGTTGTTTCATAGGAGAGTGCTAAGCAGACAATTGTAGCCTATTCCACTATGGCAATGGAATTTGTATCTTGTTATATGGCTTCCACTTGCAGTATATGGCTATAAAATTTTGTCACAGGGTTGCGTATAGTTGATGATATTGAGAGACTGCTCAAGATGTTGTGTGATAATAAGGCCGCAGTTTAGTATTCTAATAATAACCTAAGTTCTATGAAATCAAAAATATCGATATCAAATACTTGATTGTTAAAGAGAAAGTACAGAAAGGAGAATTGTCTATAGAGCATATTAATATAGACTCCATGATAGAGGATCTACTCACTAAGGCTTTACCACCCAAACAGTTCCTCGAGCATGTTGCTCATATGGGTGTTATATCAACTGATAATGTTTAGTTTTAGTGGGAGTCTCTCACATTATATACTCTATGTATGGACACTTTATTTTGGTTTATGGACATTTTTTACCATATATTTTCTGCAGAAATAAAGTTTCAGTTTATTTCTTTTCTGTCTTTGTTTGTGATTTGATCTCACCAAAATTTTAAGGTGGACCATTTGGGATTAGGCATGTTAAATATCACATTATATAAAATTTCCATACTGCACATCCACATCTTGATCCATGTCATTTAGTTATATCTACATATGTGACCATTAAAGATTTAGTTGAGAAGAAATGTGACGAAAGCCGCTTTGATCCTATGTTGGTGTGACTAATGGACCGGATTGGTTGTAGATACATTTCATTACAACAACAATATTGAGCTCATTCAGTTATTTTGCAATTCGTAGTTATAAGGTCACACATATAGCCCAAGTGGGAGATTGTTGGGTTTTTATCCAACATATTGGACTTATATGTAAACTATAAGAATTGATGGTTGTTGTATATATTATGCCAGTATATAAGTGATTGTATTTATGTATAAATTATTGGACTTAATGTATCTAATTAGATGTAGACCTATATGTGTAGAGACGTTAGGTATTCTATGTTGTTGATGGACCGAACTAGAATAACCTGATAGACAGCAGGTCAGTTGTCTATATATAGGTCTGTGGTCTCTAGGTCACATGCACTTCATCCTATTCGATTCCCATCAGTCAATAGAGACCAACGAGCATGTGTCTGACTTAGAAGACCGCAATACTACCCTTGTCTCGAATCCATCGATAATTTCCTTGTTATGAATTCAGGTACGCTTCCGCAATATATTATATATTAATCTTGATAGATTAGCATTTGATTTGATCTTATCGGATCTATAGATTATGTTAATCTATCATTATAATGATATATTATATATATATTTTTGAAAAAAAATATAATGTAAAATTTTCTATAAATTATTCAAAGATTTTTTTTTGAATAAATGAAGTATTATGAAAAGATAAGCGGAGAATGATGCTTTTTATTTTTATTTTTAACTTTTAAGCATTTTTCAACTTATTTACCTTCCTCAGTCCCTCCCTCCTAATATCCCAAATCCAAAGTGAGTTATAATGCAAAATATTTTTGGCTAGATTTGAGGAATTTTTGTTACTCGTAGTTGACAGTAGCAATAGACTTAGGGTGTTGATAGATAGAACAATTGAATTTAATATTATCATTCCTATTTTAACCTTTCTTTATTACTCATTCAAATCTATATTCTAACATTTTCTCTCTTTCTCTATTTTGTACACAACCTAGTTTCCTCCTCCAAATTTTATTGATAGCAATCGGCCATTGAAAAACGGCCCATAAAATCTTCAACTAAATCCTTCTAATAGCATTTGAAAGAGTTGATTATCAAGGGGCAACCATAAAAATTAGTGCATAGCAAAAGAGCATTGAGCTTTTAGGGGGGGGATATAGAAAAGAGTGTGACACTCTATGAATCAAGTTCTGAATTTTGTTGGTATATAGCTCTTGCTAAACTTTGACACAAGTGCATACTTCATGTGCCACCAAGCACACACACATTCTGTGTGCTCTAGCTTTCCCTTTTCAGTTCGTACCTAGTAGATAATTGCGTTTAGATTCAAAATTAATGAGAAAAATTAAACAAATTTAACTAAACTTAAAATTTCAATTGAATTATTTCATTGTCTATTTTGATCTATTCTTTTTAAGCTTCATATCTAGTTTGGTCTATCGTTGTCATCTACAATTTTCAATCTTTAACAACCAGAGGATGTGGCCGAAGGATGAGATGATTAAAGCAGCAATCAAAAGAGGGCAGAGGATTGGACAAAGATGGTGAATTAGGGAGGAGTGGGAGGGGCATAATTGGAAAGATAGTAATAAAATATGTTGTGTACATCAATATGAATGTTTCAAAGAGAAGTTATGTAAACTTACTATTTTCATCAAAATTAAAAACTAACATGGATAAATTTTACTCAGATATCTTGATATTTGATCTAATAATTTTTCAACTAGTCTATAGATTTCATCTTGACAATTTAATTTAGTTTTGCTTATCTATCTAAAAGAGTACCTAAATAGAATAAGAAAAAAATTGTTTATTTCACTATTTGGGTATAGATGTGAAATAAACTTAAAATATAAAGGTACCAAGACGTAAATATCAAAAACATAGAGTATCAAAAAATATTAAGCCAGTTGTGAGGGTACCTAAGTAAAATGTATAAAACAAGTAGATTTTTGCTCTCTCTATCTCAAAAGAATACCATTATAGCTGTAAATATAATATTTTATTATTACTAAACTGATGACACCTTGTGATCTATAAATATAAAGTATCTATAATACCTTCACAAATGATGACATTCTTAACTAGACCATTACTATCATCATAATAAACAGTTGTAGGATACAAAAGTCATGAAAATCAATTAGTATATTATGAAACCGTGTATACCTGGTCATTGTATATATGGAGGCATTTAAGTAAATAAACGAACAATTGTCATAAGATAAACATTCACACGGTAGTATTTGTGTAGTACTAATTTTGTAAATAAGACCAGCTTTAAATTTTATCATAATATATTTAATATTTTACCACGATTTATTTTATGTTTTACAATGACATATTTAATATATAATATCCTACTAATTAATAGAATTATGTACTATTTTACGATGTTTGGTAAATTAAGTTATATTATTACATGTCTTTTGATGCGTTATTTTATTGTTGTTATATACGTAGGTTAAATAATGAGTGAAGCAACTTATTTAAATTTAGACCTTTATAATCATTTACCTATAGCCACATACATTCATACACACACTGACACACGTGAAGGGGGAGATATTTCGGTGTGTATAGATTAATATATGTAGTAGTACATACCAGAGTGTGCGTACCTATGGATATAACTGTTCACATACTCGCACACCACACATAGAATAATAATAATTATTATTATTATATTGAGTGTGTGGTTATGAGAAAGGAATGTGGGGCCATGTTTGCCAAAGAAATTCAATTGCACGTAGAGGTGCAGCAAATTGCAGTACTTTACTGACTAACTGTTAGCTGCTAATAGGATGACTTTGGTTAGTCTAGAATTTTTCTAAATTATGTACGGGAAAAGTTTCGTAGCAAGTGAACTAGGTAAACCCAAAGTGGACGAATTTAGGGATTTGAAACTTGAATTCACTGGCTACAAACCTTTATCAACAGTAATCCGAGGATTCAATTAGTATCCATCGGCTTGCTTATTTTATTTACATTGAGTACTCTCGCATATAGATCCATTACCTGTGTAAAGTTAATTTTTTTGGGCATTAGGCATCTTATAGGGGTAGTTGAGGCTCTCATGTTAGTTCATACTAGTAGTAGCTCATCATGTATCTCTCGGTAGGCTGTAAAGGTTGATCAATTGTTCAACCTATGTCTCATCCTTTTAAATTTTAGATTTAAATATATATTAATTATTATTAGATGATTATTTTTTTGATCATTGACTTCATGTACATACGTTACGTATGGTGTTTTAGATTCCATACGATGTTATTTTATACAGAATTTAATTTAATAGATTGTTTAAAATTTTATTTTGCTATTAATTATTCCAAAAATAATTTAAGTTATTGCATAAATGTTATATAAATTATACTGTTGAAACTGGTATGATGATTATATTTGGATACTCATGACCTTGAAATTTATATATGTTAATTTTGATAATAGAATTTTACCTCAAATTAGTGGGAGTAGGATAGAGTATTATTTAGGTGTATTGAAAATAACTAATATTACAATATGTGTTTATAAAGTAATATTACGTGTTCTGAGATATCTGGTGTTATTAATCTTGAGAATTCGTAACTGACTAGTGATGATAAATTTTAATAAGCGTGCAAAAATGAGATTGGCTAAAGATGGCATAAAAAGGAAAAAACAACGACCGACCTCCAAGCTCTAGCAATAGTAGCCCAACGATGGCTACAATGGCGTATAGGCTCCAACTCTAGGAATGACAACAAGTTTGAATCAAAAATGGCAGACTAATATGACGTGATGAAGATGAAGATGGACAAAATGAACCTTAACTCAATTCTCAAACCCAACATCCCTCTATTAACACATTAAGGTTAGCATCAAATGGCAATATTACCCTTATAATATTAGTCGGTGTAGATTTTAAAACTACAATAAGAAATGGAAGTTTAACAACTTTTACAAAACATGCCCAACTCCTATATTAATCAGACTATTCCATGGTTTTATAAAAATCAGTTGGTTAAGTTGGGTTCCCATTGATTTTTTAGCTCAAGTAGTCCTATTTATTAATATGATAGTCCTAGGCATCAATTCATCAGCCGATGGATTCGACCGACCAATCTAGTTTAACATCCTCTGCTAATGTTGTTGCCTTAAGAATAAGAGAAGGTATGGGGCAGTCTTTGAGAGTTAAACCAAATTTCCTTTCAAATGTCGCAATGATCATTTTGTACCACCAATTGGTCCTCTCCTACATGAGAAAAATTATAAGCCAAAGAATGAGATGGTTGTAGAACTCACCAAAAACTAATGGTCGATGGCCCTTTGAATCTCTATGAACTAGGCAAGATGAAGATAGATAGCTAAAGTATTATTTCCTCTCTCTATCTTAAAGGGGAGAGGAATCTGAAACAAAAATATTTAGGGAATGGTCATACCTCATTAAAATGAGTGTACAGATCCTAACCTACTGAGTAGGTCATCACTTGTCTAATAAAGGTCTAATCAAGCCTCTGACGATCCTACTCACCAAAACCGTCATTGTGGCATCCACTCCCCAAGTCACAACCCTTAACATTGTGAGTGGGGGTGACAGCTGTATAGGTCAAAATCCAACCCTTTCATTAATTCTATCAAGGTGAAGAACAAGAGTTTCGCACGCCCTAAGCAGCTTGAGACTTCATGAGGGTTTCCTTTCAAGCCCAATTGGCTCAACCCATACAATGATGTTATAAGTGCATAGTCTAACTCCAACATTCAGTACAATTAATTCAACTCTTGGTTGTTATCTATCATGTTTAAACATGACTCAACCCCCTATTTCCTAGTGCTGACTACCTCCAATGGTAGCCTTATCCTGTCCCATAAGAAGAAATGTTGCAAGGCGTGACCTCTATAAATTGTGGAGCCACAACGCTCCTACAATGTTGCACAAGTAAATGAATCTCAACAATATAGTAGGTAATAATAGCTCACCATTCACCCTATACAATTATTTACTAAGACCATGAATGCCTACAAATGCCTCCAATCAAGGAACCCAAATCTTTCACCATCGGCAACCACATCATCACAACTTAACGACTAAGTCATTCCAACCCTACTATTTCTCTCTCATTTTGCATTATTTACGTCCTACCTCACCAACTTGATGTCATATCATTTATATCTTCTTCAATCCTTCAAATTTCTAATTTTACAATATATATATATATATATATATATATATATATATATATATATATATATAGAGAGAGAGAGAGAGAGAGAGAGAGAGAAATAAATTGAAAGTTTTCTTGCAGGCAGCAAACATACATGCAACCACAATCTCCACAGCAATCCAAAACCACCAACTAGCAGACCTCTTCACCACCACTACCACTGTGATTTTCATGATTTAAATGAAATGAATTTCAGGCATTTTTTTTAAATCAATTTAATTAAACAGTGAAATTGGTTTTAGTTGTCAAGAACTAAAATCAAATTTGAAAATGATACCAAACGAAGAACAGCTGAAATTTGCATTAGATCTGCTAATTTACGTATGTTTCACTTCTCACTGATTGCATAGCCTCACATCAACATACTGCAGACCTTGGAGATAATTTCATTTCTTCGCGGCAATGATCTAACTTTAAGCAATTGGTCCGAATGAAGCATGACCATCGCATACAGATTAAAGCTTCAGGGTTTATGAAGCAGCTAACCTTGTTGTTACCGTCGCTACTCACCACTGAATGGATGGAGTAGCATCGATGTCACATTAGCAAACTCAATCACATTGTCTAAGGAAGACCCCCATCGACAAGACAGCCATCATATGGCAATTTCTTAACAGAAAGGATTCAAGTCAACTCATCAGTCACCATAGATGACGTAGATTGACCAGCTAGCATTGCTTTCTGTAATTTAGTAAGGTGTATGCAGCGATCATACTTGGAGTCGAATACCATCTGGAATCGGAAAGAGGCAAAATATCTGTGGGAGGTGACAAAAGCCTGATAATCTTCTCAGCAGAATATCTTTGTTGTTCCCTGAGTCCCTCGTTCTGTAGTAGTTCCCTACAATTAAAAAGACAATCTGCAGTTTCAGGGCAAGGGTTGCTACAGGTGCCAGTCACGTATGCACCAGAGCACATCTAGTGCGATTTCCACTCATAGGCTTGAGACTTGCAATTCTCAAATCCAGACTTTTCTCAAGTCAGAGAGAGTGGGAGAAAATTGTAAATATGAATCCCGTTAACAAGATTGCAAAAATGCAACTAGAATGGATAAGGACAAGATATCTTACATCATTATCGATCCTAACTTCACTGGTGTGCATGCTTGAAAGAGAACTTCGGGAATAACAGGCGAATCCAAAAGAATGTTCGGAATAGATATGTATGGAACTATTGCTTTGTAACGAATAAACCATTCAGTCAACAAATGGGCTCGATAGGCAACAACAAATGGTAATTGCGCTAGTAGCAACTCCATGGCAACAGTCCCTGAAGTACACAGGGCAGCTTTGCTTGCCTGCAAGTAAAATTATACCATCGATTTAACTTCTAGTTCAAATTCTTTGTTCAATCAAAGTCCGATCAGTATTTCATGTCTCAAGGAAATACAAAGTGAAACCCACAAGCACAAGAAAAAGAAAATATATTACTAAATAACTAAAAGGTGGATATCACACTTCACATAAGCAGATATGGCCCTCCAATTTCCAGAGGTGGATATCACACTTCATATAAGCAGATATGGCCCTCTAATTTCCAGCGGCAAAATAGAGGACCGTATCAGACATCTCAGATTCAAGAATCTCTAAAAACAACTCACACAGTTAGACCAGACCGACAATATGAGAGGGTGAAGAATCCTGGAAATCTCATATAAAACAGTGCATAGATTGTGAAACCAAAGCAAAATGATAAGGTTAGAATAAAATAGTATAATTATATATTTTGTAGTCTTGAGAAAAGAAAACACAATAAATCCTCACTTACCCTGAATGCATCATATTTTAGCTTCATTGAACTTCCAGGAACAAGCATCACAGGGACTGGCCAATGACGAACCTCTTGATTGATGTAGCTCTCTACATGTTGATTAGGTGCCACATGGACGACAAACCTCAACTCAGGAAGGGAGTCATTCAAGATTTTTACAGTATTTGAGAAAATCGGGAGCATGCGAGTGACCTCTTGCAATCTGCTGCCAGGAAGCACACTAATCACTGTCGCTCCTTCACAAAATAGAAGCAACAAAAAACATTTCAGTATCACTCCTAAATGTCCCAATGTAGATAGATTCAATACTAAAAATGAACAAGCTGAATTCAATAGGAGGCATCATAAGAACTGCTGGATTTAGTATACAGATGTATATGACAGTGGTCTTCTCGCTCTATCCTTTCCAAACATATGGATTCACCACACAAAAGAAATTGTTAAGAGTAATCTTCGAGGATGGTTACAAAATCTGAAAATTTGAAGGTTACACTCATCAGGACCATAGCTACCTTTCCGACCTCAGTTACCTGATGGAACTTCAAATTCATTCCTGAAGTCTTCACCATTTCCCTGAGGCATCCAGTCCTTGAACTGATTTCTCTATCAATGGAATGACAGCAATTCAATAAAAATAACATAATTATCATCAACATCATGCCACTACAAAACAGAGAATAAGAGACTCTGGATACATCTCTTCTGTTTCACCAAATCATGTGCAAAACAAATCAGGTACCCCCCCCCCTTCAGTGCCCAGCAATCAAGAGCCATGGACAGGCATGGAACGTTAGGGGACCTAGGAGGGTAAGAATGAAAAGGTTCAAGCACTTCCAAACAGCTGAGAGTACTTACAGAATTCATCTCCAATACATCTTCTAATGCAGGATGCCCCACAAAGGTTGCCCCCAATCCATTCGATTTTAAAACAACTTCCTCAAATGGTAGTATGCAGAAGACATGGTCCACAAATTTAGATAACCCTTTGAGTCTTGCTTCACTCCCTCTCCATGCCCAAAAAGAGGGTGCTACATAGTGGAAGTGCATGGGGCTATCCAAGCCTCGCTCACTATATGTTTCTGAAAAAGGCATTTATCTTATTTGTATGCCATCTTTTCCGCAAACAAATTCCATACACTCAAGCCAGCAATAAGAGAAAGCATGTACCCCGTAACTCTTGCAAGAGACGGAAGGAGAAACCCTTTGAGTCCACCGTGACCACAACATGAGGTTTAAATGAAAGAGCAGCTCCTATTGTTTCTCTTAACCTTGCCTGGCATTTCATTGATCAGAGATGAGAATGGATTCTATCAGTTCATGCAACATACCAAGGATAATACTAAACATGGTTGTAGAAAAATGATCATAGGATTAGTGTCATTCCAGCACTCACCCTGATGTTTTTCAGATGCAATAATACCTCCCAAATTCCCATTACGGCAATATCCTCCATGGGGAACAATGATTTCAATCCATGATGACTCATCATGTGCCTGTACGGAAAGAGACAATTATAAGGGGACTCAAAACTAAGGTAAAGACACCAAGAAAGGAACCTTTCAAGACAAGGACATAATGTCAGGCACCTTTTCTCCCACACCTTCTGTACCATACCTTTTCACTGTCGTTGGTGTTCTCTGAGATGGGGGAAGGCTGGTGAGATAGGCTAGACCTTATAGAGATGTCATGCAAAATTACTAAAAAGATAAGCGAAATGACTCCACAGAAACGACACACCATGCGGAATTGGCTCTATACCAGTAAAAAAGCTGATAAAATACACAACTGCATCAACATAGACTAGGGAATTTGACACAACAGAGCCTATATATATATATATATAGTCAAACTTTTCAGACCACTGCATGTTCTACCAGCTTCTAGCTTCACAATTCCCATTGTATCAAAGACCCACCCTAAATCCAACTTGGGTGGGTAACCGATGGACTGGAGTGAGAGAGAGATTTGCATCACCAGATATCCTTCCCAACTTGAATAAGTAAGAAATATAAGCGTGTTCTCAATACGAACCAAGACACTAGGGCTATGGTTGGTAAAATAAGTAAGAAAGTATGAAACATGTTTGGCAAGTTGCAGCTTAGCATTGATATCAATCAAAAGATGATGATTTTTGTTAAATTTTCACATCTATTCATCCTGGTTAATCTTTATTTTTATTAACTTCTGAATTACTGAGGTTACAGAGGTGAATGAAAAAATATAAATAAATTTTATACATTTACTTCAATCTAAATAGAATTTTTAAAACATTTACCTTAATTCACCCAAATTAGATTAATATTATTCAAACAACATTTTAAAACATTCACTCCAATTCACCTTCATTCTCTTTACCTATGTTAATTTTTTATATTTAGTCTCACCCGAGCATTAGTGTGCTAATGTGCTGCCGCCATTCAATTATTCACTTCAACACAACATTATAATCCATTAACAAACTCAACCAATGAAATGAATAAAACAAATTTGAAAAGTCATCGAGGACAGCTGCCACTAAATTAACTTTAGTACATTATAGCTACATCCCGCCGGTGGAAAGAAAAAAAAAAACACCCCTCTCCCCTAATATTTGTACAATCATACAACAAGAGTAACTTAAATCTTACCCTCCTACACCAGCAAAAGAGACGGGTGCAGGCGAAATCTTCTTCAATGAAGCCATTAGTCGAGCCCCTATAGAGTCCCCGGAAACCTCCCCAGCAACAACAAAGACTCTGAGTTCTCCATCCTTACCAGCCATATCAATCACAGTCCTACTTGAAGTCGACAATGACCTTCTCCCTAGCACTGAAAACCAGTAATTCCCTCCACCAAATAAAGAATTCGTCACTTTCGCCACCATTATAAAATTTCGTACACGTCCCATAGCTGAACTTGGAAGCCGATGCTTCAAAATTAAGATAAAGCTCGCATTCTATAAGAATAATCATAGATCTTTAAATTCTTCAGTCAATCCATAAAGTAGAAACTATGCGTCGTCAAAAGTAATCAGGGGAGATCGAAAGTCAAAGACGAACCGTTGATAAGGAAGGCCGTTACATTGTTGATTGGCGTGCTTTGGAGCTGGAGGCGACAGCCACTGTCCCTGGATTCGTGCCATTAGAAACCCACTTACAAGGATTAGCGTTTTTCTTCCCTCACGAGAGAAATGGCTTAGCTAGGGATGATAACGGGCTGGTCTGAACTTCCTATCTTTTTAGACTTTTAATTTGAGTAAAATAATCCTTAAATTTATTTCGATGATTAACTTTTTCTTATCATAGAGTCACCGATTGGATATTTGCGAGAATTCCTCGTGTCCAATCGACCCCCAAAACTCAATCATATTCTTGATACCTGATCACAACATACATTAAATAAAAATAGGGATTAGACTTTAAATTTAGATTAAAATCCTATATAAAAATATTATTTGTATACATACATGTGTAGTTTGATCAGACAAGTTTATTTGGCCTGAATTTTTTGAGATTAAGGTTAAGAGTTGCGTTTCGAGGTAGAAAGAATAGCTCATGACGTGGATACTTAGTTAACTTTTCTGTGAGAGGGTTGGCTTTTCATCTTCTTTTCTATCACTAGTGAGATGAGGAGACAAGGAGGATCCTAAGGTATTGATAAGGGATTGCCAATCATGCATATCTAGGACTTGGGGGTTGGTTTGAGGTGGAGGTGGAGATATTCATTTAGCTAAGCTAAGTTTAACAACTTTGAAGCAACCAGACTAGCTAGTTTAGATATTGTTTTACTTGAATTTTGGTAGTTGAAAAGGTTTAAAAGTGGGAAGATTTTGTAATACGGACCCCACCTAATGATTAGATATCATCACACCAAACGGGTTCTTTCCGGAACCTCAAAACGTAATCGTTCGAAACTAGCTAATATGGACTCCAAAGAGGTAATTCCCCGGAAGGTCTTAAGGGTAATCCCCCGAGAAGAACTCTAACTCCACCCAAAAGCTAGCTCAAGATTGGAGGTTTGATTCTTCCATATAAACTGTCCAAAGATCTCCTCCGTAACCATCGTGGAATCACATCATCCATCCCCTTTAAGACTGCAAGTTCTCATGCTACCTCTATCGGCGATCAACATGCAAGACTACACGTCTTCGTGCTGCCTCTGGTCAGCGATTGGCACAAGAAGGAGGTTTCGACTGAGGTTAGGTTTTGATATTAGATGATACAAGCCTCACCTAGCAAATAGATATCGTCACGCCAAACGGTCCCTATTCAAAATCCTAAGGCATAATTGTCCGGGACCAACTAATATGGACCCCAAAGGGGTAATCCCTCGGAAGGCTCCAGGAGTAATCCCCTCAAGAAGAGCTCTAACTCCACCCAAAAGTTAGCTCAAGAATGGAGGTTTAACTCTTCCATATAAACTGTTCAAAGATCCCCTCAGTAACCGATGTGGGATCACATCATTTTGGTTTCATGATTCTACGAACAAAATGGAATAATAAATATTATTTGAAAGGTTGGTAAGAGGATCTTTTAAATTGGTTTGTCAATTTGTAAGAGTTGTGATCCAATGGTGTTAAAATAGATTTTTGTGTAATAGTTTTGGAGAATGATATTTTTTATGTTATTATTACATCCTATTTTAGTACTCACATAGGTTTCAATTTAAGTGAGTTGTCACCTACAAACATATTGATATTCTACAATGGAGGATGCTCGGACTCAATTGTGCCCTTATCAATTTGTCGATCATTGCATTTGGTTCATAGGTTAACTGGACTAGTATTTTAAAAAGAGAAGTTAATATTGTTTTACTTAACATAGAGCTCAAACCAATCAAAGAATAAGACATGGATTTTCTTTTTGGACTGACTCGTACAATTATGTTAGGATTTGTTGGCATTGGTTGAGAAAGTGCTTGAAGAACTATATTCTTTTTTCAATGTTATGAAGACCATAGAAGTCATTTTTTAAATAAAAAAATTTATTGATTTGGTTTTTTTATTAATCATATTAAAAAAATTGTTAATGATGGCTGAGAAAGTAGGAGAAGTGGGCAGAGAGTTGGTGTTTTAGAATATTATGGTTGTCCAAGCTAGGTGTACAATGGTTGGGGAATTTGTGAGTTATAATTAGTTGTATGAAGTAAAGAATTTTGGAGGTTTGATGTGAAGTGTCAGTGTTGATCATAAGGAAGATGGATAACAGAAGGGATTTTGGACATTATTCTAACATCAATGGTAAATGATGATGATTGTATCAGAGAGATGATGGCTTAAATACCTTTGGAAACTAAGTCTTACACATCCATCTTAG
Source organism: Tamarix chinensis (assembly GCA_030549775.1). Lineage (NCBI taxonomy): Eukaryota > Viridiplantae > Streptophyta > Magnoliopsida > Caryophyllales > Tamaricaceae > Tamarix > Tamarix chinensis. Next base: position 12,689,898 of record CM060173.1, on the reverse strand, counting down.
GATTGCGTGATCTGCCTTAACTCAGGTTTTGGTTTAGTGAAGATTTGAGGTTGGTCAATTTGTAGAGGTACAACCTTTTCTAGATGTCAATCTTCTGGGAGGGTAATATCCTTCCATGTGATTAGCCTCAGAATGGCAATGTTATACCTAGTAGGGTTTATTTTAAGTAATAGTGTTTAGCCTATCCTACTATGGTTATTGGCTTTTGTTTTAAAGGTTGTTTTCATGGATTTGTAATTGATTCTATAGATCATGGACATAGGTATGGATCCCTCCAAATTTTATAATTGATTTTCAATTGAAGGACAAGAGATTGAAAAAGTTTTTTGTTGTTTAACAAGATCATAAGGTGGGGATATCGGTCAAAGAAGATATGACCATTACAAAGGCTGGATTCAACGGTTCTAAAAATTGAATTTTCAAAATTTGTGAGTATGGCATCTCGTAGGACAGTGAGATGGAAGTATTCAATCCTTTCCTACTAAGAGGTTTGAATCCATCTTGGACAAGCCCTGTGTGGATATATCCAAAGTTATATTAAGGAGAATTTTTAACATCTTTTATGTGAGGAGTTAGATGGTTCTGAAGGGTTTGGAGATTTGTATATCTTATTCTTTTAGATTGATGATGTAGTTAGTTTTAAAGTGTACCATTTGGAGGTTCCTTAGATTTTGTGACAATGGATTATGAGAAGCTTCCAATTATCAATGAGACCTTTAAAATTCTCAATGACATATTTTTTGGTGCTCACTATATTTTCTCTTGATCCTATATAATAACTATTAGAAGAGGAAGAAATAGAAGTATATCCTTAGAAACTATTCATGATTAAAGAAAAAGGTCAAGATAATTTCTATAGAAGTAAAGAGAATGGACCTATGACCTCACAGAGGATTACACCCAAACATTTTACTCTAAGAACTCAAATTATAGTTTACAAAAATTAATAATTATAATTAGCATTAATATTTTTGGTATTGATTTATTATTTATCTAATAAAATTAATAATATTTTTATTACTTATTAAATTTATAGTCATAATTAATATTATTTAATTGAATTATACTTAATATATTTCACAATGATTAATTATTTATATACATGATAAAATTATTTTTATTACCTATTTATCTTTATAATTAATTTTCTTATTATAAATTAGTTATTTTAATTTAAAATAAAAATCATTTTTAATTATTATTTTAATATAAAAGATGAGAAGGGGAGTAGTTAGTAGTTGGTGGATAATTAATAAGGGTATAATGGTAATAGTATAGGATGATTTAGATATTTAGTAAAAAATAATGGGGCTTAGTCATAAAGTAATAATAATATGCAATAGATAATATAGATAATGAGGTTATAAAAATAATATGTAAAAAAATATCCAAATTGTGTATGTAGTAATAATATACTCTATTCATGTCTAAAAGAAAATCCTTTTTAATAATTTATACATTATTTCAAGAGGTAATAAATGTACCCCTAATATTACAATTATAAATTTCATTGGAAAATAATATAATAATTAATGTAGAGAAGAAGAAAGAGAATATATAAGAATAAATATAAAAAGTATACAAAATCCTCATTGACAAGTTTACTTCAAAAATTCGAGCTTGGCAATGAAAGCTCTTGATATTAGCTAGTATATATCAACTAGTGTAGTACACTAAATTTTTGTAATCCTAAATATTGGGTGATTATTCTTCTATTTGCTTTTCTAACATTTAAACCTTATTTGATCACCTTACTTATACCTCTCAAACCTCGGACAGGGGGAAGACTGACAAAAAAAATAAGAAAGAAATTGAAAGACGATGGTGGAGAGTAAGACACAAAGCTTGAGAAAAAAATTAGAGAAGAAGATAGCGACAGAGAAACTAGAGCTAATGGAAAATATTCAACCTCGCCTGCCACAACACAGTATAATATTATTTTTAGTTTTGATTTTAAATCTAAAGTACTATAATTTTATATTAAAATATTCTCATGTTTAATATTTATGTATAATTTAAAATTTTATTTTATTTAATAATATATTCAATTTTTTTTACTAAGAATATGGTGAAACCCTATTCTTTATACCGATAAATTAATTGATTGCTTGATTAATAGATTGTTATATGTATTTTATCCTATTATTCTAGATTGTGCTTAATTAATATACTTATTACCTTTAATTAATATTTAACAAGTTGAGAAAAGATGTGAGAGATGATTCTCTACTTTAGGTTAAATAACATTAATAAAAATTGAATGAGTTGTGAGAATAATTACATGATTTTTACAACAATAAAGAATAATAAATAATCAATTGAACCTAAAATATTGTCTTTTATTTAAATCCTTTTACTAGAGATAATAAAACTAATAATTGACGATGAACTATGTAACACAAGAGAGTGCATTAATTAAATATTTTCATTGAAACATTGCTAGTAATCGAAAAGATCAGTTAATTAATTAATTGGTCATTATAATTGGATAGTGGTATATTCGGATTCCTTGGTAGCTTTTATTAATTAATTTTACATTTATTATTTATTATTTGATTTTATTTTAGTTTGATTTGAAATTATTAGTTTATAATTAGTTATCTCCTTATTTGATTTCAATCACCTAAGCCTATTTAGAGTGATTATAGTCTTTGTATTATAATTTAATCTATTTGAAAATTATAATTTGGTACTCATTGTACCTTATATTACTTGCGATCGATATACTTATTCATAGGTATATTTGGCCCACATTAATTTTTTGACGACATTGCCGAAGACTAATTTAATAGCCTTAGACTCAAAATTTTAAATCTTGATCTAGGGAAAAAAATTATTTATCTTTTATTTTACTTTTTAGATTTACTCAATTTTTTTGGTCTTTGATATTCATAGGTACATGACCTGAAGCAATTTTGATGAATTGGGAGCTTCGGACTTAAAGACTGAAATAATTTTTTGTAAATTAAGAGAGTATTTAAAAATTGTGGTCGCTGCAAAGACATAAATTTAACAAATGATTCACGGGGAACAAAATCGGATACAACAAGTTGTGAGATCATTAAAAGAACTCCTAGTATAGAAGATTCTACATCGACTATTAGAAGACCGATGGCTGAGGTGGATAATTTTGAGATTAAGCCTGCTATCATTCAGATGATACAAACTTCAATCTGATTTGGAGGTAAACCTAATGATGACCCATATGCTCATATATCCACTTTTATTAAAATATGAGATACTTTTAAAATAAATGTTGTTTCTAGTGATATTATTAGACTTATTATTTTCATTCACATTACATGATAAGGGTAATAATTGTCTATATTCTTTATCACCTAGTTCTATTACAACCTGGGATGATTTGGTGAAGTTATTTTTTGTCTAAATTCTTTCCACCTTCAAAAATTGCTAAATTAAGAAATAACATCACCTTTTTTGTGCAAAATGATTTAAAATCACTATATGATGCATGGGAACAATTTCAGTAAATCTTAAGAAAATGCCTACGTTTTATAATTGTATCTCTACTACTAATCATTTGACTTTAGATGCAGCTACATGTGGTACTATTATGAACAAAACTCTAGAGTAAGTTTATAATTTTATTGAAGAATTAACCACAGATTCCTTCCAACGGCATTCTAAATATGGCCCGATACAAAGGAATGTTGAGATTCATTCTATAGATGCCATCACATCATTAGATGCTAAAATGGATTTAATCACTAAGAAATTAGATAATTTGAGTGGTACTTTATGTATGCAAGTTCAAGCAAATGTACTTATTTGGTGGGCCACATGTCAACATAGAGTTTCAAGTAGGTAATATTTTCCAACCCTCTTTTGATCAAGTTAATTATCTTGCTAATAGTGTGGGCAGACAAAATAATCCTTACTTGAACGTGTATAATCCAGGATAAAGAAATCATCCAAACTTAATTAGAGAAATGACAATTTGGTAAAGATCCTTGGATTCGCACCAAAAGGACCTATTCCACTTGTTCCAATGCCGTCTCAACAACCACAAAAGCTTTACTTAGAAGACATGATGAACAAGTTCACTAGAGCTGTTGAGTCATGTTCCCAAAACCAAGAAACCTCATTTAAGAACTTAGGAGCACAAATTGAGCAATTAGCCAATATAATTTATATAAAGGAGCCTAACACATTGACAAAACCAAAAGATGAAGTTAATGCTATATCATTAAGGAGTGGGAAGACATTACCCAAACAACAACCTCAAAAGGTAAAGAAAGAAGAGGCAAAAGCTCTAGAATCAGTGTCTAAGTCACAAGAAGAGATAATTAAGACCCCATTTCAAGAGTTAAAACCATTTGTGCCTTCTCGTCCATCTCTGGGAAAGATAGTCTAAAATAAGTTAGATGCATAATTTGCTAATTTTATAGATTTTTTGGGGAAAAAATTGCATCTTAAATTGTCATTGATTGATATCGTGAGGCAAATGCCTTACTGAGCCAAATTTCTTAAGTGCATTCTTAGTCATAAAAGGAAATTGGAAGAGTGTGATACTGTAACACCCCCAAATTTCACTCCTGAAATTTTTTTTTGAAAGAATAAAGCGGAAGCTAGGAGAGGATTTGGGAAATGTTACCGCCACATCTAACACAATCAACCATCTATCTCATGTTAGATACAAGGCTAAAACCTGCCCAACAATTAAATTTGAATTTTAAAAGCTTATCAGAGTACGAGAAATTAAAAGTCGATTAAAAAACCCTTGGAAATTTAAATACAACACTTGTAACTTCCCAAGATGAATATAGTTAAACAAAACAAATCCCGAAGGATCAATATCCGGATTGCCTACTCACTCAAGTCAGGCCTTCCACCCCAAAACAGTATCCAATCTTAAACCTGCACAAGAGGTCTGCTCCCCACCATCAGTGGATCATCATAGGACCCATTCAACCAAGGTGTTATCAGTACGGGTTCGATACTGAGTAAGGTAGTAGGTGCGTTAAGGCCAACATACAAAACAAACTTCACAGTATACATGGCATAGTCATATGAACAACATATAGTAAATAGGTGATAAAGGCTAGCTATGGTCCGGATAGACTTATTCTTTTAGATCTCTGGTAATTCTAATAGATTCACATCATAATCTTTATTAATCCATGCGAGTACAGGAACCCCACTATTATAGCCGGTGGATCGGTCACTTATAGGGCAAAACGCACCTAACCACTATTATAGCCAGTGGATCGGTCACTTATAGGGTAGAATGCACCTAACCACTATTTTATGTCTGTGGATCGGAATGGCCCCGACTCTCATGGTGTTCCACTGTAAGTACTTAGTATCTTTTACGTGTATTAACAAATTAGGTTTTGGTTTACTGAGCTAGGGATCCCCCACTATTATTGCTGGTGGGCCGGTCACTTGCGGGACGATGTCCACACCACTATTATTCGTTGGTGGATCGGTCACTTACAGGACAATAGTCCACACCACTATTCCTTACCGGTGGATCGGCTGGCCCCAGCTCAGTACTCTTCCACTTTACATGATTAGTATTTTATCATATCTTATTCCATAAATTCCGCCCTAGACATGCATGACTAACTCCAGCTATGATTATTCCCCAAAGAGGGTCTGTCCCATATCTTGAGACTCGGCGCCCACTAACTCACACTCTGTCATCCATTTCCCTTTACACTTACCCTTTAATGAAAACCCAACTCCTAAGGGTGCGGGTTAGGGCCCAACACCTTACGACATCAACTCCACCTACCATTACCCTCGAGTGTCTTCCCTTGAAAACCCTAATTAGACCTATGTGGCCTAACTTCCTCTCACTTACACAACCATTGCTCCATCCATCTCCCCACATCTCACCTTAATTAGATTTAATCCCCAAACATATCACTTTACCTCTCGACTTCACATATGACTGGAAAAACCCTAATTAGCCACCTCAAACCCTAGTACATTTCTTCTTCCACAAGTAACCTCTCCCTTTTTCTCACTCAATATTCCTTCTCTCCCATGACACCCATACTCACTCCTTACATAATAAATTCTTATTCTTAACCCGTAGTCCACTCTCCCTTAATCATTTTTACTTCCACAATTTCTAGATTATTACTTCCTCCCAAAACCCTAATCGGGTCCCCTATACACCCTTACACCGACCTACGTACTATTTTTCATCCCAAGTCTCCAATCACTCCACAACTCTCCCCTTAGCTTATTTATACCCTAAATTAACTTTTCTCATGTAAGGATCACCCCCATGCAAGTTTTGTCCATCCCATGCAAATTCCCAAAGTCCCCATGCAAACCCTAGGATTCCCATAGATGGTTTCCATCTCTCATTCATTTTGGTCAACCTCGTATCCCCCTTAGCATCTCACTTCCCATTTGTTTCTTATTGTCCTTTCATTTTCCATATCATAATATCATTTGTCCTAGCATGTATGTCTTAGAGGGCCATATCATGTCACACCACAATCACCACACATATATATCATACTCATGCCATAAGAACACATACAAAACATACCTCAACTCCAAGCTGCGCTACACATAAGACAAGTTAAGGAAAATCATACGATACATAATATAACACAAAATATAAAGCAACCAAGGCATACAAGTCACATAACACACATGGGCCTCAGCTACATCCTTACCTAAAGCGACGCCGGACTTGGAGCACGCTCCTACGACTCTTTGGGACTTTGGCTTGATTCACCTATAGGAGGATAAGACTAATGATTAGTCCCCTTCTACCCGAAAATACCATTATTTCTTATTTTAGTCTAAGATTAGTTTTTTATTATTACATGGAGTTTTATAAGTGAAATAGGGTTTTCTTTCCATCAAGTTAACCTACTAGTTATTACTAGTTAAAATGTACTTATGTTATTATTCATAACTATATTTATATCATCGACCTAATAGCTTTATTCCTTCTAATGATAGTACTAATATTTGTTAAAATAGAATAGTGCTAATAATAATAATAATAGTAATATCCATGCTCTTAGAAATAGAATCCCTATCATCTTTAGGGTTAAGGCTAATAATGGTTCTAGGGTAAGATAATATTATAATATTAGTATTACTAACAAGGCGCTAATATTATTAAAGATAATAATGATATTAGTTATATTTGGGATAATAATAATAATATAAGATTTCAAATGTTTTTGTTATAATAATATTAGCAAAACAATAACTAGAGTACTAGTAATAACTAACAATGATCCATAGTAATAATGTTAGTAACAAGGGCATTAGGAACAATATTAGCAAGGTTTGAATAATAACAATAATCGTAATAATACTAAGGTTGGGTATTCTTCTTCTATAATGACCAAAGGGAACATGCCCATTTTGGTTTCAATAACATTAATAATAATAGAAATACTAGTAATATTATTAACAATGCCAACAACAACCACAACAACAATAATACTAATAGCAATAATAATAATAATAGTAATAATAATAAAAATAATAATGATAGTAATAATAACGTTAAGCATAGTAATAATAATGATAATAACCATAATATAGTAATCAACATGATAATAGTAATATAAGGGTCCAAGTATCTATATTAATAATGAAAGTGATAATATATAAAGTTAATATTAACAATTTTAGCAAGATAATAAATATAATAATAATAATAATAATAATAATAATAACATAGATAGTACCATAAATATAATTAATATTTGTATAGAATGAGTTTATGGTTTGAGGAAGGCTAGAGGACCACCTAAGGCAGTGGTGGCTCCGCCGGCGGCGGTGGTTGTGGAGGTTTGAGGTGGTGGAAGAAGAAGAAAGGAGGGAGGAGGATAAGGAAGGGAGGAGGAAGAAAGGGGGATGTGGGGAGGTAGAGGAGGCTCCCCTGGTGGTTTTGGAGGGTAGAGGCGGCGCTGGTGGCAGCGAAATCGGTGGCGGGAGGCGGTGCGAATGGCGGTAGGGGCTGGAAGGGTGTAATCGGGTTGGCGGTTTTGCACGGCTAGGGTGGCTCGTGCAGGATAAATCAAGGGGTAAGGAGGGTCTAGTTAGGTATAGGGTGGTGCAAGGGTTGGTCCTGGGGGTGTTTTGACCGTCGGCGATAGGCGGCGGCGGCGGTGAGGTGGTCGACTCTAGGGTTTCGGGGTCCAAAATCTCGAATTAAGGTAGACTATGGGGTATATATATAGGTCAATTGGCTGGGCAAGGCCAAGGGGAAGAAGACAAGGGTGTGCAGGTGCCAGGAAGGCTAGCCGGTGGCGGCAGTCGAGGCGGTGCTGCCATGGCAGGGCGGTAAGGTTGAGGGAGAAGGAAAAGGGAAAGGGGCAGGTCACTCGGGAGAGGGGAAAAAGGCCGGTTCGGGTCGAATTGGTGAAAGAAAACGATGGGAAAGGGAAGGGCAGGGTGGTCGGCCGTTGCAGGCGGCTGCCGGCAGGTGCAACGGTTGCAGGTCGGGGTGCAGTATCAGGAGGTAGAAGAAAAGGAAAAGGGGTGGACCGGCGGTCCAGGGAAAAAGAAAGGAGGGGGAGAACTGACCGGTCGGCAATGATTACTTGTTGCTTAGTGAAATGCGGAGTTTCAGTGGATATTAGGGCAAAACGCTGCGTCGTCTCATCGGTTTGCAACAGTTATTTGTTACTTAGTGCGACGCGGCGTTTCAACGATTTTAGAGGCGAAACGCTACGTCGCGACTTGCGATGCAGCTGGACGCACTGGGTGTAACACCCCAAAATTCACTATTTTTTTTTTGCAAGCGGAAGCAATTAAAATAGAAACACTTAAAACCTGTGAATTCTGGGGATGTTACCGCCACACTTAGTACCAGATCGGTTCTCTTCGACCGTTCCGGTACCAAGTGCTAAGGCTAAAGAAAAGATTTACATTAAATTCAAACCAACAGTTCATAACAGAACTCAAAAGATCATACCTTAAAATCAGAGTACGCATAAACGTTTATAAACATAACAAAATAGAAATCAGAGTGCAAAATCAAAGAGGATAAATACTCCAATACAAAAGAAATAATTGCAGGAAATAAAATATGGCCACAACTCTCTCGAACTTTGAGCCAAAACAAGCTCAACACACAGCTCCGACTGATGTCTCACCCACCTACATAAAGTCAGAAGGGCACACTACTCGTGGGAATGAGCAGCACCCATGAAAAGGGTGATCAGTACGCTACGTACTGAGTAAGGTAACCGAACACTAAGGCCAACACTTAAACACATAATCCATGCAGAAAAATAACATAGCATAATCACTAACACAATAACATAAAGGCAAATGAAAGATCAGGTGAAAATGCCAAGGTCCAATATAGTTTAGATTAATTGCTTCATTAATCCTTTATCGGAATATTTTCACACCATGCCTTTTATCAAATCCATACGAGTACGGGAACCCCACTATTTTGCCGGTGGATCGGTCTCCAGGGCACTCTGGCTCCTGACCACTATTATAGCTGGTGGATCGGTCACTTAGGGTACATGCCCTACCACTATTATATGCCGGTGGATCGGTCTGGCCCCTTCTCGCACGGTGTTCCACTATAAGTAGTTAGTATCTTCCCACTTATTAACAACATATATAGTTTGGTTCATTGAGCTCGGGATCCCCCACTATTTTAGCCGGTGGATCGGTCACTAGGGTAACATACCCTACCACTATTAAGCCGGTGGATCGATCTCCAGGTTACCGCAGTACCTGGCCACTATTATGCCGGTGGATCGGTTTGGACCCGGCTCAACATCTTCCACTTTACGTGATTAATGTCTTAAGTATCTTATTCAAAAGCTTTCGCCATGGACATGCACGAATCATAAATCATAAATTCCATATTCATCCTCATACTTTATTCACCAAGTACACATGTGCTACCTCCAAACCCTAGACATGCATGAATCACTCCCTTTACACTTATCCTCCAATTCTACTCCACATCTCACTCTAGGGTTTTATCCCAAAACCCTAATTTAGGCCTTAACATCCCCTCTTACTCCACCTCACATCACCCAAATCATTTTAACACTCGACACATTACAAATCATTGATCCCATTCTCATAATTACACCTTAATCACCAAAAACACATGATACAACAAAAACCCTAGGAAGCCACACCAAACCCTAATCAACCACCACAAACCATAATTAACCACTCAAAACCCTATTTAACCATAACAACCATAATTAGCCACTCCAAACCTTAATTAACCACAACAAATCATAATTATCCACTCCAACCCTAGTTAATCACAACAATCGCATAGTTAATCACTCCGAACCCTAATTCAATCTCTTCCATACCCTTATAATATCCTACATACTATTTTTTACCCAAAGTGTTCAAACACCCAAACAACACTTATATTACCTTCCTCATATCCCAAATCAACTTTCCATACATAAATTTCACTCGCATGCAAACTTTATACCTCCCATGCAAAACCCTAACTCCACCATGTAAATCCTAATACCACCATACAACCATTAATATCACATTACAACCATTAATAATACCATGCAAACCCTAATACCGCCATGGAAGTCCAATGCCATGCAACCCTAGATTCCGTCATACAAAACCCTAAATTCAATCCAACCAAAACCAAACATTCACCCATACCAAACCTTAAATTCGAACAATATAAAACCCAAAGATCCTTCCATACCAAACCCTAAATTTCATCCATACCAAACCAAATATCCATCCTTACCAAACCCTAGATTCAAATCACATAAAATCGAAGATTCATCCTTACCTTACAATTGATTAGATTCTCCCACATAAAATCATAACTTAGAATTTCCCAAGTAAAACCATAAATTGGATTCTCCCAAACAAACCATAAATTATATTCTTCCACATAAAACCATACATTAGATTATTCCTTATAAACCACAAAATTAGGTCAACTTACCTCCGTTAGTTAACTTCTTTTCCCGTCTTTATTTTTCATCCTTTTCCCCACACAACCATATCAACATTCTCACATGTATGTCTTATAGGGTCACAACACACATCGTTACATAAATAATACACATGCCATACAAAAACATACTTCAACTCCACGTCATATCACATACGAAATAAATAATAATCATAAACATAGAATGCATAGCATATGAAGCACATAATGCATATAAGCACACAATGGCCTTAGTAAACCCTTACCTAAAACGTCACCGGTCTTGGTGTACGGTCCTATTCCGCTTGAGGGGTTTGACTGAGCTCACCTTGAGTTGGAGGGTATGGGTGGCACCGGCGGTGGTTCTCGGAGGTGGCCGGAAAATGGATCTAAGAGGGGTAAAAGAGAAGAAAAAGAGGGAAAGGGAAAGGTGAAAAATAAAATAAGCTTATGGTTCGGTGGAGGAGACTTATAAGGAGATATTGGGTGGTTTAAAGGGTGGTAGAAGTGGCGAATGTGGCGGCGGATGGTGGCTTAAGGTTTCGGGGTAAAAATTATGGTTAAATGGATAGCAAATTGTGCACGGTTATGGAGGCCCGTGTAAGAAGAATCGAAGGTTGAGAATGGTTTAGTTAGCTAGAGGGAGTTTCAGGGAAGAGTTTGGAATGCAGATGTGACGCTGAGGTTGACTATCGGCGGCGGAAGGGACGTCTGAATCTGCGGTGGCTGGGTTTCTTACTTAGGGTTTCGGGAAAGAAAAGATTTCAAAAACATCCATAACTAGGATATATATAAAGTTTAGATGGGTTATTAGGGTTTTGGGGGTCGCCTGGGTGGTATTGTATCTAGGGTTATGGTGGCCGGTGGCAGGAATCGACCGTCGATCATTTGGGTCGAGGCCGAAATTTTGCGAGCCAAAAGAGAAGGAACGAGCGAGAGTTGAGGATAATTTATCGTTCCAAGTCAATGTTCGAGTCAAGAGGAAGAAAAAGAAGGGTGAATCGGTCGGTCAAGTTCCGCGTAGCCATCGCCGCCATTATCGGGCGTAGGAGTTGCAGCAGCGGCGACGGAGGAGAGAGGAGGAAGAAGAAAGGAGGAAGGGGGTGGGCCGGTCGGGCGGGAAGGAAAATAAAGAGGTGAACTGGGCCGGTCGCACCGGTTACGTTGTTCATTAAATGAGACGACGCGTTGAGAGACGAGAAGGGACGAAACGCAGCGCGTAGAGGGGTGGAAGAAGGGCGACGCCGCGCGGGCTGGGCCGCGGGAAAAGAAGAAGGGAAACTGGGCCGCGAGCTGGCCCAGCTCGGCGAGAAGAAGAGGAAAAAGAAAAAGAAATAAAAAGGAAAGGGAAGAAAGAAAAAGAAAAAGGAAAAAGGAAAGGATAAAAATAATTAGGTTAGGGCCAATTAAATTAATCTAAATATTTAGGATATTTAAAAATAATAATATTTAAATAAAATAATCTTTAAATCCCTTTTTAAGCTAAATTAGGATTTTTAAAAGATTTTTCATAAATTCCATTTTAATTAGCAAAATATCCTAAATTTATCCAATTAAATTATTTATAAAGTTATTATTAATTTCAAACTATTTTCTCCTTCTTATTTTAAATCAATAATTTATTTAGTTAATTCCCAAATTAAAATCTTTAACTAGTTTAAATACCAAAATTCCTCCTAATTAAAATACTTATAAATTTATTCTTGATTTGCCCTCATTAATTTCCTTTTATTTTAAATAAATTAATATACTTAATTAAATTTTATAATAAAACCTCATTTAAAAATAATATTTAAAATTAGAAAATTTTGGGGCATTTCACTGGGCCGCGGGAAGGAGAAGGAAGGAAAAGAAAGGGAAGTTGGGCCGGTGAGGCCCAACCGGCGGGGAGGAAGAAAAGGAAAAAGAAAAGGAAGAAAAGGAAAAGGAAGAAAAGGGAAAAGGGATTTTTTTTTAGGGTTTTGGACTTTGCATAAATTATTTAGAATATTTTTGGTTATTTAGAATAATAATATTTAGAAAATAATAGTTAATTCCTTTTTAGCTTAATTTAGGCTATTTTAGATAAATTTCCTTAACTTCCATGTTAATTAGAAAAATACCCTAATTTTTTTTCCAATTAAATTCTTTATTATTTTACTCCTAATTTACCTTAATTAAATCTCTTAATTTTAATAAAATAATTTATATAATTAATTTTCCTAATAAATCCTTATTTGGCCATAATTTTGAGAATTAGAATTTTGGGGTATTTCAGATACCCTTATATTGAATGAGGAGTGTTATACTATTTTACAAAATAAATTACCTCCTAATCTAAAAGATCTAGGAAGTTTCACTATTCCTTGTGTGATTAGCAATATGAGATTCAACAAAGTACTATGCGACTTAGGTGCTAGCATAAATATTATGCATTTTTTTGATTTTAAGTGTTTGGGTTTAGGAGAGCCAAAACCCACTAATATTTATTTATATATTGATGATAGATCTATTAAGTATCCTAAAGGCATAATAGAGGATTTTTTTGGTGAAAGTGGACAAATTATATTTCTTGTTGACTTTGTTGTGCTTGATATGAAATAGGATCATAAAATTCCTCTCATTTTTTCTCTACCATTATTAGCCATGAGAAGGATTTTAATTGATGTCCACAAGAGTAAGTTGATTATTTGGTTCCAAGGTGAATAACTTACATTTATTATGTTTAAAAATATGAAACAACTATTTAAGGATGACACTTGTTATAGAATTGACATATTAGATAATGTGGTTGTTGATGGCTTTTAAGCAAGCATAGTGCAATATCCTCTAGAAGGATGTTTGGTGCACTCTTATGAACTTGAAGAAAAAAGAGGAGTCAAAGTGATTTAACCCAAATTACACTTAAAATTGACTATGAAAAAGGTAGTGAAGGAATAGGTAACTACATTTATTACGGCAGGTATGATCTATTCCACCTCTAATATGGGTGATAATGAGTTAGTTCCATCTAAACCTTTTATAGGATCACATGATTATATTAACTTTAGAAAATTCCATGAGCACCGACTAAAGAGGAATGAGGGTGGAGAGGTTGACAACCTCAATACCGTCATACACTAAGTAGATGTAGGTTAATTAGGATGGAAGTCAAGCTAATGTCTATAAATAAGTACTTCTTGGGAGGCAACCCAAATGTGTGTTTAATTCAGTTTTTGTTTAAATTTTTCTTTGGATTTTGTTTTTATTTACTAGGCATTTTGACTATTTTTTATTCATTTACAAATGTAGAGCAACTTAACATGGTTATGAAGGAATTGCAGGGCATAAGGATATACGAATTTGAAGGTGGGAGATAACACGAATGGATCACTTATAAGGTAACATAGAGTGGGGATGCATTTTACGACACAAGGTATGTTAGCCTAGAAACACAGACTTCTCCCTTTATATTTTTTATTGTATTCTCATCACCTTTAAGTTATAATTTTTATACTCATATATATTGAATTTCCCTTTCCTTCTTTGTGTAGATTTATTGTCCATTGAAGGTAATGCCCATGATAAGTGTGGGAGAGTTTTGGCTTGTTTTTGTGCTTCATTGATTTACTATAAATTTATTTATTTATTTATTATTTTGCATGATTTGTGGTTAGTTGAGTATTTTTAGTTTTTGTTGAGTCTTAGGAGCCCTTAACTGATCAATGATCAGCATCTCTTTGAAATCATGTTAATAGAGGATCACAAAACTAAGATAAAGTTGAGTGGAGGTATTTTGTGTTAATTTTAATTTAGAGAACACTATCTATATGATTGGATGTGAATGGAGTGAGAATATGTATGATTTTCTAACAACAATACGATATGTTGGTTATCATCAAAACTCGCAGTGAGCCTTTGAGCCATATATGCCTTATTTTTTTAGCGTTTCGTATCAAATGATCTATATTTTATTGGCTTCATTTTTATTTATAAAATTCATTTGCACTAATTTGTTTTGATCTAATTACTTGCCATAGCTCTTGTAACGACTATAGAGACTACTAGAACTTGTTTATGTGCTAATCAAAGCTTTTCAATCATAACTGCATTTATTGAGAAAATGATCAATGCACCTTAGGATTTACCACCATATAGCTAGATTGCCTTATACCCCTTTTTTATGAGTTGCACACCCATTAGTTAACCTCTCCGCCTAAACCTAAAACACATTTTTCCTTTTATATTAATATTTATTTTTTTATCACCCACATTTTTTCTAACTAAACCTAAAACACATATCTACTCTTGTTCTAAAAAATAGTAGAAAATTTTATGAGTCTTACACAAGTAATTCAAGATTGTATGTGAAGAAAGTGGTAAAGAGCATCAAACAGAATAAGTGTGGGGGAGGTAAAAATAAAATAAAAAATATATCAAAAAAGTGATGCAAAAAAGAGAGAGAAAAATTGCTTAATCCATTTCCTTTATTTTGAAGAGAATTGGTGAAAATGATTTAGAGGCCCAACATAAATATATTTAGCCTATTTGACTCTATGTTATATAATAAGAAGATACCTTGATAAGTCAAATATATAATAAGAGTCTCTATATCAACATTATACTATTAGGTTTTATGAAATTTTGTTGAATCCTTATTTCCCTTTTCTTCATTAAACCCTTAAACCTAGCCTTATTGCAACCCTTATGAATTTATATTTGATTCTTGAGATATACGACCTTGATCTATTGGATATTAGTCACATGAATCAAGCATATGGTTCAGTCTATTTGGCAGGTATTTGATATCCTTAATGATGTTTTTTTCCACAAAATATGAGCTTTTCTTGTTGATATATGTAAGTTACTTGTTATTTTTATCATATCATCTTACATATATAAGTGTGTTTATACATATGTAGTCATGAATATGAGAGAAAATTAAAAACAAGAGGGTAAACCTTTGTGAGGATGGATCTATTGTGACTAAGACTTGGTTAGGTTTTTAGTTATTATTATGTTCATATTTGTCATATTTATATGTGAACTATATGTTGGAATTAACCCTTTACAAATTTTCGATACTAAATCTTAGTTAAATACTAATCTTGGTATTATGAAAGTAGAAGATTCTGATACAATATTAGTTAAGGGTATTAGAAGTATTTTTTTATATATATGTTTTGTGTGTGATTTTGTGGGTATATTATATGTGAAACCCTCACGAGATCTTACTCATCCTCTAAGGGTGACGTAAGAATGTAAAGGGCTTGTGGCATATTCTAAGTGCAATTGTGAGACCTACGAAAGTGGCTAGTTAGTTTTAATTTTTTAAGAGTCGTGTTTTGATTAAATATGAGCAAGAAGCGAAGTGTGGAGGTGTTGATTAATGCATATTTTTACATATTATATACCCTTTTGCTTTAAACTTTTGGTTCTTTATTTGAATAATAGGTGAGGTTATTGATATTATTTTAATTATTTATTTACTTTATCATAATCTCATGTATTTGATAAATTTAAATCTCAAAGTTGATTTTAGTACAACTTTGACAGCTTTTCGAATTGTAACCTAAACTTTTAGAAAATATATCCTTAAATAAAAAATTATTTGAAATAATTTTGAAGAAGTTAATTAATATCTAATTAACTTTATTTGATAGGAATTAATTGACAATCCATGCATGGAGTAACAAATAAAAAAAAATATAACATAAGAAAAGAAAAAAGATAAACAAAGAATGAAAAAAAATGACAAAGTGCCGAAAATAAAGTGAAATTAAAAAAAAGCTAAAATGGGGTGGAGAGAGAAGGGTATAAGGGAATAAAAAAAGAAATAATGAAATAATAAGGAGGATAACTATATGAGGCTAGGAGTGACCAAAAAAAAAGAGGAAAGAAATTGGAAAGATGTTGGTGTAGAGCAAGTCACAAAGCCCAAGGAAAAATAAAGAAGAGGACAACGAAAAAGAAAGCAATGCCAATGTAAAATATTCAACACCGCCTACCACTGGTGCAGTATAGTATTATTTTTTTTCTTTGATTTTGAATATGAAGTATGGTAATTTTATATTCAAATATTCTCAAGTTTAATATTATATATATATATATATATATATATATTATATTTTTTTAATTTAATAGAATATTCTAATATTCTTTTACCAAGGATATGGTGAAACATTATTCTTTATACTGATAGATTAATTGATTGTTTGTATAATCGATGACTTTATGTGTTTTATGCTATTATTCTATATTGTGTCTAATTAATAGACTAATCACCTTTAATTAGTGTTTAACAAGTTAAGAAAAGATGCGAGAGTTGATTTTCCCCTTTAGGTTAAATAACATAAATAGGAACCGAATGGGTTGTGAGAACACTTACATAATTTCTACAACAATAGGGAAGGATAAATAATCAATTAAACCTTAAGCATTGTCTTTATTTAAATCATTTAACTAGAGATAGTGAGACTAATAATTGGCAATATGACTATGTATCTCTAAAGAGTACATTAGTTATTATTTCCATTAACACATAGCTAATAATTAAAAATATCAGGTAGTTAATTAATTGGTTGTTATAATTGGATGGTGGTAGATCTAAATTTTTTGGTTGCTTTTATTAATTGATTTTACCTTTATTATATTTTGTTTGTTTTTTTCTTAGTTTAATTTAGTTTGATTTGAAATTATTAGTTTAGAATTAGTTATTTCTTTATTTAATTTTGATTTCCTAGGCCTATTTAGAGTAATTAGAGTATTTGTGTTAATATTTAGTCTTTGTGAAAACAATAATCCAATACTCATTGTGCCCTATATTACTTACAACCAGTATAATTGCTGATAGGTATACTTAACCGACATGTGCATGCATACTATATTATAGTGGTTTTGTAAGGTTAAGATTCCTTCTACGACTTTTTGGAATCTTAGAAATACCATAGGCTTGAGGTGTTTATTTCAACCATATTTTCAATATCTAGCTACAAAGAGTATATGCACCAAATGAGGGAGTTATTACATTCATAAATTTTATAACCTTATTTGACATCGGCCCCAAAGGTCTCATAGTTTAGTACTATTTGGAACCTCCCAAGTCTCCATAAACATATACTTCACTTGTGGCTTTTCATCCATGATTTCCTTTTTACCAGAGACATAAAAACTAGGATGGGCTTCAACATTTCACCAATATGCAGCCTGTGAGAAGCAGAGGATGGGACTCACCTCCATCTTTTCTTTAGTTGCTAGTTTTCAATCCAAGTATGGCAATGCATCATCACCAATATGGGTAATGGTCACTTAACTTCATAGTGGTAGAAGAATTTAGCCTAGATGGAAAAAGGAGGGAGAGGAACCAAAATCCAAAGAGCTTTGTTTGTAGCGTATAATTATCATGTTTGGAGATAAAGGAACATTCATTTATTGGAGAATAAAAGAACCATCTCATGCCAAATTATTTGAACCATCACCATGAACCTTGCTACTTGTGTGAATTCATTGCTTTCTTATTATTATTTTAATCATTTGGTCTAGTTTGTTAATAATTTGGATTTCTAGTGTTGTTTTTTTCCTTTATGTGAGATTAGTGTCCTAGAGGACTTATACAAGTCTTTTTCTTTCATTCAATGAATATACATACTTACCACACAAAAATAGCGTGCATGAAATTTTCTAAAATTATACCTACTTCTTTTTGAAATAAATGGTTCATTGATTTTTAATATTATCAAAGAATACCGCATCATAGACATATGATAAAATAATACATGCAGACCAAAATGAAAATGCAAAGAAAGAAAGGAGAGGGAAAAAGAAAAAAGAATCATGGACAAGATAAAGGAGCTAATAGGTCTATAACCTTTCTTTTACTAGTTCATTTCCATTTCTTTAGGTTTTGAACCTCTACTTCAAAAGGCCTTTCAGCTTGGGTAGGCCGAGGTCTTTAGATTTGGCACTAGTTTCTATGTTTTTTTTTTTTCAATTTTGGTAAAATAATGAAATAGTATAATGTTCTATGGGTAGATAATTTTTCACTTAGATGAATTAAATAGCTTATTGTATTTGGGGTGAATATTCACCTTGCTAAGTATCATATGCATTTAATGTACATATAGTTACAAAATCCCCTTCATATTTTAGTTTTATTTTTATGTTTACAATTTAACCATTGCACATAGTAATAACCAACAAGTAAATTTAAATTTTCATCGAAGATTACTAATACTTTTACTTATTCAAGACTTTACGAAATATTAATGAGTTATATAAATTGTATCACATTATCGGCACAAATGCTCTAATAAAATCTTATTGAGTCTTTAGACCACAAGAACTGCTTAACAAACACAACTTCAACCTAAAAATAGAAAATGAAATTCTTTTTAGATTTTATAAAACACATGCTTCATATATATTATCCTTTGTTAATTTCTTTTTAATTTTTTTGGTAAAATACTTATGGCTGCCAAACATTTAGATCCTTTGTATTATAAACCAAAACCAATCTATTGAAAAGATATACGTAAAATCTTTTTTTTTCTTCTTTGTTTTTTTTAGATGAAAATTTTCAAGATTATATCTATATTTTTAAAAATTTATACCAAATAGAGCCCTTTTTTTAACTATATTAGATGAACTACATGTTGGGTTGACAAAATTGACACACAATGGAACAATTTGAAAACATATAACAAAAAAACCAAGCCAAATCCAAGAAAAATCAACACTCTTTGAGATATATTGGAATAGATTGAAATAAAAATGAGTATAAGAACCCTTTTTTTTGCAGAGGATTCAAGAAGATTGAAAACCCGGTTATTAAAGTAAAGAGGTTGGAGAGAGAGATCAGGACAAGAAGTATTGTTATTAATCTATATTATTCTTCTTCTTCTTATTATTTTTTCCCTTGAGAGTTGGTTTAAAAAAATGGAGGATTTACATTGTTTCGGTGAAAGGAAATAGAAGTTAATGGAAAAAGAAAATGTGTTGCATTTCCAAATTTTTCTTTGTGTTGTGCTCTCATTTTTTTATATGTCATTCTCTTTGCTTTTCTCCCCTTCTTCTTTTGATGTATGAGTATTGTTTTGTCTTGAGACACATGCCCCATTATAATGCAAGATAGAGACATGTTGGGTCATGTATAGTGGAATTGTTATCTAAAATTTATTACTTTTTTCTATTAAAAAAGGGGGAGGGGTTTCATGTGATATAAAATGAGATTATGTCATGCATTCATAGTAACATTTTCTATATATTTATATACCTACTATCAATGTTGGAAGCTCAATAACCAATAATGATTGTGTAGAAAGCAAATAGAACCACCAACACTCACCCTACAAATATGTCATCTGACTCAAAATCTCTTAAGTCAAATATGAATGAGGCTATTAGAAATAAAAGAAAACCCAAAATTTAAGCAGTCTAATATGCCATATTGATTTTTTTTTTGAAAAATGGAGGAGGCAGAAGAAGATAAGAAATAGGAGGAGGAAGAAGATTAGGAAATTGGTAAAGGTTGATGGGTCTTTTACATACCCATCAGCATAAAAAGGGGAAAGAAAGATACAATTTACTTGATGATCTACTTTTTTGTAATACTTTACCCAATTAAATATGTTTTATTAATATTTTGCATGCTTTTTTAAACTAACATTACCCATTTTTTTATAGTATGCCCCATGGAAACCATTAAGGATAGCACATTCAATATCCTCAACCTATTAAGTCAAATATATCTAGAATGAAATTTTATTACACTAATGCATCTAAAGGCTAGAGGCCTTCAGCATACTATTGCAACAAATAACAAAGTAACATAAGAAGAAAAGGCAAAGGTAAAAAAATTTATTCACCACCATTTACATGAAAATATGGTAATGGAATACTTATTTGAAGAAAATCCTTAAGAGATATGGGATAGCTTGACAAAGAGGTGCATATATCAAAATATGGCATGTCTCCCAAAGACTAAATATAATTGGTTCAATTTAATGTTCCAAGATTATAAGAGTATAAGTGAGTATAAATTTTTTATGCATTGAATAATATACCGGCTAAAAATATGCGAACAAGTAGTCACTAATGAAAAAATGCTAGAAAACACACTCTCCACTTTTCATGCATCAAATGTCTTATTAAAAGGGTATTATAGACTAAGAAATGATAACAAAGTATTTAGAAATGATATAAGTTTTACTTGTGGGTGAAAAAAAATAATGATTTATTAATGAAAAATCATAACTTAAGACTCATTTATTTTACAACATTACCCAAAGCTAATGTTACACAAAAGGGTGGATGTGGACATTACAACAAGCAAGGAGGTGGTAACTATCACAGTCAAGGTTGTAGTAGGGGTTATTGTAACCACCATAGCCATGGAGGTATGGGTTTTAAAGGAAATAAAACCTTGAAACCAAAAATTTTAAGGGGTTTAATAAATTCCCTCAAAAGACAAAAACACTATGTTATAAATATGCCATGATTGAGCACTAGGCTTATAGTTGTAGAAGTACCAAACGCTTGGTAGATTTATACCAAAGTTCCATCAAGGATAAGGGTAATAATTTTGTAATTAATTTCACTAATAATGGAACCACTTCTATGTCCACTCTAAAAATTGATAATTACTTCACGAATAACACCTATAATGGTGATGACTTTGCCATTACGAGGAATGCTACCAATTACGAGAATGTTATCTCTACTACCTTTTTATTTCTTTTTTAGTATGTTGAGTTATTTTCTCCATTATCATGTTGTGATATGTCTTCTATTAGCAAGTTATTTCATGTTTTATATATTCTTCACTTATGTTTTAATACCCAAATATTTTTCTACCCCTAAATCTTAGGTGATTGGTCGTATAATCCCATATCTGACCTTAAAATTTATTTAAGCACATTACCTATACATCTTAAATCTGTGTTATACATTCCTACTCTTTGAAATCTTTTAGTTATTTGGTGGATGATCGAGCCTTACCTTTGGTATACTAGCCAACAATAGCCAAAACCTTATCATCCAGGGCCTTAGGTGGCCGATTGTTGTCAGCCTCTTTCGGTTAACTAAAACTAGGCTACTTTCACCTATCTAGGTATTATTAATTTCTTTTTACCTCAAATCAATTTCTATATCCAATATTTTTATATATTTGGTTTCCTAAATTAATTCATCACCTTTCCCTAATTTTGAGAATTATTTGATTATTTTAACCATTTATTGGACTTTCTACCTTACCTAAACCATTTTTAATCATTGTTAAATTTCTTAGACATGAGGAATTTGAAATTATAACCTTCTTAAACCCCAAGATCAGACACTATATGGTTCTTACTCAGTTAACAAAAAATCTAACCATAGTCATTTCAATTACCTTCCACCAACTCTCTTACACTCTCTCACCTATATCAATCACTCCCATAGCTCCTCTTACTTGCAAGAAACCTCACATATAACTTCTATACCTCTCTCCTAACCATTTTATACAACCATAAGGGGTTTTTTTTCTTTGGTTGGTCATTCTACTCTTAACCAAATTTCCTACTCTTCGACTTTGCTATCTCCTATCTTCTCTCTTCTTATTCTTGATTATATTTATTCTTGAGTTTTTTCCTTGTAGTTGAGCCCCTCTCATCTTCTTCTCTCCATTTCTTATCTTATTACTTCTAAAATATTAAGTTTAACTCTTTGGTGCTTGTTTTTAGGCAAAAGAGATTTAAGGTTAGAGATTGGTAAAAATTTCCCACACCTCCATTTTTCAACCTACAAGGTTTATTTTCTTCTCATTTTATTTTTCTATTCTATTCTAACCCTTTCCATATTTTATTACCTAATTCTTATATTTTTGTTTTAGGTGATCAAAGGGTGGAAGCAGGTATTTAGGAGTATTTTGCTTTGAGATCAATGTAGCCTTTAGTTAGTATACATGCCTCTAGATTAGAGAACTATTGTTTGGTGCTAATTTATATGATTGTTCATGTTATCATGTTTTATGCTAGAAATCGTGTTAGGATTTATTTGAAATTCTTATGCATGTATTACATGGTAAAAGTTATGATTTTATAAGTTTTGTGATTTTATGAGAAGTTGGTATATTGTATGCTTTGCCATAAAATCTCAAGCATGATGGTATATTATATTAATATGCCATTATATGAGGAGAATTAATTATGTTTAAATATAATAATTGGTGTAGTTTCTTAAGGTTGAAAGACTTGAGATTTTAGGTTGTGGTGGTTTTTGGCCATGGGGCCATTTGAGCTTTCAAGGATTGTATAAATTAAATGTAATTATATATTTGAGATTTTAATAATAAAAGGATGGTTTTGTTCAAAATTGGTAAAATGTTGAGGCTTGTAGAATTTTGTGAATTATGTGGAGCTTCAGCCTTAAGGGTAAAGATGTATTTCTTGTAAAATTTTGTAAAAAATAATTATGTTATTGTATTATGTGAGGTTTTTACATCAAATTTGACAAATAAAGTGTTATGGTTTGGATGATTATGACCTAAGGTATGGAAATAATAAATTTGGAGATATTTTGATCATTTTTGTCATTTTGGATTAAATTTGGAAATTTAGGTGTTGCATAATATTATGTGAGCTAAATTATGATAATTATGAATTGCAAAGTATCTTGATAAATTATAAATAATATAAGGTATGATTTTATGAGAAATGATTAAATTTGGGAATAATAACCAAAAATGGTAGCATTGGTATTTTATGTATGAAATATGGCGTCTTTAATAAAATTTTAGGCTAATGTGTTAAATTTGGTGGGTTGGAAAACCTTATGCAATGATTTGTGATGTACTCGTGAAATTATGGTTTTAAGAAGGGCATTGTGGCCTTTTCTTTTGTGTAATACCACTTTGTGTTTGTTGGCTTACCTCATGTATTACCTTTTCTTCACATGGTTTTCACATGTTTAATATAATTAACCTTGATACAATTCTAAGAACTTTAAATAAATACAATTGTAGGAAATAAACTCATGATAATTGAGGATTCTTATAAGAAGTCAATCAACAACTTTCTCATGGTAAGCCAATGGTAATAAAAGTGGAAGTTTGATGAAATTAATTAAATGAAGTAATGTCTTATTATGCATTGAGTGGTTGTTAATTATTTAATAAAACACTACTATGTAAAGTAGAAGATCATATGAGATGGGACAAAAATGATTTTAAGTGTTGAAGCTGTTTGATTTTAATGGAACCAGAGGACTCTAGTTTGCTCTATCTCACCTATGCACTACCTTATAAGGGGGTATACATACTTAAGGATTACATGTTTATTAGTGTCTCGGGCATGTTCTTCTTTGGATATGATAGTATTAGTAAGGTTAACTATATTTTTCCCATCTACAGGGGAAATGAGAGAGTAAATATTACATATCAGTGAGGATGGTTAACTTTATCCCATATGCGGGTGAAAGAGGAGAGGAGTGGTTGTATTATAAGCTGCTCTATAATTTCAATGTGACTAAGTAAATGGATTGTGTGATCACAAAATAATAAAATTTAAACATGGATTTTTCTTAGATCGTCTCAAATATTGAGCATCTATGCATGTGTAATATCTATCCCGTAATTAGATTGCTTGTGTCATGTATACCCTTTTCTATAGATTTGTATTGCTCCCTTTCTTAGTATGTAGCTTAATAATCATACTTTTCATAGGTTTTGCTCATTGCCATGAGAAAATACCACCTTGTTTTGCAGGTAATTGTTTATTAATGCCTTTCGGTGATTCCCTATGAGTGGTAATGGGTTGATTACTTGCATTGTTATCTGGATCTCCTTTTGAACTTTTAGTTTTATGCTTTCTATCATAGTTCTTATCTCTCTATTCTTTGTTTAAATCTTGTAGTATCATGGCATCAAGTGCTTCCCACACTTAATCTCTAGGCATGAATTACTTTTTAGCCTTGCACATGACATAGATAGAGTACAGGGAGCACCTCTTCTATATTGAATGTGGCATAACGCCCGGTATTTTATTATTAATGCTTCTATAAAAAAAATTAATAGTACATTTTGGAGTGTTACATATGTTATCTTAAAATTTCAATCATTAATGAGTATGATTTTTTTAATTATACTATAACAATTATTCTTTAATTTTTAAATTGAAAATATGGACACATCTAGAAATCAATCAAATGATAAAGAAAAATTTCTAGTAGATTGTGCCACTACACACACCATTCTAAGAAACAAAAAATATTTTTTCTTAGCTATAATATATTAATGTTAACATAAACGCCTATCTAATGCTACAAAGCTCATAGAAGGCTCTAAAAGAGCATGTGTGTTTCTCCCTAAGGGGACACAATTAATGATTAACAATGTACTGTATTAGCATAAATCTTGAGGAAATTTACTAAGTTTTAAAAACATGTCAAAATGGTTACCATATAGAAACCTTAAATGAAAACAGGAATAGTATAATTTTTTAAGATTCTATTGGATACTCATTGAAGAATGTTAAGGTTATAAAATCTTGTGATTTATCCTTTTTTACTTGACAAGTTGATTATATGGCCTTCCATGAGTAATATTTCAATTGAATCTCCAAAGTTTTTAGAAAGAATATAAGGAGACACTTGTAGACTGATTGACCCTCTATGTGAACCATTTTGATATTTTACGATGTTGATATATACATCAACACAATGATCACATGTAATCCTATTGTCTAGTAATGTGGCATTCACTATAATTTAGCCTCAAATCATTCAATTAAGAGCTATGTTCCCATATTCTACAATAAAGAAGATAAGACTTGATAATGTTGATGAATTTACATCATAAGTATTTAATGGTTATTATATGCCAATTGGCATTGATGTGGAGCACTCGATGACTCATGTTCATACATAAAATAATCTTGTTGAATATTTGACTAAAAATTTATAATTGATTTCTCAGCCATTATCATTGGGTTTCAAATTACCCTCATCAGCTTGGGGACATGCAATATGAAATGCCCCAAAAATATTTATTTTAAGAAATATAATTAAATAAGAATTTATTTGGGAATTAATTTAATTAATTATTTTATTTGAAATGAGAAGGATTTATTTAGGGCAAATTAATAAGGAATTTACAAATATTTTTATAAAGGAAAAATTGGGTTTTTTGCTAATTAAAAAGGAATTTAGGAAAAGTCTTTTAAAAACCCTAAATTAGCCTAAAAAGGAAATTTAATATTATTTTATTTAAATATTTTTATTTTAAATACCCAAAATATTCGAATTAATTTATTTGACCCCAACCTATTTAAAATTTTCTTTTCCCTTTTTCCTTTTTCTTTCTTTTCTTTCTTTTTCTTTTCTTTTCTTTCTTTTTCTTCTTCTTCTTCCCGATTGGGCCTGTCTGGCGTGGCCCAATCTTTTTCTTTCCTTTCCTTCTCTTCCTTCGCGGCCCATCCACCTGTTTCCTTTCTTCCTTCCTACGACAGCCAGAACGCTGTGTGTCGTGGCTTCTTCCCCTAGAACACCGCGTTCCATTTAAGACCTTATAATTATTGCCGACAAGCTTGGTTCTTCTTCTTTTCCTTTTCTTTTTTTTCCCAGATGCCTGGTTCACCTCCTTCTTCCTCCTTCCTCCTCCACCGTAGACCTACACCTTTGAAGCTCCGAAAATGGTGCCACCGGCCACACTTGACTTGATCGGCCATTTCCCCTCTCTTTCTATTCCCCTTAACTCGCAGTTCAATATGATCTAACCCATTTTCCCTTTCTCCCACTCGAAGTCCTCCTTTTCCTTCACGAAAGGTTGAACATGACCTAAAATTGTGTCGGCCGATTAACGCCATCGGCTACCCTAAACCCTACATACATTACCCTCCTGTCGACCCCTAGAACCCTACCATTCCCTCTAAACTCTATAAATACCCTTCGGTTGTGTGTTTTCAATACTTTTTCCCCGAAACCCTAAGAGCCTACCTTGTGCACCACCGCAACTTCAAATGACCTTTCCTCCACCGTCAGCTAACTTCGCCACCACCTCTGCCTACCTAAGTCTACCCTACACTGTCCTATAACTAACTGAGCCACCCATCTCCCTCGATTCTTCTCACACGAGCCACCACAGCCGTGCAAAGTTCCCTGCCAATCAAACCAAAATTTTACACTCGCAACCCTTCGAGCCACCATTCATCACCACATCAGCCGCTTTGACTGCCTTCTACACCACCCAAAAGTTGCTACTAATCTTCCTCCACCTAGCCCTACCCTCCTTTTATCCTTTCTCCTTCTCCTCCCCGCTCTTTCTTCTTCTCTTCCTTTCGGTTGCCATCTCTGCCGCGTTGTGCCGCCACCACTTGTCGTGCCACCACCTTCACTTTACTCCTCTCAGCCTAGGCTACTACCAACACCTCAACCTCCACCCTCATTCTCCACCTTTTCTTCTCAAACCTCAACTTTTTCCTTTTTTATCCTCTTTTCCGGCCACCGTCGCCGCCGCCGTGCACCACCGCCGGTGTCACCCATCTCCGCCAACTCAAGGTGAAATCCTAGACCCTCTCAACCCTTATTTCCTATTTATTTAAGTTTATTATATTTTATTTCAAATTTTAGCATTTATTCGATTATTTAAATTATTATTTTTATTATTATTAGATGTAATATTAATGTTATATTTTATTGGCAGGGTCAAGAGTAGTCTTAAGTTATTTAAATTGTTAGTTTCGAATTATGGGTATTAATGGTATTATTATAAGTTTTATTATTATTATTATTATTATTATTATTATTATTATTATTATTATTATTATTATTATTATTATTATCATCATCATCATTATTATTAATTATCTAAGGAGGGCCGAACCCCTATTTTATGTTAATAATTTGCATACTCATATTTTATTATTATTATTATTATTATTATTATTATTATTAATATTTCTACTATTATTATTAATATTATTATTATTATCTTTATTATTATTAATATTATTATAAGTAATATGTGTTATTAATAGAATATTATTATTATTAAATGGTACCTTCACTATTTTGAGAAAGGGTCGAAAACCCTACCTTATATTATTTGGGCTTAAGTTATTATCATCATCATCATCATCGTTATTATTATTATTATTATTATTATTATTATTATTATTATTATTATTATTATTATTATTATTATTAGTATTAGTATCTTTATTATTATTATTATTATTATTATTATTAGCATTATTTTGGTGGAGGGTAGAAACCCTTATATCACCATTCGTTTTAAATTACATTAATAATATTATTAGTATTTTGTATAGTTATTATTAGTATAGTATTGTTTTATTTAAAAACCAAGTCTTAGGATGAGTTAGTAAATATTAGTATTTTTAGGAGGGAACCTAATTATAGTTTTTCCCTCATAATAGGTGAGCCCAGTCAAAGCCCTCAAGAGGTATAGGAGCATGCTCCAAGACCGGTAACATTTTAGGTAAGGGAGTGCTAAGGTCGTTTGCATATTATGTGTTTTATATGCCATGCATGCCATGTGATATGAATTATAATATATTTTATATGTAATTGTATAATTGTTATGTACGCATCATGATGTGGAGTTGATGTAAGTTCATGTAGTAAATTGTGATATGTGTATTATGTGTATGGATGGTGTTATTATTATGGTATGGTGTGTCCCATAAGGCATGCATGATAGGTTTTGTAAAATAATGATGGGAAGTGTAATAATGTGGAGCTAGGGTTTGCATGGGAGTAGGGTTTACGTGGAGCTAGGGTTTGTATGGTGGAGTTAGGGTTTGCATGGTGGTATTAGGGTTTTGCATGGTGGTATTAGGGTTTTTCATGGTAGTATTAGGGTTTGCATGGTGGCATTAGGGTTTTGCATGGTGGAGTTAGGGTTTGCATGGGAGTTAATGGTTGCATGGGAGGTATGATTTGCATGGGAGTTAGGGTTTGCATGGGAGTTAATGGTTGCATGGGAGGTATGATTTGCATGGAGTTAGGGTTTGTTATGGTTACCATGGTTTGGTGTGGTTAACTAGGGTTGGAGGATGAGAAAAGTAGAAGTCAATCATGCATGTCTGGGTGAAAGCTTTTGAATAAGATACTTAAAACATTAATTATGTAAAGTGGAAGAGTATTGAACCGGGTCCCACCAATCCACCGGTTAGAAATAGTAGTTAGGATGCGTAGTCCTATGTGTCTCTGATCCACCGGCTATAATAGTGGTATGGGTATGTTACCCTATGTGCCTCCAATCCACCGGCTATAATAGTGGTGGATTCTAAGCTCAATAAACCAAACACCTAAGTTGCTAAGACACTTAAAAGACACTAAGTACTTACAGTGGAACACCATGTGAGCTGGGGCCAACCAATCCACCGATAAGAAATAGTGGTTAGGGTATGATACCCTATGTGTGACCGATCCACCAGCTAATAATAGTGGGTAGGAGCATTGTGCCCTGCTTGTCTCTGATCCACCAGCTATAATAGTGGGGGCTTCCGTGCTCGCATGGATTTGATAAAAAAGTATGGTGTGAATCGATTTTCGATAAGAGATTAATTAAATAATTAATATGGACTTCTTGGGCCTTTATGTGTGGGCTTGATCATTATAAGATGTCTAATACTCTGTACGTTTTTATGTATTGTATGTGTGGGCTTGAGTTTGTAAGTTGAATATTATCCTACATGATTTTATGTGCTTGTGTGTTGGCCTTAGTGCTTGGTTACCTTACTCAGTACGTAGCGTACTGATCACCCCTTTTATGGGTGCTGCTCATTCCCATGAGCGGAAGGCCCATCTAACGTGTTGTAGGTAGGAGATACTTATTTTGATGCCATTGATGTCTATGGGACATCAGGTGGGGTCGAGTGATGATTGAGCTGGTTTCAAGTCCTAGGAGTGGCGTGGGCGGTTTTTCCATTTGAGATTATTATCCAGTTCTCTCTTAATTATGTTTGAAACTTCAGAAATAATTTTATTATTATCGCTATTTTTCCTCTTTGAATAACTATCTCTAGTAAGTCGAATTATGTAAAATTTATGCGTACTCTGATTATTGATTTGCGAACTTTAATTTATGTACTAATGTGTGATGATGGAAATATTTTTCTTAGCCTTAGCACTTGGTACTGAAATGGTAGGAGTGAACTGGTCTGGTACTAAGTGTGGCGGTAGCATCCCTAGAATTTACGGATTTTAAATTTAAAGGTCTTATTTAAAAAAAATGTAAATTTTGGGGCGTTACACAATATTACATGTTGTAGCTTTGATTAGGTTAAGACTAATTTCTTATCATAAATACTCCCCATTACAATTGGTATTTGGTAAATAATCAAATGTATCTTGCCTAATAATATTTTGTTGTTTTTTTATGCTCCTATTGCTCCACAACCAAGAACAAAAATGAGTCTACAACAAAGATTGAGAACTTATATTGGTTTTGAATCCTCATCATTATTAAGTATCTCGAGCCAATGACTAGTGATATGGTCAAAGCCTAGTTCATTGATTGTCATTTTAATGAAACAATATTTCCAACTTTAGTATGAGATAAGAGGAAAAGGGGGGCCATATACAAAGGATATTACATTGGATGTAACATATCTATCTCATCTCGATCCATGATCAAACTTATGTGAATAAGAAGTGCAGGAGATTGTACATTTAAAAGGTATAGCTAATCAATTGCTTGATGCATTCACTGACATTAAGAAAGCAATAAAGTTACATATTCCACCGATGAATGCTCTTGTAAAAGCTATAGTTCATACTAAAACTTCATATAGGACTCCTACAAATGAAACTATAGCACGCCAAAAGTGTGATATATGACATGGTTTGAAAGACTTGAGACCGAAAAGGATGGAAAGAAATATGACATGGAAAATGATATCATAATTTTTCCTTTCATCCAAGAAAAAGGTAATGATGCCTCAAAGGATGAGGACAAAACCTATAGGAGGTGCATAATGATGGAAATACTAATAATCATGAAATCAATAAAGTATTTTTCTAATGGAGAAAAAATTGATAGAAATGACAACATAGTGGATGAAGTATTTGCATATTCAATCACATATGAAATTATGTCAAATGAAAACAACATTGAGTTAAGGAGGATAAATGAATGCCAATAAAAGACAAGATTGGTTGAATTGGATAGAGACAATCTAAGTACAACTAAAATCCCTAAAAATAAGTGATACCCATGGACATGAGGGCCTTACATGAAAATACAAAAAGATTGTAGGTTGAAAATGGATTTTTTTGCACAAATGAAAAGAGAGAAATGATATTTTAAGATATAATGCAAGGTTTATAGCTTAAGGTCTTTCTTATATGATAGAAAAATATTATGAAGAGACATACTCTTTATTTATTGATGCAACAACATTGAAATTCTTAATTAGTTTGGTTATCTGTCAAACACTAAATATGTGCCTTATGAATGTTGTGACTACACATCTATATAAACCACTTGATGTTTACATCTATATGAAAGTTCTTGAATGACTTAAATTATCTAAAACTCATAATTTGAAGCCCAAAGATATTTTTTCTAGAAAATTAAGAAAGGTACAGTATGGATTAAAACAATATGGATGCATGTGGTATAATTGTCTCAATGAATATATTCTCAAAAGAGAACTTAAAATAATCCAATTAACCTATGTATTTTCATCAAGCGATTATATTTTGGATTTTCCATCATTGTATTTTATGTCAATGACCTCAATATCATTGAAATACATGACAAACTTGAAAGTACTATAAGATATTTTATGAAATATCTTGGAAAAAATAAACTTTTATCTCAATTCATAGATTGAACACTTGAATGATGATATTTTTATCCACCAATGAACATTCACTAGAATATTTTGAAGATATTTCACATAGATAAAGCACACCCACTCAAATTTTTGATCGCAGCTCACTTGCTAAATGTAAAGGATGATATATTTAATACATATGAAGGCAATGAATAAATATTTTGCCCATAAGTACCGTCTTTGAGCACAATTCAGGAATTGATGCATTTGGCTAACAACACATGCCCTAAGATTTCCTTTTTTGTTAACTTATTATCAATTTAGGAACAACAAAGAGGCATTGGAAGGGAGTGGAACATTATTACTACTTCCTTCACGGACAACCTGATATTGGATTATTTCACTAGAGATATGCATATGAAACTCTCATCAAATATGTAGATGTAGGGTACTTATAAGATCCACATATGAAAAAATCATAACCCAATTACCTGCTCACATTTCAAAATACTACAATATCATGGAGATCAATAAAGCAAACTATGACTACCACATCATCAAATTATGCAAAGTCCATTATTCTTTATGAAGCTTAACAATAAAGAGTATGAATATGATCAATGATTCAACACATACATCAATAATATGGTATTAAAACAACTACATAGTATCCTACTTTAATCTATAATGACTTGTACCACTTATGTAAAGGAAGGATACATTAAGTGAGATAGAATAAAACTATAACAATAAAGTTTTTCTCCACACACAATATAGATAAGGAAGGGACAATCAATGTCCAACAAATTCAATCATCCAAGAATCTTGTTGACTTATTCATAAAATCCTTTCCTCCTTAAAGGTTTGAATAATTAGTGCATCGGTTGGGGATGCATCATTTTTTAGATGTTTGTTCAATTGAGGAGGAACATCGTATTACACTTTATTCTTTCATTTAGTTTTTTTTTACTATGATTTGTTGGATAATGTTTTTAATGAGGCAATATATCTAAAATATATAACAAAATATGATATGTAAACATTCAATGGAGAGTGTTATGAGTAGATAATTGTTCACCTGTGTGAATTGAATAACTTATTATATTTAGGGTGAATGTTCATGTAGCACCTCAAAATTTACTACTTAAAACTTTTATTTTAGCTAAAGCATAGTAACAATATAGTTGGTTGTTACCACCATACTCAATATAAGTCTGACTTATCATCCTTACATCAAATACATGGAAAAATAGTTAAGACTTGATCAGCAAAGAATGAGAGAACTTTAATAACTTAGATAAGAGTTAGAAGACTAAATTCAAGTACAATATAACAAAATATGATCAAAAGGGTCCATGGAGACTAAGAATCCAAAAAATTATTAGGAAAACCACTAGTAACTGGATAACATGACTCTAGGTCTAACCCCAAAGATAATATGATCACTCCTCCCCAAGCAAATCATCATAAGAATAAAAACCATCCAAATGGTTCTTATCAACTTGCACAATAAAAGTTTGGGTTGTTTGCCCGTAGGAATGAACATCACTTATGAGAAGGATGATCAGTATACTGCTTTATGAGTATGGTAACAATACAATCATAGTAGAGTTACATAGAATACATAAGGTTACATAGAAGAATAAACATATATTTTGACAAAACATAATGCGATGTAAGAGGATAACTAAATTAGAGTTCCATTATTAGGTAAAATTACAATCCATTTCTTATTTATATTAAGATTAGGGATCCCCACTATTCTCAATCCAGTGGAACTCACTAAAGATCCTCTCAAGGTAAAATATTATTGACTCACTATTATTATCTAGTGGAATGAACACAACACATTCAAGGAAAATACACTCTTGGACACTATTCTTAAACAATAAAATAGTCTGAAGAACCTTTATGGGAAGAGTGCTTCTAAGATACTATTGACTCATATGATCTTTCACTTTAAGTAATTGATGTCTTATTAGCTATTGTTTATCTCAAGATCATTATGCATACATGTGAATATGCAAATCACATAATCTAGAACTCACCATAATCATACAAGACACATAAAGCATAACCACATGATGATTGAGATATCTCCCAAGTAAAAAGGTCATAATTCCCCTAAGAAATCTTAATTTCACAAGATAAGCATAGCTTCTCCCATAAAATTCATATCACCAATAAACTGAGTGCACCATCCTAAAAAACACACCATTAGAAATATATTAAAAAATCAAGGCCAAATTTTGATGTCTTACACATGTAAAAACATGCTAGCCTCTAGGGGTACTATTCACCAAATAAGTTATTTCCTCATTTCATCAGACATATACTATTCATAATTACCCTACATAATTTATGTACTATGCTTATCATATTTTAAACCAATAACACACTTAAAATAGCAACAATTTCATAATTAACCCATATTGACTAAAATATCATTTTCTTACCTAAAGGCCTCAAATCATTATTTTAGATCACTTGTATCTTACTCAAACATCATTTTCCCATATTAATTATGAAATTATTTATAAGAAACCCCCAATAATTATTATCTCACGATTACATTCCACATTATCATAAAATGATCAAAATACCCTTTTGATGTCCATGATCCCTAAATTTCCACAAAACCCTATAATTCCAACATCATTATTTTCCCACCTTCAATTCATTACACATTTTTCATAATTTATCAAAACAATAGATTATACCACCACACTTAGGGTTTTAAGATAAGACCTATTTTATGAATACCACATAAGCTCATACTTTATCAAAATACTTACTTTCCATAATACAAGACTACATATTATAAAAAGAAATTATCAACATGACATTATCAACATAATAATACCAAGAATGAGAGTTCACACTATTTAGCACATACTATGCAAAACTCTAACTAGGATATATATCCTTATCAAATCAACACTAGTCTCTAAGCACAAATAAAACCCTAATTTACCTCCTCCATGACCACCTAAAAACCAACAATAATATATAGTTAAAATCTAAGGAAATAACTAAGGAAGAACTAAGGCAAAGGAGGATGGAAAAGAGGAAAAACTAAAGCAAATCATGATGTAGGGAGAATCTAGCATAAATAGAGTTGGTTGTGTAGGAATATGGTGTAATCAAGGGGTTTCTTAAGTCCCTTATGCAACTTAGGGGATGCTATGTGAGGCTTTCACATTGGTGGAGGGTTGGTGGCTTGAGTTTGTGATGCTAAAAGGGGTGTGTTGTGTGAGAATTTGATATATGTTGGGGTGGGTTTGTGGGGGTTTTAACGTATAAAAGGTTGTGTTGCATGAGTTTCTCATGCAAGTAATGTGGTGCAGTGTGAGGTGGGGTAAGTTACATAGAGTTTTACTGGATGAAAATGGTGGATATTCGATAAACAATGCACAAAGAAGTATAGGGAATGAAAAGGAATTATGAGAAGGGTTTGACAAGGCATTAAATGAGGTGAGGAGAGAGAAGGGAGGGGTAAATATAGAGGAGGTGGTGCAAATGGTGAGGGAATCCAGAAGTGAGGCGCATAGGGGCTTGGGGTGAGGCACATATTAGGGAAAGATTTGAATAAAATTTCTATGACACGTCTTAGAGGTTTAGGGAAGTGATGGTGGTAATTATGGGTTAGGATAGGTAGGTTGTGGATGGATCTTGACAAGGTGGAGGAAATTATGCCAGGAAAAAGAAGATCGGGTGAGAGAAGAATCAAAAGGAGAAAGAAAAGGGAAAAATAAAAATAAAAAACGAAAAGGAGTTTAGGGTTAGGATAAGAATTAGATTTAAATTTAAGATTCAAGAATTAGGGTAAGATTAACATATTAATCGTTTAATGTTAGGGTTAGGTTAAAATATTAATTACTCAAAATTATGGTTAGGTTAAATTTGGGGTATTACAGTTCACCTTATTAAGTTTCGTATACATTTAACGTATATACATATATATACTCTTATTCCTAGATTTTCTAATTCTTATTGTTTGACCAATGTACCTACTATGGGTATAAATAGTCAACAAGTAAATGTAAAATTCTATTGAGGATTACTACTACTTTTACTGATTCAATATTTTACAAAATATCAAAAAGTTACATAAATTTTATCATAAAGGTAGTCTTCATCAAACATGGCTAACACAATTGATATCAAGTCCATTGGGACATCGTTAAGATTTGGAGTTCAAATTCCATTGTTGTCAAAACGTGCTATGGCCCTTGCCCAAAAAGATATAAAGGTAATATTTACAATATATGCCCCACTTATAAACTTTGTGAAAAATAGTAAAAAGCAACAACTTTGATGTTAATGATGTTATATTTTCTATTTCATATGAGGTTTTTCTTCAACTAGGACTATCAGATGCTTGAATACTAACTTAAAGGATGAGAATCTTGAATGTCGGCCCAACAGATGAGAATCGGACCCAAAATTCTCTTGGGTGTGCTTTAGCCAGCCTTAGTCTCGAACTAATCTCAGGCTACCAGCCCATACAGTTTCCTTGCTAGGACGGTTATTCACATAAGACATGGAAACTTTATGTCCTTAACTACTTAGTATTTTTTCCTTCCCCTCCTCCCTCATTATACTCCTTATATATAGGGGTATTGTATTCTATCCGAACATAAAAAATTATGATATAATTTTCCTATTTTTGCTCTCTCCTCGCCATTTTACCTCAGTATTTCCTAAACATTGATTCTTATTTTTAATTTTTAAGAGCTCTTCACTTCACAAAACATATATAATACCGTTGATTCTTTTTTTAAAGCATGCTTTCATGCCAAAAAAAGTGATGGATTTATTTAAATAACAAAGGGTTGAGTAAAATATTTAATTACTTGTTATCGATCATGCTTTCCATCTTTTATAAAGAAAAAAATAGGCGGGATTTGATGACAAAAATAATGAGCTACCTATAGTATATAAGTGTTTTGTATACGCTTATAGTGAATAGCATTTCCATTATTAGGCTTAAGGTCGATTCTCCTTACCTTATTCTCGCTAATCTGGTCTAATCTAAATGGAAATTTTCAATGAGTTATTATTTTTATTTTACTATTATTAATATTGCAATTAATATTATTTTAGTATTACTACTATTATTATCATTGCCATCATTATTATAATTAATATGACTAATTTTATATATTTTTATTATTCTCAAAATTTTGTTGATGTGATCTAATTTAATAAGCTCAAAATCTAAGCTATAGAAAATATACTCTTACTATGGCTATTGATAATCCATTGACTTTAAAAATCACGAGGATTCAAGTTCCTCTATCCCTATTTTTTTTTAATTCCTAATTACAGATTCTCCTCTATTTTTTTTTAAAGTTAAAAATTGGTTTTATTCTTTGATTACGCCAGTGGGACACTGAACTCCCTTTTTGGGGGGATTCAAACTAGCCAATGAACAATGAAGACTTTTTCCTAGACTAATAGATTTCACCCAATATTAAAAAGAAAAGAGCCGGGGAACCCTTTCCCATGAGCTTTAGAGTCTAAAACAGCGCAATCGCAGTGAGCAAAGAAGAGACTTAAGGAAGGGCGTCACTTTTTCATATCCCGCTGTTGATGTGATGAATCTCCTTTTCTCGAAGAGTTTGCTACCACTTCATCGGTGGGTTTCCCTCTATGTCATACCTCTAAAGGTGCGATAGAACTCTATCCATAGATGACCTCGTTGAGGTTCGTAGATAGCGAAAGAGGAAGAAAGTAGGTTCAAAGATAAGAATCCGCGGTACGGGTCTTTCTTTTCATAATCATAAGTTTTTAAGCCTTGTCTTGTAAGTCAATATTTTTGAAATTATTAGTTTATTATTACTTTAGGTTGTTTGTTTTGTATATGATTTTTAAAGCATCATTATCTATATTATTTACTATATAATATTAACTTATGACGATACTCCACTATCTTTTATTAACATTTTGAACAATCTTATACTTTCCTCCTTATTAATTATACACATTCACCACATCTCTAAAATTATTAATGTTACTTATGAATAATTAATAATTATTAATAATATTATTAAGGTTGATTATAAATGCTTATTAATTTGAAATATTAATATTTAATAATTATTAATTATATAATGAATATTGATTTTTAATTAACATCAATTAACTATTTATAATTAATTTTCACTATATAATTAATAATTATTAATAATTATATAATTAATCTTAATAAATATAATTAATTCATGATTATTAATAAAAAATAACTATTAATAATGGATACTTTTTAATATCAATTATTAGTAATTAATATTTATAATTATTTTCATTATTAATATTAATAAGTAATTATTATTATTTTTTTTCTTAATTATTGTCAGTAATCATTAATAATAATTAATTATGAATAATTAATATTGATAATTAATAATTATTACTATAAATTATTTATAATTGTTAATTGTTTAAATTTATGAATATGAACCATTATCATAACGCTTTGTTATTATTATTATTATTATTATTATTATTATTAATTAATCTATCTTATTAAATTTAAACTTCTAAAAAATAAAAAAATATTATGAGAATATACATTATTAAAATAAAAGAATTTCTAAAGCTATCAATATGCTTCAATTTATATTATATTAGATAATCCATCAAACATCATTATTATTTTAATAACTTTATTACATAAGTAATATATGTATATTAAACATCATTGTCATGTTGGCTCTATTATTATTAGTTTTAGACATATTATTATTTTTAATGTCATATCAAAAACAAGGTTCTTAATTAATTAGTCAATCACAAACAATCAAAATATTATTTTTTGAGGTACAACGAAACAAATTGTTATTTGTTCTTGAATTCGGGTCATGACCTCATCTTCTATTTCCATCAAAAAAACATAAAATATAAAATCATATCCTAAATTATGTATAATAGTCATAGAATGCAGTATTTTAATTTCATGTTAGAGTAATAAAAATCAGATAAAAAATAGATAATTTGTCTACAACTAACTATGAGTCGTAGATGATATAACATCATTGAATTAAGCATACAAAATATATATGACTAGAACAAAATTAATTAACTTTAGATATATGCGATGTTTTTTTTTCATATATTAAGCAAGAAAAAAAGATTGAAATCATTGATGAAATTTATCATTCTTGTGTCACATTGTTTGTTTTTTTTTTCTTGATAATTGCATGCGCCTTATTTTAATAATAATTTCTCTCAATAATTTTCTGTTTTCTACAATTTATTGAAAAATATTTGTTGTGAGTTATTACTGCAAAATTGTATAAACTAAAAGTCCTTAGGAGTATAAATAAAAATTATATTAGTGTGAAAGTAAACTTTAAGTACAAGCTATACCCTCGCTATGAAAGAATTGATATGCCCCCGTTTTAGGTCAAGATTCACAAGCATAACTTATGAACTTCACATGCACGCATCGATTTGAATTAAATGGTTGAACTTTTGTTTTATAAAAGTGGCCAGATCACTTGTTGTAATAGCAATAAATTTCCTCACCTTTTCGATCTACAATGTTCACATTCTAGACGAGTACTCATATGCACGAAGTTAAGGTTTGCACCTTTAAGAGAAAGAGCAGCTTTCTCTTTACGATGGTCACACTTCATGGCGGAAGCCCTTCTTCTGCCTGACCTTTTAGGGTCAGTTAGGTAAAGCCACTCGACCCTCTGAGCATGATATGAGGAATTAAAGTGGACGCCCAGATCGTTCGCAAACTAATTTTTACTACTAATAAAAGACCCTGACCCATATACAGCGACCGAAAAGTAATCCTTCGGACCATAATTTTAAAAATCAAACAAAGTCATCAAAATAATATTATTTTTTATTTGATAATTTAGTAATCACACAAGTGATATATAATAGATGAATAAATAAAAAGTATATAAAAAATGATACTGCTTATTAACATAACCAACTCCTAATATACTTTTAGTCGTTTTTAACCAATATATTAGTTTCTATAAATCCACCCAAATCTTGACGAAAATTTTCTGATCTTGTGATTTTGAGGCTCATTACGTTACATAGAACGATATTAGTCATCTACCCGGTTTACTAGTTAGACTATGTATAGTTCAATCCAATTTCTAATACTATGATTCCAACATAGCAAATGTCTTGCATTGAGTGTTTAGAAATGCACCCATGTTAAAATTATGAAGGAAGTGTTGTGCTACCCATAGTTCTTCTCAAATCAAATCCGAAATAGTTGAAGTTTGTGGACTGTCAGATGCAAAATAGTCTGTTTTTTTTTTTTTTTTTGATAAGTGACGGTTACATAAGGGGTGCTCGCAGATCCGTAGGCAAAGATAACAATACCATCTAGGATCCACCGCACCTAGACAAAACAAAGATAACAACACCAAATAAGAAACACCCATTCACAGCACAAACCTACAAGCCGTTTAAACACCTACCCCTAGCATGAACTGCGCAGGTCTGACAATACTAAAGGCAATATCATAAGTACTAAGACTGGTATTCTCCTTCCACCCCTTACTCCAGTACGCAACCTTCCATTTGGCATTCCAGAATATCTTATTCCACTGTATCTCTTTTTCTTCAAAAATTACTCTATTCCGAGCCTCCCAGATAGCGGATAGGATGGCATAGAAGCCAGCCCGCCAGAGCTTCTGCTTTAAAGTCCTGCCCCCGACTCTCCTCCACTCTTCCCATACCTCCTTTATGCTTTTTGGCATACACCACCTCCTCCCCCACCACGCATGCACCTCATACCAAACTCTGGACGCAATAGTGCAGTGCAAGAAAACATGGTTCACCGTTTCAATTTCCATATTACAAAGCGGACACTTACTATCATCCTCTCCTAGGATAGATAACCTTAACAACTTGTCTCTGGTCTTCATCTTTTCCTGGATCACAAACCATGCGAGCAATTCATCCCTCGGTGGGATAGCCTCTCTCCACCACTTTTCATTATCTTGCATAATGTTGGTAGAACCCCCATACATTGAGCGAGCCATGATTTTTTGGAAAGATTGTACCGTATATCTCAGACTAGCTTCATGGTGCCACAACAGAGTGTCTTCATTATCATTGAACTGACTAGTATCAAGTCTATCCAGCATCCTTTCAAGCTCCACCTCCTCCCATGTGAAGAATCTCCGACGCCATGTTAAAGTCCAATTCCATCTTGCACCGTCCCAAATGCCCATATCACCAATGTGCTTTTCTTGCTGGAGAGACAAAGAATATAATCTAGGGAATTGAGACTTCAGGTTCTCTCCGCCAATCCATTTATCAAGCCAAAACCTGGTTCTCCGTCCATTACCTACCTTGATGCTGATTCCCTCTTCTATAATCTGATATGCCATTTGGTTGTTGTACATACTACTAACAATGTTCTTCCACGGGCCCGAGCCACCTCTCTGATTGCACTCCCTTAACGAATCTCCAGCCTTAATATCATAAATTGAAGAAATCAACTTATGCCATAATGAATTTCTGTCATCGCTGAACCTCCACCACCACTTTGCCAGAAGAGCAATGTTCTTAAGTTCCAGATCGCCTGTACTCAGGCCTCCGAACTCCGTGGGTTTCTGGATATCCTGCCATTTGATAAGAGGTATCCCTTTTTTTGATCCATCACCTCCCCAGAAGAACTCTCTCTGCAATCTGTAGATCTTTTGTAGCACTCTTTTTGGGGCTTTAAATAAGCTGAGATAGAAAACAGGAATTGTAGACATCACAGCCTTAATCAGTACCAAACGCCCTGCTCTGGATATCATCTTTGCTTTCCACGTCCCCAACTTTGTCTTTATTTTGTTGATCACCGGCGTCCACATTCTCTCCTTTCGCGGATCATCCCCTAGTGGCAGGCCTAGGTAGATGATAGGTAGCGTCCCCAGCTTACATCCCAGCATCTCTGCTAACCGTTGACTCTCATTATCATTAGTACCAAACGTCACCAATGAGGATTTGGAGTAATTAATGTTTAGACCTGACATAACCGTAAAACAATCCAGCATGCGCCTCAAATCCACCACGTTCCTTTCGCTGACCTTACCAAACACCATTGTGTCATCAGCAAACTGGAGATGGGACAACGTCGCCCCTCCCCTCCCTATCTTTAAGCCTTCAAACACCCCATTTTCCATACCTCTCATCATGATCCGATTAAAGGCTTCAGTTACAATGATGAAAAGAAAAGGAGAGAGCGGATCACCTTGACGTAGCCCTCTTTCCATAACAAAAGGTTTTGTGGGAGACCCATTGATAAGAATAGACATCTTCGGATCTCTGATGCACATCCCGATCCAGCTTCTGTATCTATCACCAAAACCCAACACCATCATCATTTGCTCCAAGAAGTCCCATCTTATAGAGTCGTAGGCTTTCTGGAAATCGAGCTTTAACATAAAACCTCTTTTCTTGGATTTCTTCATCCAGAAGACTGCCTCATTTGCCACTAGAATGCCATCAATAATCTGTCTTCCTTGTACGAAAGCAGTTTGAGTTTCCCCACAATGGCATGCAGGACCCTTGATAACCTTTTCGCGAGCAGTTTTGCAACAATCTTGTAAATACTCCCCACCACACTTATCAGTCGGAACTTGCTAAAATCCTTGGCTCCCTCCTCTTTCGGGATCAATGTCACCCATGTAGTTTTTAGCACTTGCGGCATGGATCCTCTCTCAAAAAATCCCACCACCTGCTGACATATATCATCCCCCACTGTATCCCACAGCTTCTTAATGAACTTAAAATTATACCCATCATAACCCGGTGCTTTGGATGAATCACACTCCCATACAGCCTTCCTGATTTCTTCGTATGTTGGCATCACCTCCAATGCCAATCGCTGTTCATCAGACAATTTGCTGAAGCCTTCTGGGTTAATTTTGATAGTCGGGTAATTCGGATCTCTGTATAGGTTATGAAAGTACTCTTTCGCCAGTCTTCGGATGCTATCTCTATCAGTAATCATCCGACTCCCTTCCCTGATCTCTCCAATAAAATTCTTCTTTCTTCTGATTGACGCCTTGACGTGGAAGTATTTTGTATTGCGATCTTTTTCTTTAAGATTTCTCTCCCTTGCGTACTGAATCCATAACAACTCCTTCCTCTTGAGCCACGACCAAAGCTGAGAAATGAGCGCTCCTTTCCTTGCCACTGCCACTTCATCCTCTCTATCACCATCTATTGCATTATTTACCTCCTCCAGAGCAATTTCGATCTTTCGTATCTGATCATCTATGTTGCCAAAGACCTCTTTGTTCCACCTCTTAATTGGGAGCTTGAGGAGCTTAAGCTTTTCCTGAATAGGAATACAGCCGAGCTTAGCCCATTCCTCCTTTACTAACTTGGAGAAACCCCTATGGTTGAGCCATGCATCAATAGATCTGAAGGGTTTGGGGCCCCAGTTAATCTCCTCACATCTCACCTGAATGGGGAGATGATCAGATACAGAACACTTGATACACTTAGCCACCATTTGCGGGAAAGCTCTACACCATTCCCCTTCAACAAAAATCCTGTCAATCCTACTAGCTGCATTCTTTCTGTACCACGTAAAACGCCTCCCAACCAGGTTCACCTCTACCAGTCCCATATGAGCAATCCAATTATTAAACTCCGTCATGCCCAGATTCATCCTACTCATACCTTTCCTCTCACTTGGGGCCCGAATTTCGTTAAAATCCCCCATTATCAACATGGGATAGGGAACATCTTGTATCCACTCCCCTATCTCTTCCAACACCTCTTTTCGCTCCCGATGGTGATTATAATTATACACCAGGACGATGGTACAGTCAAGCTGTTTA
The DNA here is from genome assembly GCA_030549775.1 of Tamarix chinensis. NCBI lineage: Eukaryota > Viridiplantae > Streptophyta > Magnoliopsida > Caryophyllales > Tamaricaceae > Tamarix > Tamarix chinensis. Next base: position 12,646,429 of record CM060173.1, on the reverse strand, counting down.
CTTTTTAAGCACCCTGTGACGCCTACCCATCTCTGCTCCTTTTTAACCCCCCTTGGCCTGAACACAGACTTTTTCCAACTTAGAATTAATCCTCCGCTCCCGTTCACTGCTGCCACATCACAGAACTCAACTTCATCCTCATTCCAGATAGACATCACCCACTTCTCGTCCAACTTACTATGCTTCGACTCCACAATACCCACGACACCAGGTTTACCATCCTGAATTAAGCCTTTCATAGCGGCCACCTTTCCGCCACTACCAATACCTCTTATATTCCAACAAACAAAATTCATGTCCCAACTTTAAGTAACACCTTTGGGTGGACAATCATCCTTAGCACTTTTTCTGTGCCAACCGACGACTCCGCCTTAACCTATAGATCGCTTTTACACATTCTTCTTCGTTCTCTCCTGATAAGCCCAATCTTTTCCCGATCTCCCATGTTTCCACGGATTCAATAATATCTTCCTTGTCAAACTCGTTGTATTTTCCCATGCTTTCCTCTCCGCCTTTGCTATGTGAGGCAGGCGGATTATCTAATTTTTGGCTTCGACTACTTTGTCCCTCCTCATAATGATACTCACGAGCTGCCCTGAAATTTGTAGATTGCTGCTTTAATTCTTCTCCCTTCTTGTTTTGGTTTGCACATCCTTTTATCCCCTTCTCGAAACCAGGCGGGCAATTGGGCTCGGGTGAAAATTTTCCTCCTTCATTTGATCCTTTTTCTGGGCCAGACCTGCGCTGCATTCTTCGTAGGTTTATTAGTTGTTCTTCCTCGACCAAACTGTATAGAGCACCTGCGAGTATCGTGTCCCGTGATGATTCGTCTGATTTTCCTTCCTCTGCCCGTGTCTCTTCGATATCCACTGTCCCTGCATTAATGTTTTTGCTGGGAACCTGTACCTCTCCCTTATTCTGTGGTAGCAATTCAAGCCCCGCCGCTTCGTTTTTAGTTACCAGGGCTGTCGACCGTTGAGCACTCCAGCCTTCCTCTGCCGCCACTTGGCTATTTCTCTTCCCGATGCTTCTGTTTCTCGATTGGCACCCCACGCTGGTTTTTGACGTTCCACCTTCCACCTCCCTTTCGTTTCCGCCATGGCTGGGGCTGCTATGCTCCTTCCCTGCGATTCCCCTCTTCCAGCTGGAACTATCATGCGGATTGTTGTCACCCGCAGGCTTCCCCGGGTAAAAGAAGCAGTTTGTTTCTTTTATCGTAACCTCATACTCCACTTCATCAATCTGCAGCAGTACGTCATCGAGGATGGGGCTGAACTCTTCGGTATCAATCAGGACGCGGGCGCACTCCATCTCTTGCCCTTTCTCAGTGCTTGAGTCCATGCACACCCAGGACCCCCAAAAACTGACCAGGCGTAGCATGTTCTCTCGTGACCATGCTATCGGCGGAATACCATATAGTTCGATCCATGTTCGCCTCACACTGCATGTGTCTTCTTTTTCCCAGAAACGTAGCTCACGGAAGTGCATACTCAGCAGGTCACCTTCATGGTCCATCGCTTCCTCAGCTTCTTCCACCGAATCGAACGTGAGGAGGAACGTGTACTTGTCCATGCTTTTGATGCTTGCCAAGCTACTCCAAATGGGTAGGATGGCTTCCTTTAGACTATCGAGCTCCCTTGCTTTACTCGTCACCCCGATCAGGCTTCTACACAGCCACCTAGCACTTTCCTCATTTCTTATTCCCATGATTCTTCTCTTGTTTGATCTTTGCTTCTGCCTGTCTCCTAGTAAGACTTCCCGCTCCTCCATTTGCCCTCCTAAGACTTCTGCTCTATATCCATTTCTTCTGTTCTGGTTCTGTCCCGTGAGAACTTCCCTGTACGATATTCCATCGCGTCCACTGCTCATCCATGGTCTTGCTTGTTTTACTTGGCCTATTCTGCCCTCTCCTTGCTTTCCTGGTTTTGCTTGATTTGCTTGGTGCGCTCGATCCTCCATTTGTTTCCACTTCCCGCCTGTGCTTCTCCTTCTCGCTTCGCTGAACCTTGCTCTTTTCACGAATAACTTTAGCCCATGCAGGAGCATGTAGTTCGTACTCCTAACAGCTCTTATGGCCTCTTCTTCTCTTGCGAACCGAACAAAAGCAAAGTGCAAGTTTGTGCTTTGCCTTTCTTTCCGACTAATATATATGCCTGTGATTGTTCCAAACCCTTCATAGATTTCCAGCAGATCTTTCCTTCTAACTTCCTTCCCCAGGTTATCTATGAAAACAGTGTACTCGACTCTTTTGGTTTGGTGGCTTTGGTGGCTTGTGGTGGTGATGCGGTTGTAACGGTAGTTTGTATTAGTGGCCATGGATCCTAACGAGGTAGCTAGTTAGGAAGATGCACTTACTTTGGTGGCTTCAGTTTCCCACCATCACATGGAGTATATTTATAGTAGGAGAGACGGGATCTGTTATAGAAAAGCATGTTTATATATATATATATATTACACAATTAGACATATTCCTTGACGAAAGTTATTGTTTATAGTTGTTGGTTGTTTTACTGTATCATTAAATTGAAAAGTAAATATAATAATATAAATTTTAAAAAGGTGTGATTGAAAAAGTACATTGTTAAGCCAACTGATCCCTAATTAATTTACAAACAGTTAAAGTTTTTATCATGTATTACTAGTTCAAGGTCACCAATAATAAATTCTATCTTAAATTTAATTCAAACAGAGTACTTTGGTGTTATGGAAAAAGAGAAACATCATGCCACTTCGAATCACAATGTTAAAGAAGAAAAATCACACACATAGTTAAAATAGAATATGGGACAATAATTCAATGTTGATCGTCACTTTTATGCCCTAAGTATGATGCAGAGATCAACCTATTTTGGAAAAAAAAACTTTTATGCTTTGTATAGTTGACTTTTTGCTAATCACAAAGCATTAACTTATATTTTGGTCAAGAAGTATGATTTTATATAATCCATCTATATTCAAAAGATGATCGCTAGCTTAAATTATTGGTAAAAAAAAAACATAAGAGAGACTAGAAAAATATGTTTTCTACCCCACCCAACCACTTTCAAAGAAAAAAAAACTCGAGGCCATTATGAAAGGAGAATGTTGGTTCCACCCTCTTTATTGATAAACTACCTATGGTTATCGCAAATTCAATCCTCTAAAAAAATTTCCAGGTATATAGCAATGTTACAGATGTCTTTACGTCTAGGAAAGTATGCAAAGACCTTTTAGATTTGAATTTGTTTGATTCAAAGGAGACATAATGATGTAATGCTAGCTATAGATAGGGAGAATGAGAGGATATTAGAGCAACGACGTATATCAATCTAGAGAGCAAAATATGCAGGAAATGGAGAAGAGCTGAGATAGATGAAGTAAAGTAAACTATATGGGAGTTCAGGAAAAAGATATTATTTGATAATCAAAACATCTGTGTAAGGTGGATGATTATGGTCATCAAATCTAGAATTGGGTTTTGGATCAAGGTTCAAAAGAAGAATTTTCCATACAGAGTTGAGGAAGTAGTCCACAATGTACAGGCCTTCTTGTGATTGGTTCGTTAGGGCGTGAGCATGTTGGTCATTTGTCACTGTTTTGTTTCTCTTATTTATTGTCTGTTGTATCCGTATGGGTGGTTCCCTTCATCGAACTATCAAAAAAAAAGATGAAGTAAAGTGAAGCAAGGAAAAGCTGTATGAGAAATGGAATTTGGAAGTCGGTGAATCAAGACTAACGTAGTTACAAAGATGTGGTAATACCATGCACTATAGTTGAAAGGGAGAATGGGTCGATGTTAGAGGAGGTTAGGGGAAAGAAACACCATAAAAACAACAATGATCAATAAATCGAATTGAAGGTGGTGCTTGGAAAAATTAGTTTAGGAAACCTAAAAACACTCTAGAGGAGTCTAGTAGGGATAGCAAAATTGCTTACATCCTATTAGATTAGCGAGACACAAATCAACATATATGGAGTTACTAGGGTAAAAGTTTGTCCCATAGGGGGCACGTTAAACAATGAAGCTCATCATGGAGATAGGGATGGAGGGAGATGTGGCTAATAGTTTCAGGTTTTCCCATGCTATTGTGGACATGACACATTTTACACCATTAGATCAATAAAAAATGCTTATATGCATTTAGCCTCCTTTGAGAGTTGTAAGATCAAGATTTTCACTCCCTTAATGAAGAGCATAAATAAGGTGATCATACTTATCTTAAGTAGGGATGATAATCTAGTACATGTAATGGAGGAAAGGTGCCCTAACATCTAGAGTCAAATGAACGCTGAAGGGAAGGTGACAACTAACATAGAACTAGGGGAGTTTGAGGCAAAAGATGATGAACAACTTAAGCAAGGCTAGAAAACAAGAAGCAAAGAGTTTGGAAAAATTATTGATGGTGGCGCTAACAAATTAGTCTTAAAAAAAGCATAAATGGATGTCCTAAGGAAATTATCATCCTCCAACATACTTTGTGTCGTCGAAGAACTTTCCTTGGGGGCCAAAGCTGTAAAGAAGATAACATGTTCCCCCAAGGGATTTTAAATTTGGAGGAAGAAGTGGTGGTGGTACCACCCATTAAAAGTCCTATTTTAATAGATCAAAGAAATGGAATCAATCTAGCACGTGCAAAAGAGGGTGAAGATAAACTTACTATCAAAACGCCTAGGAAGAGTCCGAACCAACCAAACTAAATGGGCGACCCACAAGATAACAACCCAAGGATAAATGAAGGATTATCCAATTCAATGTCCAGGTTGTCTGCTCCCTTAGTTTTTTTTTTGAGGTAGCCCCGTCCTATGTTAAGGAAGCCCATGAAAGGAATAAAAAAAGACAACTCAAATTGAAGAAGAAAAAAGTGCAAAAAATTCGCTACACCCTAACCTATGGGAGTAGCAAAGCTCCTGAAGCCTAATAGCAAAGAAACAATGTAACTAGATTGATACCAGATGTTGTGGGAACGCTTGGTATAGTTTTGAACATCTTTGATTGAGAGGAAAGGGAATGGGTCCCCAAAATTGTTGAGGAATAAGATCGAGAATGGGAGGAAGGTCATAGGGCGTAGTTCCCATGTCCGAAGGAGTTTTTATTTTGTCAAAGGGTCTGAATGAAGATGCTATCTTGGAATGTGAGGGGAGTATGTTTGATTCACAAAAAAACCATAATTAGGCGTATGATTCAAATATGATAATCAGAGTTTGTCTTCCATCGAAAGACCATGATTGACCGGTGGGCTAGAAAAATCTTACAAGGAGGCTATAGAGGAATAATGATGTGGTAAGAGGGAGACCAGGAGAGATTTTGCATTAATGGAATTTAGGAGTTTATAACATGTAACTTTCCAATTCAAAGAGAAACTAGGTTTCCATCTAAGGTAAAATTTGTTCTTCCTCTTTAAATGTGCAATTTTTTAATATTTATGCCTCTATTGCAACTGAGAGAAGGGAATAAGTGTAGCATGGAATCTTTGACTACTTGGAAATATGGGGAGTTCCTGCTCTATTTATTAAAGACTTTCATGGAGTTAATTGTAGGATAAGTCAAAATGGGGTGAATGATTTCAATCAATACATAAACTACATTGAATCAATGAAGATAATACCAATAGGGGAGTCCACGTGGTTCAAAGGCATTTATTGGAGTCTCTTGGACAATTTGTTCATAAATAGTGACTAGGTACAACATTCTCCTAATATATAACTTTCACAGCTTGATCACAGAATTTGAGATCATTCTCTCCATGGATTACCTCGAAGCATTTTGACTCAAGTTTGAAGCCTTTCTATTTTGTCACTTTATATGTCACCCACCCTAGATAAATGAAAGTGGTAGATGAGTCATGGAGGTCTATGGGAATAATGCTTTCTTCTTAAGAGAACCTAAAGTCCGTATAATTAGTTTTGAAGGAGTGAAGTAGGAAGGATTTTAGATCCATACATGTGAAAATTAAAATCCTTGAAGAACATACCATATTGCTTGATCAACAATCCTAAGTGAGTGTTTTAGTGGATGATGATATACAAGAAAGGAAAAAGTGTCAATAGTAATTATGGATATGGAACAAGCAATTTGAGTCATTTTGGGTTCATTAATCACATTGTTGATGGTTATAAAAGAGGGATAGGAATACTAGATTTTTTCACTATTTTATGGTGTCAAGAAGGAGAAGGAATATAATAGGAAAAATAATGATTATTTATTGGATAAGTGAATAGCTAGAACAGATCAAGGAAAGGATATTCCAACATTTCTAGGATGCATATAAGAAGAAAAAAAAGGTATAGCATACCCATTTTGGAGAATTTAGATTTTAAGAAAAGTACCATATAGCATGATATCCTCCCATGGATAAGGTAAAATCCACAACCTTCACTTGTGATAGCTTAAAGGTTTAAGGACTTGACTATTTGAACTTTGTATTCATAAAGAGTGTATGGGAAATAATGAAAGATAATGTCCATAAGTAGTTGCACGAGGTCTAGCCCATTGGCTCATTTTTGTCACAAATCAAATCAATATTCATTACCCTTTTGCTCAAATGAATAATATTTTTGAGTTATGTTTGATTAGCATGGTGGGATCCTTATATAAAACCATAGCAACGCTGCTCATGTCATGATTGAAGCTAGTACTCCCCAAGATTATAGGAGAGACGTTGGCATCTTTTACTAAAGACAAAAACATCATGGAAAACATACTCATTGCATCTAAAACTAGTGATACTTGAAAGAGGATTAAAGAGGGTTACATCTATTTCAAAATCAACTTTGTTAAGGCTTACAATAGTGTTAGCAAGGCATTTCTTGATTGATGTATGAAGCGGGTGGGGTTTTTAGGTCAATGAAGACGATGGATTATTGTAACACCCCAAAATTTACTACTACAAAAATTATTTTTAGTGGAAGCATAATACCAAAATAATTGGGTGTTACTATATTATTTGACATAAGTCAGACTTACGATACCATCCTTATATAAATCATAAAGCAAAATAATTAGAACATAAAACAGGATGAATATAAAACAAAGGAAACTTCATAAACATAAATAAGAGTTTGGTTATTAACTTTGAGTATAACATCAAATATATAAAAATGGATACCATAGAGTTAAGAGTTCAAAAAGTTATCTAGGTAAAATCTAATATCTAGATAACATGACTCTACGCCCAAACCCCTATAAATAAGATCACTACTCCATACATAGAACATAATAATTAATAAAATCATCTAATTATTCCTCATCAACCCACATAAGAACATCCAGGGTATTTTGATCATGGGAATAAAAAGCACTCATGAAAAAGATGATCAATACGCTATGTATTGAGAATAGCAACAATAGCATTGAAAATGATACAAAGAGCTGCATAAGTTCATATCAAAGAATAAGTATACATGCGTGTTAATATAAAATGATGTAAGATAAATACTGATTCTATATCTCATCATTACATATAAATGTAATCCATTCTTATATTTATATTGAGTTCAAAGACTTTACTATTCTTAATCCAGTAAAATGGACTAAAGCACCTCTCAGGGATAACACACCTAATTCATTATTATCGTCTGATGGAACAAACCTAATATATATCGGGGCAACACTCTCCTAACCACTGATTTTAAACTGGTATAATGGTCTAAAGCAAATCTCATGAAAGAACACGCTTGAGCCATTATTATTTTCCAGTAGAACAGAGCCATTATTATTGTCCAGTCAAATTGACACAACCTCTCAATCCTAACTCGCGTAATCTTTCACTTTAAGTAATTAATCTTTTGATTTAAGTAATTAATGTCTTACCCATTAGTTTCTTATCTCAAATCATATTCTCATTCATTTTGAGTTTAGGGTCCCACTATTTTTAGTCTGTTGGAACGAACTGATGTATGTCTTAGGGAAAACCACACCCGAGCCACTATTATCTTCTGATGGAACGAACCCATAAAATATCTCGGTATCACTAATGCGAGCTTTTACTTCAAATGATTAATATATTATTCATAATTGGTTATAATATCACACGGGACTCAAGTATATATGAACAACACATAATTGAAACATGTAAGCATAACCACATAGGTTATCAAGGTCATCCTAAATGATTTTGTCAATAATCTCTCTAAGAAACCCTAATTTCACATTATAGAAATAACTTCTTCTACGAATTTACAACATATTTCTCAAATAATATTATTATTAACATATCAAAAAATCAAGGTCTAACTCCAACATCTTACATATGCGATAACAACCCTATCTCAAGAGTTACTTTCCACAAGCTCTTCAAAACCCTAATATCACAAATTAGGTATAACTTTTCCCAAAAGACTCATATAATCACCAAATTAAATATACATTACTAAAATACCAATATTATTAACATAAACAAATATCAGGTTCTAAATCGTATAGTTTACACATACAATAATAACCTCGCTTCTAGAGTCACTATTCCTAATTCAAGCCATTTTTCTCATTTTACTTAGACTTAGGCCATCCATAATTACTCCAAACATTTCACATGATATTATTATAATATTTTAACCCATTAAGCACATTAAAAAATCTAAATTTCCATATTTATCACATAGTGAACAAAATACCCTTAATAATAATCAAACACCCTTATTTCATAAAACCTTGTATGTCCAATGTCATTATTTCTAGATCCTCAATTTACTACATCACCATTCATATTAAATAGAATAATTTACCACTTACCATGATTTATCAAAGACACATTACAATAATATATATCAAGCTAAAAAAATTTAAAACTGGCATTGAGCACCTTGTGATCGACTACATGCAAAATCCATGGCAAAGAAGAGAAAAGCAACTCATCCATCACCGACCATGAATTCACAAGATTCTTCATCAACGGCATAACTAAAAATTATCTTGGAGAAAAAAGATTCTATCAAGCACAAAGAAAGATCAGAAAGGTATCAAAGCCAGCAAAATGAATTAAAATCGTGATAAAAAAAATCAAGAATCGATACAAGGGATTGATCGGATAACTAATCTGGATGAAAAGTCTTTTCCTATTCCTAATAAACATATCTAAGAATCGAAATCCTCCTTATCATGGATTGATATTGTTCTCAATATTTGAAAGATAGATCAATTGCATTCCTTATCGTATGAACTGCCAATCAAACATGAAGGTATGGTTGTGGCTGAACTTCGATAAGAAGATGGTGAAGCTGAAATAGCATACTTGACAGATACTCTCATTAGCATGGTATGTGGTTATCAATCATCTTTTGATCGAATGGTAACCTTTGTCAAATAAAATTGAAATCATGTGTCCTTACCCAAAATTTGACTACATGAGGAAGGATACTTTCTATTTACCTTTTCCAATTCATAGGATTGTGATACCATTCATGCTGCTGGATGTTGGGCTTACCTGAACAAACCCTTAATGCTAAAGAAATGGCATCCTAAATTTTCATTCACAAAAAAGGAATTCCAATTTATCTCTCTATGGTTGAAAGTCCCAGGATTGACTCTCCCATTTTGGTCACTAAGCAGCATCAGTTAAATTTGTAGCTGTGTGGGAATACCATTAAGAATTGATAATGTCATAGCTATAAAGGAATGAATATCCTATGCTAGAGCATTAGTGGAAGTCAATACCCATAGAAAATTACCTGACTTTTCTCATATTAAACTTCATGATGACTCAATTCTCAAGAAATTCATTGATTATGAGTGGAAGCCTTCCTTCTGCTCCCTCTGTCAACAACCTGGATATTTTGCATCTAAATGCCCACAGAATGCACATAAAGACAACTAATAGAGAAAGAAATGAATTATGGTCAATGACAGGAGGTGTGCAAGTAATAACCCAATTCAAACTCCCACAACTACACCACCAAATAATGACACATCTCAATCACCAAACTGCTTGCTCTCAACATCCACATCTACTATCAGTAATCCTACCACAAATACTCCACCTAAATCGCAAAGACCTTTCAACAAAGTTTTTGGTTCATTTGTCAATACATATTCAAGAGGACAGACTTGGACATCAGAGATTGAACCTCCTAATGCCATGAATTATAGCAAAGAACCTACACAATTAGAAGGGGAGAATGATTCAAGTTGGAAATTGGTAACAAGAAGGCCTAGAATTAATTTGTTATATGATCTAACTAATTTCGACATTCAATTAGCGTGAGAGTTGGATGTTGGAACACTATAGGTCTTCATGACCCACAAAAACAAATAGCTATAAGAGATTGGAGTAGAAACAATACATTAACCCTAGTCAGTCTGATTGAAATAAGTGTTAAATCTAAAAATGTTAAAAAGAGTTACTAAAGGCCCCTTGCCATAGTGGAAAAGGATATACAACTATGATAATCATTATAATGGTCGAGTATGGATAGGTTAGTATCCACACACATGGCATATCAATGTTCTAATAGCTCATGCTCAAGGAATTCATTGTAAAGTAAGTTATTCTCGCAATCTACCAGATTTTTGCCTGACCGTTGTTTATGCATGTAATGATGGTAATGCAAGGAAGGATATATGGAATTGGCTTCAAAATCAATGCAATAATACTGAGACATGGTTAACACTAGGAGATTTTAATGTCATCCAGAACAAAAAGGAAAAAAGTGAGGGGGATATTCACTTCAAAGATATTATACCTCTCTACACTCCACCTAACAAATCTTCATTTCACATGAGCTTTTTTCATTTGGTCTAGCAAACAGATAGGTGATGATAGACTATAGTGTAATCTTGACAGGGTCCTCTATGACCCAGAATGGATTTCTCAACTAAAGTAACTCACGCTCATTTCCACACTCCTTAAATCTCAAACCACTCTCTTGCAATAGTCACAATCCACTAGCATACTCCATAGGGTCAAACTCCTTTCATGTTTTATGACATATGGACTCAAGGCTTTATGTCCTTTTTATTGATCCAATCATAGTGGAATATTGGAATGCAAGGTAATAAAATAAAATCCATTTAAAAAAAAACTAAAGCAGCTCAAAACCCCTCTATAACAATTCAACAAGATCATATTTGTTAGCATAAGTGATAAAGTTTAAAGAGCAGAAAATGAGTTAGAATAAGTGCAAAAATATCTGATCATCTAGCCAACAAATGAGCAACTCCACCATCAAGAGAAGGAATTGATACAAATATATAAACACCTTACTAAATGTGAAAAGATGTTATATCGACAAAAGGAAAGAATTCATTGCTTGGCCTTAGATGATGATAACACAAATTTTTTCCACATAATGGTTAAAGGGAGAAAGGTGAAAAAATAGATTAGTCTCTTATATGATGATCAAGATCAAAGACATACTGACCAACATAGCATTTTCAATATCTTTTAAAAAATTTATACTCAACTATTGGGCATAGAGATTAATAACAATTAGGCCATTGATCGAAATATCATAACAAGTGGTACAATCCTAAATCAATCTCAGCAACAACAACTCTTGGCATCAACTACCCTTGTTAAACTAAAAAGTGTAGTTTTCTCCCTGTCGAAAGGTAAGGCACTAGGAACTGATGGATATAATGCGTACTTTTATCAACACTACTAGAATATTGTGGGTAAGGATCTCTACTTAGCCATTTCAGAATTTTTCACCACTGGATATATACCCGGGAACCTAAATGTAACTACACTTAACGTAATACTTAAGGTTCCTAATGCTTTAAGACCTGAGGAATACATACCTATAGCATGTTGTAACACTCTATATAAGATAATTTCTACCATTATCATCCACAGACTATCATAGCTATTATCCTCACTGATTGGTGAAGCATAGTCGACCTTTGTTAAAGGGAGAGTTATAACTAATAATATTCTGTTAGCCACATAACTAATCAAGGGTTATAATCAGCAACATCTATCTCCTAAAATCATGATGAAACTTGACATGAAGAAAGCTTACGACTCTTTCAATTGGAGATGCCTCCAAAATATCTTGTATGGTCTTCACTTTCCTCCCCTTTTTGTAAAGATAATCATGGCGTGTGTAACAACAGTCAGTTACTTAATCAAATTCAATGGAACTCTACATCTCCCTTTTATGATCAGAGAGGCATTGGAAAGGGAGATCCCCTATCACCCTACCTCTTTGTTTTGATGATGGAGTATATAAACAAATCACTGAATACATTATGGTCTAACCCAAGATTTTCTCCTCATCCAAGGTGTAAAAATACTGAATATATTGATTCTTATGCTTGTGGATGATTTGCTATTTTTCTATAAAGGAAGCAATGATTCAACTAAAAAAATCTTAGAAGCATTTCAACAATTCAGAAGTGTCTCGAGACTGCCCCTGAATACTAATTAAAGCAATATTTATTATGGAGGGGGATTTGTAGGGATGCTAAAGGAGGAACTATACAACAAATTCCATATTCCTGAAGGTAAATTACCCTTCAAATACTTAGGTGTACCCCTTGATGGTTGATACCTTACCAAACAACAATACTAACCTTTGATTGATAAATTCACCTCAAATCTACAAACTTGGCAAGTATAACTTCTCGGTTATATAGGACATCTACAACTAATCCAGTTTGTCCACTTCAGCTTACAAACTTACTAGAGTCTTGTCTTTCCAATCCTAATGCATATACTATCTAAAATCAATGCTATCTGTAGGAAGTTTCTATGGTCAAATTCTAATGACACTTCCAAACAGACACCAGTTACATGGGAGTTGATTTGCAAACCAAAAACATAAGGAGGTATGGGCTTAATCAACATCCTATGGTGGAAGAGAGCTGTAATGTGCAAAATTATATGGCATTTAGCTTTAAAAAAATACTTACTATGGTTCAAATGGATACACACTTACTTCCTCAAAGGCGACAATGTATGGAATGTTTGAATTAAACCTTCATCTTCCTAGATCATTATGAAGATTCTAAACCTCTGAGACATCTGCAACAATATAATACAACCTTCCCATATATCCAGAATAATAATGAAAGGTAAATTCTACATTAACCATGCATATGATATCATAAAAATCCAAAATAATAAAGTGCTTTGGTGCCCTATGGTTTGGTCTAAAATGTCCATCAAATGACATTCCCTTCTCTGTTGGCTTGCCATAATTGGGAGATTACAAACCAAGGATACACTGATTTCCTATGGCATACAAATAGCACCTATATGCACTCTTTGCAACGACCAAGATGAGACTTACCACCACTTGTTTTTCAACTTCACCTGTACTAGAAATGTGTGGTTGCCTCTCCTACACAAGCTTAGATGCATACAAAATATAACATATATGATTACTATAAGTCACTGGACTACTAGAGGGGAAAGATGACCTAAAATTAGAATATATGTCACAATAACCTTGTTTCCTGCTACCATATATCACATATGGAGGGTGATAAATATAAGAATTTTTGGTAATGAAGCTAGAGATCCAAGACATATACAACAAAAAAATTCTATCAGACTTAGCTAGGAGAAGTGGTTCATGCAAGATAAAAGTGAAGAAGGGAAAAAGAAGTTGAGTAGGAGGAAAAGAAAAAAGGAAAATAAAAGGAGAAGGAGAAAAGGGAAAAAAGAAGATGGAAAAAGAAATTAAGTTTGAGTTTAGAATTAGAATTAGGTTAAGGTATTAGGACACATTAATTATCAACCATCCAGAGTAAGGGTTAGGCAAAAAATACCAATAACCTAGAATAAAGGTTAGGATTAGGTTAAGATTTAGGTTTAAGGAATTAGGGTAAGGTAAAAATACTATTTTTTGATATTAAAATTAGGTTAAGATATCAATTACTTGGAATTAGGATTAGATAAAATTTAGGTTATTACAATTATAAAAAGTGTTAGTATGGCCTCACCTTCCATCTTATTAAATAGTATACCAACAAACCTATTCCAACTACATCATAGGTTGCATCAAGGTGATACACTATTTCCTTTTCTCTTTAATTTGGTACGGGAAGTGTTGAAACTTATCTTGCAAAAGGCTATTAGTATAGGTTTGTGACACATGGAATTAATATTGGTAGGAATAGAGTGACCATTACCCGTATACAATATGTGGGTGACACCATATTCTTTTTCCCATCTTTTGAGGGGGCTCAGAAAAACATGAAGGGGATACTCATAGCTCTTTACATGGACTTAGGCTCAAGATAAAATTTCACTAGATCCCCCTCGTTGGTTTTAACGTAGTCAAACAATTGTGATGCAAGGTTGGGAAATTACTGCTTTTATATTTAGGTATTGCTTTAGGAGGCTCCTCCTCCCAACTAGCTTTTTGGAATCCCATCTTGGAAATTTTGAGCACAAAAAAAGCACTTGGAAAGGAAAATTTCTCTCCCTAGGGGAGTGATTGGCTTTGATAGAGTCTATTATGAATAATTTACCTATTTACTACCTATCATTTTTCAGGTTGCCATTTGGAATATCTAATAAAATTGGAAATACTTATAGGTAATATTTTTTGGAGTGGTTTTGCTACTTGGAAAATAAATTTCCACTTAACAAGTTGGAATTTAATGTAGAGATTGAAAACAATGGGGGCTCCCAAATTAGCAATATGCATCACAAGAATATTGCACTCCTCTTAGAATGAAACAGGATATTTTTTTATGAAACCCCAAATACTCTTAGCAGCCTTACCAAACAGAACTTCAATAATCCTGTAAAAATAATTAATTATCTTTGTGTTTCTACTTTACAAAATAATTAAGCAGATTAGCAAGTTGGCAATAAAAGTGGGAATAAAATCCAGATATGTTGTTGTGAAGAACTGTGGTATGTTTTTGAGAAGATATATTCTAGCTTAAGATTATTAGCAATAATAATGGCACTATTGGCCAATTAGCAATTTTATTATTATTACCAATTAGCAATTTTATGATTATTATTTCATCTTGTAATTTGAGTGTTAAAGCAGCTAGTCTGAAATTCAGATCCAAACCCAATCTTTACTTTATCTAATCCTTCATTAGGCCACCTTCCAAATCCCCAAATTAGCTTCTTTTTATTCATTTTACAATGATAAAAAACCCAAGCCCAAATATCACACAACTGGCCCTTAAAAGCCCAACCCCACACCCTCTTCGCCGAACACTCTCCACCTTTAAAGCCTAAACCCAACCCTCGTCTCCCTACTTCGGTTGTCTCCCTCCTTCACATCCATCAAACACTACCTTCCAAAAATCACGCCTTCTTCATCACCCACCATCAACGGTGAATTTTCACCATTAATCCATTTCATCCGCTCCTCCTTTTCAACCGTTTTTCCAACATTCGACTCCCATTTTTTTTTACTAGTTGCTACCCTATATAAAGTCCTCAATTTGATGTAAAAACACACAACTTTTGACTGGATTTTTCATGTTATGAAATAAAGCTTTCAGCTTGATTATTGTCATAACTTGCGTTGTTTAGTGTCGGGATTCCGGAAACTCCAGTTATTCTCCAGTTGGAGGATTCAGATCGGGCAATGCCGATCACCTTATCCCTATTTCCCATTCAATTTTTGTTGAATATTGTTTAGTTCGTTTGGAATCCTAATTGGGGATCGATCAGCTGGTATCAGACCGTCGATCTGCTTCTCTCATGTCCGACCTCTGGTTTAAATCTCTCTTCTTGATTAATCAAACCTCATTTGGATATGAGCTTCTTGTTCTAGTGTCGATTTCATTTTCTTTTTTCTTTCTTTCTTTTTTTTTCTCTGTTCTTTTTTTTCCAATTTTTTCATGTTTGAGTCAATTGAATTAAACTTTAGATCTACTTCGATGTCTTCCTTTTCTATTTGTGATTTGAAGTGGTGCTCGATTCTGTTGGTCTGATATTTGTCTTCATTACCAAGTAGTGCTCATATTCCTGAATAGGGTAGTACCTTGTTTGGTTGGACGCGTACTGTATGGTATTGGTTCTTTCAATTTCCATTTAGTTAAGGGTCCATTTGGTTGGTTGATTTTGGTGTTTGATATTTGGTCTCTTTTTTTTATTATTCTCTGAGTTTGTTTGATTTTTTTTCCCGAGTTTTGTTTTGAAGTTGTCCGGTTGAAGTGCTCTTTTCCCCTAGTGATCTAAACTCGATACCAAGCTTATTGATCCCCAATCAGGATTCAAAACAAACTCAATAATATTCAACAAAAATTGAATAGGAAATAGGGATACGGTGATTAGGATTACCCGATCTAAATCCTTTAACCGGAGAATAACTGGGGTTGTCAGAATCCTGACACTAAACGACGCAAGTCGTGATAATAATCAAGATGAAAGTTTTATTTCATAACATGAAAAATCAAATCAAAAGTTGTGTGTTTTTACATCAAATTGAGGGCTTTATATAGGGCAACAACTAGACAAAAAATGGGAGTTGAATGTTAGAACAACGGTCGAAAAGGAGGAGCAGATGGAATGGATTAATGGTGAAAATTCACCATTGATGGTGAGCGATGAAGAAGGCGTGGTTTTGGGAAGGCAATGTTTGATGGATGTGAAGGAGGGAGACGACTGGTCAGTGAAGGGTTAGGTTTGGGCTTTAAAGGTGGCGAGTGTTCGGCGAAGAGGGTGTGGGGTTGGGCTTTAAGGGTTGCTCGTGTGCTATCTGGGCTTTGGTTTTTTGTTTTGGTAAAAGGAATTAAAGGAGGCTGGTTTGGGGAGTTGGAAGGTGGCCTAATGAAGGATTAGGTAAAGTAGAGATTGGGTTTGGATCTGAATTTCAGGCTAGCTGCTTTAACACCCAAACTATAAGATAAAATAATAATCATAAAATTTCTAATTGGCCAATAGTGCCATTATTATTGCTAATAATATTAAGCTAGAATATATCTTCTCAACAACAGACCATAGTTCTTCACAACAATAGATCTGGATTTTATTCCCGCTTTCATTGCCAACTTGTTAATCTGCTCGATTATCCTGGAAAGTAAAAACACAAAGATAATTAATTTTTTTATATAATTATTGAAGTTCTATTTGGTAAGGCTGCTAAGAGTATTTGTGGTTTCATCATCCCCCCTTCTTGAAAAGGTTTCATCATCAAAACCGAGCCGACATCATAAAAGGGAGATAGGTCAGAAACATTGAAAGTTGCACTTATATTGTCGTATTTTCCTGGGAGATCTATTTTGTAGGCATTGTCATTAATGCGTTCTAAAATGGTAAAGGGACTATCGCCCCTATGTGCAAGTTTGGATTTCCTTTGAGTAGGAAACCTTTCTTGGTGTAATTGAACCCACACAAGATCCCCTAGTGTGAATATAATCTTCTTGCAGTGTTTGTTTGCTACGTTTGCCATCTAATGGCTGCGTTGTTTTATTTGTTTCGACACTAACTCATGTAACACTCTAATGGATTGGGCCCTACTTTTTGCATCAAAGTTAGTATAGTCAGTCGTAGGCAAAGGCATAAGATCAAGTGGTGAGAGAGGGTTAAACCCATAGACTACTTCAAATGGATTCCGTTTGGTGGTGGAGTGGATGGTCCGATTGTATGCAAACTCCACATGTGGTAGGTGAGATTCCTAATGCTTAATGTTATTATCCAGGATAGCTCGAACCATGTTTCCAAGAGTGTGATTCACGACTTCAGTTTGACCATCAATCTGGGGATGACATGTAGTAGAAAATAGCAACTTAGGCCCCAATTTTCCCCACAAGACTTGCCAGAAGTGGCTGAGGAAGTTGACATCCTTGTCAAATATAATAGTACGTGGTATACCATAGAATCGCACAATATTTTGGAAGATATAATCAGCGATTGTAGTAACATCATTAGTGCGGTGACAAGCAATAAAATGTGCCATTTTTTAGAATCGGCTGACTGCCACCATGATGATATCTTTTCCTTTGTTGGACCTAGGCAAACCAATTACAAAATCTATGGAAATATCAGTCCAAGGTTGTTCAGGAACTAGAAGAGGTGTGTACAATCCATGTGGCTTAGAAGTAGATTTAGCATGTTTACAAGCCACGCATCGATCACATAATCTTTGCACATCCCATTTTAGGTGAGGCCAATAGAAATGTTCTTTAATAATACTCAAAGTTTTGTGATAGTTAAAGTGGCCCATCAAACCTCCACTATGGGCTTCCCGCATAAGCAATTCACGCATAGAATATCTAGGCACACATTGTCTATTGTCATGAAAAAGTAGGCCTTCATGAAGCTAGTATTTCCCAATAGCGGTATTTTCACAGGCTTTAAAT
The DNA here is from genome assembly GCA_030549775.1 of Tamarix chinensis. NCBI lineage: Eukaryota > Viridiplantae > Streptophyta > Magnoliopsida > Caryophyllales > Tamaricaceae > Tamarix > Tamarix chinensis. Next base: position 12,628,233 of record CM060173.1, on the reverse strand, counting down.
ATTTCAGAAAGTCATCATCAGTTACATATAATTCTTTAATGTAGGTAAAATCAAACAAATTAGCATCCAAGGTAGCAACCAGTGTATACCGCCTACTTGAAGTATCAGCAACAATATTATCACCACCTTTCTTATATTTAACCATATAGGGGAAGGATTCAATGAACTTGCTCCACTTAGCTTGTCTCTGTTTTAGTTCATGTTGAGATTTTAAGTACTTGAGAGCTTGGTGGTCGAAATGGATGATGAATTCTTTAGACCATAAATATTGTTGCCAACTCTCTAAAGCCTAAATCAAGGCAAATAATTCATTTTCATAGGTAGAGTAATTAAGAGTAGCACCGCTCAATTTTTCACTAAAATAGGCAATAGGCTTGCCCTCTTGAGACAAGACAACCCCAATAGCTACTCCCAAAGCGTCACAATCAATCTCAAAAGCTTTATCAAAATCCAGTAGAGATAAAATGGGAGCATTAGTCATATTTTCTTTTAATAAGTCAAATGCATGTTGTTGCCCATCTCCCCATTTAAACCCAACTTCCTTTTTTATGATAGAGGTAAGGGGAGCGGATATAGTACTAAAATTATGCACAAACCTCCAATAGAAGCTACACAAGCCATATGGAAGCTTCTTACTTCTGTAATGGACTTGGGCACATGCCAATCTTGTATGGCACTTACCTTTTCGTCATTGACGGATATTCCATCTTTTCCTACAAAAAATCCAAGGAACACAACACTTTCTAAATAGAACCTACTTTTGGATAGGTTAGCATATAACTGTTCAATCTTAAACACATCCAAAACATATCACAGATGATTAAGGTGCTCTTCATAAGATTTTCTATAGATAAGGATGTCGTCAAAGCACACAACGATGAATTTACAAATAAAATGCCTAAGCATATGAAACAATAGATAATAATTTTATTATTATTACCAATTAGCAATTTTATGATTATTATTTTATCTTGTAATTTGGGTGTTAAAGCAGTTAGCCCAAAATTCAGATCCAAACCCAATCTCTACTTTACCCAATCCTTCATTAGGCCACCTTCCAGCTCCCCAAATTAGCCTCCTTTTATTCCTTTGACCACAACAAAAAACCCAAGCCCAAATAGCACATGATCAGCTCTTAAAAGCCCTTATATCTCATAGCATTCACCTTATATCTCATAAATTCAACATACATACCAATGAAGTCCAAAGTTTCATAGATAAGAAACAAAGGTAACGATAGACCATAGGTAGGGTAGGAAGGTAACTATCGTGCCATAGGTAGGGCACAAAGGCAATTACTGACCACATGTACACCACAAAGGCAATTACTGACTCATCAATCTAATATCATTTTAAACCAATAATAACTAATTCCATTCTTATTTACTTGAGAGGAGATCATATCAACCTAGAAACACCAAGTCACTCTAGTTATATAGGCTCATAGAAGTAACTTAGTATCCTACCGATTATCAACCCAATGACACTAAGGTATCCTCATCAGAAGGGAATACACTAAAAACATAGTACCCTACCAACAAGAAAAAATAATCCATAAGTATACATAACCTCTCAGAAGTTCAAAGAGATATGTAGAGTAAAATATAGGGTCTAGTTGGGGCATTAGGTCGCACCGACAAAATCCAAACCAAACCATGGACTTAACCACATCTTTATGATAGCTACCCCTAAAGAGTCAGCATTCCCGATCTTGAGGTCTTTTACTTAAGCATTAGTATTTTAGTAAGGTGACCATGAGATCACATAATACACATATAATTCCAAGTTTCTTACTTAACTATTTTTTACTCATTTTTAATTATTTAAGTTAGCCATATGGTCAACAATCAACTAAATTTAGAGTCAACACTAATGTCCATATAATAATCTATTAATGCCATACTCTATCCAACTACTCACATTTAGGAGCATTAGGTTAAACATGACTAAAATGCCAGTGAAACCATAATTACCATGTTAATATCCATTTAAATACTAATTTTATTTTATATAATAATTTGCCATGAAAAGGATAAATACAATGATTAAGACATTTTAGTACGTAAGTAAATTACCTTACATGAAAATCAACTATTTTGTCCCTACATATAATTTAACATGTAAAATCCTAACATGCATATTTAGTTCATCATAAATCACATACTCCTATACTTACAATTATATAATGCATATTAGACATACATATTGTAATAAATAAACATGGTACACTTTAAAAGACTAAATTACCCCTGGGCCTTGGGGAATACAATGATAATAATCATACAAAAATATGCCTAAACATGCCCAACCTATCATATTATTTGTATACATCATAAGTAATTTATCCACAACATTAAACATATTATAGCCTACTTTCATAACTATAATATTGTAAACAATTCAACATGCTCCATTATACATAATTTCATGCCATCATTATTAGGAAAATAGATACAACATAGCAACACACGATTAATATAATAATTATAACTTAATACCTCGGCACTCTAATATGCTTTCTTGTGATATTTAACATTTTAGTAAGGTAAATGGGTTGCCTTATTTTTAGAAAAAGAAAAAATATAAGTAACCTCATATTAATTATTATGCTCCACTCATCATCATCCTTTACCTAAAATAAAACTAAAAAATACATATATTATAATCTAACTCATATAATAACAAAGTAACATTGAAATAATTCAACAAAATTTGCAACACACTACCCAAATGTTTGTCTGAGTAAGATAAGAAAAACTCATGCTACATGGGCTGGGAAACATGAGAAATGCACACAAAACAAGGATGTTTATGAATGGATCTCATGTTGTAGGGATGTTAGTGTTGCAGATTGACGTCAAAGCTTAAGGGAAGTGGATGGCCAGGGAAACAATAGGGAAAGGAAAAGAGATATGAAAGAGGAAATAGAAGGCAAGGTGGAGGCTCAACGAAGTGGAGATCAATGTTGCACCCTGCTTGGTTGATCAAAGTAGCATGAGCATATGATGCCTAAAGAATGAAGCAACATGAAAGGGTAATGTTGGAATGGTGAGGTTGCATTAGATTTTCACGCAGGAGAGCTAGGGAAGCATGAGGTGGTGATGTTTCATGGGTTTGTATAACATGAGGAATGGGTGAGGGTGATTGAGTGTTGGTGTGAGATGCTAGCAATGAGGGGATGTTGGTGTTAGAGAGGCTCAGAATGATAGCTGCGAGAAATATGGTTGGGTGGTGGCATATCTTGATGAGGATGGATGGTGATAGGTGCTAGGAATGGACAAAAGAAGAACAAACAATGGGGATGGAGACTTGATGTTAGGTGATTAAGAACATGGTGGAGCTAATTGATAGTGAATGAGAGAGACACAATGAGGATATGTTGATGTGAGCTGAAAGGTTGTGAAGCAAGGAAACCAAAAACAAAAGGTATTTGGGTTGGGTTGAATAAAAAGGAAAGGAAAAAAGGGACAAAGAGTTATGTAGAGAAGTGTGTACAAAATAAAATGGATGAAAGGTTTGTTGTGTTTGTAGGAGGGGAAAGTAAGATGGCGATCAATTATAGAGGAAAGAAGTGCAGATTAAAGGGAGTAGGTGCATGGATAAGGAGAACGTAGAGGGCATGGGAGGTCACATTAGGATTTAGTTATGTTGTGGAATTAGCATGGATTTAGAGATATCCAAATCAAATTGAAATTAACAAGATTATGAACAATTGATAATTCTCTCATAAAATAGAGCAATTCAGGGAAAAATAGAGATCTTTATTCATGCTCTTGTGTAATTACAAGATGATTGAACTAATAAATCAATCAATAACAAAAATATACAATTCTCTTTGAATGGATAATTATATAGAGAAGAAGAAAAAGTTAGGACACATGACTCTCGATGACTATGGTTTTAACATGTCTCATTTTATAGAAGTAAAAACCTTACGAGGGTGAAAGAATGTGTTTCAAAAATAAGGAAAAAAACATGGTCATTGTTCATTTCCCTACTTTCACTTTTGCTCAAAACACATTAAGATTCCACAAAGAAACACGGTTTGTGTTTATTAATAAAGGATCCCCATGTTTCTCACACAAACCTCCATGCTACACCAAACTTCTCTAGCACCTACATGAATCAACACAATGTTATGATGTGCTCAAATACAAAGTTAAAACTCACAATTCTCCACCTTGATGCAGTATTTGTGACGCATGGCATGTAAAGAACTCTAAAAAAACCAAGCCCAATAAAGGACCTTATGGCTTATGAACACCAATCAAGTCTAAGAAACACTCAAACTTACCCATGGTAATTCGCTTAGTTAGCATATCATATAGATTATCCAAAGTACCCACTTTCTCCAACACAACTTTGCTTGCAACAACAGTATCCTAGATAAAGTGATACTTAATGTCAATGTGCTTCATTCAATGACAGAAAGAATTCTAATTCTTAGCTAAATAGATAGCACTTTGGCTATCACCATGAGCAACTGGATCACCATGACCAAACTCCAACTCTCGTGCTAAACCACCAAGCCAAGAGGCTTCTTGAAAAGCCTCTACCATAGCCATATACCCTGCCTCACTAGTGGACAAGGTTGTCACATCCTACAAGAATGACCTTCAGCTAATCACCAAACCACAAAGATAGAAAACATATCCACTAGTAGATATCCTTTTATCAATGTCTCCACCATAATTAGATTCCACAAACCCAAAAAGAAAATTAGTTAATCTCCTATACTCAATACAAATTGATGTCATTCCCTTCAAGTACCTAAGGATCCACTTCACTGCTTGCCAATGAGCATTTTCCTGTATTTTCCATATATAGCTTGAGTAATATCAAGTTGTCTACACACCATAGTGTACATGATACAACCAACAACATTTGAATATGGAATAGTTGCCATGAACTCCTCTTCCTCTTTGGATTTGGTATAATCTAAAATAAAAAATCTAAATTGATTAGCCAATGGAATGTTCACTATTTTAGCATTCATCATATGAAATCTCTCCAGCACCTTGTTCACACAAGACTCCTATGACAAGTACAAAAGTTTATATTCATTGTTTCTAATAATCTTCATGCCAAGAATCCCCTTCACAACTCCAAGATCCTTCACCTCAAACTCACTCTTTAACATTACCTTCACCTTATCAACATCATACATATCTTTTTCTGCCATAAGCATGTCATCAACATATAGCAAAAGATACACAAAAGAGCCACCCTCCACCTCCTTCAAGTACACACATCCATCATAGTCACCCCTAAGAAACAATGCTCAAGCATAAAATAATCAAATCATTTATACCACTATCTAGGATACTATTTTAGACTGTACATTTAACTCTTTAATAGGAACACATGATCACACATCCCCTCAACCACAAACCCATCAGGTTGTAGCATGTAAATCTCATCCTCCAGCTCACTATGCAAAAATTTAGTTTTAACATCCAAAAACTCCAACTCAAAATCATACATAGCTACAAATGTGGGTAAAGTATGAGTAGAAGTATATCTAACCAAAGGAGAAAATATCTCGTTATAGTTCATGCCTAGAATTTGATTGAATCCATGTGCAACTAAACAAGCCTTATACCTAATCTCATTAACAAGAAAACTTTGATACCAAATTATTACAAAATTAGTGGAGGTTTAGAGAGATCTAAACCAGCTCGAGAATAATAAGTTTAAGCACAATTAATAATTCACCTACAAAACAGAATAATTCAAGAAAAAGAAGATATCTTTATTTGTGCTCTTGTGTCATTATAGGATGATTAAACTAATTAATTACACAAATCTACAATTCTATTTGAATGGAGAATTCTATAGAAAAGAAGAAGAACTTAGGATACATGACTCTCGATGGCTAGGGTTTCAACATGTCTCCTTATATAGAAGAAAAAATCCTACAAGGTAAAATAATGTGTTTTGGAAATAAAAAAACACAATCTATGTTTAGGAAACAAAAAACCCCTGTGTTTAGGAAACACGAGACTCCCATGTTTATTTTCTTACTTTTGACTTTTACCCAAAACACATCAAAGAATCCACAAAGAAACATGGTCCGTGTTTATTAACATAGGACCCCCATGTTTCTCACACAAACCTCCATACTACACTAAAATTCTCCAATATCTGCATGAATCACAATGTTATGGTGTGTTCAAATACCCAGTCAAAGCTCACAATTTAGTTTTAGGTTTAGTTATTTGGTTAAGATTTCTAGTTAAAAAGATAAAATCAGAAAAATAATTGATTGAGGGTGAGAGTTAAAGAAAAGAAAAAAGGGGGAAATATTTAGGATAAATTATTTAAGAATTTGTTTGGGTTATGGTTCAAAGGCTGACCATAAAAAATAGTTAAGGTGTTAATATTAGGTTTTGAATAAAAGGTTAAACAACCAAAAACAAAGATTATAGCATTTGAGGTGTTACACTTATGAAGATGGCCAGTTGTGTTGGAGCCTCTAAAACAAAGGGAATTTTTTTATTGAAAGTGGGAACCATGGGGTTACAAACAAATTGTACCAACCAACTTAGGTGTTAGTTTCATGACTATGGTGGAGCATCATATCGAGTAGAGTTGAGATCTTTACATGGCTAGCCATCCAATATAAATTCCAAACAAGAGAGTTCCTACAAAGTAGAAGGATGGAAGTTCCCAATACCCTCTGTCTATTTTTCCATAGCGATGAAGATGATACACAACAATTATTGCTAACTTACACAATTGCAAAACATGTGTGGATATGGTGGCCGAGCATGTTAGGATTACTTTGGTACTTCCTAGAGTCACTTATACATACATACATATATATATATATATAGATGATCAATGATACAACTCATCTTGGAATAATTTCATGACTTGGAATGGAAGATTCCCTTTATGGTAATTGTGAGGTAGAAAGAATGCAATGGTTAGGTATTTACAAATGGAATGAAACAACTTCAAGAAATCCAAGATACGATCCTAGTGAGACTTACTTAGTGGCTAAAAGCTTAGATGTATGTGTTCCCCTACTTGGTAGATGAGATGGTGTGTACCCCCATTGCCTCCTAAAACTCATAATACAAACACACAGCTCAACTAATACAAGATGCAATAGTAGGTGGAAGGCTCCGATAAGAGGGTAAATCAAGTGGAAAATCAACACATCAATGTGTAGCGAGATAAATAAAGCCATAATCAAGGGCGTCTTACGATACTATCATGGAATTTTCCTCTATATTTTCTCCATACCAATCATTTTCGCAAAAAATAATAGAGTTAAAATAATTGCAATTCATATGGCTTGTATGTTATCAAATCTAAATGAAAAGTTGAGGCATCTAAGAGGGGATATCAAATTGGACTTGAAGAGTTATGTGAAGTGGTGCATTGACCCTAACAAAGGGTCGTGGGGCATTGCTTTCCATATGAACTTTATAAATTGTGTAAGGAATGAACAACTTACCTTTCAAGTTTATTTTAAGAACTAAGAATCTATACAACACGTGATCAATTAGCTAATATAAGGATGTGAAGGGTAATACTGCTTATATCTAGGGTATAAAATACATAAAAGTCTATTGTGAGCATAATGTTAGGGCTAAAATTAGTCTATAGTCAAATCTTAATCTACGACCATAATGTATATAGGTAGACCGAAGGGACTAGTTGTTTAAAAATGGGTGTTAGTGTTAAGTACCTCAAACTACAGGGGCATTTATGTACACAGTTGCTTTTGCCTTATAATGTTTGAGAATAGTGGTTGTTATAAGGTTAGGGGAGTCTACTCTTGTTTTTTATTTTATACACAATCGATATAGGGTGTTAGGGTAATGTATCATAGTCTAAAGTAGGTTGTGATAATGTACTTGGTGTCGTTTCCTTTTTTATTACCCAAGTAGAATATCAAACCACTCTGATTGTGAGGTAAGACAGGCTCCCATGAATACAAATACCTACTTGTAAGAAAAAAACCTATGGTTATGTATTTAGAAAACAAAATTTTACTTTTAATATATTTTGATTAAAAATATAAAATTATAATTTTTTAATACAAATATAATAATTCTATTTTTATATAAGAGTATATTATACTTTTAAATAAATTAAGTGTCAATATTTATTTTTTGAAATAAGTAGTAATATTCTTTTAAAAAGGGAGGGAGTAAAATCATATGTATGGCAATATGGGTTAGGGTGTACACATATAAATTGTAAACATTTGTAAATAATAAATATAATGGTAATGCTCTACTATTATTAAAAATAATGATGGTGATGTCGGGCTCATCATTTGTTGGAAGATCAACTTGCTTTTCGTCGCACAACTCAAGTAGAATAATTTGGTGAAAGAATAAATAAATTAATGAAATATAGAGGTGATGTTGGGTAAGAAAATATGGAGGCTTATATATATAGGATGACTGCTTTATCCTTGCTTGACTAATTTGGGATATAGACCTACCTAAACTTGGTGTAGCATTTGAGGTGGTCATTGGGTTGTTTGAGAGGGTATGATGTGCACGGTGGGCAATGGTGATAGTATCATAGTGTGAGAAAACCACTGGATAATGTGGTTGATCTCTTTTGATATTTACTTGTCACTGGGGATTAATAACACTACTACGGAAGCAAGTGTTAATGATGCCACATAGATGACAGTTTGATTATAAATGTAGATAAAAACGTGAAAATTTTAAGGCAAGAATGTGGCACAAGTTGTAATAATGGTTCTGGATATTATCCGTTATTAAAAGTAAAGCAACACCTATTTTGATAACGGTTTTTAATTAAACGTTACCAAATTGAAAATGTTGCAAAGTTTTAATAATCGTTATTTCTATAACCGTTATTAAAACATGTTTTGATAACGGTTATATCCAAAAACGGTTATATCCAAAACCATTATTAGAACATGTGTATTAATCTCCCCTCCCTTCCCTCTCACTTATTTACTCATGTTACATAAACTTTAAATTTGACTTGCTCTCTGTGCTCGTATTCATTTTTCCTTGCTTGCTCTCTCTTTCTCTTAGTGCTTGCTCATTTACGTCTGTTGTACCTTCCTCTTGCTTTTCGATGGCCATTTTCCGTCTCCTCTCTTCGTCCTCGTCTTTTTCCTATATTTCTTGCTACCTACCTGAGAACCTTGCTTAGTATATTTTTTTTTCTTTTTCTTTCATTATATATATATATATATATATATATGCATGTTAACTATTTAGTAGGCATTACGTGTATTATTGTCTATCTAATATATGTTTGTTGTTGCTTGGTTGCTGGTTGTTGTTGTATTGTTATGGGTTTTTGTCTGCCTCTCTATATGTTTATGCATGCATGAAAATATTGATGGGTTTGATATTAATGAATAAAATTATTTTTGCTAGCGTTAGAGACACATATTTTATAATTTAAAAAGTTAGAGAACAATCTTAGTAACATGATTTAGTAGTTATTCTCTTTTATAGGTAATGGATTAGTGAAATAGCACATTTGCTTATTATGTACATTCTTCTAGCATATTTGTGTATGGCACCTGATTCAAATTTTTAGAGTCATGTCACATGATTATACGAGGAGCTTTGTTGATTGTTCTTGAACATATTATACTATGATCCATTCCATTTTAGATTGTATCATTTGCTTTTGACATTACCTCAGGTTGAGTCATGGTCGGGAGCATTAGCTAGTTACTTTAATTTTTTTATCGACCTTACTGATACACCACACCTACAATTTGTTAACGGTGAGGTTTTTATGAGGTGGTGTGATTAGATTGCTAGAGAAGGAATGGTCATAGATGACGAGTGGAGATTTCGTCATAACTTATCCCTGAGAATCCGCTCTGGTTACCCTAGAGTATCTATTAGTGAACTCTCTGTTGATGATGTTAGAGAGCATATGACATATCGAGATGAGTGGACCCTGGGAGTGACGGGTTCTAGTCAGCATAATCTAGGTTATTGACATAGTGCATAGGATGGTTAGGGGGTGTTGTTAGTTAGTTGTTTGGGTTGTAGCAACCTTTTGATGTATATATTCTTGATATTGCCTTAGGTTTTTTCTTAGTTTTTGGATATTATTTTAAATGTGTAGTATGTATTTACTTTTGAATTTACAATCCTTGTATATATGTTTGATATGTATATACATATGAAACCTTTTAAAGAAAGAACAATTTGTATATCGGTATATTTTTATGCCTTTTTTTATATATATAACTTCAAAATATCATGATATACATTATACAAATATGATTTCTTTCTAAGCATTAGCAATATGTGAATTAGTTTGTAGAAGTGAATTGATTTGTAATAATATTTTTCATGGGATACATATAGATTGGAAAACTATGGATTAAAAATGGATGTCTACAAATCGTTTTTCTAGAGAATATGATGAAGGAGTTGAATTTTCATCAAGTTTGCAGTCGAACATACTTGGGACGCTAGTATAATAGTCTGTCCTTGTTTGGACTGTGCTTATATTCAATGTGTCAATGCTAATGATTTGATAGATCATTTATTTATCTACGGAATTGATACAAGTTACACTCGTTGGATATGACATGGTGAGACAACGTCTAAATATAATAATGAGGAAGGTAGGATGAATTGTATTGGATCATTTAACAACAATGAGGGTGGTTCATTAGAGGAGATGACTCAAAAGGTTAAGTAAAGTGTTCTAGATTATCCAAAAATGTTCGACCAGTTATTGAGTCACTCGAAACAACCTTTGTAGGGTGATTATAAAAATTTTACTAGATCATCTGCTACTTTAAGATTGTACAACTTAAAGGCATGTAAGATGGAGTGATAAGAGATTTACAGAGTTATTATCACTTGTGAAAGAAATACTTTCTGATGGTAATATTCTACCCAATTTTACCTATGAAGTGAAGAAGATCCTTTCATCTATAAGTATGAGTTATGAGAAGATATATGCATGTTGTAATAATTGTATATTATTTCAAAAAGAATATGCATGTTTAGATTATTGTCCTAATGAAGAATGCAAAGCACTATGATACAAGAAGAATAAGGTGCCAACAAAGGTGTTATGGTATTTTCCTATAATACCAAGATTCAAGCAGATGTTTAATGATGTCCGAGATGTAAAGAACTTGAGATGACATGCTGATGAAAAAATAGATGGCAGGCTTCTAAGACATCCACCTGACTCTCCACAATGGATAATGATAGATGATTGTTTCCTAAATTTAGCAAAGAACCAAGAAACTTGTGTATTGCTCTCTCCGCGGATGGTATAAATCCACACGATCAAGGCATATATAGTATTTGGCAAGTGATTTTGGTTATATACAATCTACTACCGTGGCTCTAAATGAAATGTAAGTATATAATGTTGTCTTTACTCATTTTGGAGCCAAACCAACTGGGTAATGATATTGATGTTTATTTTGAGCCTTTCATTGATGATTTGAAGTTATAATGGGGCATAAGTCTTAAAGTGTTTGATGCTTATGGTGAGGAAAGTTTTACTTTGAGAGCAATGTTGTTCCATACTATAAGCGAGTTTCCAACATATGGTAACTTGTGAAGTTACAATGTGAAATGCCATTATGCATGCCTGTTATATGAGGATAATACTTCATTTATTCAGCTAACACATGGCCTAAAGAATATTTTTCTCAAGCATAGTAGATTTTTACTAAGGGATCACTTGTAATCGTGTTCCAATCTCCTACAACAATTGGAAGCAGGTTCCAAAAGGTCACAAGGAACATATTTGGCAAGAAGTGATGGTAAATGATATGTTTTGTTTGTCATATTTTAATCTGTTACATGTTATTAATTTGAATACAATGACATTTACATACATATTTATGCCTTACTTTGCAAAGAGTATTCATCGTCATAGAGAATAGAAAGAAATATCTTATTAGACATTGTGGTGAACATGTAAGAACATTTAGGGCATATTTGGCGAATAAAAAAATACATAAAAAGAGGGATGGTGCTTTACGCATGAAGCCCCTCAAGCGTTATGGCTTTATTGATCAAGAAAGTTTAGACCAGTTCATTGCATATCATCATTCAGAAGAGTTTAAGGTATTTTTTAACTAACATTTATGCTTTTTGATTACGAATACACAAATTGATATTTAAATAATCAATCATACATATTTGCCTTGTAATATAGGAGAAAAGTGCCAAGAATAAAGAAATTATAAAGGGTAATATTTTTCCACCATAATATGACTCGAAAAGGCTATGTAGGCCTAGAAGAAGAGTTGGTATGACCTTTTGATTAATGTATTCACATTATAATGTTTAGAGTGTTATAATCATATTGCTGATATAATTGTGTGTTCGTTTGGAATTATAGCTCCTAGCCCAAGACTAGGATCCATGTACCTCATCCATCAATATTGGTATGTTATGGAAGAAGGCTAGAGTAACAAAAAAATGATATATTAATGAATATGTACATAACGCTGCCAAAAGAATTGAAAGTTTGAAGCTATCCCCAACCAAAGTTATTTTTCTTAAAGCAAAGAAATCATGATATTATGTTTATTTATATATTACAGGATGAACCTGAAACATTAGATGTTGTAGAGGGTTTAGATCAATATGGCATCTTGTTTCAAGTGACAAGAATTGAAGACCACCTAGGAAGACACAGGGGTCTTGAGTTAGGGGTTACGAGAACAAGCATTTGGGGTCAATCCTGTGGACCCTGAAACACCCATAACCAAGTGGTTCTCCTAACACAAAAGTTAAATCAGGCATTTGAAAGGATGGTCGCAATGGATAAACAATTGGCATCTATCAAATCTCAAGGGTTTATACCATCTGATTCAAAAGCACATGATCTGCTTCATATACCCAATATAAATAGTATTAGAGACAATTGTGAAGCTAATATATGTTTTTCTTCTCTTCTTGAGGTAAGCATATGAAACTATGAATTGATATATATACAATGCAACAAGTGTCAACTCAATAATTAACAATAATTGTATACTTATCTTGTAGGATTTGTATAAATGTGACTTGGTAAATAATGACCCCTTAATTCTTTTCGCAAAAGGAAGGGCATCTCCCATGGTACCAATATGTTGATGGTCCATAGGTCTATATTGGCTGCAAATTATAGTCTTGTACGTATTGACATTCCAATAATTGGAGATGCACCCTTGCCTTATTACAAATTTAGTGATGAGGCAGCAACATTGTTGGAAGCTCATGGAAGCTTCATGCTTTCTCCCACAGATAGGATTTGTCTTACAATTGAAGAGGTAATGACATCCTCCCATCCATGCGAACATAAACACATTACACATTATTTATACCTTATTAATATATATATTACATTGTGTTTATTACTATGAATTAAGGGATCGAAAAATAATAAGGATCCTAAGTCAAAGGGAAAGTGAAATACTAGTGGAAGGAGTAAAACAAAAGAGGACACGGAGAAAAGAAAGTGAGCCAAATCAGAAAAATTGGTAGTCCCATAGAAGATCCCATCTTCAGAGGACAACTAATGTATACAAGAACCCTATCAACCACCACTTGCTTTGACAATGTTATATTTCTACACCTAAAACTACCTTAATAGTGATCTAATTATAATTGATCATCCTACCGAGTATGTTGGGAGGGATGATGCCATGTACATAATATCAGTGGAGGTTATTAGCAAAATTTATAAGTTTGAATGGATGTCAACAACGAGCATGGGTTAAGTAAGTATTATTTTATATCATATATTTTACATGCTTTGTTGATTTGTATAATTTTATGAGTTCTTAGTTATTAATAAATATTCATTCTTATTATTATCCATAGATCAGCGGCTAACCAAGGTGCTGCAGAGAGGATGTTATCCTCTACTATATTTGTGTTCCCATACTACATATATGATCGTACAACAATCAATGAGGGTAGGCACATAAAATATGTAACAGATCACATCTTGAGTGAGGGGTACAACAACAAGCTTTACCTCATCCCTCACCTTGCTAATAAGCATTGGGTTTTGTATATCGTTCGTCCTGGTCAAAACAAAATATATGTTTTTTATTCCCTCTAATTATTTCATTCCTTTTATTATCGTTCATTCTAAAGAGAAACATTCAATTGACATGTTAGTATGCTTTTTACTTACATTCATATATTAATGCATATATCCTCTTATATAATTTTAGGTATATAAAGTTGTTGTACATTATATGACCTTTATTTATTATATAGGGAATTACGGATGACGTATATGAGGAGGCGGAAATGGTATTCCACACCTAATAAATCTTGAGTATGAGTCTGTAATAGTAAGCAAGAAAAATGACATTTTGTATTTTGTTTCAATTCCAATTAATATCTAATACAACAACAAGCTAACTAAATTTATTTTATAGTATTCACAATAGTAAGACAGTAATGATTGTGGATACTATATTTGTAGATCAATTGATCACATACTCAAAAAAATCTATGAACATAGATCAAATCCATGCATGTTTCATTTTCCATATTTTTTCATTATATAGTTAATCTATGCCATATTTATTATTATTTTATATAACAAAATGGTTGAATTGTATCAACCTGCAGTTTTTAATGATGAGTATACATGAGGCCAAAAATACATTGATGAGGAAATTGATGAAGTTGGAGAGGAATTGGCCAAGTTAGTGTACTCATATACTGATCAATATTAGATATCTATGTGCATACATTTTAGGTTTGTGTCTATTATATCTTATGTTTTTTCTATACAAATATATGAAAAATTGAGATGCACTTGCATATATATATATATATATATATATATGTAAGACTTTGTATATATATATATATATATATATATATATATATATATATATATATATATATATATATATATATATATATATATATGTAAGACTTTGTATATTATAGTATATAGTTACCAACTTTGAGTTTGGGAATTGTAGATCCAAGAACTTTGAGTTTTGGAATGTGTAGAGCTATCAAACTTCTAGTATGCCTATGAATTTTCAGAGTTATTGGTAGTATTTTAGTGATTGTAGATTTAGTATATATTTAAGCATACATCTGTATATGTGAGCTAAAACAAACTGCACAACATATGTTTAAAAAAATTATAGCTTTAATAACGATTTTAGTGAAAATCGCTATTAAAATAACATTTTTTTTATAAGTAAGAAAAAGTACACCAACCGAAGGTCTGCAAACAAAATCCTCAAAGAGTCTCTGACTCACAAAAAAAAAACATAAATATTGTGAATCATCTCCTCAACTGTGTAAGGAAACTCCTTCATACTATACTTAATCCAAAAACCTACTCTTGATTTAATGAGCAAAATCATTCAATTTATGCAAACTTGTTGATTGTCAAACACAACCTTGTTCCTAAATTCCCAAATAATTTCCGTTAAAATAACATTCAACAACGGTTATAATCAATAACCGTTGACAAAACCTTTTTTAAAATAATGGTTATAAAGAATAACCGTTAACAAAACAACACGTTTTAATAATGGTTATTCACTATAATTATTATTAAAACATGTGTAGTTTGCCAAATTTTAGCGCAAATTTTGATTTTTTTTTATTACGGTTTTATAACCCTTAATCATGTTATTATTGAGCCATTTTTTTTTGTCACTCATCTACAATAGACATGGTAGATTGGTAGGTAACGTTCGCTTAGGCAATCTGGTGGCTGAGGAAGGACTTTACATTTGATGGCATTACTCGGACAGATATGGAGATTCGAGATTATGTTAAAAACATTTTAGCAACACATCGGGAAGGCAAGGAGAAGCCACTGCGTAAGCAGAAGGTTATAGATGGAAAAAATTGGATATTGGAAATGTAAAGATGAATTCTGCTCTGCGAAAACTTCCTTCGGGAGAGTGTGTTGTTGGGTATGTGCCGCATAATTTTGATGGCATGGTACGCAGGGAAGGCGTAGGTTGGGAAGCAATAAAGCTGAGAGAAAGCAGAAGCATGCACGGTGCTAGAATGCCTCAACAAGCTACGGGCCGAAGGCTTCCGAGAAGCGGTGGTTGAGTTTGATCGCTGAAACATCATCTCGAAGCTGGCACAAGGACACCGGTTTTTAGCTTTCCACCTTTGCCTTCGCCAAAGGGACCTTGGTCATTCCAACTTTGAAGGGGCTACCATCACGGTCCCAACGTCTAACCCTTTTGTTTGGTATTAGTTTTGAAAAGTAATTATTTTAATTATTTATTTATTTTAGAAATGCTTTTATACTATTTTTTAAAATAATTATATAACTAATAACAAACAAGTTATAAGTCATCCTAACCTACTTTTGGCCTTCATTTTATATGATCCATATCCTATGTTATTAAGTTGATAATCAGGTTATTATTGAGCCAACATTATATCGGTGTTATTCTTTCTTTTTTTTTGATAAATTCATCACGAAGTAACAGACAAAACAAACGATCCCATTGGCTCAAAGACTTCTGCACCTAGAACAGACACTATTGACAGGAATACTCCTTCTATAAAAGAGCTTGTACATTGTGCACTAACTCCTCTATTCTATATGGAAACTCCTTACTACTAAATTTGATCCAGAAGCCAACTCACATTTTGATAGTCATAAGCATCTACTTGGTTTAAAACTTTTGATTGTCAAAAACCACATTATTCCTGGCCTTCCAAATAGACCCTATGATTGGAAAAAAAAAGCAGCCTGCCAAATATATTTCCCTTGCCCTTTGCTTCGAACACCTAACCATGCATGCCAAAGCATTCTTATCCATTGTTTCTGAAATCACTCATTCGCACCCGATCCATTCACAGAGGTCATACCACAGTCTCCCCGTCACTCTACAGTGCAGAAAGATATGGTCACACGATTCCTTCTCTACCAGACAAAACAGACAACTTGCCTCGAATTCTTCAATAATTTGCAACTAACCAGTCTGTCTCTAGTATTTAGTCTGTGTTGAACCGTGAACCACGACAGAAGCGCCATCCTTGGAGGAGCGGCACTGCCCCACATCAAGCTCGAGGTCGGTGAAAACTGGCCCACTACAGCTGGGCATTAGTAAAATATCGGTGTTATTCTAACTCTTAGAATGTTATTCTTTTTTTATTTTTACTGGTGGATCATTAATTTCCAATACATTATTTATAAATTACAAAGGTCTACAACTTATTATTTAATATAAGTTGTTTATGTTTTTAGTTTTACTAAATAAAACGAAAGTCATTTATTTTGGTCACTCTTCTACAATAGGCATATTTATTGATTATTTTACTAAGAGTAAGTTATGAATTGAAATGCATAATCAATAAATGAATATATATTTTTTTTGTGAAGATTGCAAACAATATATATTTGATACCGTAATTAATAAAACTCATGAATATATTTGAAAGAAAAAATAAAAATAATATAGTATTTTTAATGGTATATATGGGTCATTGTGACAACGTAGACCCAAGAGTCCAACTCTCCCATTTCCATGCAATTCCTTTTGCAATTTACTGAATCTAGCATCATGACTTCTGTAATTACAAAAATGATTCAAAAGCTTCCTTACCTGCGAAAACCCTTTACGAATACAATATATGATTCGTTGGACTTATCTGATTTTATATTATATAGTGTTAGACCATCCAGTCCGTTAATGAGCCAAGTGTCCTTTTGAAGTTTATTCTATGTCTAGAGATGTAAATTATCGGAGCTAAGTGGAAGTCTCTTGAGTTTATACTTGACTCATTTAATAAAAAAAATTATTTTTTATATTAAAAAGAAAAGTATTCTATCATTTTACATACTTTTTAAAAGAATAATAAAAGTGATCTTAAAATTATACTAATACCCTTCATTGAAAAATAATAAAATATTATATATATATATATTAAAAATAGTAAGGGCAAAAATAAAAAAAAAATAGATTTTTTTTAAAAGACTTTCTTTTTTATACAAAAATTTAAGGAAATGATTAATTCATTTTCGATACAAATAGAGTATAAAATAAAGATTAGATTCATCTTATTTAAATAAATAAACAAACTTAAATAAATTTTTAATGAACTGCGGCCGCTTGAGATCACTAAATTAATGTATAAACACTTTCTGTCGAGCTTTTTAAAATTTAGACTTGACTTTTTTAATAAATAAATTTAAAAGGGATGCTTAAATTTGATTTATTTAATTAAAGGAATGAAGCTAATCGAATTGGTTTGTTTACCAACTCAGGTTTACATTCCTACTACACCCTTAGCAAGCATACACCACAAGCATCAATAGTTTGGACTAGTCTAATTAAAGAAATCTATGGTATATTTATTTCTTACCTTTCTAAGTATAGGAGTATTTTTATACGACTACTCCTCATATCAATTGTACATTTCTTACATTATTTGTCAAACTAATTTCATTATTGGTTCTCCTATAAAGTAATTAGTAATTACATTAGTAATTAGCCAAAAGTTTTCATGCTAAACAAACGGCACACTATAAGAACACCTACCTTTATTACTATATTAATTAGAATTAGTGCAAGTCCTAGCCTTCGTTTAGAAAAGTTATTGTTCTTAGCTATTAGCTATTGTGGATTGATGTTTTAATAGATTCAGTTTATAAATCTACGTTGAAAAGTCTTGGTTTGAGAGTAAAATGCTCCCCAAACAGATCCTTAGTACTGCCTACGTAAAAAGCCTAATGAGTAATGACGTATCAATGTGTTCCCAACAGTACGAAGATTGAAAGTAAAAGAGAGGTGGTTGGTAGATAATATATATATATTCCTCATTACAATCATTTGAAATTTTTAGAATAGAATTTACGAGATTCGGCGATGCTCACTAGCGGTCGCTCAATATCATCAATGCCTTCATGACCTTAGTCCTTTAAGGTACATGACCTTACTTAACTTGGCAGTAACTTGGGAGCTAAATTATGATTGAGTTCAGAATAATGATTTATCTAAGAAAAAAGTAATTATTTTACTGTTATTTAGTTGAGTTTAGTTATCTAATTTATGTTTCCTATTTAAGTGTATATGATGATATTTTGTATAGGCTTCGTATTTTTATAATAGACATAAAACACAATAATATGAAATTGCGCAGGAAATAGATTTGTTTTTATTTTGTTTCTAATATTATAATATAAGGTATTTGGATCTATGATGACTCTATCTTTATTGATTTATACATACTAATCAATGATATTTTCATTAAATAGGACAATGTCAAGCTTTTGTTGAAGATTTTAGATTATGTCCTTTTTTGTTGGACACGGGAATTTAGAGTCTGGTTACAATTTATTTATGTATGTTCTTTAGAACTTGCTGATTGGTGGTGTTGAATGTGCTTTGTTGTCATTCAACATAAAGATTACTAATTTGATAATCAAGTGCTTGATTGCCAAAAAACAATAATAGTATTATTATTGCTTGCTTTGTATGAGGATAATAGGGTGGAAAAATTATTCCATATTTTATATATATTGTATAATCTATTTGAAATCAAATATTATTTTCCAAGTAAATACTCATTTAGATCTAAAATAGGTATTTCATTCAAAATATTTTTATTATTCTTAAATACTTGATATAAAAAGACATACAAAAAGGAAAATTATGTCCACCTCTATTAACCCTATACCAAATAAGTCCTTAGTAAAGAACATGTAAGTATGTTTGAATCTTGATATGATTGACCTCATCATATCCTTTTCCCATTTGAAATGTTGCTAACTTATTGAAAAGTATGAGTTGTGTTATTAGTTGGGTGGCATCTGATTGTAACCTAAGAGCATTCATATTATCCTAAGAATGATTTGGTTGTTGGTGATGGTCATTACTAGAGATCATTATTAAGCAAACATTAGTTTTTAAAGTGATGATTAAATTAAATTTAGTTTGGAAGGACCATGTATAGATAGTATATCTTTAGTTATGGAAGATTGAAATTTGCATAATATATTATAATATACATTTGGTTAAAAAAGCTTAGACTTAGTATCTTTCTGGCTTATACATGTACTTCTTAATTATGCTTCTAAGTTTATGTGTAGAAATTTTGTTTGATATTGTAAATATTATATTTCTAAGCTTTGCTAATTTTTTTCCTATCAATGTGATGTAGGTTATTTTCTATAATGAATTGATAGATACTTTACTTCTAATAGCAATGGACGTGGACGATGCAGTATTTTGTTACGTAACTTTTTAGGTTATTTTGTTTATGTGTATTGATGTAGCTACTTCTCTCTTTGGATTTTTACTTTTTAAATAGATGTTTTGTGGTACTATACAAGCTTTGAAGAGATAATCTGTAAGCAAGTTTGTGAGTAGAGGGTTGTATGCGATAGAAAACATCATTTCATTGAAACATGTCAACAATGATTATGGATATTAATGAGATAAACTATGCATGAAATGAATCAAATGTTGGATTGTTAATGAGCTTCATACGAGCTTTAAATAAGCTATAAATGTTCAACGAGCTTTAAAAGAGATATGATGCCTTGAGAGTTACTCGATTAATAGACACAAGCTAATTCGAGCAACTCACAAGCTAAAATTCAGCTGACCTCTAACAGTTTTATCGAATCTCGAAACAATCTTGAGACCAAATAATTTTAGATGAGCTAAATCTGAGCTTAGGGTTGTTTAGCTCATTTACAACACTATTGGTCAACATATCAAAGGGGAAATAGAGGGCGGAGAGAGAGAGAGAGTTGACTTAAGTTGAGTATAAAGTACAAGGTGTAAGGAGTTAAAATGATGGAAAGTGATAGAAGTAGAGTGTAATATCCCAAATTTTATCTAAACCTAATTATGAGTAATTAATATCTCAACCTAATTCTAATATCAAAAAACCAATATTTTTACATTACCCTAATTCCTCTATCCTAAATATAAACATAATCCAAAACTTTATTTTTATTAATAACTACATTAACCTAACCCTAACCCTAGATTATTACTATTTTAATCTTAACCAAATTCCCTAATCTAAAATTTTAACCTAATATTAATTATAATCCTAAACTTCTTTTATTTTTCCATCCTTCTCCTTCCCAGCCTCCTCCTTCTTATTATTATTCTTCCCCTTATTTTTGGTGATTCTCTCTTCTCCCAACCAAGTTCCTTCTTCCAAGCTTACACCCTAAACCTATCTACCCTACCTTCATCATCACCACCATAAAATCCCTTAATTCATGGGATGTTTTTCATTGAAATTTACCCCAAACGTTTCTCTCAATAGTTACATAATCCCCGCCTCTCTCTCTCTCTCTACTGTTCCTCACTATTTATACAACCATAGGTATATATACCCTCCAATCTCTCTCATTACCTTATTTATTGCCTTACCTAACTCCTTTCCTGACTTCCCCTATCTTTCCTTTCATCTTTGTGCTTCATTCCACAATCGTCCACCATTATTTCCCACTAATCTTTGCATAACATATACAAACCCACATAGCTCTACCCTTAACAATGTCAACATCTCATACAACTTACCTTTCCTAGTTAGAAGTGGCAATAGGGTCAGGCGGATCGGGTTCGGGTCGGATCATAGCGGGTAGGATCATAGCAGGTTGGTTCATTATTGGGTCGGGTCATTTGACTTTTGCGGTCGATTGTGGGTCGAGTCGGGTCATTTCGGGTTTGGGTTGGGTCGGGTTCGGGTTAAACAAACTCGGGTTTGGATCATTTCGGATTAACTTGACTGATAGGATCGGGTTAGTTTCGGGTCATTTTCTAGTTCACATAACTAGGTGGCTTTGGCCCGTTCGGGTCATTTCGTGCAATATGATGGGTTGGTCTCGTTGGATATGAGTTGCTTCAGGTTAAATTAATGAATCGGGTCGTTTCATGTAATTTAACGGGTTAGATTTGAGTAGTTACGGGTTAACTTGATGGATCGGGTCGGGTCGGGTCGGGTCAAGTTTTGACGAGTTGAGTCAAATTCTGGTCCAGGTAATTATCATTTATTATATTGTAAATATTAGAGACAATCATAAAATTACTATTATATATAAATGAATTAAGAATATTAGATACACTCTATTTTCACAAGTAAATAGTAAAGATATTTATAAATTTTAATAATAAAAAACATTGCATGATTGAATCTAACAAAAATATTTAACATTTATTCTAATTTATTTGATTACTTAAAATATTTAATTACTTAAAAAAGATAATTTTACAAAATAAAGGTGATCATAACATGACTATACAATGTATAATTATCATTTATTACACTGTAAATATTAGAGAGAATCATAAGATTACTAGTACAGATAAATGAAATAAGAATATTATATGTGCTTTATTTTTACAAGTAAATAATAAAGATATTATAAGTTTTAACAATATTATATTTGAATACTTAAAATATTTATAAATTTTACAAGTAAAAATATTAGATATTTATCATATATTATATTTATTTGATTACCTAAAATATTTGATTTCATAAAAAAGATAATTTTATAAAATAAAGGTGATCATAAACATGACTATACAATATATAATTATCATTTATTATAATGTAAATATTAGAGACAGTTATAAGATTACTAGTACAGATAAATGAAATAAGAATATTATATGTGCTTTATTTTTACAAGTAAATAATGAAGATATTTATAAGTTTTAACAATATTATATTTGAATACTTAAAATATTTATAAATTTTACAAGTAAAAATATTAGATATTTATCATATATTATATTTATTTGAGTACTTAAAATATTTGATTACTTGAGAAGAGATAAATTTATAAAATAAATGTGATTATAAATATGACTATATAGTGTATAATTATCATTTATTACATTATTAATATTAGAAACAATCATAAGATTACTAGTACAGATAAATGAAATAAGAATATTATATGTGCTTTATTTTTACAAGTAAATAATAAAGATATTTATAATTTTTCAAAATATTATATTTGACTACTTAAAATATTTATAAATTTTACAAGTAAAAATATTAGATATTTATCTTTTTATTATATTTACTTGATTACTCAAAAAATATAATTTTATAAAAAAAAAGTAATCATAAATATGACTACATAATGTATAATTATTATTTATTACATTGTAAATATTAGAGACAATCATAAGATTACTAGTAAAGATAAATAAAATAAGAATATTATATGTGATTTATTTTTACAAGTAAATAATAAAGATATTTATAAGTTTTAACAATATTATATTTGATTACTTAAAATATTTATAAATTTTACAAGTAAAAAAATTAGATATTTGTCATATATTATATTTATTTGATTACTTAAATAAAGATAATTTTATAAAATACATATGAGTATAAGCATGACTATATAATGTATAATTATCATTTATTATATTGATAATATTAGAGACAATCGTAAGTTTACCAGTACAGATAAATGAACTAAGAATATTATATGTACTTTATTTTTACAAGTAAATAATAAATATTTTTTACTTGGTTATGTTCGGATTTATCGGATTCGTCCGATTAAACTATTTTGGGTAAATTGATTATGCGGTATACTTTGATATGTACCTAATTTCATGTTGGTATTGTTAAATTAGGAAAATAGTATTGAAATATATCAAAATCGGACTGTTAGGTTAAAACTCTTGCGGATTTAAATTAGATTGTATAACTGAGTTATTTTATTAAATTGATTATACAATGCTTAATTTCAATTTTAAACCGTCAATTTAAATATTTGAAAAATATTTGACCGGATTTGTAGTTCGTGCTCAAAAACCCTAATTATATTAAATTGGGTAATTCTTTAATAGTTTTTAATCAATTGAGTATATAATATATTTTAGAATATGTTTAATTTCAATTTTGAACAGTCAATTTAAATAATTGAATAAGATTTGACCGGATTTGTTGTTCAGGCTCAAAAACCCTAATTATGTTAAATTGAGTAATTCCTTAATAGTTTTTAATCAATTGAGTATACAATATGTTTTAGAATATGTCTTATTTCAATTTTACACCATCACTTTAAATATTTGAATAAGATTTGACCAGATTTGTAGTTCGGGCTCAAAAACCCTAATTATATTAAATTGGGTAATTCCTTAATAGTTTTTAATCAATTCAGTATACAATATGTTTTAGAATATGTATAATTTCAATTTTGAAACTTTAATTTTAATATTTGAATAAGATTTGAACGGATTTGGAGTTGGGGCTCAAAAGCCTTAATTATGTTAAATTGGCTACTTTCTTAATAGTTTTTAATCAATTGAGTATACAATATGTTTTAGAAAATGTCTAATTTTAATTTTGAAATGTCAATTTAAATATTTGAATAAGATTTGACAGGATTTATAGTTCGGGCTCAAAAACCTTAATTATGTTAAACTGGATAATTTCTTAATAGTTTTTAATCAATTGAGTATACAATATGTTTTAGTATAGGTCTAATTTCAATTTTAAACCATCAATTTAAATATTTGAATAATATTTGACCGGATTTGTTGTTCGTGCTCAAACTCTAATTATGTTAAATTGGGTAATTCCTTAATAATTTTTAATCAATTGAGTATATAATATATTTTAGAATATGTCTAATTTCAATTTCGAACCGTCAATTTAAATATTTGAGTAAGATTTGATCGGATTTGCAGTTTGGACTCAAAAACCTTAATTATGTTAAATTGGGTAATTTCATAATAGTTTTTAATCAATTGAGTATAAAATATTTTTTAGAATATGTTTAATTTCAATTTAGAATTTTCAGTTTAAATATTTGAACAAGATTTTAGCGGAATTGCATTCCAAACTAAAAAACCCTAGTTATGTTAAGTTAGGTAATTCCTTAATAATTTTTAATCAATTGAGTATACAATAAGTTTTAGAATATGTCTAATTTCAATTTTGAACTATCAATTTAAATATTTGAATAAAATTTGATCGGATTTACAGTTGAGGCTAAAAAACCTAATTATGTTAAATTGGACAATTCCTTAATAGTTTTTAATCAATTAAGTATACAATATATTTTACAATATGACTAATTTTAATTTTAAACCGTCAATTTAAATATTTGAATAATATTTGATCGAATTTGTTGTTCGGGATCAAAAACCCTAATTATGTTAAATTAGGCAATTCCTTAATAGTTTTTAATCAATTGAGTATACAATATGTTATAAAATAGACAGAATTTATAGTACGATGGTGTTAAGAGTTAGTAATTTTCAGTTGGTGACAATTGTAATTACAATTTTATTAGGTAACCAGTAACCACTATAATTACATTTTTAGAGTCTGAGTTTGATTTTCTATTTGTTATAAACTTATAATTTGTGTACTCTGTATAAATTAATATAATATTTTTTATTTTAAAAATATGCATCAAAAGTTGGAGCTATGAGATTTTTTTTATTCTAAATGATATTGTATAGAATGTCTAGGGAAAAAGTATGAAAAATAAGTACAATTTATAGAATACTATATTTTTAAAAGCTTTAAATGAATAATAAAATATGTATAATTTATTATTATTATTATTATTATAGATTTTGAAATCTAGTTGGGTCAATGTCGGGTCGGATCGGGTGAATGTCAAGTCGGGTCAACGTCAGGTTGATTCGAAGCGGGTCGGGTTGCTATCAGGTCATGGGTTGGCTCCGGGTCGGGTACGGGTCAGGTTGATTTTTATCGGGTCAGTATCAAGTCGGATTGCTAAAATTTTTGGGCCTTATCGGGTCGGGTTGGGTCAACTTTGTCCAGCTCTATTCCTAGTCTCAAAATCTCATGCAAACTCACCATCATTTGTTTCACAACCTAATGCAACAACCTACCTCCCACCCACCTTATCCAAGTTGTGTTATTACCTCACCCCACCTTTCTCCTACCTGCTCCATATCCCCATGCCCACACTACCCTAGCACCGTCACACTTCCACACTACATAACCCTAAGCAACTTCGCTACATCACGCCACTCTACCACCACCACCATCACCAACCCATGCCAATCCACCTTATTTGTGTCACTCCTTGATGCAAAAAACCCCCTTGGAGAATCACCCATTGACGTTGCTCCCCTTATTATTACACTGAGTTCTATAGCAACTAGTTTGATCCTTTCCCGACTTGGTTTGCTTTAGTTTTGATCCATTTCCTCCCTCTTTTGCCTTATAATTTCCTTGGATCTATGCTTAAGTTATAATTATGTATGGTTCTTATTTCTTAGGTGATTTTCTAGATGTCTCGGAGGAGGCGAGTTAGGTTTATATGTGCTTATAGATCGGTGTCTTTTGGTAAGGATAGATATCGTAGTTAGAAATTTTTGAATGTTATGTGCAAATTGTGTGTAATATCATGTTGTAATGATTATTTTGATTATTTTATGATTTTAATTATTTTTATATGTGCAGTTGCATGCTATGATGTAAAAGTGAGTAATATGTGCAAGCATGCAAATGTGCATATCGATTAATAAAGCTTGTTGTGTAATTCGGTAGGTGGGATTGGACCACTATCTAAATTGTGATATAGTGGATGGATTTCATATATATTTATAGTTGGATATCTTCATAAGGTTATTTTTAAAAGTTTGATAACAACATCATGTCCAGACTCATAAGATTTTTGTGAAATATGGGTGTTTGACTATCTTTAAGGGTATTTTTGGTTAATATGGATTTAATATAAAAATGTTGGTATTTTTACTATGTTAAGTGGTTTAATATATTTTGAGTTTATCATGTGAAATTTTTTGAGTAAATATGAATGGCCCAAGTCCATTAACATAAAAAATGGCTTTAATGGGGAATAGTAATCCTAGAGGTGGGTCATTATCTCATGTGTAAGACGTTGGAGTTATACCTTAAGTTTTGGATACATTATTAATATTGAAAGTTTAGGTTTGTGTAATAAATTTGTTAGTTATATGAGTCTTATAGAAAAATTTATATATGACTTGTGAAATTAGGGTTTTATAGGTTTTGAGAATAATAAATCTAGAGATAGGGTTGTTATCACATGTGTAAGGTGTTAGAGTTGGACCTTAATTTTCAATTATATTGATAATAATAATATTTTAGGAACGTGTGACAGAATTGATGGATAAATGAGCATTATGGGATAATTCATGTTTATAAAGTGAAATTAGGGTTTCTTAAGGAAAATGTGGCTTTTTTTTTCTTAAGGGATGTTGGAATCTTCGTGTGGATGTGTAAAATAGGCAATAGATAATAATGTTAAACAGGATGATGATCTTGAGATGAATCATAATGAATAAGACATTAATCACTTAAAGTGAAAGATCACGTAAGTTAGGACTGAAGTATTGAGTTCATTCCACAAGCTTAATAATAGTGTTCGGTCACGTTTTGCCTTGGGAGGTGCTTCGAACCATTCCATAATACCGACTAAATGATAGTTTCTAAGCACATTTTTCCCTCATAGGTATTTCAATATGTTTCATTGGATTAAGAATAGTGGATACCTAAACTCAATGTACATAAAAAATGGATTGTGACAATTTTTAATAATGGAACTCTAACTCGATCATTCTCTTACATTATATCATGTTTAATCCTTTCGACTAATAAGTGTTTTATATGATCTTATGTATTCTATACCCTCCCTATGATTGTATGCTCAACTTGCTCATTTTGCAATGTATTAATTATTCTTTTCATGGGTGTTTCTCATTCTCACAAGTAGATGGTCCAATATTTTTGTACCTGTCGATGATGACCTATTAGATGATTATGCTGCTTTACTTGTGGATGAGTGATTATTATGTATCGAGGTTGGGCATACAATTGTATTATCTAGTTATCACTTTGGGTTTCAATACCTTTTAGGACTCTTAGTTTCCAATTTATTCCATGTTTTATATATTTTGATATTGTACTTGAAGTTAACCTCCAAACTTGTATTTAAATATATAATGTTTTTTCATTCTCTATTTATCATATTTTAAGTCTTATCTATTTTTCCTTATATTCAATGTACGGATTGTATGGTAAACCAAACTTATTTCGAGTATGACAGGAAAAGCCAACTATATTATTATTACGCTTATGCTAAAATGAACTTTTTTACTAGTAAAATTTTGGGTATTACACAAGGCGCAAGGAAGAGTAAGATAGAGGTGATTCATGTTGGAAAGTACAAAAAGAGGGTCTACATGAAAGCATGTAGATCAAGGAGAAAGTATAATGAAGGAGAGAGAAAGGTAAGAAAACACCTTTAAAATGTTTTGGAAATTTTTTTAGCTAAATAAAATTATAAAATGATCTAAATATTGAAAAAAAATATTTCCAAATTACTAAAATATGCTTATTAGCACAAAAGAAAGTAGTTAGAAGTTTAGGAATTCATTGAAAGAGGAATCGAAATAAAACAAGAAAGCGCCTAAAAGTTTCAGCAAAATCAATTGATTGGTTTTGGGTGTGACCAATCGACTGGTACCCCTGAAACTCACTTATTCACATATTTTTCAAATACTTTTTAAAACCAAAACATATATCCTTTTTTAGAAATAAAATTTTAAATATATTTCAAGGATTTTAGGATAGGTATAATTATAATATATTCTATTGATATAACGATACATCCATGTGCTCGTATGCTTGTGAATGCTAGTTTGAGTTCTAGCTATTGCATGCTTAGCATTATATTTATATTTTATAGTTAAGAAAATAGTGTAGTTTATTTATATTGACATTTAATGTGCCTGAATTTCTTATGTAGAGAGTTATTAATTTATATTAACCTTCTTATCCAATTTATTTAGTTTATATAGTACTCTAATTATGTAGAAACTTTATTATTTTGGACGTTACTTGAAAAATGAAAAATAAAAGTACGCTAAATAAACTAATTTGGTGATCATAAAATATTTACATGTTTTATATAAATAGCTTAATTATGAACTTTATTATATAAGAAATGTAGAGCACATTTTTTGATGAATACGTTGATTTCATAGATTTTAAATGTTCTACATTGTTACCATGTTGTTATTGTATGGGAAAAAATATGACCATATGGCCTAAGTTAGCTTAGGGAGTCTTAGGAGTGCCTTACACGCCAAGAGACCTAGGGCTTTTTAGGGATTATTCCTCAGGTCCCACCAACCTAGCCCATGAATGAGTGCTCTTAAAAAATAGCATGCCCATAATTATTGTCTTGCATAACCAACTCAAATAATCAAACAAATGACACTTGGCTTGAGGGAAGCTCAACTCCTTCTAATTGATAGCTAGTGGCTGCCTCTAATGGTATCCCCATCTTGCCTCATAGTGAAGCACATTACATGTCACCACCTATATAAATAGAGGGGTCGTAAAGCTTTTAAGGCATCATACAATAATATTTCAAACTTTGCTTGCTATTGGTGCTTGATATTGCTAAGTAGTTGTTTATGAACTTTCCAAGCATAACTTAATAAGCTTTGTAAGGTCTTTAAGCCATCCCTATAGATTCCTTCATCAAAGGGCCTCAATCATTCCACCTTTGATGGGGATACCTTCATGATCCAAATAGCTAAGTCACTTCGACCTACTTTTTCCTTTCATTTCATATTATTTATGTGCCATGTTATTGACTTGATCATCAAAGTGCCCTCAAGCTAACACTACATTATTGTCATTCTAATGCTTAGAGTGTCTCTTTTGTCTTTCTTTCATGTAAATGTGTAGCACATAGTACCTTAGTTGTATATTAGGAGTCTCTACACTTATTATTTAATATACTTTGTTTATGTTCTTAGTTTATGTAAACAAAATGAAATCCATTTATTTTGATCACTCATCTACAAAGGTCAAATAGGCATATTTAGCTATGATTTTATTCAAAACAAGTTATGAATTCAAATGGGTAATTGATAAATGAATATATTTTTTTGGGATGATTGCAAAATAAGATGTATTTGATATTGTTAGCAATAACACTCCTATGAATATATGTGCAATAAATAATAATAAAAATATAGTATTTTTAATGGTATATATCGGGCATTATGGTGATAGTGCAGACTTTATACCTAAGACTATAGCTCTGCTATTTACAAATGCAAAGCATCAACGATAAACACAAGTGTATCTAACAAGATACACCCAAAAAAGAAATCAGGTAATTATTTATGCATTTTAAGTGATTATTTTGGGTGTATTCATACAATGATTATTTAGGCCGCTTAAGTGATTATCTCAGCCCCAAATATTTTTTCAGATGGAATTTAATTATTTTTTCCTTGTAATCTTTGCATAAATTAAATTATATAATATTGTGTGTCATAATCACAAAGAGTATCATGACACCAAAGTATATCACAAAGAGAAAAATACAAAACATAATCACAAAAAAGTACCAAATAATCATAAAAATAATAAATAGATATGATCACTAAAATATGCAACATAATCACAAATTGTATATTACGGCGCCAAAGTAGAAGACAGCGCAAAGTATAAGTTATAATCACCAAAAAGTATCAAATAATCATTAGAAAATCAAACATAATCATTAGAGTATGCAACATAATCATAATAAAATATTGTATGCAAATAATAGAAAAAATAAATAATCACAAAAAAATCAGACATAATCACTAAAATATGCAACAAAATCACAAAGTGTATTATGATAGCAATGTATAACACTAAGAAAAGTACTTGGCATAATCACTATAAAGTGTCAAATAATTGCCATAAAATAAGATATAATCACTAAAATATGCAACATAATATTATAAACGACTTTTTCATTAAAAGATACATGTGTGAGACATTCATACTTGAGTGTATGTTACATGATACATTCATGTGCATAAACGAATTTGCATTACTTGCATTGCCTTTTGCAATTCTAACCTCATGAGTCATGACTTCTATGATTAAAAAATGATTTAAAATCATCATTACATGTGAAAACCCTTTATAAATAAAATATGTGATTCCGTGAGCTTATCTAAATTTATGTTATTAGTATTAGGTCATCCAGTCCTTTAAAGAACAAGTTTTATTTAAAAGTTCACATAAGTCTAAAATAAGGTTTGAGGTTGAATTATTTAATAAACGAGTCTAAAAATAAGGTTTGTGGTCAACTTATTTACCATCCTACTAAATTGTTAGCAAAGATTGAACATCGATCTTCTACTTATGTCACAAACATCAATAGTTTGGACTACTCTAAAGAAATCAACATATTTCTTACTTTTCTATGTTTGGGAGTATTTTTATACGAGTATTCCTTCTATCCATTGTGCATTTGTTACATTATTTGTCAAACTAATTTCATCATTATTTCTCCTATCAAGTAATTATCCCCATGCTATACAAACACCACACTATAAGAACACCTACCTTTATCACTAATATTAGTATTAGCATATGGCTTAGCCTTTGTTTAGAACAATTGCTGTCAGTTTTTAGCTACTGCTGTCTGCTGTTTCGCTAGAGTTAGCATATAAATTTACTAATATTAGTACATATATTTTTATAAAAATAAAAATAAAAAATCAACGGTTGAAAAGTTATGAGCTGAGAGCAAAGTGCTGCCCAAACACGTGCTTAGTACTATTGACATAAAAAGCCTAATGAGAGTAATGGCGCATCAATGTGTTTCCAATAGTATGAAGATTGAAAATAAACGAGAGGTGGCTGGTAGATATATCAATTATATATATTTATAGTAATAAAAATATTAATTTTGGTTTTCTATTACAATCATGGGAAATATTTAGAATAGAATTTACTAGATTCGGCAATGCTCACTTGCCGCCGCTGAATATCATCAATGACTTCATGACCTTAGTCCTTTATGGTACGTGGCCATAATTAACTAGGGAGCTAATCCGCAGATGTCACCAACTATCTAATTTTATAAATGTAAGTCTGGGAGTAACGTATAGCGCCCCCTACCCCCGCGGCGTGTAGAAGAGAAATGGAGCAAATATTAAATTAGTCTTTCAATTATATATATATATATATATTACAATTCTTTTAGTTGACCATTCTGCATAAAAATATTTTTTTTTTAAATTAGTCATTAAAATTAAATTTATTAATTTTAATTACCCTATTTTCAAATTTGTTATATTTTATTCACATTTAGAATGCCAAAAACAATTCAAATTTAAAAAATTTATAACGATTTAAATAGAACAACAAATTTTAATAGCCAACATAAATATACCATCACTTGTTTAAGAGACTTTTTAACAAAGAACAACCAAGAAAATAACTATCTCCAACATAAATAGAAGGGCCTTAAAATCAGAATGAATATTAAATGTATATAAAATATTTAATTATATTTATATTTACAATTATATATATAAAGTGACCATTATATATATAAAGCGACCATTATAAAATATTTAATAAGGTTTGAGAGTAAAATGCTCCCCAAACAGATGCTTAGTACTGCCTACGTAAAAAGCCTAATGAGTAATGACGTATCAATGTGTTCCCAATAGTACGAAGATTGAAAGTAAAAGAGAGGCGGTTGGTAGATTATATATATATATATATATATATTCCTCATTACAATCATGTGAAATTTTTAGAATAGAATTTACGAGATTCGGCGATGCTCACTAGAGGTCGCTCAATATCATCAATGCCTTCATGACCTTAGTCCTTTAAGGTACATGACCTTACTTAACTTGGCAGTAACTTGGGAGCTAAATTGTGATCGGAATTATAATTTATCTAAGAAAAAGGTAATTATTTACTGTTATTTAGTTGAGTTTAGTTATCTAATTTATGTTTTCTATTTAAGTGTATATGATGATATTTTGTATAGGCTTCATATTTTTATAATAGACATAAACACAATAATATTAAATTGCGCTGGAAATAGATTTGTCCTTATTTTGTTGGTAATGTTATAATATAAGGTATTTGGATCTATCATGACTCTATCTTTATTGATTTATACATACTAATCAATGATATTTTCATTAAACAGGATAATGTCAAGCTTTTGTTAAAGGTTTTAGATTATGTTTTTTTTTTATTGGGTACGGGAGTTCAGAGTTCGGTTACAATTTATTTCTGTATGTTTTCTAGAAGTTGTTGATTGGTGGTGTTGAATGTGCTTTGTTGTCATTCAACATAAAGATTACTAATTTGATAATCAAGTGCTTGATTGCCAAAAAACAATAATAGTATTATTATTGCTTGCTTTGTATATAGGGATGACAATTTTTTCCGCGGGTTCGGGGCCCCGTCGGGGATTCCCCGTTCGGGTTCGGATTCGGGGAGGGAATTCGGGGATTCTTAACGGAGATTTTTTCGGGGACGGGGCGGAGACGGGTTTGGGGTCCTCATCCCCGAACCCGCCCCGAAATTTTTTATATATTTTTTTTTATATAATTATATATATATATAATATATATAATTTTTTTAATAGAATATAAATTAAAAATATAATATAAAAAAATAGTTTGAGGATCAGGGATGAGATCGGGGATCGGGTATAAAATCGGGTTTCGGGGATCGGGTCGGGTTTTAAGAACGGGGAATAAATCGGGGATGGAAAATAGATCGGGGATCGGGTCGGGTATGGGGAGTTGGTCCCCGCGGGGATCGGGTCGGGGAATCCCCGATAAAAAAATATCGGGGATCGGGGATTATTTTCCTTATCGGCTTCGGGGATGGGGATGGGGTCCCCGTCCCCGACCCGCCCCGTTGCCATTTGCTATTTGTATAAGGATAATAGGACGGAAAAATTACCCCATATTTTATATATATTGTATAATCTATTTGAAATAAAATATCATTTTCCAAATAAATACTCATTTAGATCTAAAATAGGTATTTCATTCAAAATATTTTTAATATTCTTAAATACTTGATATAAAAAGACACAAAAAAGGAAAATTATGCCCACCCCTATTACCCCCATACCAAATAAGTCCTTAGTAAAGAACATGTAAGTATGTTTGAATCTTAATCTGATTGACCTCATCATATCCTTTTCCCACTTGAAATGTTGCTAACTTATTGAAAAATATGAGTTATGTTATTAGTTGGGTGGCATCTCATTGTAACCTAAGAGCATTCATATTATCCTAAGAATGATTTGGTTGTTGGTGATGGTCATTACTAGAGATCATTATTAAGCAAACATTAGTTTTTAAAGCTATGATTAAATTAAATTTGGTTTGGAAGGACCATGTATAGATAGTATATCTTTAGTTATGGAAGATTGAAATTTGCATAATATATTATGATACACATTTAGTTAAAAAAGCTTAGACTTAGTATCTTCCTGCCTTATACATGTACTTCTTAATTATGCTTCTAAGTTTATGTGTAGAAATTTTATTTGATATTGTAAATATTATACTTCTAAGCTTAGCTGATTTTTTTCCTATCAATATAATGTAAGTTATTTTCTATAATGAATTGATAGATACTTTACTTCTAATAGCAATGGACGTGGATGGAGGATGGAGTATTTTGTTACGTAACTTTTTAGGTTATTTTGTTTATATGTATTGATGTAGCTGCTTCTCTCTTTGGATTTCTACTTTTTAAAATAGATGTTTTGTGGTACTATAAAGCTTTGAAGAGATAATTTGCAATCAAGTTTGTGAGCAGTGATGCACGGAAACGAGGATGGGACGAAACGCAGAAACGTCATTTTTTAAAAATTTAGGAAACGGGGATGGCAGAAAACATTAAAAAAAGTATATATATATTTTTAAAAAATAGGTTAAATTTATTAAAATTTAGAGAGAGAAATAAAATTAATTTAAAATTAATTTTTATATTAGTTAATTTTAATTATTATTAATAATTTTTTAATAAAAAATTAATTAAATAATATATTTTTAATAAAAATATTAATTAAATAATTTTAATATAAATTTTAATCCGGAGAAGTTTCTGAGAAGTTTCCGGGATGGGAAACGACACCTAAGTGCCGTTTCCGTGCATCACAGTTTGTGAGTAGAGGGCTGTATGGGATAGAAAACATCATTGTATTGAAACATGTCAACATTGATTATGGATATTAATGAGATAAACTATGCATGAAATGAATCAAATGTTGAATTGTTAATGAGCTTCATACGAGCTTTAAATAAGTTATAAATGTTCAACGAGCTTTAAATGAGATATGATGCCTTGAGAGTGACTCGATTAATAGACACAATCTAATTCGAGCAACTCACAAGCTAAAATTCAGCTGACCTCTAACAATTTTATCAAACCTTGAAACAATATTAAGACCAAATAATTTTAGATGAGCCAAATTTGAGCTTAGGGTTGTTTAGCTCATTTACAACACTATTGGTCAACATATCAAAGGGGAAATAAAGGGTGGAGAGAGAGAGAGAGTAAGAGAGTTGACTTAAGTTTAGTATAAAGTACAAGGTGTAAGAAGTTAAAATGATGGAAAGTGATAGAGGTAGGGTGTAATATCCCAAATTTTATCTAAACCTAATTATGAGTAATTAATATCTCAACCTAATCCTAATATCAAAAAACCGATATTTTTACATTACCTTAATTCCTCTATCCTAAATATAAACATAATCCTAAACATTATTTTTATTAATAACTACATTAACCTAACCCTAAACCTAGATTATTACTATTTTAATCTTAACCAAATTCCATAATCTAAATTTTTAACCTAATATTAATTCTAATCCTAAACTTCTTTTATTTTTTCCTTTTTATCCTTCTTCTTCCCAGCCTCCTCCTTCTTATTATTCTTCCCCTTATTCTTGGTGATTCTCTCTTCTCCCAACCAAGTTCCTTCTGCCAAGCTTACACCCTAAACCTACCTACCCTACCTTCATCATCACCACCATCAAATCCCTTAATTCATGGGACGTTTTTCATTGAAATTTACCCCAAACGTTTCTCTCAATAGTTACATAATCCCCACCTCTCTCTCTCTCTCTCTACTATTCCTCACCAATTATACAACCATGCATATATATACCCTCTAATCTCTCTCATTACCTTATTTATTGCCTTACCTAACTCCTTTTCTGACTTCCCCTATCTTTCCTTTCATCTTTGTGCTTCGTTCCACAATCGGCCGCCATTATTTCCCACTAATATTTGCATAACATATACAAACCCACATAGATCTACCCTTAACAATGTCAACATCTCATACAACTTACCTTTCCTAGTTAGAGGTGGCAAACAGGTCGGCGCGGATCGGGTTTGGGTCTGGTCATAGTAGGTCAGGTCATTATTGGGTCAGATCATTTCGGGTCATTTGACATTTGTGGTCGGTTGTGGGTCGAGTCGGGTCATTTCGAGTCATTGCTTTGTTTGGGTCGAGTCGGTCTCAAGTTGGGTTATTTCGGTTCCGAGTCATTTCGGGTTAATTTGTCGGGTTCAGGTTAAATAAACTCAGGTTCGAGTCATTTCGGATTAACTTGACTAGTAGGGTCGGGTTGGTTTTGGATCATTTTCTAGTTCACATGATTAGGTGGCTTCGGCCTGTTCGGGTCATTTTGTGTAATATGATGGGTTGGCCCCTTTGGATATGAGTTGTTTTGGGTTAACTTAATGGGTCAGATCATTTCATGTAATTTAACAGGTTGGATTTGACTAGTTACGAGTTAACTTAATGGGTCGGGCAGGTTAGGTTTTGACGGGTTGAGTCAAATTTGGGTCTAGGTAATTATCATTTATTATATTGTAAATATTAGATACAATCATAAAATTACTATTACAGATAAATGAATTAAGAATATTAGATACACTTTATTTTCACAAGTAAATAGTAAAGATATTTATAAATTTTAATAATAAAAAACATTGCATGATTGAATCTAACAAAGATATTTATCATTTATTCTAATTTATATGATTACTGAAAATATTTAATTACTTAAAAAAGATAATTTTACAAAATAAAGGTGATCGTAACATGACTGTACAATGTATAATTATCATTTATTACATTGTAAATATTAGAGACAATCATAAGATTACTAGTATACATAAATGAAATAAGAATATTATATGTGCTTTATTTTTATAAGTAAATAATAAAGATATTTATAAGTTTTAACAATATTATATTTGATTACTTAAAATATTTATAAATTTTATAAGTAAAAATATTAGATATTTATCATATATTATATTTATTTGGTTACTTAAAATATTTGATTTCTTAAAAAAAATAATTTTATAATATAAAGGTGATTATAAACATGACTATACAATGTATAGTTATCATTTATTACAATGTAAATATTAGAGATAGTCATAAGATTACTAGTACAGATAAATAAAATAAGAATATTATAGGTGTTTTATTTTTACAAGTAAATAATGAAGATATTTATAAGTTTTAACAATATTATATTTGAATACTTAAAATATTTATAAATTTTACAAGTAAAAATATTAGATATTTATCATATATTATATTTATTTGAGTACTTAAAATATTTGATTACTTGAGAAAAGATAGATTTATAAAATAAATGTCATTATAAATATGATTATATAGTGTATAATTATCATTTATTACATTGTAAATAATAGAAACAATTATAAGATTACTAGTATAGATAAATGAAATAATAATATTATATGTGCTTTATTTTTATAAGTAAATAATAAAGATATTTATAAGTGTTCACAATATTATATTCGATTGCTTAAAATATTTATAAATTTTACAAGTAAAAATATTAGATATTTATCATTTATTATATTTACTTGATTAATTAAAAAATATAATTTTATAAAAAAAAGTAATCATAAATATGACTACATAATGTATAATTATTATTTATTACATTGTAAATATTAGAGACAATCATAAGATTACTAGTAAAGATAAATAAAATAAGAATATTATATGTGATTTATTTTTACAAGTAAATAATAAAGATATTTATAAGTTTTAACAATATTATATTTGATTACTTAAAATATTTATAAATTTTACAAGTAAAAAAATTAGATATTTGTCATATATTATATTTATTTGATTACTTAAAAAAAGATAATTTTATAAAATACATATGAGTATAAGCATGACTATATAATGTATAATTATCATTTATTATATTGATAATATTAGAGACAATCGTAAGTTTACCAGTACAGATAAATGAACTAAGAATATTATATGTACTTTATTTTTACAAGTAAATAATAAATATTTTTTACCCGGTTATGTTCGGATTTATCGGATTCGTCCGATTAAACTATTTTGGGTAAATTGATTATGCGGTATACTTTGATATGTACCTAATTTCATGTTGGTATTGTTAAATTAGGAAAATAGTATTGAAATATATCAAAATCGGACTGTTAGGTTAAAACTCTTGCGGATTTAAATTAGATTGTATAACTGAGTTATTTTATTAAATTGATTATACAATGCTTAATTTCAATTTTAAACCGTCAATTTAAATATTTGAAAAATATTTGACCGGATTTGTAGTTCGTGCTCAAAAACCCTAATTATATTAAATTGGGTAATTCTTTAATAGTTTTTAATCAATTGAGTATATAATATATTTTAGAATATGTTTAATTTCAATTTTGAACAGTCAATTTAAATAATTGAATAAGATTTGACCGGATTTGTTGTTCAGGCTCAAAAACCCTAATTATGTTAAATTGAGTAATTCCTTAATAGTTTTTAATCAATTGAGTATACAATATGTTTTAGAATATGTCTTATTTCAATTTTACACCATCACTTTAAATATTTGAATAAGATTTGACCAGATTTGTAGTTCGGGCTCAAAAACCCTAATTATATTAAATTGGGTAATTCCTTAATAGTTTTTAATCAATTCAGTATACAATATGTTTTAGAATATGTATAATTTCAATTTTGAAACTTTAATTTTAATATTTGAATAAGATTTGAACGGATTTGGAGTTGGGGCTCAAAAGCCTTAATTATGTTAAATTGGCTACTTTCTTAATAGTTTTTAATCAATTGAGTATACAATATGTTTTAGAAAATGTCTAATTTTAATTTTGAAATGTCAATTTAAATATTTGAATAAGATTTGACAGGATTTATAGTTTGGGCTCAAAAACCTTAATTATGTTAAACTGGATAATTTCTTAATAGTTTTTAATCAATTGAGTATACAATATGTTTTAGTATAGGTCTAATTTCAATTTTAAACCATCAATTTAAATATTTGAATAATATTTGACCGGATTTGTTGTTCGTGCTCAAACTCTAATTATGTTAAATTGGGTAATTCCTTAATAATTTTTAATCAATTGAGTATATAATATATTTTAGAATATGTCTAATTTCAATTTCGAACCGTCAATTTAAATATTTGAGTAAGATTTGATCGGATTTGCAGTTTGGACTCAAAAACCTTAATTATGTTAAATTGGGTAATTTCATAATAGTTTTTAATCAATTGAGTATAAAATATTTTTTAGAATATGTTTAATTTCAATTTAGAATTTTCAGTTTAAATATTTGAACAAGATTTTAGCGGAATTGCATTCCAAACTAAAAAACCCTAGTTATGTTAAGTTAGGTAATTCCTTAATAATTTTTAATCAATTGAGTATACAATAAGTTTTAGAATATGTCTAATTTCAATTTTGAACTATCAATTTAAATATTTGAATAAAATTTGATCGGATTTACAGTTGAGGCTAAAAAACCTAATTATGTTAAATTGGACAATTCCTTAATAGTTTTTAATCAATTAAGTATACAATATATTTTACAATATGACTAATTTTAATTTTAAACCGTCAATTTAAATATTTGAATAATATTTGATCGAATTTGTTGTTCAGGATCAAAAACCCTAATTATGTTAAATTGGGCAATTCCTTAATAGTTTTTAATCAATTGAGTATACAATATGTTATAAAATAGACAGAATTTATAGTACGATGGTGTTAAGAGTTAGTAATTTTCAGTTGGTGACAATTGTAATTACAATTTTATTAGGTAACCAGTAACCACTATAATTACATTTTTAGAGTCTGAGTTTGATTTTCTATTTGTTATAAACTTATAATTTGTGTACTCTGTATAAATTAATATAATATTTTTTATTTTAAAAATATGCATCAAAAGTTGGAGCTATGAGATTTTTTTTATTCTAAATGATATTGTATAGAATGTCTAGGGAAAAAGTATGAAAAATAAGTACAATTTATAGAATACTATATTTTTAAAAGCTTTAAATGAATAATAAAATATGTATAATTTATTATTATTATTATTATTATAGATTTTGAAATCTAGTTGGGTCAATGTCGGGTCGGATCGGGTGAATGTCAAGTCGGGTCAACGTCAGGTTGAGTCGAAGCGGGTCGGGTTGCTATCAGGTCATGGGTTGGCTCCGGGTCGGGTACGGGTCAGGTTGATTTTTATCGGGTCAGTATCAAGTCGGAT
This sequence comes from Tamarix chinensis, assembly GCA_030549775.1. Lineage (NCBI taxonomy): Eukaryota > Viridiplantae > Streptophyta > Magnoliopsida > Caryophyllales > Tamaricaceae > Tamarix > Tamarix chinensis. The sequence continues at coordinate 12,587,862 of CM060173.1, read as the reverse complement.
TGCTAAAATTTTTGGGCCTTATCGGGCCGGGTTGGGTCAACTTTGTCCAGCTCTATTCCTAGTCTCAAAATCTCATGCAAACTCACCATCATCTGTGTCACAACCTAATGCAACAAGCTACCTCCCACCCACCTTATCCAAGTTGTGTTATTCCCTCACCCCACCTTTCTCCTACCTGCTCCATATCCCCATGCCAACACTACCCTAGCACCGTCACACTTCCACACTACATAACCCCAAGCAACTTGGCTACCTTATGCCACTCTACCACCACCACCATCACCAACCCATGTCAATCCACCTTATTTGTGTCACTCCTTAATGCAAAAAAACCCTTGGAGCATCACCCATTGACGTTTCTCCCCTTATTATTACACTGAGTTCTATAGCAACTAGTCTGATCCTTGCCTGACTTGGTTTGCTTCAATTTTGATCCATTTCCACCCTCCTTTGCCTTATAATTTCCTTGGATCTATGCTTAAGTTATAATTATGAATGGTTCTTATTTCTTAGGTGATTTTCTAGATGTCTCGGAGGAGGCGGGTTAGGTTTATATGTTCTTAGAGATCGGTGTATTTTGGTAAGGATAGATATTGTAGTTAGAAATTTTTGAATGTTATGTTTAAATTGTGTGTAATATCATGTTGTAATGATTATTTTGATAATTTCATGATTTTCATTATTTTTATATGTGCAATTGCGTGCTATGATGTAAAAGTGAGTAATATATGCAAGCATGCAAATATGTATATCAATTTATAAAGCTTGTTGTGTAAGTCGGTAGGTGGGATTAGACCACTATCTAAATTGTGATATAGTGGATGGATTGCATATATATTTATAGTTGGATATCTTCATAAGGTTATTTTTAAAAGTTTGATAACAACATCAAGTCCAGACTCATAAGGTTTTTGTGAAATATGGGTGTTTAACTATCTTTAAGGGTATGTTTGGTCAATATGGATTTAATATGAAAATGTTGGTATTTTTAATATGTTAATTGGTTTAATATATTTTGAGTATATCATGTGAAATTTGTTGAGTAAATATGAATGGCCTAAGTCCATTAACATAAAAAATGGCTTTAATGGGGAATAGTAATCCTAGAGGTGGGTCATTATCACATGTGTAAGACGTTGGAGTTATACCTTAAGTTTTAGATACATTATTAATATTTAATTTTTAGGTATGTGTACTAAATTTGGTAATTATATGAGTCTTATAGAAAAATTTATACATAACTTGTGAAATTAGGGTTTTGTAGGTTTTATGAATAATAACTCTAGAGATAGGGTTGTTATCACATGTGTAAGGTGTTGGAGTTGGACCTTAATTTTCAAGTATATTGATAATAATAATATTTTAGGAAGGTGTGATAAAATTGGTGGATAAATGAGCATTATGGGATAATTCATGCTTATAAAGTGAAATTAGGGTTTCTTAAGGAAAATGTGGCTTTTTTTCTTAGGGGATATTGGAATCTTGATGTGGATGCGTAAAATAGGCGATGGATAATAATGTTAAGCAGGATGATGATCTTGAGATGAATCATAATGAATAAGACATTAATCACTTAAAGTGAAAGATCACATGAGTTAGGACTGAACTACTGAGTTCATTCCACAAGCTTAATAATAGTGTTCAGTCACGTTTTACCTTGGGAGGTGCTTCGAACCATTCCATTATACCGACTAAATGATAGTTACTAAGCACATTTTTCCCTGAGAGATATTTCAATATGTTTCATTAGATTAAGAATAGTGGATTCCTAAACTTAATGTATACAAAAAATGGATTGTGACAATTCCTAATAATGGAACTCTAACTCGATTATTCTCTTGCATTGTATCATGTTTAAGCCTTTCGACTAATGAGTCTTTTATACAATCTTATGTATTCTATACCCTCCCTATGATTGTATGCTCAACTTGTTCATTTCGTAGTGTATTAATTATTCTTCTCATGGGTGTTTCTCATTCTCACAAGTAGATGGCCCAATGTTTTTGTACAGATTGATGATGACCTATTAGATGATTATGCAGCTTTACTTGTGGATGAGTGATTATTATGTATCAGGGTTGGGCATATAATTGTATTATCTAGTTACCACTCTTGGTTTCAATACCTTTTAGGACTCTTAGTTTCCAAATTATTCTATTTTTTATATATTTTGATATTGTACTCGAAGTTAGCCTCCAAACTTGTATTTAAATATATAATGTTTTCTCATTCTCTATTTATCATATTTTAAGTCTTATCTATTTTGCCTTATATTTAATGTAAGGATGACATGGTAAACCAAACTTATTTCGAGTATGACAGAAAAATCTAACTATATTGTTATTACGCTTATGCTAAAATGAACTTTTTTAGTAGTAAAATTTTGGGTATTACACAAGGCACAAGGAAGAGTAAGATAGAGGTGATTCATGTTGAAAAGTACAAAAGGAGGGTCTACATGCAAGCATGTAGGTCAATGAGAAAGTATAATGAAGGAGAGAGAAAGGTAAGAAAATACCTTTAAAATGTTTTGGAAAATTTTTTAGCTAAATAAAATTATAAAATGATCTAAATATTGAAAAAAAATATTTCCAAATCTCTAAAATGTGCTTATTAGCACAAAAGATGGTAGTTAGAAGTTTAGGAAGTCATTGAAAGAGGAATTGAACTAAAACAAGAAAGCACCTAAAAGTTTCAGCAAAATCAATTGATTGGTTTTGGGTGTGACCAATCGACTGGTACCCCTAAAACTCACTTATTCACATATTTTTCAAATACTTTTCAAAACCAAAACATATATCCTTTTTTATAAATAAAATTTTAAATATATTTTGAAGGGTTTTAGGATAGGTATAATTATAATATATTCTATTGATATAACGATACACCCATGTGTTCGTATGCCTTTGAATGCTAGTTTGAGTTATAGTTATTGCATGCTTAGCATTACATTTATATTTTATAGTAAAGCAAATAGTGCACTTTATTTATATTGACATTTCATGTGCCTAAATTTATTATGTAGAGAGTTATTAATTTATATTAACCTTCTCATCCAATTTATTTAGTTTATATAGTACTCTAATTATATAGAAAATTTATTATTTGTGACGTTACTTGAAAAATGAAAAATAGAAGTATGCTAAATAAACTGATTTGGTGATCATAAAATATTTACATTTTTTTATATAAATAGCTTTATTATCAACTTTATTATCTAAGAAATTTAGAGCATATTTTTTGATGAATACATTGATTTCATAGATTTTAAATGTTCTACATTGTTACCATGTTGTTATTGTATGGGGAAAAATATGACCATATGGCCTAAGTTAGCTTAGGGAGTCTTAGGAGTGCCTCACACGCCAAGAGACCTAGGGCTTTGTAGGGATTATTCCTCAAATCCCACCAACCTAGCCTATGAACGAGTGCTCCTAAAAAATATCATGCCCATAATTATTGTCTTGCATAACCAACTCAAACAATCAATCAAAGGACACTTCGCTTGAGGGAAGCTCAACTCCTTCTAAATGATAGCTAGTGGCTGCCTCTAATGGTATCCTCATCTTGCCTCTTAGTGAAGCACATTACATGTCACCACCTATATAAATAGAGGGGTTGTAAAGCTTTTAAGGCATCATACAATAATATTTCAAACTTTGCTTGCTATTGGTGCTTGATATTGCTAAGTAGTTGCTTATGAACTTTCCAAGCATAACTCAATAAGCTTTGTAAGGCCTTTGAGTCATCCCTATAGATGCCTTCGTCAAAGGGCCTCAATCATTCCACCTTTGATGGGAATACCTTCATGATCCAAATAGCTAAGTCACTTCGACCTACTTTTTCCTTTCATTTCATATTATTTATATCCTATGTTATTGACTTGATCATCAAAGTGCCCTCAAGCTAACACTACACTATTGTCATTCTAATGCTTAGAGTGTCTCTTTTGGCTTTCTTTCATGTAAATGTGGAGCACATATTACCTTATTTGTATATTAGGTGTGTCTACACTTATTATTTAATATACTTTGTTTATGTTCTTAGTTTATGTAAACAAAATGAAAGCCATTTATTTTGATCACTCATCTACAAAGGTCAAATAGGCATATTTAGCTATGATTTTATTAAGAACAAGTTATGAATTCAAATGGGTAATTGATAAATCAATATATTTTTTTGGGATGATTGCAAAACAAGATGTATTTGATATTGTTAGCAATAACACTCATATGAATATATGTGCAATAAATAATAATAATAAAATAGTATTTTTAATGTTATATATTCGGCATTATGGTGACAGTGTAGATTGTAGACCTAAGAGTATAGCTATGCTATTTACATATGCAAAGCATCAACAATAAACACAAGTGTATCTAATAAGATACACCCAAAAAAAATTAGGTGATTATTTATGCATTTTTAGGGATTATTTTGGGTGTATTTCTACAATGATTATTTAGGCCGCTTAAGTGATTATCTCACCCCACCCCCAAATATTTTTTTTATATGGAATTTAATTATTTTTTCTTATAATCTTTACATAAATTAAGTTATATAATACTGCGTGTCATAATCACAAAGAGTATTATGACACCAAAGTATATCACGTAGAGCAAAATACAAAATATAATCACCAAAAAGTACCAAATAATCATAAAAAAATAGATACGATCACTAAAATATGTAACAAAATCACAAATTGTATATTACGACACCAAAATAGAAGACAGAGCAAAGTACAAGTTATAATCACCAAAAAATATCAAATAATCATTAGAAAATCAAACATAATCACTAAAATATGCAAAATAATCATAATAAAATATCGTATACAAATAATAGAAAAAAATAAATAAACATAAAAAACAGACATAATCACTAAAATATGCAACAAAATCACAAAGTGTATTATGATATCAATGTATAACACCGAGAAAAGTACTTGGCACAATTACTATAAAGTGTCAAATAATTGCCATAAAATAAGACATAATCACTAAAATATGCAACATAATATTATAAATGACTTTTTCATTAAAAGATACATGTGTGAAACATTCATACTTGAGTGTATGTTACACGATACATTCATGTGCATAAACGAATTTGCATTACTTGCGATGCCTTTTGCAATTTGATGATTCTAACCTCATGAGTCATGACTTCTATGATTAAAAAATAATTTAAAATCATCATTACATGTGAAAATCCTTTATAAATAAAATATGTGATTTCGTGGGCTTATCTAAATTTATATTATTAGTATTAGACCATCCAATCCTTCAAAGACCAAGTTTTATTTAAAGGTTCATATAAGTATAAAATAAGGTTTGAGGTTGAATTATTTAATAAACAAGTCTAAAAATAAGGCTTGTGGTCAACTTATTTACCGTCCTACTAAATCGTTAGCAAAGATTGAACATCAATCATCCACTTATGTTACAAACATCAATAGTTTGAACTACTATAAAGAAATCAACATATTTTTATACGAGGAATCCTTTTATTCATTGTGCATTTGTTACATTAAGTGTCAAACTAATTTCATCATTATTTCTCCTATCAAGTAATTATCCTCATGCAAAACAAACGCCACACAATAAGAACAGCTACCTTAATCACTAATATTAGTATTAGCATACGGATTAGCCTTTGTTTAGAACAATTGCTGTCAGTTTTTAGCTACTGCTGTCTGCTGTTTCACTAGATTTAGCATATAAATTTACTAATATTAGTATATATAATATACGGTTGAAAAGTTATGAGCTGAGAGCATAGTGCTGCTGCTGCCCAAACACATGCTTAGTACTATTGACATAAAAAGCCTAACGAGAGCAATGACGTATCAATGTGTTTCCAATAGTAAATAAACGAGAGGTGGCCGGTAGATATATTAATTATATATGTTTATAGTACTAAAAATATTAATTTTGGTTTTCTATTACAATCATGTGAAATATTTAGAATAGAATTTACTAGATTCGGCAATGCTCGCTTGCCGCCGCTCAATATCATCAATGACTTCATGAACTTAGTCCTTTATGGTATTGGTACGTGGCCATAATTAACTAGGGAGCTAATCCGCATGTCACCAGCTATCTAATTTTATAAAAGTAAGTCTGGGAGTAACTTATAGCGCCCCCTACCCCCGCGGCGTGTAGAAGAGAAATGGAGCAAATATTAAATTAGTCTTTCAATTATATATATATTTTACAATTATTTTAGCTGATCATTCTGCATAAAAATATTTTTTAAAATAATTCATTAAAATTAAAATTTATTAATTTTAATTACCCTATTTTCAAATTTGTTATATTTTATTCACAATTAGACTGCCAAAAACAATTCAAATTTAAAAAAGTTATAACGGTTTAAATAGAACAACAAATTTTAATAGCCAACATAAATATACCATCACTTGTTTAAGACACTCTTTAAGGAAGAACAACCAAGAAAATAATTATCTTCAACATAAATAGAAGGCCCATAAAATCAGATTGAATATTAAATGTATATAAAATATGTAATTATATTTATATTTATAATTATATATATAAAGAGACCATTATAATATATAAAGTCCATAATGCAGTATAAGATGTCAAAAATATAGTATAACATGCTTCAATATATACTAATACATTATTACAATACACTTTCATATATTTAAATATAGTACAATATTTTTAAAATTTAAAATAATATATTGAAAATATAGTTCGATGCATTAAAAAAAAAAACAAGTACTGCACCGATTTTAGACAAATCGTCTGAAAATCGAACCAAATATATAATTCAGCTGCAATTAAATATTCATAAATCAAATATTTTAAATATAGAATTATATTTTTGGATAGCCCCGTCCGAATAACGCAAAAGACTTGAATAGCTACTAGCTAGGATGATAGACTTTAGCTATATTTAATTTTAAAACTATTATTTTATTTGAAATAATGGAGTCCCATACTTTATAAAATAACATACACGGATACAGCAGTATTATTCGTTGATATTTAATTATTCCAACAAATTGCACCGAATATAAATTACCCATCCATTTCCTCAACGTCCTGCAATGGGCGGCCCGGATAACAACATTTCAAATTAAAGTGCTTGAAGTCTCAAGCCTCCAGTTTCAGGCTTTCAGCCACTGACAAATACTATCACCAACTCCTCCTGGACCTCCACCCCCCCGTATTAAATATAGCTTCCCAACAAACTCCTCCGCCGTTTACTACGAATCTCTCCTTCCTTCCCCGGCCCCTTCCTATGCTATGGCCATGGCCGCCCCCCACCCATTCCCCACCCAAACATCTAGTCGAAATTTCATTTGACAAGTCTAATAATAATCGCACGCCTCTCCATCAAATGTATTTAAAGATGAACCAACTTCACCTACACAAACTGTAATAATAAGATCCCCTTCCGTCCCCCGTACTATACTGACACTACACTATATGCATGTTAACCAAGAACATGAGAAACTCTACCCATCACCACCACCACCGCCACTTTAAATTCAACTGGCTCTTATTGTTACCACTACTATCCTCATATTGCGCTGCATCAGCAGTCGAGCCTAAAGTTTCAGCAGTCATCGTGTTCGGAGACTCGTCGGTCGACACCGGAAACAACAACGTTATAGCGACGGTTTTAAAGAGCAACTTTCATCCCTACGGAAGGGATTTTGAAGGCGGGCACAGGCCAACGGGAAGGTTTTGTAACGGAAGGATACCTGCCGATTTTATATCGGAAGCTTTTGGATTGAAGAGAACGGTTCCCGCTTATTTAGATCCGTCGTATGGGATAGCTGATTTCGCCACCGGTGTCTGTTTTGCTTCTGCCGGTACTGGATACGATAATGCCACTGCTAAAGTCCTAGTAAGTAAAGTAATATGTGCATTTCATTGATTTAAGCCCCCCCCCTTCCCTTTCCTCCTACCGTTGTCATTTTCTCTGAATTAATTATATATAGCTTATTTGGTGCAAATGGTGGGATGGGTTGGTGGTATTTCACTAGTACTAATTATGCGCATCTCTCTCTCTCTCTCTCTCTTAGTTTGGTTTGGTTTCTCTCTTCTTGATTGCTACAAGCAGACAGAGGAAGAATATTGCATCAAATATTGTATCATCGCGTAAAGCAAGAATATCATTATGAATGTTATGAGATGAGACTGCAGTATAATAATGATTAAGGCCGAGGAACTACAATAATGCTTAAATCACAAGATTCCATTCGTCATTCTTAACATTTTGCATGTTGGCCTTTGTGGGCTATATGTATATAGAATATGATCTATCCATAGTTTCTACTATTTAATTAGCTAGGTGAAATATTTTACCTCAACATTACTTAGCCCCTCGTATGTTGGGTAAAGTAACGAGTATCTAATTTAATTCATTAAATACTCCATTTGTTTCTAAGGTGCGAGTAAAGAAATATTAAAATTTATAATAAATAATACATAAATGGAATAAAATATCAATATTGAAACCCAAATAATTTTACTTTTATGGGCACTTATTATGATAAATTAAAAACTAGTATAATAGTACATTTTTGTTAGACCGCTTATATGATAAAATAATATTATAGATCTTCTTGTCTGTACAGATTGATGCTTCATGGTTTGTTTTGTCCGTACAATATTAATTCAAAACTTGCTCCGTCTTTGCCCTTCTGTTCTTTAATTCGCTCTCAGTGTGCAGCAAGCAAAAAATGCGCGGTCATTGGTTAATAGATGTACGAAATTAATGTGGCCCACTCGTTCGGTACTGTCCGCCACCAACCTTCTCGTTTATTTAAGGACTATCTATCGAAGCTATCAAAAAAAAAAAAAAAATCCTTTTCATCCCTCCCCCTTTCCGTCTTTGATGCGAATCCAGCATAACTAAGTCGTAGATCATCAGTTCAACAACCTAGCTAGAATTTATTGTGGCGTATTTTACTAGCAGTATAAAGTATATCCTCCGTAGCAAAGCCCGTAATGCGTGCTTGATTCTACTCGATAATTGTTTGCTTCGGTTTGTTTGTCCTGAAGTACTTAGTTACCCTGTTGTACAACCGTCTTGAATGATCTTGACGTTGCGTTTTGCATAGACTAATGACCCCTGATATTCGTACCATGACCTGATAAACAAGCCATTATTGCACGAGTCGTGCGTTTTCTCGTTGGATATATAATAAATGAGCTAAATATACCGAGGGGTCTATGGTACAAGCTACCACGAAATCCACGAGCTGGCTCGGCTCATTTTACTAGCACGAACTGAGATTATGAACTGCTCCCAAACTTTACACAGATCATATTATGCGATGCTATGTTTGGGGCTTGATCTGAGCTCGGACGCATATGCCATAGTAACGATTCGGCTCATTTAATATTATTATATTACACATATCTTCGTATGTTCAAATTGAGTTTATTGCTTCAATTAGACTAAATTCTGTGTGATTTAATTTGCAGAATGTGATACCATTTTGGAAGGAACTAGAGTACTACAAGGAATACCAATCTCGGCTAAGGTACTACCTTGGAGAGCAAAAGGCAAATGAATCGATAAGCGAAGCACTCTACTTGTTGAGTATAGGCACAAATGACTTCCTGGAGAATTACTATTCCACTCCAGGCAGACGGTCTCAGTTCACAATCGGTCAGTACCAAGATTTTTTGATTGGTATAGCCGGAAACTTCATCCGGGAGTTGTACGGTTTAGGAGGTCGAAAGATATCATTAGGAGGAGTTCCTCCCATGGGATGTTTGCCGTTGGAAAGGACGACAAATTTTCTCCATGCACATGCATGTAATGAGGAGTACAATAATGTGGCTTTGGAATTTAATAGGAAGTTGAAGGATTTGATGGCGCAGTTGAATGTGGAACTTACTGGTATAAGAGTTGTGCTCTCTAATCCTTATCCCATGCTCCAACAGATCGTCAAAAACCCATCATTATACGGTAAGTTATAGATCGGATTGTTAGCTTGAATCATGGATTAAAATGGATTGTCTTATATTGATTAAATAAAAAAAATTGCTCGGACTTGCATTTGCTTATGCGTATTTTGACAGGATTCGAGGAGACAACAAGGGCATGTTGCTCGACGGGAAGGTTTGAGATGAGTTATTTGTGCAGTGATTTGAACCCATTGACGTGCAGGGATGCAAGCAAATTTGTATTCTGGGATTCCTTTCATCCAACCGAGAAAACAAATGGCCTCTTGTCTGATTATGTCGTTAAAAGTGCTTTATATGTATTTCGCTGATTATCATTTTCAACACGTTGAATATGTATGTAGGTATGTATATGTATAATTGGTACAAGTTGGCTTATGGCATGCCGATATTTTTTTTACATACCCACCTAGCTCTCTCCCTACTTCTTTCTTTCTTTTTTTCCTTTTTCTTAAGTTTCTCTTATTGAAACACCTCCATTTTTCGCACTTCAAATTTTCATTTAAAAGGGTTATTTGAAGAAGTTAAAATATTTAAAATGTAGGATATTACTATCAAACTTAGCATAAATTCTTATATCAAGTTTTCAGGCTAAAACATATCTCTAATTAAATGTAACAAGAATGATGAGCAAGAGGATGCAAATAAGGAATATTACATTATAAGATTGCCATTGTTTTGATATCACAAAAGATTGGCAAAAGGGTATAACAACCGAAAGAAAGAAATACAAAAGGGGACATAAGAGTTCAAGAGACATATGGACCAAAAGATTTCAAAGCGCATACCAGATAGTCTTAACTCCCTATCCCAAACCCTAGCTACACCAATTGTGACCATCAAAATACTCTTGCAAGGTCATTACTGCTCATTGAATAACCAAGTAGTTATAAAATGGAATCCGTTAGTATAATGGTATTGAATAAACTACACAACATTAAACATGTAAATGTCCCATAGAGTACATAGAAGATAGCACAAGAAAATCATGGCATAAGCACATCAAAGGATATATGTGATAATGAGATACGATAAACATGCTATAGCATATATATCACCAAGGCTATATGTTCATCACACCATCACACTTAACCAAATCACAAACATCTAATAACTCAACACTACCCATAACCATTAGGGTAATGTACTAAGTCAACTATAAACCATTCATACAATATCAATTCCAAATACCAAAGGTAGTGCATAAAGGCAGCTACCGAACCAACAATCTAAATCCAATTCCAAACCATTCTAGAGACATCTATGCAAAGTTACTTCTCCTTATAATTACTTAAGGGGATACAAGAGATAGCCTCGAGACATACAACTTACGCTAATCTAATCGATGTATAAGGCAACACAATATTCTCCAACTATGCAACCCAAGGACATATAAAGTACTCCAACCATATTGGTGCACCAAGGCATCACATCATCCTTCCATCTTAGGACACTTAAGACTTAAGTATATATAGACTCTAATAAGTCACCAATACTAATGAAAACAGACTAGGGTCTTACTCAAAATGTTGAGACACTCGACGAATTCACCAAACCAGACCAAGGACTCCTACATCATCTTTAGGGTACCTAACCCTAAAGAGTACTTATTTTCAATCTCAAGGTCTTTTACTTTACATATTAATATTTTATTAGGTGATCACAATTATCACATAATACACATATAATATCATAGTGTACTTAACAACTTTCCTTTAATTCCAATCAGTCAAGTCAATTCTATGATTAATACTCCAAGTCAAAGTTAAGAATTAACACTAAGGTCAACCTTAAAACACATTAAAGACATTGTGTGTCCAATTATCCAACACTCACATTTTAGTAAGAAATGGCCAAACCATACTTAAACCCTAAATATCTCAATTTTAACCATTTTAATATTAAAATTAAATATCACACCATAATTCCCATGAAAAGGCTAAAAAACATTTAAAATAACATAATACTATGGTATATAAATTCTTAAATTTCTAACAATGGTATATATATATATACAGATGAGTTAAGCATAGTAAGCACATAAATTCCTAAACAAGCATATCTAACATATCATAAATTTCATGCTTAACATACATGATAATTGAATGCATAAAATTGACACTCATGATAGAAAATAAACAAGATACATGTTAAATGATAATTCTACCCTTAGAGCATACAAAAATTAAATCATCCAAAACTAAGCCTATACATGTTCAAATTTCAACATATTATATATCAAACTTTAAATAAAATATATAAAGAAATCTAATATATGATAAGCTAAAAAACAGAAAAGGAGGTATCAAAAAGGATTATCATGCCTTTAGCCGAACCACCGTAATAACCCATGCATAATTAGTTCACAACATTAAACCCTATTATAGTACGGTATCACACATATAATTAAAATGCATAAATTAAGCATGATATTCCATGAATTCGGATGGTCACATATATACTTAGAGAAAATAATAATAATACATGATGCATGCATAATTTTTTATGTTAGGGTATAAATTTGCACTATCTATGAAAGTAATTTGCATGGCAGCTCAATTTTAACTCCAAACTAAAGCTTTTAAACATGTAACTTTTGAGGTATATAAGTTCATAACGTAATTTTTTCTAATAAATTAAAAATATTTAATTGCTATAGCCAGTAACTGATGTTACGTTTTCCAAATTAAGATGGATGACTCAGGTCAATTCCTACCAAGTACGCTAGTGTATCCCCTACAGTGCCCTCACTCGCCGGCCGCGTGCTTCATAAAAAGAAATAAAAAATTGAAGAGTTAGAAGAAACTCCAAGTTTTATTTGACCACTTATTTTCATAACTAGAGATGAAACCTTTTTACACAAATGCAGCTCAATAAGTAACACTTTTTCTTCTTAAATTACTTCGCTTCGCCCTTACAAGAAAAGAAAAAAAAAACGAAGAAAATAAATTAAATTAATTTTCTCGCTAACTTTCTTCATATATACCCAACAATTTATGGGTGTGAATATGACGAGTTGTGATATATATATAAGATTGAATTAAATGTTTTTGTGTACTTCTCTTTGTGGAAATCATGCATCTAAACCATAGACTAGAACATGCAAGCTATTTGGTTCATCTGTCCGTACTTGTTTCCATGGACATCGGAGTTAATTAATTCATGCACGTCTCCACTTTTTGGTTCACATATACGTACGATAAATCTCATACAGGACGACAACAAATTACTTCACAAAAAATGTATGAATACGTACTGTACATCCACTTCAATAACGGCCGCTAGGTAGTACGTACAACTGGCGATCACAAATTCTTGGTGGCCGGCAATATATTTCTTGACATATACGATTGTCACAAAAAATGGATAATATGCATAGTTGAAGTCATTTGTTGCATGGCTGTACAATTTTTTGCGCGTACGTTATAAACGATCGCCGCCGCTTTAAAAATAGCTCCAGCAAATTAATTTATTCAGTATAAAACCCGCCTCTTCCTTTCTCCTCTCTTTCTCTTCATTTCTGATTCTATAATTGGGCTTTGTTCGTGTTTTCCCACTCGATCACTTTCTCTTCTTTTTTTCTTCTTTATATATTACTCTTCTTTCTCTGACTTCCAACAACAAAAACTATAGCCAAATAAGACAATTATAATATTGCCCAATTATATAAGATCTAATAGGGAAGGTTTTTTTTTCCCCTATTCAACTCTAACCGACATGGCAACATAAAATATCGCCCTATTTGATTTAATTCAATGGGAAAATGAACAAAAATTTCCCTCATTGACCATAACAAATAGCACAATAATAAAATTTATATTTTTATTTTTAATAAATAGTGGGACGATATATTCAAATATCCATATTTAATTCTATCTAATATCTTTCTATTGGTGTCTATCTAATGGAGAAAATTTATCTCACTACTCAATACCGCTTCCTACTTCTTCTTTTCTACTTTAATTGCTTCTCCTCATAATTGAGGTCTAGAGAGTGAAAATAAAATAAACTTTTTTTGGGGTCAACGTTGCCGATTCTTCAACTGTGCAACACCACCCCTCTCCGACCTTCATCCTCTTCGACGGCATTGTTCCCCATCACCAAGGTACCGACATCTTTTAATTTCTTGAATATCTTTTGTGTATTTTCCTTCCTACTTGATGTTCAGTGCTTCCAGCTTGCTACCACCGGTTGATTGCTATTGACAAATGCAACTACATTCATTGGGCTAGTGATAGGTAAATCCTCATGCACGGCGAAGCTGAGATGGGTGGGAAGGATGACAAGGACACACGTGGAGGCTGAGCTGGAATGGGAGAAGTTGTCGAGGAATGACAGGAGCTCTTGGAGTTTCCCACTTTTAGATTTTTTTAGTAAGGAATTGGTTGTTAGAGTTTGTTAGATATTGTTGAGTGATTGTATTTTCTATTGGATTAGCCGATTAGGAAGTATTAATTGAGTATTCTAATCGTTGGGAGCATTGTGAATGAATTTAGTCAGTTGTTATCCCTACCTCTCCTCTCTTATTTCTTGACTCTACCTTCCATTCTCCTTCCTCTATTTTCTATCTGTGTTCTTGCTGGTGACAATTGGTATCAAAGCCTCATCTCTGGTTTGCTCTCAAGCTGGCTAAAACCAAGTCAAAGACAGGGGAGAGTTCTCGAGTGGATAGTCAGATCCAAGAGATGTAGGCTCGGAGGGAAGCCACCGAACAACAAGTTCCATCCCTTCATCAATTGCTCACGAATCATGATAAGACTATGGAGGCAAAGTTGGATGATGGATTGCAGAAGATTTTGGAGTTGCTCCAATCTGGTGGGAATGGTAAGGGTCCCCTTATTGATAACTATGGATCTTCAGTATTTATATTCCTTGCTATAACTCCAATTGTGCCTTCTAAGATAACTATTTGACAATCCAACAATGGTATTGTAACACTCCTAAAAATTATTATTGAAAATTTTCATTTTAAATGTAAAAACATCCACAATAAGAGGGATGTTACCACCGTAATTGGTATAAGTCTGGTCCCAGATTGTTTTTGTATCAAATAAAAGGTAAAATAAAAACAGGTGCAACTATTATAAATATAGTAAAAAAGCATTTCATAACATAATAAATGTTAAATGTTTGTTGCCAAGAAAATACTTAAATACAGAAACCTTGTTCAATGGAAATAAAACATTAAAACTAGAAAGTTGAAAATGGTAACAGGCGGTTTTCACTAAACTTAGCCAATACTTGTACGAACCGACACAACATTATAATGTTTATAAATACTTAGTTAAAACTCACATATTATTTTGATACATGTTTATTAAACGAGTCAAACTCAAACCTATTTTAACTTGACTTAACTAGTTAACGACCCTAGTTTTGATAATTCTTATCGATCAACATGTATAACTGCTTAGATATTATTTCGGACTAGTAAGGCATTTGGGTCAATGATTTATTTATTATACTGATCCTATTTTTAATACTATGTAAATTAGTGTTCTATTCCCTACTAATTGCCTAGCTTTTAAGCCATTTTTCATGTGTAAAGTCAAGCTCGTCGAGCCCTCTCTAGCCGTCTGATGCCTCCACTCCAGCAACCTAGTTATTGCGTCATCTGTCGTCTCCTCCTTGTGTTGCTTTTGTTCTGGAGCCATTCATCAGCGAGCCTGCACCAAGCACTAGCTCAACCTTTTGTTGCTCTTATTCAACATTCTCCATCGTTTGCTTCATGGTTTGTTCGTCGATCCCTGCTCGTTCAATTAGAGGCTTCAATAATTGAATGTAAATTACAATTCTTTTAATTTTTGAACTTTAAATTTGCAATTTCTTTCTTAATTTTCACAGATCTTTTACTCATTTCACATTCGCAACCTTGATATGTCACCCATTCTACCGTGAGCTACCAAAAGACTAACGAGGCTCCATTTTTTTGGATATCCATTCGACTTTAAGGTTAGCAGCTACAAAGTACTCACTTTATCTTTAATTTTTAGTATCGAACCTAAATTTGTGTATTAGGATTTAGGGTTGGATTTAGTTGGAGTTATTTTGGCCATGTAAGGTTGTTCTTCTGTCCATGTCTATTGGCTAATGTTGTTGCGGATGCTTCCGTTGACCTGGTTACTCTGATTGGTCTTTGATGACCATCTTTCTCAATTTCTTCATTAGTGTTAAGTGCCAAATGTGCGTTGCTAGTGTAACAGGTTGGCATTTCAAATCTAAGTCTTGGTCTTAAGGTGGAGTTTTGTCTTTTGCTTTGTGAGGCACTGCATTTTGATGCTCACTCAGTTTTGGGTAAATGCACTATTGATTTCTTATTTGGTAACATGTTGCACCACGGTGTTATGCTGGGATTTTTTTTAGTGATAGCTTGTTTAGCATGTATTATTTACTGCTTCCTCTTGCTTATATATAAACCTTGATGTATTATGCATTATGTCTTGAATTTAGGGTTTATATATATTATGTACATGATTTACATAGCTAAGACCAACAAGAAATAATTGAAAAATAATAATCAAAGATAGATTTACCAGAAATCCATTGGGTAATGGTTGCAGATGTGTTAATGGATACCCGTTTAGGTATAGGTATAGTTATAGGTTTAGAATATCGAGTTTGGGTAACAGGTTTGGGGTCCCCGGCTTGAACTTGCCCAAAAGGGCTAGTGATATCCGAGCATATCTTCCCATACTTGTCATATAAATCAAGTGTAGTCTCTCTCCTCAAGTTGTGATATTCACATTCATTCTAGCCTAAAATTGCAAGATTTTCCCTTTTTGAGATTTTGAGGGATTTGGATTTGAGTGGGGATTTAGTTTCCTCCATGGTTAAATACATCAATATAGACCTACCCCATCCAACCTCAAATGTCATGGGTCTCGAGGAAATTCCTTCTCATGCAAATCCTCATATGCCTATGATCCATTTGTCGCCATCTATTAATCCTATTATGCCTCATTCGGTTAAATCCATTTTGAAGAACCCATTAACAATCAAGTCCATGTAGGGCAAACCACCACGTAAGCCTAAAATGCTTACTTCTAAAATTAAGGAAACCAAATGCTCCATTTACTTTTCCTACATCAAGACAAGGGCAACCTTCATTTCTAGCCAATAGAAACTCTGCCAAACTACTGGGAAGCCAAAGTCTTGCGTGATGAACTTTTAGATTATTTTTCTTCCCTTGACCCTTGACCTGTCAACCTAGTGATGGAGGATTACATCATTATTATCCCTTTCTATGCTTTTCTAGAATAGATATCAGAGTCCTGATTTGCAATTTTCAAAGAGTTGCTAATGTAGCCTTTCTTTATAGCATTCATGATTTTATTCAGCATCATGGTTTTAGTACGATGGTTTAACTTGAGTTGTGTAATAGTGGTGACTCGGCTTATTGAATTATTTAGAAACTTTATTTTGTTGACAATACTTAGGTTGAGACTTGAGGATCTTCAAGTGGTATTTGGTTACTTTGGGATGTCTTAAAGTTCTCTATTAGGGCATTGGGTGCTACTTCACAACTCATATATCGAGGTTGCCTTCACATCATTTTCATTTTACTCTTATTTATTCTTATCCATTGTCTTCTTTTTGAGATGAGCTATGGTTACTTAGCTAGTCATCTACTATTCACCTTACATGGGAGTGATTTTAATGATGTTCGCATGTTGGACAAAAGAGAGGGAGGCAGTGGTTGAGGAATGAGTCATTGCAATGTATCACTGATAGAATCTAACAATGTGCTTTGATTGATTTGGGTTTCTCGGGGCCTACGTTCACTTGGCATTGCACTATTGGAGGTAGAGAGTTAACTCCATAATTTATTGTATTTTGGCAAATGAGTCTTGGTGTTTTGAGTTCCGAGTGTTGTTGTTCACCATCCTGCTTGCACCCATTCGGATCACTATCTTTTTTCTTTATGGCTTACATTGTGCATGCTTTTTCTTTCTCTAGTTGATCGTTTCCAGTTGAAGTGGTTGGGTTCAAAAATGAGAACATTGCAAGGGTTGTTCAAGATGAATAGAATTATTCATATGCTTTTAAGGTCTAGAAAATGAGGGATATTGGTAATATTTTTCGTCGAAAGAAGCGCCTAATTTATTGCATTATGGGAATACAAATTGCATTGTCCAACCAGCACTCCAGAGGGTTGTCGAAGGTTGAGAAGTAGCTGATCAAGGTGATAAATGATGTTTTCTCCGAAAGGATGAACAAGATTAATCTTCAGGACAAGAATATCCATTTTTTCACTTATCTAGATGGAAGGCTCATATATCTAGGAACGAGCCTTTACGAGAGCACACCTATGCTTATTTTAGTTATCTTTTTTACTTTAGGGCTCCAATGTATCTTCCTACTTCAAGATTTCCACCATTGTCGCCCATGGACAAGGTGAATCAAGTTAGCCTTACTTCTTTTCTTTATCCTTATAAGTGCATAGGTTCTGATGGGCTTCCATTGTTCTTTTGCTAATGTTTTTAGTCAAGATTGGTAATTATTTGCATAAGTTGGTCGGTAATGCCCTAGATTCTAAATTCTGGTTCTTTTCCTCTCAAATTCAATGGGTCCCTAATTCATCTCATTCTAAAGAATGATGCATCATCATTGATTAAGCATTTCTACCCCATTAGCCTTTGTAGTGTGGCATATAAAGTTATCACCAAGATTTTGAATTGACATCTAATACCCATTCTTATAAATATTATTAGTCTCTATTAAAGTACTTTTCTTCTCGGATAACATTTATAAGATAATATCATTGTGGCTTGAGCTTGTTTATACTATGAAGCGGATGCAAGGGAGGCATAGTTATATAGTGTTGAAGAACAATCTTGAGAAAGCCTTTGATACTCTTTCATGGGATTAGACCCACCACTAGGCTGACTTTACCAGCAAACTTATTGATGTTATTATGTTTTACATCTCAACACTTTCTATCAGATTGCCTTAGAATGGACAATTTCCAAAACCTTTAAAGTTTAAACCAATACATGGTGTTAGAAAATGTGACCTAATCTCACCTCATTTCATTATCCTATTTATGGACCAATTCTCTCACCTCATTCAAGATCATGTTGATGGCTCTAGTATTGATGCCCCCTTTGAGCCTCTTGGCTTGACCATAGTATCTCTCATTTTTCGTTGATGACTTGCTCCTTTTGGCTCAAGCTACTATGTAAATTCGATCAATATCCTCTTTTCTAAACACTCTCCGTTATCTTGGGGTAAAAAATTAATACATTAAAGTCCTCTATTTATTTCACCTAATGTTCAACAAAGCTCCATTAATGATATCGTTACTTCCTTTGGAATTCTAGTACAATTTCACTTGGGCATTATTTTTTTAAAGTTGTAAATGAATCAAGGTAAGTCAACTAGTTTAATATTTTTAGGGCTCGAGCTTGGCTCAACTCGTACAAGGCTTACAAGCGGCTCAGCTTGTTTGAGATAATTAAGCCAAATTGACTTAGGCTTGTTTGTAGGTTCTTTAAATATGTGTCTTGTTTATTAAATATTTATTAACCAAGTTGATTTAGCTTATTTAAAAAATTACTCGATAATTGTGGCTCAATTAATGATTCAATCAATATTTATGATGAGATCCTAAAAGTCATAGTTTTGTGTAATTAGATCCTAAATTGCTTAATATTTTATGGTAGAAAGGTATTAAAGAGTATAAGCTAAGCTCAAATTGTCTTAGTAACAAATTAGTCGAGTCGATCCTTGCTCGATTACTAAATGAGCCTAAAAATGAGGCTTAGGCTTGACTCATTTCACTAAATGAATAAATCAGATAGAGTCAAGAAAACTCGCGCGTTAGTTAATTCTATAGTTTTATTAATATTTGGGTGTGGGCCTTTATGACATCGCCAATAGTTGCTTCCCTCCCTCTTTATACTATGCAATATTGTAGAATTCCCAAGTCCTTCCTTTAACAATTGTATAAGTTAAATCATGACTTTCTCAGGGGCCATTATGATACCTAGTGATGTATTCACATCATATCTTGGGACCATGTTTGCTTACCAAAAGATACAAGTGAGCTTTGTATTAAAATGATAGAACCTATGAATCATGCTTTACTTATGAGGGTAGCTTAGGTTCTTTTTCACTTGAAAGAGACCTTATGGGCCCAAAAAGTTTTGACTACCAAGTATCTACATGGTTTCTCTTCACTCCTTCCAAAGCTCTTTACAAACTACTTTGTACATGGAGGCAAATTTTGAGCTGCTTTAATAAATTTGTATAGGGGGTATAGTGCTCTACTCAATTGGGCAAATTAGTGCTTTTTTGGCTTTATTGGTGGGTTGGTGATTCGCCACTTGTCAACCATGCAATTAATAGACCCTATATTTGGACTTGAATAAATTTATGGTCAAATACTCAGTAGATTTAGGTTCATGGCTACCTTGGAAATTGATAGCTCTCATATTGCAGGTGAGGATGATATTCCCACTTGGGGCTTTTTGGAGTGTGGTTTATACTCCGTGAGATTGGCTTATGATTTTCTTATCAATGATTCTCTCCCTAGTTATCCTTAAAACTTGATTTGGATGTTGAAATCGTGAGAAATGATCCTAACCCTTCATGCTTCTAGCTGTCCATGACAAATTATTCATCATCATATGATGTTGAACCCCTATTGTGATTGGGATGAGTCCTTTCTTCATGTGCTCAAAGACTGTAGCTGAGCTTATAATCTATGGAACAAATTGCTTGCCACATCATTTTTTTCTCAATTCCTTTATTTTATTTCATAGGCAATGTTTCAAAAATAGCCTAAGATGCCACGATCATCACTATCATGATGTTTCACATTGTCCATTTTTTTGTCACAACATGTTCGAAACTATGGAGTTGGCAAAATAAATTTACCTTCGAGGGGTTCTACATGGTTGTTTCAAGCTAGGATCATTGTTCTTTATCTTGCATGTAATGAGCACAGGGCATGATCTCTTTATCTATGACTACGATAGCCTATTAGCTAGTGAGGTTCTCATGTGATCCATAGAAATATATCTTTGCATGGTAATGTGAAGTTGAAAGTTGATGTAGTGTCAAAGGAAACCTTTGATACATTCAATTGGTGATATTCTTCATTATCAT
The DNA here is from genome assembly GCA_030549775.1 of Tamarix chinensis. Classification (NCBI taxonomy): domain Eukaryota; kingdom Viridiplantae; phylum Streptophyta; class Magnoliopsida; order Caryophyllales; family Tamaricaceae; genus Tamarix; species Tamarix chinensis. Next base: position 12,566,794 of record CM060173.1, on the reverse strand, counting down.
ATTAATCAATGGATTAGTGAATATATGGGATACAAAGTATCACGATGGTTGAGCTTTGGGCGGTGTTTCACAGTATTTCCTTAGCTAAAGGGCAAGACCTCCCTAGAGTAGCCGTAGCTTTTGATTTGTTAGTTGTGGTTAGACTTTTTACCAGCTAAGTTCACCCTCAGCATCCTTATACCTTCCTCATTGCAGCTTGAAAGCATTTTATGACCTCCTTTTCTACTAATAGCATTCACCAAAATTATAGAGAAGCTAATATAATGGAACCTTGTTTGGAAAGGTCATCACTTAGCCTTAGGGATTCATGTTCATCTTAGCCCTTTTGGTTTATTGTTTCTTATATTAAATTCCTATTGAAAGAACAAGTGGAAAACCAAATAAAAACTAAAATTTATATTAAATACCTAATTCGTTATTGAAAATTTATAAATAAAAAAAAAGATTTTTTATTATAATTTGGTATGTTTTTAATATTTTTTTAAAAAAATAAAATAGTTTTTAAATGATTTTTATAGCTTTATAAAATTCAATTTTATAAAAAAAATATGTTTTTTTATTTGAAAGTGTTTTAATAGTTTTTTAAATAAAAAATATAAAATTAAAAAAATCATATTTTTTAATCTATAAAAAATTGGACTTTAAAAAATCAATCTCTTTATTTTCATAATTTTTTATATTTTTTTAATTCTTTAAAATTTAAGAATTATTTATTATGCTTAGTATTTATTATCGAAAATCACCTTATGTACATTATGGTGTTATTTGGTGTATATAATATGACTTGCCGAGGGATTGAACTTCCTAAGAACTTTTTAGGAAATTAAGAGTCATATTAATATATTTTTAATTTTGTTATGTGAGAAAAAAAATTAAGTGGAAGTGCTACTTGTTATTCGTTTGTAAAATAAATAGGTGAGAGCTAAAAGGGAGTTTGACTTACATTTGTATTTCTAGTTACTCTATCTAAACAACCTATTTATTTATTATTATTATTTGAGGTGAAAAGGTCTTTGACCTAATACTTTATTATATATTTGGGATAGTTGCATTGAAAATTTGCACAGGGATGTTTTTCTCCACATCATATCTTCTTCTACTAGCACCAACCTAGATATAAAATAAGTAAAGTTATTGCTCGTTTTGCCTACATAACTTTATTGCACGTCCCCTATCTTGTGCATGGCATGTGTTGTATCAACCAAAATAAATCTCAATCTTGTTCTTGGATGTCTTTTCCAAATCTTGTTGATGAGTGGCAAACACTCAGGTTCAATCATGGCATTTCGTAATCCATGTTCCTCATCTATATTCAAAATTTCCATGACTACTAGAGACTCGACCTCTTCCGCTACAAAGGTGTTTTTCTTTGTGATAATCATGGCAATCACACTCAACCCTTGGTGTCGTCCTCCAACCTCGTAACCAACATCAACATTGATTTTGATGGACCCATCAAGAGGTTTGTGTTTAGAACTTGAGGCACGAGCAAAAGAGAACATAATTGCAAAAGATGTAAGAAGGAAATTAGTGGAATTAGTATTGATGATTAGTGGATAACAAAGAACAAGGTGTTCAACGTCCTAGCACCTCCTCTTCCACCGGCTAATCCAACTTTCCCCTTACAACTCTCATCCTTATAAATCAACAAACGATAATCAAGACTCTCTAATTGACTCTACTGAGTCATACTACTCCCTAACAGAAAGATGACCCCTATTCGTACCAATAGACTCATGACCCTTAATAGTTCACTCTTATATGGATAATAAAAAATACAGATAAATAATAAAAATGACCCAACTAGTGAGCCCAAAGCAACTAGCACCACCCGTAGGCCAACATCAGTCCTTGCTCCTTCTCACGTAGGTGTACTTGATAATGGGCTATCATCATCCCTTTCTTGGTATTTCACCCTATCCTCAAGGTGGAATGTGGGAAACTACTCATTGATTAGGTCAAATTCCTCCTATGATGCCTCAAAGTCTGGTAACCCTTTCTACTAAATTAGTACCTCTAACACTCCAGGAGCATGCATACATGAAAAACAGGGTGAATAGCTATTAAATCCGGCCACTGCTCCAATCCCGCCCATTACTTGGTATAGGCTAAAGTACCTTTGGAGATAATTTCTCATTCAATCTTTAAGCCAAGGATTTGTTGTGATAAGGCTTGAGCTTCATATACGCCTTGATCTCATGTCTTACTCCAACTCCCTCTACCTTTAATCACCTTGGGACTTCATCCTAGCTTGGGAACATCAAAGATATTGCTTCAATTCCTCTAACATTGTGTCCCCAGTCAACAATTACAGCTAAGGGGGTACCTCATAGTGATTAATGCAATAATGGTGGGGGATCTCATCCATATACAATAGAAAAAGGGGTAGTATGGGTTGCAGAGTGGTAAGAAGTGTTAAACCCTATTCGAGTTTGTCACAGATAAAAAAGTGGAGGTATGTTTTGACTACGATTCACCACCTTTGTCTGTCCATTTTTTTGAGGGTGATAAGTTGAACTAAACTTGAGTAGAGTGCCCTATAACTTATAAGAGTTCCCGCCAGAAATTGCTCACAAATAGCTTGTTTAGGTAAGAAATAATGGTGTTGGGGATTCCATGTAATCACACAGTTTCTTTTACAAAAACAATGGCAACCCCTTTAGTTGTTAATGGGTGTTACATCGGAAAAAAGTGAGCATATTTAGATACTTTAGCCAGCACCACCAATGCACAATTGTATCATTTGGCACCAATAGTCCTTTGATATAATGGAGTGTGATATCCTCCAATATATGCTGAGGAAGTGGTAAGGGTTGCAATAATCCAGCTGGTCACAAGGTGAAATGTTTGTTCTACTAGCAGATCATTCAGCCACGTATGTCCTAACGTCCTGCTTTGTGCCCACCTTATGCACTTCCCTTTCTAACCAAGGGTAGGTATGCAACACGCTTGAATGACCCCCCATAGCTCCTCCATGAAACTTTATTAGTAGTTGCGGCTTTAAATTGGATTGTGGTGGTATAATCAAACCATTTTGATCAGGGCAAACTATAGTTTGTAGGCCCTATAATTCCTATCATAATTGTTGTTTAATTAGGCTTAACATCAGATCGGTGCCTACTTTGGATTGAAGGGTGCTCCAATAAACCATCCAAGACACCGTTAGCATAGAGATGGTTGTCTTGTCTCCTAATTAAGACAATGCACCTAGTGCTTGATTCTCGCAACCCGACTTATATTCAAGGACAAAATTATAGCTCCACAATTCGTCACCCTTTTTAAAAGTTCCTTTGGTAGGATATGTTATTCTAACAAATACTTTAAATTCTTTTGATTAGTGTGCACTTTGAACTGCTGACCCAACAAGTAATGTCACCACTATCATATTGCTAATATCAGTGCCATCAGTTCCTGTTCATACACTGATTTTAGGTGAGCTCTCTAACCTAATGCCTGACTGAAAAAGGTAATGAGGTGCTTGTTTTGCATCAATATGGCCCTAATTCCAATACTAATTGCATGACCTAAAAATTTGGTAAAGCCAATACAAGGACAACAAACATGGCTTGTTTCAGCTGCTCAAAAGCAGCTTGAGCCCCTTGGTTCCATCCAAAACGATCCTTCTTTAGTTGTGCAGTCAAAGGGGTAGCAATATGATCGTAATGTTCTACAAACTAACGATAGTAGCCGATAAGATCCAAAAAAACCCCTTAGCTCCTTCAAATTCTTAGGCTTAGGCCATTCCTTTATATATTACAACTTTGACAGGTCCGCAGCCACCCTCTTGGCTGAAACAATGTGTCTTAGGTGTTTGAGTTTAGATTAATCAAATAGGCTTTTTTTTCATTCACAAATGGGAAATTGGTTATCAACACTTCAAATGCTTTTTCATAAACCGATTATATACCAAGATGTCATAAAAAAATCCAAAATTGTGTAAGTATGGTCAGAATACCACATTCATAAGTGCTTAAAAAGTGGCAGGAGCATTGGTTAATCCAAATAACATCACAAGGAACTCATAATGCCTCTCATGTATGTGGAATGTGGTCTTCAACTCTTCATTACATCCTCTACTCTTACTCTGATTTGATGATAGCCGGACCTTAAGTCTAGTGTAGAGAACACTATTGCACCATGCAATTCATCCAATAACTCATCAATTACTAGAATAATAAATTTGTTTGGAACAATAACTTTATTCAAAGCTCTATAGTTAACATAGAATCTCCAACCCCCTTCTTTCTTTTTAACAAGTAGTACGGGTTGGAAATGGACTGTGACTTGGTTGGTTGACCTGTGTTGCAAGTATTTCTCTCACCAATTATTCAATCTCCTCCTTGTGAGCCTGAGTGTATCTCTATGGCCTCACATTAACTGAAGTTGTGTTAGGCATGAACATTATATTGTGATCTAATGAATGTTGTGGGGGCAACCTCGTGGGCGCTTGTAATAATTCTAAAAATTATTGGATAACCCCTTGAATTGTTGTCGGAATCTTAGGCTGTGGGGTTGGAACTGGAGACGTTAATTCATCTAGCTTATACACTTCAAGTAAGATGGCCTATATTTTGTGCCCAAGGAGGCGAGTCATGGAATTGATCGAGACCTACTCTCAACACAGCTTGGGTTCTCCATTCAATGTTATTGGTATCCTACCCACTATAATTTTTATTAATAATAATTTTTAATTCACCTACATGAGCCTAATCTTTTCCAACCATTGCATCCCCAAAATTAAATCCACACTGCCTTAGTTAAGAGGTAAGAACTCATCCACATTCTCTAGCTCTTGCAAGCTAAGCTGAATCCGCTTGCAAGCACCAATGGCTTGTACCGAATTACTTGTGCCCATTATAACTCCATATGCTATTGTACACGTCATTAGGATCCCCAATCTAGCCACCATATTGATGGAAAAAAGATCATGTATGGAGCTACAGTCCACTGGCACTATCATCAGCTCACCCTTCATGCTACTTTTTAGCCTTATAGTGTGGAAGGTGAAACCTACCTTTAAGTCCATAGAAAGCTCTATGGACCCCTGTAGTTCCTCTGATTTCTCCTTCATCGTCTCCTAAAACTCCTCCACACCTTCCTCCCCAACCCATAAGTGATCTGGCAACAAAAGTTGGAGTGCCCTATTTTTACACATATGAGCATGATAATTGTCCATCACACCTAAAATAGAGACCCTTATCTTGTTGGCGCAAGAGCTCAACGTTTGACAACCATTTGGTACTAGTGCTCGCCCCTTAAAGAGTTTTTGAGTTGCGAGGGCATGTGTTAGGGGGAATAAGTCATGATAACTTATTTGATACTGGTGTGTGTTGTCAATGAAGAGCTAAGTGGTTTTGGGTTGTTATTGGACTAGTCCACCTTGGTGGGCTTATAAATAAATAGGACAGCTCAACCTGTTTGGAGGTTTTTCTTTTTATCCTCTACCATCTAGGCCATTTCTCTCATCTCCCTAATTCCATCCATACGCTTCATCTATACTTCTGCTCGCACCACTAGTTTCAATCCATTCAAGAAGTTGCTCTCAAGTACCTCATCTAGCAATATACCTTGAAGTGGCACCTCTAATAGCTCAAAATCCTCCAGAAACTCCCCCACTATCATCATTTGATTGATTAGAACAAAACTTCTCACAAAAAGACCCCTTATGCCTTGGTTAGAATCACAATAAATAAGGCTAGCTTGAACTCTGGCCAAGCAGCAAAATATCACTTGTCTTTTGCGTACTAGTATTAGGCAAGGGGTTTGCCTTCCATGGCAACAACCATCATCTTCATCTTCTCACATTCAGGCATAGGACTAAGGGCAAAGTATTGCTTGGCTCAAAAAATCCACCCATCAGGATCAGTTTCGTTGAAAATTGGCAGCTCTAGTTGCCTTGTTGTTTGATTCGCTACCCTACGATCACCACCTTCATCAAATGTCCCAATCTTTCCCCTGTTGTTTGCCTCTCTAGTCCTTTAGATGATGAATGTCCCTTTTCCTTTCCCACTACCTGATCTAGTTTACCCAATATCTCCCCAATAGCCTTCTTCGTGGAATCTAGCTTCCCTTTTATTGTTGGAAGTTATCTTGTATCTCCTCTCACATCATGTATCTTTTTTTGCTGTTCTTCCTGAATTGTGGATAGTCTCTCCTCCATCTTATCAATTTTTTACACCATAATTTCCCGATCAAACACTCTAAAACCAAAATTTTAAGAACTTGAGGTGCGAGCAAAAGAGCACATAATTGCGAAAATGTGTAAGGAAATTAGTGGAAAGAGAACAACCAGGTGCTCGAGGTCCTAGCACCTCTTCCTCCACTAGCTAATCCCCCCTTTCCCTTTACACTTCTTATAAATTAGTGACAAGCAATACTCTCTAATTGACTCTGTTGAGTCATCCTACTCTTTAACAGAAAGATAATGACCCCTAATCGTATCAATAGACTCATGACCCTTAATAGTTCACTCCTAAATGGATAATAAAAAATACAAATAAGTAGTTAAAAATGACCCAACCAGTGAGCCCAAAGCAACTAGCACCGCTGGCAGGCCAACATCAACCCTTGATTCTCCTCACGTAAGTGTACTTGACAATGGGCCTATTAGCTTGTTCCACCTACAATTATGGGAAGTTAATCACTCATGGAGTTGCTTTAGCCCAGTAAACCTCAAGTGTAATGATCTCCTCCTTCACTTTCCATTTTCCTTGAATGTCACATCATTGTGTAACCTCCATAACTTCCAAGCATAAGTCAAGTGTCATGCCACTTGGTGTTCTTCTTCTTCACATAGGTAATTGAACTAGTCCAAAGCATATAAGCATATGCTCTTTTTGTCTACCTTAACATTGTTAGCTATCAAGATTTCTTTTATCACGTGACAATCCTTCAATATGTTGAGGATTATCTCTTGAACACAAGCACCATCAACTGGAACATGTTTGTCTTGTAAACTACTACTATTAGGTAGTATTTCATTGCAACTCTTTACTCTGGGTAAGGTGTCCCCATTTCACATTCGTTTCCATGTCCTAGCCATGCATTTTAGTAAAGGCTTTCTCTTGTGACATAGTGTAATCCAATCCGAGAGTATATTCACCATGTAAAGAACCATGACTGAAATTCATGGGGTCTACTACTAAGTAATGGTAAATTTAAAATTTTCTCAACCTTAAAAGGGAGAAAATTTATCTGAACCGAGTCCTCCTTTTAGCTTCCTTCTTGTTCATTTATGATGTCACTAAACTTTTTCACCATGGAATCTACAAGAATACAAGTGTTGGGGGATATAGCCAAATAATAGGAGTGTCTTGGCATCCACTTGTTGTTCCAAATGTCCACTTCCTTGGCATTGCTAATGTTTTGAACAAGTATGTCAACTAAGCTCTCTAAACACTCTGCCTAGTGAAGCTTTGGTTGTGGACTAGGTTTGCTTGCATAATATTAGATAAAGGATAATACTCACTTTTCAAGTAAGGATGTATCATCATTTAGGATGCACCATGTTTTCTTCCCCAACATGCCATAATTAAACTGAACAATGTTCCTAAAACCCATCCCTTCAAAGTCTCTCTTAACTAAGCCAGTGAATTTGAAATGTCCCAAAACCCTAATTGTAGAAATTTTAGCCAAATAAGGATTTAATAGGGAAATTAATTTAATAAATTATTTTTATTAAAATGAAAGGAAATTAATTAGGGATAATTAAGAAGAAAATAATAAATATTTTAATTAGAAAAAAATTGGGTGATTTGCTAATTAAAATGGAATTTAAGAAAAACCTTTCAAAAACACTAAATTAGCCTAAAAAGAAAATTAAATATTATTTTATTTAAATGTTATTATTTTTAAATATTCTAAATTACTAGAATAAATAACCCAACCCACCTATTTTTTCTTTTTCCCTTTTCCCTTTTTTTTTCTTCCTTTCTTTTCTTTCTTTTTCTTCCTTTTTTCCTTCTTCTTCTTTTCTTTTTTCGTCCTCCTTTCCCCAACCTGGGCCAGGCCACAGCCCAAGAGCCTTCCTCTCTCCTTTTCTCCTTTGGCGCGGCTCATCTCTAGAACACCACATTTCATTCTATTTTTACCCCCGTCCCCGGTCCAGTTATCCTTTTTCTCTTTTCTTTCTTTTCTCCCCAGCTGCCTGGTTCGCCCCTACCTCTTCCTCCTCCTTTTTCATCTTTCTTCTTCCTCCCCTGTCGACTTACAACGCCTCTGAGAATCACGTCGTTGATCACGCCATTGACCGGTCATTTCTCTCCTCTCTCCTTCCCCCTGACTCACCAGCCACGTTGACCCAACCCACTGCCCTTCCTTCTCGTGCACGACCTCCTTTTTCTTGCCCAACCACCCCCTGCCATGATTGAATTGCGTCGGCTTATCGTCGCCGACCGATGCCTTAACCTACCTACCCTATTCTCCCATCTTCCCTTCTACCTTATCTCCTCCTTTCGCCTATAAATACCCCCTTATCAGCCCTAGAATCAAGTTTTTGTTTAGAAAAATCACCCCTTTTCACTGTCGCCCTTTTAGACGCTAGTCTCGTCGCTATCGTCCAACACTGCTATTCGAAACACCCTCAAAACCACTCCCTATACCACCCTCTACCTAACTACACCTCCCTTATCCCTTGATTTGCCCTGCATGAGCTACCCTAGTTGTGCAAAGTAACCTCCCCGATCAACCATTCCCTCATCCCTGCCACCCTTCTCACCACCGTCCACCACCACTCCCACCACAACCACCGCCCCTTACACCTCCCAAAAACACCAGCAGACCTTCCTCTGCCTTCCCTTACCCTTTGTTTCCTCTTTCTCCCTCTCCTCCTCCCTTTCTTCCTTTCCTCCCCTTTCGACCACCACAGCCGCAACCGTGTACCGCCACCTTCATTCCACTTCTCTCCATCTAGGCAGTCATCAACACCCCAACTTCCACCCTCCTTCTCCCTCTCCTTTTCCCAATACTCAACTCTCTCTATTTTCTTCTCTTTTTCCTCCCACCACCACCACCGCCATGCACCGCCGCTGGTGCCGCCTGTCACCACCAACCTAAGGTGGTACCCTAAACCCTCTCATCCCTTAAACCCTAATTATACATGTAATACCCTATATTTTTAAATTCAATTTTCTTAAACTTAATTATTTTGTTAGCATAATTTGATGTTATTTTAATTTTGATTCATTTTATATATTTATCGACGATTTCGACTTCATATTTGAATTTAATTAATCATTGTCATTGCGGATCTTCCTAGATAAATTCGTTCACAATTATGATTTTATTATATTCATATGATTTCGATTTTCAGTTAAAAATGTGCATTTATGTTCTTTCTCATATTTTGATTTTAATATTTTAGATTCGTTTTTTATTGTAACTTCGTCATGTGATTACTACTTTGTTTTAGAGTTATATTTCGTTAACGATATATATATTATTTAAATTATAAAATTTCCGTTTAAAATAGTCAAATTTATTTTAATAATGTTATCTATAAAAACATTTCCAACTTTGAATTTATTCGTTTCCGAAGTCGTTAAGATCTTTAGAAAGTTTTAAATTAAAAAGACCTTCAGAGCTTGTTTATGAATTTCTTTCTGAAATTAATTTTCTTCTATTTGACCCTTTTTGATTTGAGGAAGACTAGTTTCGAAAATTATTTAAATTAGTCTCATTTTATTAGAATTTGATTTAAATATTTTCTTATATGCTTTTAAATATTATTTTGAGGTCTTATAATGTATTTCCGTAAATAATATAGATATTTGTGTTCGTTGGTAAATTCTTCCGAAAATACTTCCGAAATTCTTTATATAGCTCTTATATCAATTTTACGCCTTCAGATCCTTTCGAAATAATTTTTCGTTAAATAAATTTTAGATAAAATATTCTAATAATAAATTTAGATATTTAGTATTTTATTATATACTTGTATTTGAAAAAAAAAATACCAAACCCATAGGTACCCGACCCCCCTCTTCTTTTCCTTTTCTCTCTTCTTCTCTCCCTTCTCTTCTCTTTCCCTTTCCCGACCTGTCCCTGTTCTACACCTAAAACCCCAGCCTACCATCTTCTCCCTGCTCCTCTACTCCACCCAACTACCGACCACAACTGCCACTGCCGAAGCAGCGCAGCCAGCAACCGCAGCAATAACCACAACAACAGTCACAGCAACCGAAGCAGCAGTCATGTGCAGCAACAACCATCAGTAGCAGCGTAGGCTGCTCCACCATTGTCCGGCCATGACGAGCCTCGTTGGTTTCCCATGAGCAGTCCTCGACCTTCGGTGAAGCTTCTCCGGCCTTCACTTGTCATGATTTGTTAGTTTCGTTTGGTAGAGATTTCCAAAAACCCTAACCCTTGTTTTGATTAATTTAGTATGAATTAAATTATGATAAGCTAAATTGATTGTTTTATTATGTATATATGTGTTGTATGATTGATTTAGAGTGGTTAATTGTAGTGTATTTGATTGATTTGTGAAAATCGAATATTTAGGCCGAGTTATGCCCAATTTTTTGGATTCGTCCATTTAAGCTATTTTGGGTAAATTAATTTTACAATATGTTGTAAAATGTATCTAACTTCATATCAGAATCGTCAATTTGAGAAATTTATACAGAATTAACCGAAATTGGATTTCTAGGTCAAAATCCGTGTGTAATGAAATTGAATTGTATAATTGAGTTTTTTCACTCAATTGATTTTACAATATACATTGAAATGTATTTAATTTTATATCGGAAGTGTTGATTTAGGAAAATTGTGTGAAATTGATCGGAATTGGATTTTTAGGTCAAAACTCTTGCAGGTCTAAATTGAATTGTGTAATCGGGTTGTTTTATACAATTGATTATATAATTTACATTAGAATATATTTAATTACAATTCCAAACCGTCAATTTATATATTTTAGCAAGAACTAATGGATTTGTATTCTGGGCTCAAAAACTCTAATTATGCTAAATTGGATATTTCTTTTATTGGTTTTGAGAAATTGATTATATGATATGTTATAAAATATGTCTAATTGCATTTCTAAACATTCAATTTAAATAAATTAATAGAATTCAACCGAATTACATTTTCGGGCCTAAAACCCTAGATTTCAAGTGAAATTATGAAATTGGTTATTTGTATGGTTGTTTTTCTAAGATTGAATTTATAGAAATAGTTGAAACAGTCTTAATTGCATTCTAACATATTCAATTGGAATTAATTGATTTGAATAATCTGAGTTTGTGTCTTGGGCTTTGAAACCCTAGTTTCGAAAACTGATAGTCTTAAATTGGCTACTCGAAATATTGTTTTTATTGAAATTGATGATCTAGATTTATCTAAAATTAGTTTAATATTTAATCTTAAATATTAATAGAGCGACGACTGTGAATCTTAGGTTTTTGGACACGTTTTTTAAGAAAGATCGTTTGTGTCTGCTTGTCTTTATTTAATTATAATAATTGAATTATTGATCGATAAGATATTTTCTAACCTAGTTTCGATTTCTATCGGTGATCTAGGAAAACTTTCTCGTGGATTGTCGAGCTCTTGATAACTCTCTATCTTTCTCAATTTACTTAGCCAGCTTTGAATTTAGGTAAGTCATTACTTACCTTTACTTATGACAGAATCTAGATGTATGTCTGCTTGGAGTGGAAGGTGATGAGGATGCTTACCGATTATTTAATCATGTCAAGCATGTGCTGTATTTTGTGTGGTAATTGTATGAATGTATGAATTTATAGCCTCAATGCAACGCGTGTTAATATGACACTTGAATATTGTATGTGTGTAAGTGTGTGAAGGGTTGAGTATGGATTGAAATTTGCATGATACCTTATGCTGTATTTTATGCCTTGGACTTATTCGGCTTTAATGCCCCTAAAATTATTTGACTTTAATGCCACATGAATTGGATCGACTTTAATGCCTCTGGAATCGATTGGCTTTAATGCCACTTGAATTGATTCAGCTTTAATGCCACTTGGGTTGGTTTGACTTTAATGCCACTTGGACCGGATAGGTTTTAATGCTGCATGAAATTTATCAGTTTTAATGCTGCTTGGCTTTAACGCCACTTGAAATTGATATAATAATGGAAATTCATTGTGTTGATGGATGTGAGTTAAGTGCTGTTATGTGGGCCTGACTTATTATTGGTTGAATCCTTGAATAAGATATTAATCACTTAAAGTGAAAGATCTTGAGTTGGGACTTGTATCACTTGGGGTAGCTATCCAAGTTAGGTTTGGTATTCTGGTGTTTTTCTATTCTATGATCTCGGGTGCCTTACGAGGTCCGGAGAGACCCTCTTCTACTCTATAGGTGTCTCGATATATTTCGGCCCTATAGGGGTATGAATACTTAAGTGATTAGGTATCCTATTTATTGGTGGCCTAGTTACGTTTCTGGGTGAGCCAGCTAGGACTAATACCATTTGAGTACTAGATTAGTTGTTACTATTTCTTTGAATCTCCGTCCTCAAGATAATATAATTAAATGGTGGTGATCACAATAAAGGAATATACTAATGAATTATTCTCGCTCACTCATGGGCTTTATATTTATCTTTCATATGCATGTCTCTTGGTTGTCTCTCTTACAATCGTGTTGCAATATGACGCATGTCCGTATTCATTTATCACATGATCTATTGTTTAAAATCACATATGGGCCTTATGTGCAAAATGATACCTTCTAGGGTAGTGTGTTCTACTTAGCATGTGATCATGATTTTCTTGTACGCTTGTACCTTATGTATTGTCATGTCTAGCCATGTATTATAAGCATGAGTCTGTGTCCCCATGTTCTATTATATGTATCATATGTATAATCGAGCATGAGTTATTATCCGAATAGAATGGTGTATGTATTGCATGTGTAATTGAGCATGAATTATTGTATGAGTGGAATGGAATATATATCACATGTATAATTAAGCATGAGTATTGTAAGCTAAAGATTGGCATATCTTATGTATGTCCTATTTCCTTCCATGAGTTAGGTAGTCATGATTTACTCAATACTAAACTCGTACTGATACTACCTTGGTTGAATGGGTCATGTGATGATCCACTAATGGTGGGGAGCAGACCTCTTGTGCAGGTTTGTGATCGGATATTATTGTTGGGTTGAAGTATTGGCTTGCGAGATTAGGCAATTCGGAGTTTGATCCCTCGAAATTTGTCCTTAATTATCTGTATTCATTTTTGGAAGTTTCAATTGTTGTATTAAATTTTCAAGGGTGTTAAAATTGATTTTAATTCTCATTACTTTGATACGCTTTTAAAAATCCAGAACTATTTCACAGGTTTCCGCTAGTTTATTTGGCGACGATTTTATTTAGTGAAATTGTTCACTTGCCATCTACCTATGGATATCTCCGTGTGGGAGTTTGTCCTCAAGGCATAGATGTTGGTTGAATTTTGTTAGACAAGTTTTAGCCTTACATTTAGCATGAGATAGATGGTAGACATTTATTTTGCTTTAGGTGTGGCTTTAACATTTCCCAAATTGTATTTAGCTTCCGCATTATTCATTTAAACGAAATTTTTTAGGAGTGAATTTTGGGGGTGTTATAATGCAAGCTTTATTTATTTAATTTTATTATATTTTTATTATTCGAGTATTATTATTATTATTATTATTATTATTATTATTATTTTATTAATATTATTATTTATTCAATGTAGGGTTGAAACCCTACTTTACTTTATTTTCGATTAATATCATTTTTATTATTATTATTATTATTATTTCACAATATTATTATGGTTATTATTATTATTATTATTATTATTTTGGTGAAAGGTCGAAGCACTTATTTCACATTTATTTTGAATTATGTCATTTTCATTATTATTATTATTAGGGTAAAATCTTCAAACCTTATATTATCACTTTTTTTCAATATTACTATTATTACTTTTATCCTTAGCAAAATTAATATTTAGTTAGCGTTACTATTATTATATTATTATTTTATCTAAAACCCTAATATTAGAATAAATTTGGAAATAATAGTATTTTTGGTATGAGGAAATCTAATCTTCAGTTTTTCCCTCTTATAGGAGAGACTAGTCAAAACCCTAAGGATGCGTAGGAGCATGGTCCAAGACTGGTGTTGTATTAAGTAAGGGTGTAGCTAAGGCCTTATGCATGTAATGTGTTTTGTATGCCATGTGCCATGAAATTTGATGTATCATATGTTCATTGTTATAAGTATTTTATGTGTAGTGTGGCTTGGAGTTGAGGTATATTCATGTATTATTTTATGGCATGCATATAATATGTATAAGTTGTGATTATGATGTGATATGATGTGGCCCTTTAGGACATGTATGCTAGGTTATGTAATGTGATGATATGGAGTTAAAGGATGTAGAATTGACCTAAATGCTACACGACCATGAGTGGAAGAATCTAGGATTTTGCACGGAAGAATCTAGGATTTTGTATGGAATAATCTGGGGTTTTGCATGAGAGAATCTAAGGTTGTGCATGAAAGAATCTAAGTGCGTATGGAAGAATCTAGGGTTTGCATGGGTGAATTTAGGGTTTCACGTAGGAGTTTAGGGTTTGCATGAAAAAGTTTGAAGGATTGCATGGGATGTTTAAAGTCTGCATGGGGGTAAATTTTATGTATAAAAAGTTGATTTGGGGTCTGAGGAAGGTAATGGAAGTGTTGTTTGAGTGTTTGAACACTTTTGATGAAAAATTGTACATGGGACAGTATAATGGTACATGGGAGACCGATCTAGGGTTTGGTGTGGCTACTTAGGATTTCGTGGTTACACGTGTACTGGGTGAGTAAAGTGTGATGATGAGGGTGTAATCTATGGGTTATGATGTGTGGAGTGTTAAAATGAGCTAGGTTATGTGAGATGTAGTAGGATGTGCCACATATGTAATATCTCGTATTTTTGAAATCTAAATTTATTAAGCTAAATGATTTTATTAGCGTAATTTGATGTAAAAATTTAATTATTTTAATTTTGATTCGTTTTATGGATTTATTGACAATTTCGAATTCATATTTGAATTTAATTAATCATTGTCGTTGCAAACCATTCTAGATAAATTCGTTAACGACAATAATTTTATTATATTCTTATGAGTTCGATTCTCGGTTAAAAATATGTATTCTCGTTCTTCTCGTATTTTTATTTTTAATATTTTAGATTCGTTTTTAATTATAATTTTGTTGTGTGATTACGCGTTTATTTTGAAAGTTATATTTTGTTAACGAAGTATATTATTTAAATTATAGAATTTCTGTTTAAATAGTTAAATTTATTTTAATAATAATATCCGTAGAAAATATTTTCGACTTTAAATTCATTCGTTTTCGGAAATTATTAATACTTTCGGAAAGTTTTAAATTAAAAAGGTTTTTCGGAGATTATTTAAGAATTTCTTTCCGAAATTAATTTTCTTCTGCTTTATGCTTTTGATTTATGGAAAACCAATTTCGAAAATTATTTAAATTAGTCTTGGTTTATTTGAATTTGACCTAAAATTTTATTATATGTTTTAAAATAATTTTTCGAGGTCTTATAATGTATTTTCGTAAATAATATAAAATTTTCGTTCGTTAGTAAATTCTTTCAAAAATATTTCTGAAATTCTTTATATAGTTTTTTTATTAATTTTAACTTTTCGGTACCTTGCGAAATAAATTTCGTTTAATGAATTTTAGATAAGATCTTCCAATAATAATTTTTAAACATTTAGTATTTTATTTTATATGTGTATTTGTAAAAAAAAAAAAAAAAAAAAAAAGCCCCCGTCGGGACCCCCGACCTCCCCCTCTTCTCTCCTTTCCCTTTCCCGGCTCCCTTTCTCCCTGTTGCCTGCGCCCCGAAACCCTAGCCTCCCTCACCTCCTCCTCCCTGCTAGCTGACCTCCAGCCGCCGCCGGCCGATCTCCAACCTGCAACCGACGCCGCGCGGCAGCCACAGCAAGCAGCAGCCGCAGCAGCAACTGAAACAGAGCCACCCGCAGCAGCCGCGCAGCAGCAACAGCGACCATAGCAGGGACGATCCGCGCAGCTCGCGCCACCGCTCGGTCACCGGCGAGCCTCGCTGACCACCGGCGAGCCACCCCGGCCCCCGACGAAGCTTCCCCGGCCTTCCTTTGCCCCGATCTGTCGGTTTTTGTTTGGTATAATTTTCTGAAAAACCCTAATATAGATTTGATTAATTGAGTATGATTTAGCTTGTGAAAAGCTAAATTGATTGTTTGATAATGTATATATGTGCTGTAAGATTGATTTGGATATGTTAATTGTATGGTTTAGGTTGGAATTTTGGAAATTGAATTTTTGGCCGGGTTATACCCGAATTTTTTGGATTCGTCCGATTTAGCTATTTTGGGTAAATTGATCTTACAATATGTTTTTAAATGTATCTAATTTCATGTTGGAATCGTCAATTTGAGAAATTTATGCAGAATTTAATTGGAATTTGATTTCTAGGTCAAAATTCGTGTGTGACAAAATTGGGTCGTATAATTGAGTCGTTCCGCTCAATTGATTTTATAATATCGTTTAAAATGTATTTTGTTTTATATTGGAAGTGTTGATTTGGGAAAATTGTTCGTAATTGATCGGAATTGAATTGGGAAAAAAGTGTTGATTTATGTATGTTGAATTTCTTTCAAATTGTATTTCATTTTTCTTAGCCTTAGCACTTGGTACTGGAACGGTATGAGTGAACCGGTCTGGTACTAAGTGTGGCGGTAATACTCCCAAAGTTCACGTTTTATTAATTTGCTTCCGCTAATTTCCTTTTAATTAACGCAATTTTTCAGTAGTGAATTTTGGGGGTGTTACAATTGTTGCTGCTTGACTTGTGGTGTTTGACGCCCTAATTAGCACTACTTGTCTTCTACCTTCTTTCCCCGTATTCTCCAGACTATACATATCCTCGGGACTTCAACATTCTTCAAATTATTGAAAGTTGGAGTACTCTCAAGCCCTTCTCTCTATTTAATAGTGTAGTTCGTTTTTTCATTCACAATCGATAAAAAAAAGGTCTAAATAGAATAGAGAGTAATAGCATCTTTAACCAAATATCCTACCATCTTCTCCATTTGCATTAATTAATAGCTAGAGTGATAAATTAGTGTATTTAGTTTCCACTACTTCTTTTCTTTTCAGTTTAAATTTGTTTAATTGTAGTTTAATTCTTTGTTTTGGTCTTATTACTACCATTCCATTCTTACTTTATTTAATATAGGCCCTTATATATATATTATAGAAACAAGTTATGATTGCAGTTATTCTAAGACAATGATCAATAGGTGTTATTCTCTCCCTAGCTAGTTATCTTTCTGTATAATTTTTATCAATATGTGTGATCTTTTTTATAAAAAAAAGAATCTTCAGTATTATTAAATATTCTACTATTGCATTGATAGAGAGAAGTTTTTCAAAGTTGAAATTATTATATTGTAAGAAAAATTAAATGGATTAATCATTATATCGACTAAAATAGATTTGATTTCGAAACTTGATTTTGAACACTTAATGAATTTGTATCTCAAAAGGTAAGAAAAATTAAATTTTAATGCATTTTTTTAATTAAAATTTGTTTTTATTGAATTTAAGAAGGCCCAATTTGATTATTTTTGCCTTGGGGTCCAAAATGTGTGAGGTTGGCTTTGCCTGATGCCAAAGGAAGGAGCATGTGCCTTTTTTTTTCTTTTTTCTTTTTTTCTGAGTGCTAGTATTATTGTATACCCCGGGTGTTATTATGTAATATATAATTTGCGTCGTTTTATATCAGGTGCATCGCTGCACCACTTGTGTGATTTTGATCATTAGGTTTGAGCCATGGACGTGCTATTCGAATCAATTGATGTCCGAGATCTCCTCTCAACTACTAGCCTCGAGGACTCATCCCCTCTCTCTGCTCCAGATCTCCAGCTTCTTATTGATCGTTTGGATGCCCATTCCCGCCAAATCAAGTCCAAAGTCCAAGCTTACATTCTATCTCATCACTCTGACTTCTCTCAACTCTTATCTCTCTGCTCCTCCTTAGACTCTCAATCAGCTGCCCTCTCCTATCAGCTTGATGCCCTCCTCTCTCTTCTTTCCAACCACCCGCTATATGATGAAATCAAGGGTACTTTATCGGAAATTGGGGTTAAGATGGGAGAATTGGGGACGAAGAAAGCGCAACTGTTGATTTTAAAGATTATAGTGGATTTGTGTAAGAAGTTGGAGAATGTTAGGGAGATGGTGAGAGTTGGACAAGTCGTGGAAGCGGCAGCTGGACTAAAGGATTTGAAGACAACATTGAGAGTGGATGAGGAGGAGGAGGGAGAAAAAGAAGTGGTGGTGTATGGATTACTTAGGGAAGAGTGGGCATGTTGCTTTGAAGAGGTAATGTTTACAGGGCAATGTGTCTTCGCACTTGATTGCTTTTGTTGATTTATCTATTTTGTAATTGTGGACTTTCTTATTATGTTTTGTGATTGAATTTTATATTAGATTAATGGGTTTGGGTTTGTAGATGCAAGAATCTCTCCTCAAGTTTATGGAACAGGCGGTGCGGTTTGAGCTGGAATCTAATCGAGTTCGAGTTGTGAGTTGTTCTAGTGTTGGTGAAGTTGAAGGGATTGAGCTTCGCACGGTTTTAGAGGCTATGGAGGTATGCCTTGCTAATGCCATGTATTTTATGTAGCTTCCGAGCAAAGTGGAAACTAACCGGACCGCAGTTTGTGCTATCAAAGGTCACAGCATCGAATTTAGCTGAATGACTTCAGAGTGAAATCAAATATATCTATTTGCTATCTTTATTTTTGTAGTATTAGCTGATCTTAACTAAATTTTTTGATGACGTTCATAAAGCTTACCAAATGTCAATAATATCACATAGACTTTGGATAGTTATCAAAGAATTGTAATCAAATTGCCAAAATTGTGTGCTCCGGCAATGCATGTTCCAAATTCATAACTATCTTGTATAGATCAATGATGAACTGAATGCACATGGAGGTCACCTTGGATTTTCTTTTCCCTTTTCCACACACAGCCAGCATGCCCATTTCTTCTACCTTTTCTACATCTTAAATTTATCGCTTGTTGAGTACTTGCATTACATATCCGATCATTTTAGTGCCCCAATTACAGAATAATTCATCAGTTTTCAGATTCCATGTGGTTAAAAAAGGATTTGAACTCCCTTGTGGTTTTCCCAGGCTTTAGGTATTCTTGATTACGGCCTTGCTAGAGTTGCTGACTTGTTTGTCAAACATGCCATAACTCCGGCAGTAACATTGAGTTCTCCTCTTACGTTTAGAGAAGAATCATATGAGAACTTGGATGAAGGCAATGAAGCCATCTTGATATTTGTCCCATGCTCTGATTTCAAGGTAATATCTACATTGTAGTCTTTTGACGTTTATGCTTTTGCAATTATCGGACCTAAGTGTCTTGTCTAGTGCTTAAATGAACATTTTTTCTTGGCAAATGTTTCTGTTTAACCGTGGCCGTTGCACTTTTCATCTTACCATTGAAGAATTGGATTGTGAATCTTACATGTAAGCCAGCTTCTACTTTCGGAAAAAGATGAAGCTTGACCAAACAGTAGAGCCTAAAAATATATTTTTTGTAAAGAGCTTTTCCTTCTTAAGCTTTAAAGGAGCTTATTTGGGAAGCTAAAAATAGCAGCCTCTGAAGTCAGCTTATGCTGGTAGCTGATTCTATTGCTTAATGAAATTTTGTTATGTGACTAAAATGCCATACGTCTTTCTATTATTTCTGATCAATTAGCCTCAACTGCTGTATGTTATTTTTTGTCACTGGTGTTAAATGAGAGGGAGGATGAGAGAGGAAAGAAGGCGAGAGAAATGTCATCATCCATACTTGTCACCCCTAGCACAACTAGATGCTAAGCTCCTCCACTTCATCCTCATGACTGCAACATACTCTCTAGATGAGATATCATCTGTTTTCATATCATTTTCACTGACGCTGGTCATCACTGAAGCATGGAGTTTCGCTTTTCCAAAATGTCCTGGAAATGTTTCCCCTTTTGGAAACTTTTCGATGTTGGAATAGGTACCGAAAGTATTTAATTAATTAATTTTTTTTAAAAAACTATTAATGGTTTAAGTTAACTAATATAAGTAGTAGTTTTATAAGTTTTTTTTTCTCTCTTGATTGTAGTAGATTTGGTCTATTTTAAAAAAAATTATATAATATGTGTATATATATATAGTTTTTTTTTGCTGTTTCCTTCCATCCCTGTTTTCTAAATTTTTAAGAAATGACATTTTCGCGTTTTTCTCTGTCCCCATCCCTGTGCAACCCTGCTGGTCATCATGGATTCAGGCTGTGTCAGGCGCGAATAAGACAAGTAGGAGCAGATTATGGTTGATAATTGAAGAATTAGTCACGAGAAAATTATCTATTCGAGAGTTAAAAATGGGATAACTGAAATTCCAATTGCCTGGTCCTTTCTTTTCATTGTCTCTTGTATACATGTCTTTTGGATTGGAAATTTAAGTTAATTTGGGGACTGGGCTTGACTATTGGATAAAATTATGAGTAAGCAGGATGATGATCAGTAGGACAACAGATTTGACGGTATCATGACAAACAAGAAGAATTAATCATTTCATTTATGTTGAACAATGGTTATGCCTCTTTTCCCATAGTCTATTAATTTGTTTCATAGAGCTGCTTTTGGAGCTTTTTTATCAGATTTTTTTTAATAGAACTTTTTGCACTTTTTTTTTTTTAAAAAAAAAAATTTAAACAACAGGGCTGAACAGACTATTTCTTAACCTTCGTTTTTGTCTCCTTCAGTTTCAGCTAGAGCAGGAGTATCTTCTGCTGTAATATTTTTTTATTGCCATAATTATATGACAGTTGCATGCGGTCTTTTTTTTTTTCTGCAGACTGAAATTGTGGATGGTGAGGCACTATTTTCAAGGATCATGGATATTGTCAATTTTATATTCAAGTTTATATGCCTTCGAAATGGTACATGGATGTGCCATCTTGGGAGATTGACGTGGCCAAGGATTTCTGATCTCATTATTTCAAATTATCTTTCTAAGGTTTGCATTCCAAAACTACATGAAAGCTTTTCTAAATTTTCTACTTTGCAACCTCCTAGATGAAAGAGAGGAAGAGAGTTACCATGGCTCAGTTATGCGTGCAAATTAAAGGAACCTATGCAAATGTTAAATGTTGGATCTGTTTGATGTTGTTATCAGGGGTTTGTAACCCTTGAAATGCTCGTTGGACTGATAATCTTTTTCCCTTTATAATTTGGCTGACTAATTGTGCACTGAGCTGATTACTGTTTGAGGCTTCCAGGGCAGCCCAAGGTTACAGTGTTGTGCTGTCGTAACGAATGTGTATGTGTGTTGTCATTGTCATTGTCGGTTGCTGTTTTTCAGCTGGGATGGGGTTGGTAATGATGTAAAGATCCTGCAATGTCTTGCTGCTATGATGGTAGGGCAATATTCATCTCAGGGGTTTTGCATGGTCTTGGGCTTTGGATTAAAAAAACAAAGTGATTATTTGTTTAGTTTATTTACTATTACTCACGGTTAGGGCTGCAAACTAGGTGAGTGGAGTTGAGATGGGCCTTCCTTTGATTAGGCATGTTCATTCATTAGATGAGCCAAGGTGGATTGACCCATCATTAAGCTGAAGTAGAGCTTATTGGCTTGATTAAGAATATTGCAACTCATGCTTGATTTGAGCTTCAATACATCAGCTCCCTTGGTAGAGTGAGCCTCGTTCAAACAGACTGGCTCACCCTGCTTGAATGTGAACTTGATTATGATTCAGCAAGACTCATCTAGAAGAGAGTTATAGAAGTGAGAAAAAAATGTTAAAATTTCTAACTATCTATAATGGTGACATTTTGATCCAACAATAGTTATTAATACGAGTCATCAATGAGCTGAACACTTAAGCTGGCTCATGAACAAATGAGCTGAGCTCCACTTTGCTCAGGCTTGTGTCTCATTTATTAGAAAAGTCAAGCTTGAGCCTGTATGCATGAATGAACCAAGCTTGATTGAGCCGGCTCAATCTTGTTCTCTCTTTGCTTTGTTCTTTGGCAGCGCCAATTATAGGGATTTGATCCTGCTAGGCTGCTAATATCTTGCTTGGTTATCTACTATTTTAGTACTTTATTAAGCTGCATTATAGGCTGTGTCATTTTTAGTATGTGCATGTGTTATGCCCCTAATACCAGCTCAGAGGTTCATATGTTTTAGCTTTGCATCTTACCAAGTGACACGGTGAGAATTTGCTGTATCTGTGGGGATATTGTCCCAGTTTTATGGTAGGAGCTGCTTTGGTGTGCTGCAGTGTCATGGATATTATTGAATTGGTGAACTGCATAGAGGCTTCTTGTTGAATTTATAGAAAGACCAAATTAGACATGAAAGTTTAGCAAGGCTTCATTTGAAAGAACTTATTAGATGAATAAGATAATGCTATCCTCTGTAAATAAGCTTTGTCCATGTCACTTGAGATGCATTTCCCATTTGCACTGCTAACCATGTGGAAGATTTCACTTCAGGTCGTTCCAGAAGATGCTTCGAAATTAGCCGATTTTCAGAGAATTATAAATGTTTGTTCTGAATTTGAATCTGGCCTTAAGGAGATGATGTTCATTTCTGCGTCTGATAAGCATGATGAGAGACTAAGCAACTTTGCTGATGATGTTGAAGTACACTTTGCATCTAGGAAAAAAGCAGAAATATTGGCAACGGCAAGAAAGTTGATTTTAGAATGTGATTTCTCACTTCCACAGGTGAAATGTAATCTCACAGGACACCCATGATTGTTAGTAGTGCAAGTGGCCTTCCTGCTAACAGATATCTTCCTGCAGGATTTAAAAAGTAGAGGACCAAAGTGGGGAGATGAAAAAAACACTGGATGTGCTGTCGACCTGCTTTTTTTGTCTCAAAGATGTATTGTGTCTGATGCTGCTTGCCAGTTAATGAAGCTGGTGCATCGAACAATGCAGGTGATTATGTCCTGGCTGAAAATTTTAATTGTGCTTTTGCAGTGGTCCTTTTTTTTCCCTTTTTTTTTTGCATTGATAATAGGAAACTTACTAGCTATGCTTTTATTTGAGGATCTTCAAAGCATCTTATTAAGGTAATTAGTAGTTCATAAACTCTTAATGAGACGCACCTATGTGAGGAGGATTACAGTGAGAGGAAATGATTTAGGGGAGTTGGACTGGGAGAGGGCACGTGGGGGGAAGGGATACGCCAGTTGAGGCATACAATTAAATATCGGTCCTGATACGCAATATCTGCAGATATTTATAGTATTTTAGGTCAGCTAATACGCAAAATTAGCGATGCGCGATGGTTTTAGAATTTTATGTATTTGTCGACGATATATCAGCTATTGGGCAATATTTGTTAATATTTTACCAATATTTACCAATATATGTTAACAATTACCGATATTTGTTATTATTTGTTGAGGAAAAAAAATAAAAAAATCATACCGCTATGATTTCGGCATAAAATATCATTTGCGGCACCCTTATACTGCGATACTACAACCGAAACTGCAATTACAACCGTGATTTTATTGCTTGAGCTGAGGAAATGAAGTTGTTGAGTCACCTTTTTTTAAGTTGCCATAATGTGTTATGGATATTTTCTTATTTCCTTTTATTTCTTTTTTTATTTTGAGTTTGTTAAGAGTCTTGGGCATATATGTAAGGTCAGGGTATTGAGAGGAATGGTAGGAATTGAGTAATGGTCCTCATATAACTTGGATTATCTCTGTTTTCTCTCTGAATACAATACCAAATATTCCCCCTTGTCATCTATATTTTCCTCTGTGCTTTTCAATTTGGTATTAGAGCTCTCTTCAATTCTAAAGGACCATGGCTCAGAGTAAGACAGATTTGTTGGAAGGGAAGTTGGCTCATATGCAAGAGGAATGGGAGAGTAAAAGGAGAGAGACCTGAAGTGAGACTATGAATATGGGAGAGAGGATTGACAACATTGAAAAATAGATGGGAGAAATAGCTTGGAAATTGGATCATTACTTCAAGACTAGGGGTTCAGGTTCATCCATCTAAGGTGTAGGGGCCAGGGAGGTAGAAAGAGGATGAAGGAGTTGATGCTCAGAATCTCTGGCTGCTGGGCATCCACGCTAGTTGGAGTTCCTTCTCTTTGATGGAACAGATTCTGATGGCTGGATTTTCAAGGTGAAACACTATTTCACTTTGAATCAAGTGGGAGAAGTGGAGAAACTAGAAGTTGTGGCTATGACCATGGAGGGAAAGGCCTTGGCCTGGTTACATTATGATGAGGATAACAAATGCTTTGATTCATGGTCTAGCTTCAAGGAGGCACTACTGATCCAATTCTGATCTCGCCATGAAGGCTCATTCTCGGAGATATTCTTGGCCTTAAGACAAGATTATATGGTGGACTGGTGGAGGCATACATTAAGAAGTTCAAGATGCTTGCCTCTCCTTTCTAGGGTCGATTAGCCACGGGTATTGGAGAGCAGTCTTCTCAATGGGTGACAACCCTAGAATCAGGCAGAAGTCTGGATGATGAGACCTAAGGGGTTATTTGAACTCATGGAAGTTGCCCAAATGTTAGAAGACAAGAACCGGGTCATTGTGGAGGGATATTGGGCCATAGATGGAGGTATGTGGAATTAGGTAAATTTGGCTATTGGTCCACTTAATCATGCAATACTGTGCCAAGCTAGGAACAGGCCCATTAGGCTCACTAGGTCTAGGCAAACTCCTTCTTAGTCCCCGCCAACAATAGCTGGGGTAAATTCAGCAGTTAGGAGGCCTCTCACTTCATGATGGTTGAGTTAGGAAGAACTTTTGTGAGAAGGGATTATGCTTAAAGTTTGTCGAGTGATTCACCCCAGGCCATGTGTGTAGAAATCGCCTCCTTCAAGTAATGCTGATGGAAGCATAGGGAATTGGAGGAAGAGGAAGTGACTGACTAGGGGATGGAGTTGGGGGAGAAGAGGTAGGAAAGGGTGTAGGTGTGACTCTCTATGAACTTTGTAGTTGGAATTAGCATGCCCCACACCATGAAGTTGCAAGGACAGACCCATGGAGAAGTTGTAGTGGTTCTAATTGATTGTGGAGCCACCCACAATTTCATTTTACGGGAGGTTGAGGAAGCTCTCCCTCCATGTGACACCTACGGCTCCTTATGGAATTTTACTCGGTACTAGGAATTCGATCACGGCCAATGGGGTATCTAAAGGGGTAAGGTTGAGGCTGTTGGAACTTGGAAGTCAAGGTGGTGGAAGACTTCTTGCCCTTAGAGATGAGAAGCACAAAAGTGATATTAGGAATGCAATGGATTGAAAAACTAGGCATGATGCAAGTCAATTGGGAAAACCGGTGATGAAGTTCATTATAGCATCGAACCCTTTAACTTTAAAGGTACAACCCAGTCTATGTTGCACTTAGGTCTCGCTCAAGTCCATGCTGCAAACAATGATGAAGGAGAAGCAAGGACTCTCTCTAGAGAGTTGTCCCTTAGGAGATATGGAATAGGAGGAGGTTGGGCAAGATGTTGTGCCCATGGAAATTTCAAAGTTGATCAGTGAATTCTCAAGTCTCATGGACAAGCCAATAGGCCTTCCACTAGTGAGAGAGCTAGACCATTAGATTCCATTATATCTAGGGATAACCCCAATTAGCATTTGTCCTTATAGGTATTCTCATGATCAAAAGAGTGAAGTTGAATGTTTGGCTGGGAAGATGTATACAATAGGGATTATACAGCCTAGCATAAGCTCTTTTTCTAGTCATGTCTTGTTGTTGAAAAAGTAGGAGGTGACGGGCAATTTTGCGCTGATTACAAGGCAGTGAACAAGGCTATTGTATCAGACAAGTTTTCCATACCGGTGTTTGATGAACACTGGATGAGCTTTATGGGGCTGTGACTTTTTCGAAGCTAGACCTCCATTCCAACTACCATCAGATTTATGTGCATCCTAACATACCTATGACCGCGTTTCTCACCCACAAAGGCCATTATGAGTTCTGGGTAATGCCGTTTGGATTGCCAACGCCCCAGTAACTTTTCAGGCCTTAATGAATAAGGTATTCAAGCCTTAATTACAAAAGTTTGTGTTAGTATATTTTTATGACATCCTAATATTTAGTCTTTCCGTGGATTAGCATAAGCAACACTTAAGGCTGGTCTTTGAAGTGCTCCAAAAACATGAGTTGTTTGTTAATGGGAATTTTTTTTTTTACCTTTGGACGGTTGGAGTTTGAGTAATTGGGCCATATAATTTCAAGCAAGGGAGTGGCAGCAGGCTAGGGAAATGTGAGTGTGATAGAGGAGTGGTCGGTTCTTATGAACCTTAAAGAGTTAAGGGGTTTTCTCAGGCTTTGTATGGAACCCTCAAGCCCAACAGGCATTTGAGGCGCTAAAGTTGTCCATGACTACAATTCTGGTGTTGACTTTTGCTGATGCTTCAAAGTAATTTGTCATTGAGATGGATGCTTCCGGAGTGGCGTTAGGAGCTGTACTAATGGAGAAGGAATGGCCTATCGCTTACTACATGTAGGTGTTAGGACAAAGGGTGCATCTTAAGTTAGTTTATGAACGAGAATTAATAGCCATAGTACTCTATGTGTAGAAGTAGAGGCATTATCTCTTGGGTAGAAGGTTCCTTATACGAACGGATCAACGAAGCCTCAAATACCTCCTAGAATAAAGGGTGTTACCTAAAGGGAAGCAAAAGTGGCTTGCCAAACTTTGGGGTTATCAGTTTGATATTGAATATAGGACTGGCAATACCAATAGGGGGCACCAGACGCCCTATCAAGGGTGGAGGACAGCAGTTTGGTTTTGGCATTTCAGTAATATGGATGAGGACTTGGGATGAGTTACCTACAGAGATTGACAGAGATCTTCACTTGGGACCTTTGAAACGGACTTTGATGTTGTCTTCCGAGGGGAAGGACGGGTACCGCTTGCATCAGGGAAATTGGCTTTTTAAAGGCCAGCTAGTATTACTAGCCGGGTCCAAGTATATCCCCAGATCCTATCAGAGTTTCATGGGGGAAGATTTGGGGGAGCATTGGGGTACTCAAGACATACCAGCGCATTGTCCAAGAGGTTTATGGGCCAAGGATGAGGAAGCAAAGCGAACAATATGTGTTGCATTGTGTTGTTTGCCAACAAAAAGTCATTCAATCTCTCTCCAGTAGGGCTCTTGCAGCCTCTTGCTATTCTTGAGCAAGTTTGGGAAGATATTGCTATGGATTTCGTCAAGGGGTTGCCCACATCCGAAGGGTATAATTGCTTGCCAATAATGGTGGATTGATTAAGCAAATATGCTCATTTTGTCCCATTAAAGCATTCGTTTACAACCCACACCATTGTTGCCATATTTGTGGAGGACCTAGTTCACCTCCATGGGATACTTTGTTCAACTGTTTTCGATCAAGATAAGATTTTTCTAAACAACTTTTGGGTAGAGATGTTCAGGTTATAGGATACCACCCTAAAAGAGTTCTACTTACCATCCTTAAACGGATGGTCAATTCGAAGTGGTAAATTGAACCATTGAGGCATATCTCAGGTGCTTTGAAGGGTAGAAACCTTGACAATGGGTGTGTTGGGTGCCCTGGGCAGAGTAATGGCACAATATTTCTTACCATACTTCTATTCACACCACCTCATTCATGGTTATGTGTTGGAGAGAACCACCACCCTTGATTAGGTATAAGCGGGGGATTGCTTCATTTGCTGCAGTGGAAGAGAAACTCTGAGCAAGGGACATGATTCTGGATAAATGCAACCTACACTTAGAAAGGTCACAATAGAGGGTGAAGGCCTGGGCTGGCAAGAGTACACATGATGTGGAGTATCAGGTGGGAGAGAGGGTGTATGTGAAGTTGCGGCCTTATAGGCGAAAGTCTTTGGCCAAATGTTGTAATGAGAAGCTCTTGCCTCACTATTTTGGCCCTTATCAAGTGGTGTCCCGAGTGGTTAAGATGGATCACCGTTTGGCTCTGCTAGCCACTGCCTCCATCCACCCTGTCCTCCATGTTTCTGTGCTGAAGCAAGTTGTAGGAGCTTGGCATCAACCCCAGCCAGTTCTTGAAGACCTTACTGAAGAATTAGAATAGAAGGTGCAACTAGAAGTTGTACAAGTGTTGCGTTACAATTCAAAGGGGGAGCTAGAGGTTCTAATTCAGTGGCAGGGGCTTTCAAGCTTTGAATCATTGTGGGAAGAAATTGAGATCATGACTTTCACCTTGAGGACAAGGTGAAACTTTGGGAGGGAAGTATTAATAGGCTATTAATGAGGCGCACCTATGTGAGGAGGAATTAGCAGAGAGGTAATGATTAATGGAAGTTGGACTGGGAGAGAGCACATTGGGGGGGGGATACGCCAGCTGAGGAAAGGAAGTAGTTGTGTCACCTCTTTTTCAGTTGCTAGAATCTTTTATGAATATTTTCTTGTTTCCTTTTCTGTTATGAGTTTGTTAGGAGTCTTGGGAGGGGATTGAGAGGAACAGTAGGAATTGAGTAGTGGTGGTTTGGGAGGCACCAGGTTCTCATATAACTTGGATTATCTCTGTTTTCTCTCTGAATACAATTCCAAATATTCCCCTATGTCATCTAAATTTGCCTCTATGCTTATCAGTAATCTTCTTTGATAGCATGCCTGTCATCTAAGCAAATATTTTAGGCATCCGCAGCATCTGTTCACTATAATTCTGCAGTAACATCTATCATATAACCATCAACCATACTTTGTTGGTTATGTAAGTCTGTGAAAGTTGAGAAACCAACATTTAACATAAGAAACTTTTGAAACATAATTGGTCACTTCAGTTGTCATATGGCCATTGACCGTCCTTTTTCTGTTATGATCTTGACAAAAGTCTTTGACAGCCTTAAATTCCCACCCCTCCTCTGGCATTTCCACTATTTCTTCTTAAGTCTAAACATTTTTTTTCTAGGTATTTTCTGAAATGGAAAGGGGGTGGTGGTGGTGGTTCTTTAATAATATTTATGCTGTTTATTATCCTTTTTGAACATGTTATTTGCTCAAATTCATTATCTTTTGTCATGTTCTGCATATTGTGAAGTGTAAAGCTTCACTCAAGCTTGAGAAGTGTATCCTTGAAGACAATCTGATGTGAATCCTCTATGAGGGTTGAAGATTCAAAGGGTAAAGGAAGGATCTTGGATTGGTGGGTTGAAGATTGAAATGATAGGTGATGAATCTTAAAGCAAGATTTAATCAAGAACTTAACAAGAAAGTTAAACTTTGAATGTCTCACATAGAATACACGCAAAGGATCCTATGTAAGAACTCAAAAAGTAATCTTAGCTAGTAACAATCTCTCACAAAGAGAGATAACCAAGTAATTTACTTGAATTAAGATTTCAATAATGCTCAACGTGTGTACAATGGCTCGACATCATGGTTTATATAGGTAGCTACAAGCTTTGTCACAACCAATGCTAACTAAGCAATAATCAACTGAGTTGTTAGGACTCTAATATAGCCGTTGCCTTATATTTGTTACAACCCATAATACAAGTATATAACTAATATAGGCGTTAGGCTAATTAGCACACTAAGTCTAACTAGTTATCATAAGCTAACACTAAACTATATAGTACATGAGTCAAGCGAAATTAATTACAATGCAATCATATTACACATGTAATAAATTAACAAGATTTCTAATTTACATAAAATGATAACTATATCTCTGGACTTGCAACTTGAAGCTTGATCTCCATGCATAATAGCTTCCCTTGTATTGTAACAACTTGTAACACATGAAATATTATGTTGACGTCTTAAAATGAATTAGTCTTCTTCTTACAAATATATTACACAATTGTAAGAATTACTTAAAGTGAACTCATTAGAGTTAGAGATATTATTATCATTGACAAATAATGGGATCGGCTCCATAACCAAGTATGCTAAATCTTTGTCTTCTTGAGACTCTATGGATGCACGTGCATCACAATCTCTTTAAAGCTTCAACTTTAGGGCATCTAACAAATTTGCTAAGGTTTTCTAGCAAATGGGTATAATCAAAGGATAAGTAAAATTTTGGATGGTCACGGTTGGTTCTCTGAACTTTCTGCAAAAGTTTTGTGCTTTTCAAACTTTACTTTTCAGTAATTAGAATGCGATATGTCTAGGAGCATTGTGTACAGCACACTAAAAACATTGGCGTCCAACTTGATGCTGCAAAACAACGATTGCTTTCTAAACTGAATTGCTGCAGGATATTTGTTTAGCATCTCCAAGAGTGGCACTGGAGTTCTATCATGCGGCAAGGGATGCTTTACTCCTCTACGAAGCTGTTGTTCCTGTCAAGGTTAGTGCTTGGAATAGTTTTAACTTAATCATGATGCAAAATGCTTCCTGATACATTGAGCCTTGGAGCCTTTGATCTCCTTAAGAGGCTGTTTGAAAGGATGCCAAGTGCTTGTCCTTCATTGTTATCATTGTCCTATAAGTCTCCATCTCTACTCAGCTCGTCAAATTCAGATACCTTCCATTTCAGCATATTTTTCTCTCCAGTAATTTATCATTTGGAGGCCATTGCTTGACTCTGAACCCACTGGTCAGGTTCAGAGTAATTAACCAGCTACTAAAGGATAAGCTGAACTCCAAAGGAAATTAGTATATAAATGGCACTTGATCCCCTTTTTATGTGTTACATCCCCAAATTAGTATTGATTTATTGAATGTTATTAAAGTAGCCATGTTAATTGAACAATAGTAATTGCTAAGAACTCCAAAACGTCCAACAATTATATTCAAGCTGAAAAATACTAGTGGTAGAATGACATGAGAATTTCCAACCATCTGTTTCTCTTTATTATTTTAAGTAAGTATTAATAATCAATTAAAAAAAAAATATTTTCTAAAGAAAATATTTTTGTTTGAAAAGTCTAAAGTCAATTTTTTTAAATTTCTTTTTTCTAAAAGTCTCAGATTTTTTTAAAATTTGTCATATTTTGTTTCAATTTTCATATTTTATATAAATTTTGAGTTTTTTTAAATAAAAAACTTTAAAATTTATATGTTTTCCCCCATTATTCTTCAGAATTTTAATAAATTATTGAATTTCTAAAAATTTGGGATTTTCCAGAAAAAAGGGAACTGAATTTTATGAAAAATCTGGAGTTTAACAAAAAAAAAACCTATGATATTTTTTGAATAAAAACTGAAATATGTGGGGGGGGGCTGAATTTTTCAAAATCAACTGATTTCAAAAATAAAAAGGTGGATTTTTCAAAATATTTTTGATATTTGTGCAATTTTTTCAATTTTATAATTATATTATATTCCAATGTTTCAATAAGATTTTTGTAAAAAAAATAATAAATTAAAGAAACTTTAAATTAAAATCAATCCATAAAAAGGATGGAAGAAATAAAGCTTGTTTACTGACTACTATCATTTGTTAGCACCATTTAATGAGTAGAATGGGTATACAGTATATCAAAACAAATTCATGCATTAATTAGTAGAATGGGGTATATTTTAAGTCATTAATGTTTAACGGCTATGATTTGTAGGACCCTTCTTGTATTTATTTTATTTCAGCTCTTCATTTAGCATCAGATATGTGCTGTGTTTTGGCTTGAAGATTGACCACAGTAACATGTTTCTTCTCTTATGAAGCTAGAGAGGCATCTTCAAAGTGTCAGTCAGGTTCCTATTCTTGTGCACAATGATAGTCTCTATCTTTCCCAGGAGATTCTCGGGTTGGCATTTGAGGTATGAAAAATTCTCCCATTTGCCCCATAAGGGAATTGCCATTTTTTGCCTGAGACCATGTCCTCTTGTCCAAAGAAGGATGAATGGCTTTTGTAGTATATTTTGGATGGGGAGTGACTGAGGTTATATGTGGGTGCATTAAGCACGTAAGAAAATGTGGTACTGAATGTTTGAAATCGCTCTCGCTGTTCTTGTCATGCATTGATGTCAAACTGCTAATTCATGTTTCTGCTCCCTACTACTGGACATGGAATCTTGCTTTTCTGGTCCTTTTTCTATCTTATTTGATGTGTTAATTTCTTCATTTAAGTTCAACTTTTCCAGTACCGAGCAGAATTCCCTAGGTCCATCAAAGAGCATGCCGTTTTTGCTGACTTGCCTCCTAGGTTGCGACTACTGGCAGAAGCTGCCTTGCAGAAACATATTCAAACTATAATGTTAAGCTTGCAAGAGGTATAACCTGCTGTCTTATCGTTTGTATTCAAACACATCTTACATCTTTATTTTGGTACATTGCAACACTTCATTTCATGCTATATTGTTTATGACCTATCGCCATGAGTCATTAGGCCATGGATGGTGCTGATGGATTTCAGAATACCCATGAATTGAAGCAATACGAGTCAGCCAAGTTAGGCATAGACCAGGTACTAGCTGTGACTATAAAGAGCTGAAATGCGTTCCTTATTAAATGCATGAAGTTGAATGTTTCTTTATCAGGTTGTTTTTATCCTTGAGAAAGTCCGCCTCCTATGGGAGCCTCTTTTGTTGCCTTCAACTTACAAGCGATCTATGTGCATGATTTTGGAATCAGTCCTCTCTAGAATGACACGCGAGATACTCCTTTTGGATGATATAGCAGCAAATGAGACATTGCAGGTGTGTAAAGCCCTAATTGACTTGAATAGTCCGTTGTACTTTGTGAACGGAAAGATGATAAGCAATACTTCTCTGCTTTCAGCTTCAACGGCTAATTCATTTTATGCTGGAAAATTTAACCTCTCTACTTGAATCATTGAGTTCTGTAAAGTTGAATGACCTGTCTGATGAGCCGCATACACGTACCCTTGAAGAGCAAATTCCATCTCTAAGAAAAATCCGGAAGCTATCTGGTATTCTATCTCCCAGTTCTGTTATTCCCTCCCCCCTCCCCCCCTCCCCACCCCATTAAGGAAAAAATAAAATAAATATATTTAAATATAATGAGTATAAATCTATAACAATTCTTATGTCTTATATTGAATTAGACCTGCTGGATATGCCCTTGAAATCAATTACGTTATCGTGGGAAATTGGAGATTTGTTTGGCTGTGGATTTATGCCAACGGAGGTATGCTTTTCCTCTTCGTCCTCGATGAGTTGGATACGTGACTCATGAGACATGATGTCTTTTATCCTGGATTTCATGGCTTTTAGATCAGTTCTTGCATTTTCGTTCAAAAAAATAAAAAGATTCAGTTCCTGCATGCCTCACATAACATTCATGTTTTGCATTGCAGGTAGTAGATTTCATCAAAGCCATCTTTACAGATTCGCCTTTGCGAAAAGAATGTTTGTGGAGAATACAAAGTACAAACTTCTAGGGTTTGTCATCTTTAGAATATTATAGTATCAGGATGCAGATTTGACCGCTCTTTCTCCGACTGAGAGACTGGCAAACGGGCATGAAATAGTATACGGGGTGGTTGCTTTTCTACAGATCTTGTAAAATTTTATTATGGACGTTTGTGTGGCGTATTTGTATCTTGTACCCACCCTTGAAAAATGAAAGGGCGGGTTATACGCAATTACCTAAAATCAACGATCGAAGATATAGCAGTGGCGGTGCATGATCGACATTTTGCTACCTCTTAAGGTGCCAATTGAGATGATGTACCTAGCTTCCATCTTTTCAATCCCTAAATTAAATTCTGATAAAGGCAACAACTTGAGCAGCCCGCTAGGGATTGAGAAGTTTTGAGGCTATCAAAAGGTTTGATATTAAGGGACTTTTGAATTTTAAAGTACATAAAATTTATTTTAGAAATCTGCGCTTAGGCAGATCATTTCAGAAGGGACTTAACGGTCATCAGACATTCGTCAATGATCAATAACGTTCAAAGGTATAGAAAGCGCAGACGAATGATCTCAAGGAAAAATTTTGATAAATTTGAACCTAATGTCTTGGTATTTGGAAGTGTTCTGAACAATAATACTCCCTTTTATTCATAATATAAGTTATTCTGACTATTAAAATTTTAAAAAAATAAAATAATTTTAATATAAAAATATAACTATAATAATTGTTAAAAAAATACTTTTATAATGGATATTTTTTTATCAATATATATTAATTAATTAATATTAACGTTTGTTAACATATATTTTGAATCAGGAGTATCTTTTAAGTTAACAAAGTTTAAACTCTAATATTTTTTTGAAGAATAGCTTTTTTGGGCAATTGCTTCTTAGCTCAAGTGTTAAATAACACCATCTATAAGCATAGCGGTATAATGCAGCAGTAATTCAAAAATAAATTAAAACTAGAAAGGTAATGAAATGTATTAGTCAATTGTGACCTATACGAAAATTCTTCGTAAGAATTACTTGTTGGGGACCATGCAAGGAGGTTGTTCCAACTTTGCTTTGTTTAATTTCCATATACTGCTCATCATTCATGATATATTATTTTGTCGATGTTACCTTGAAAAACGGCGCCATTGTCACAAAATGAGGGACCCAAAAACATTGGATCACCAATGGAATTTATGTAAACCGGAAGTGTTCGTTTGGTTAGAGAATAATAAAGATAGAAAAATTATCTTGTGTTTTACATATTTTATATAATATAATTAAAATTATTTTTTTTGGATGAATATGCATTTTATATTTTAATTTAATTTAAAATGAGTATTTTATTTAAAAAATATTTATTATTAATAAATAATTAATTTAAAAGACAAAATATGAGAAAAAAATTTCTTAACCCATCATCTCCATACCAAACGAGCCCTAAATTGTAAGATCCGAAGGCAGTGGTCGAGGATCTCGCAGCCTTAGACTTAGCACAAGATGCATCACGCGACTACAGGTGCAGGGCCCCAAACAAACAAACAGCCAAACACAAACTACTCGAAGTGGGCCAAGAATTCACAATCGGACAAACAAGTCAGAGAGGGAGATAATGATATATCATTCACAAAATCTTCCAATATTGCGGGAAAGATGTAGTACAAGTACAAATATAACGGCGAGCATCTCGCTTGTGAGGGGAAAAAAAAAAATGCTCCAGGCTAGCCTCGCTGACGCACATCTAGATTTTGTATTACAACTCTTCCTTGCTTGAAGAATCTTCCCCCATGAGTTCCTCAAGAGAAAATTCGTCCTCTTCAATAACCTGTCCATCTTTACCATCCCAAGGTTCAGTAATTTGAATCACAGGCTTACCCTCCATGGGCAGAGTGCCTTTCCCTCCATACCCTGCTTCTTTCACAAACTCCCTGGGAAACCCCCAAATAGATGGTATCAATGGCTTATGTCTTCACTAGAGTGAAAATCAAGCATTGGGGTCAAACGAAGAGAGAGAATAGGGAAAGGTAGAAGAAAATACTTACACTACATGCTCGAGTTCGAATGCACTCTTAAGAGGTGCATATGCTCCCTTCTTCACATTAAGGGCCACCAAAGCTGGATAACCATATCCTCCAACCCCTACATGCTTCTCAAGCTCTGGCTGCTTACCAGCTGCGGTCCATACGAAGCTGCAGCAACAAGCAAATTTATGTCCTGAAGCGCATTTATATCAAAATCATGTTGAAAGGCAATTTTTGAATTTGCCTAATTGAATTCTATATTCCTTCTCGAGAAACAAAAAGCAGAATTATCACTATATTTTGCCAACCTGTACGGACTTCTTTTAAATTTCTCTGCAACTGACAACATCATCTGTAGGTATCTGTTTCTTCCCTCTGCCTTGCTATCCAGTATGTCAGGCAGGAAAGCAGCAAAGCAGATGGCAGCTGAGCCACATTTTTCATCCATAACATCCTAATTTTATTGGGAGGAAAAATTGTCTTCACATCTTTAAAAGTAAATGTCCACGGAAGATAAATCAATTGGGCTCGTAAGAATCCACACCTGACTAGTAAGCTCAGTAACCTCTGGAGGTGCAACATTTGTTTCCAACTGTTCCAGGGCAAATGATTCAATTGCAGAAGCCGTTCTTGCACCTTCATAGGTCACCGGGCTGCCTTTGTCAGCTCCAAAGACGAGTATGGTTGGAAATCCTTCAACTTTGAACCTGCTCATCAAGGACTGATGACAACTTGTGTTAGAAAATTGAAACAGTGGCAAGTCATTGATAATGCAACTTATGTAAGTTGTTTGCAACAAGAGGAGGATATGGACCATTTGTTTGTTAGATGCCCAATAGCACACAGGATTTGGTATGGGCTTGTTAACTGGCTATGTCTCCCTTTGTGTTTTTAATCTTGACAGGGCTGTCTCAGCCTCTCAGGTGGATGATTCAAATCACTACAGCAGAAAGAGATAAAAAAGCTAGTCTGGAGAGCTGCTTTTGCAACTGTTATTTATAAAATTTGGTGAAGTCGAAATCAATTTCTATCCCAACATAAAGAGGATGTTCTAAGACTAATCATACACAGATTGATAGCAGAAGTCTTAATTCATTTTAATGATGTTAATAACCCTAGAGCAAAAGAATATTTGGCTATGATTGATCGATAGCGTAGATAAGTTCAGTTTGCTGATTTCAGTTTGTTTTAGATTTCTCAAATGTGCGAAAGTAGCTATCTTCTGTAATGATTAGCCTCATTTTTGGCAATAAAACTTTAACATTTGCCAAAAAAAATATTGCATATGCAACACCAGATCTAAAGCCAACATCAGGCTGTTACACATCTCACAAGCTTTATTTAGACTATTGGCTATGAGTTCATCAGAATCTTTTGCTGTGCTAAACCAAATATATAATGAGAAATAGTAAATCGCCAAAAAATTCAACATCATTGTAGTGTCAGCCTCAGCAGAACAGCAATCTAAATGGCCCAAAGCATATTCAGTTAGATCATATTCTGTCATTACATATTGTTAATTAATGAAGACACCTAAATTCTGACAACTATATTTGATACAGAACACAGATGACAACTGTAAATTACAAAAAGTGGTAGAAGCGTGTGCTTGTTTGAAGCTATTTTTAAAAAGAAGTTATGAAGAAAACACTTTTCTTGGAAATTTTCTAGGAAAGGGGAAAAAAGGCTTTTTGGATAACTACTTTTGAAAGTAGCTTCAAATGAGCACATGTCTCTTTCTTATGGATGTGAAAGAACTCATAAAGCCATGATTTTGCAAAGTATGCCCCCTCCCCCCAAAAAAAATTCATGCCTGCCTATTGCAACCTACAAGGCTTAAAAAATGCCAGGGGATCAACCAAAAGCAAGGCAGCTTTTTTTTTTTTTTTAACTAGATATATCAACAAAGCAATTACCTTCTCCTCATCACAGTTCACATGACCCAACATCACTTTTCCCTTCAAGCTTTTTGCAGCCTTCTTCCACTCTGGAGCAAGCTTTTTGCAATGGCCACACCTGAATAAATAATTGATCAACATTTAAATGCTGCATCCTACTTGACACTTATTTGGAGAGTGCAGTCATTCCTAACAAACAGAAACCTATATCTAGAGAACAATAGGACAAGTAAATCATCCATTTGCAAATTTGTAGTCAATATAATTGATAGTGTATCTCCTCAACCATCTTTCTTAATTCTTCGCTGAGAGGAGCATGCAAACACACAAGTGATTCTCATATCTACCCTAACATTACTGCAATTGAAGCTTCAACTGGAGATATCTTTTGGTTCAATGCAGCTCTAGGCAGGGACCATGCAAGGTCATAGAGAAAAGATTAAAAGTGATGGTTCAATATGAAAAAATGGCTTTCAGTAAAACTTCAAAAAGAAAAACATACCAAGGTGCAAAGAACTCAACAACCCAAAGTTCCCTGCTTTTAAGCACCAATTCATCGAAATTTCGCGAGTTTAGTTCCACAGATGCACTGGGCTCTGACTTATCACTTGATCCTGATTCTTTACCATTTAATCTTTCCTTCAAAAGTGCCTTTATCTGTACACAACAGAAATCATAGGCCAAAAAGTCACATAGAAAAGGTCAAACTCAACTACATCCTTATTCCTTAACATTGAAAACATCAATATGAGAGGTGATTATTAGTGAAGTTTATATGCAAGCGGACTAGGGTGTATGCATGGCAGAGATAATTAGGAACCATGCCACATATCATGACGTCAGCTGACAGGGTTAAATAATGATCAACTACAAGTAATTCAGCTGAACAATGGATGCCGGAGATAAGGCTAATTAAGCATACATTGCAGTGTGAAGGATTGACATGAGTAGACTATATTGAAAAAGAACATATTGTAGTGATAACAGACAACGCTAATTCTACTAGACCTCGAAAATTGGATGAAAGATAAAGAGCAGTAGACTAAGATGGAAGATAAGGACCCTCATGAAAAGATAAAGGACCCAAGTGCCGTACACAGTGCATGAATTTCATTTCAACCAAGATAACTTTTTCTTGTGACCTAGAACTATTTTAAAAGAGAAGTATTTTGTGGTACCTAAAGGGAACAGCTAAAATTCATCCACTCATGGTCAAACAGCCGGTTGTTCAGCATTACAAAATCAAAATACAATCAATTCAAACAAAGATGACAAACAAACCTGCTGGAGAGCAAATTCAGCAATTGGTTTAGCCTCCCGAGCACCATTGTAATCTACTGGCTTCCCAGCTACAAATGCCTTTATGGTTGGAAACCCTCGAATTCCATATTCCTGAAGAGAAGAAACAAAAAAAGCATGAGAAGATGTCACATCGAGAGTCATTTATATTCTTAATATTACGAGATCGCCCATAGTATAACATGGGACAAACAAACCTACCGTCAATAATTTCTTATAAGAATATCGTTAACAAAAACAAGATTCCCATCTTGAGACTGAATTCCCTGTCACGGTGTCACCATGTGACATTGCAACATTATATTTTCGTAATATCTAACTCTAAGCTTGTTGATCTTCTACCCCACCATGGTCACAGTCACAGCATTTCCATCGGTCAACATAGGATCTCATTTCAATATTCTAGTTCCCCTCAAAATCTCAGCATGGCACAAACCATTTAAATAACTAGTGCTATAGCTTCATTCTGCCCAACTAAGATAACTTTCATCGTCTGCCTGACTAAGATGATTACTTTTTTTTTTCTTTTTATATGGTATCCTCATCTAAGATGATATTTTATGGCTTGTCCAGCTAATATGATTAATTTAACAACACATAACCCATTTAACACACACACACACACACATACACACAAAAAGAAAGTAATAATAATAATAATAATAATTACCTGAGCAAACTCTTTGTGCGCATCGGTATCAAGTGCTGCCACATTAGCGACTCCTTTCAAGATAGTGGCGGCCTTCTCCCAAATGGGTGTTAGAGCTTGACAGTGACCACACCAAGGCGCATAAAATTCCACCAACACCACCCCTTTTGAATTCAACACCTACACTCAATGAACAAAATTCTCAATAAATCAGATGCAAATCATTAGTGAATTATATTCTTTCAATATCTTGCAACATCAATCATTTTACTATAATTCACCCAACAAAAAAATGCATACAAAATCATTTGTATAACAACCAGCCAAGGTACCAATTTATTTCATTTTCTCTAGTAGCCTATAACTCGCATCAATTGTTGGGAAAGGAAAGAGAAAACTAGGAACCCGAGATCAGATGTTTTGAATAATCACTATAGCAGTATAATTAAAATTGGCACTAACATAAACTCAGTAAATGAGACGAACATTATCACTAATTCGCGTAACGGAAAAGAGAGCAACGGAGAAAGAAATTACCTTAGACTTAAAGTTGGAGGGATTTAGCTGGACTACTGGTGATGAGGATCCATATAATGCATCAACGCGTGCGATTGCGAAAAAGAAGAAGCAAATCGTTGAAGCAACAAGAAATGAAGCCGCCCCTGGTTTTCTCATTTTCCTTGTATCTGACTTCCTCGCCGGATTTCCGTTCCCTGTCGAAGACTCTTATCTGTGTCGTATTCTCTGTGGTCGGAGATCCGAAGTACGAACCAGAGTTCGATCTTTTCAATTGCAGAGTAGAAAAACACTTTCGACTGAAACTGCGGCTCTTACGTGTAATACCCAATGGAATTTTTACACGTAAGACAACCTCGAATGCTCCTTTTAGAATTTTGGGTCAATTAAGGGTCATTTTATAATTCTTCCCTATTCAGGTCACTAAGGCCAACCACAATGGGCGGAGGATTACTTTACATGTACATTTTTATTACATTATAATATTAAAATAATATTTTATCCCCAATTTAATTTTTAGTTATTGTACCTCTATATTATTAATAATTATTATAATATTAAAATATACAATACAAGCAATATATACTTTATTATTATTATTATTATTATTATCAATCTTAATTCTTTTTTTTATTTCTATCATTATTTTATGTACAATATTGTTTTTAAATAATTTTAAATATTAAATTCCAAAATGACAAAATCATAGAGGGGGTGAATATGATTTTTTAAAATAAAATGATAAATAAAAAATTTACACACAACTTATAGTAGTCTATGAGCAAATTATGCTTGACATCAACTATCAAAAGGTTATCTTCTCTAGACTATCAACAATAACTTCTCAAAAATATCGGCAAACACTCACTAACCTCTTTGAAATTAATTTTAAAATTTATTTGTGATTTTAATTTGATTCTCACCAAAAATAAGATATGAAAATGTATAAATTGGGATGAGATATAATCTAGCTAGATATAATAAAATGTTACAATTATATAACAACTCTAACTAAGAGAAGTGAGCAATTAAAAATTTTCAATAAAAACTAGGAATTTAAAAGTTAAGAGAGTTTGAATGAACAATTAAATAATTTTGAGAGTAGATTAATTATACAAAAATATGTGGCTGAAAAGTTGTTGTAGTAAATACTAAGGAAGCTTCTTTATAAGGCTCACCCCCATTGGGAAGCTATTGGACACAAATGGTCCTAAAATTTGTATCGCCTAATAGGCAGAAAATCAACATTTAATGTTTATCAATCAATCGGTTATACGACCAGTCGATTGGTTGTTCAAAACTATTGACTAAATATGTTCATACCTAATATGAGAAAGTTATTGTTACATAAACCACTTGATTGGTTTATTAAAACTAGTAGATTGATTTTGTGTTGTACTTAGTTGATCCTATGAACATATTTGAACAACACCATGGTTTAGTAAACCAGTTGATTCGTTCTTCAAATTAGTTGATCGGTTTACTCAAACTAGTTGATCGATTTGCATCTTAAGTAAAACTATTTTGCACTTCTTCTCAACCCTTATCTTGGTTAGTCAAACCAGTAAATAAATTTGGTAAAACAAGTTGATGAGTTCAAATAAAGACAAATGAGTTATTGTAGGACTGAAACCCATGGACTAGTTAGTTAAACTAATCGATAAGTTTCCAAGCCAATTGATCGGTTTGGCAAAACCGATCAATGATTTTAAGTAGAGAAAAATGAGTTTCTACAAGAGCCAAACCCATGAACTGGTTGGTCAAACTAGTTACTCGGTTTCCAAACCAATCAATCAGTTTGGCATAACCAACCAATGTGTTTAAATAGAGATGATTGGATTTCTATAAGAGCAAACTCCATGGATTGGTTGGTCAAACTAGTTGATCAATTTGATGAAACCACTCGAATGGTTTGTTTCTCTAGTTGATCTGTTTGAGTTTTACATGTTTAATGCCCTTTTGTTTAAACCAAACCAATCGGTTGGTCTAGAATCTAGCTGACTAGTTCCAATTGGAACCAAATAACAAGATTTAAAATACTTGAAAAAATTTAGAAATCAAGATCAACCATGAATTCACATGAAGTGAATTCAAGTCAAGTGTTTAAAAGTTTTTTAAAGAATGTTAATTAAAATATGAACTTGCTCAACTTAATTTTTTATATGAAAATCTAATATTAGAAAATATAATCCTTAGACATTAAGTCTTGATAATCTTCATACGATGTTTTCTTATGCTTTTGAAACTTTATTTCTCTTTTAAGTTTTTACTTTGAGAAATAATTTGAGTAAATGCATTTTTGTAATACCCCAAAAATTCTAATTTAGGAATTATAGCAAAATAATGATTTATTAGGAAAAATTAAGAAAATAAATTACTTTATTAAATAAAGAGGAAATTAATTGAGGAAAATAAGGAGAGAATAATAAATAAGTTATTTAGAAAATTTTGGACATTTTACTAATTAAAATGGAAGTTAAGGACAATTTATCCAAAATAGCCTAATTAACTTAAAAATGAATTTAATTATTATACTTAAAATAATTATTATTAAAATTAAATATCTAAATTAAATATATAAACAAATAGAGACCCAAATACCCCCAACCCAACCATTTTATCATTTTTCCATTTTTCCATTTTTCCTTTCTCCCTTCTTTTTCTTTTTCTCTCTTCCTCCTTTACATTTTTTTCCATTCCCCCCCCCGGTTTGGGCCAGCTCGTCGGCCCAGACCTCATTTTTCCTCTCTAGCCCGCCGCGCGTCAGCCCTCTCCTTACCCCCCTAGCCGGCCGAACCGTTCCCCTTTTTTTTTTCTTTTCTTTCTTTCCCCTGGACCGACCGGTCCACCCTACCCTGTCTTCTTCTTCCCAGCCCGACCTGCAACGTTGACTTGCAGCCCCGATTCTGCCGGCAGCCACCAGCCAACAACCGGCCATCCTCACCTGCCCCTCTCCCTGTCGTTTTCTTCCTCTTTTTGACCCCGACCAAGTCCCTCTCTCCCCTTCCCGCGTGCCCATCGTTTTCCCTTTTCCTCTCCCCCTCTTCCACCTAACCTGCCATGGCAGGACCTGCACCGCCTGCCACCAGCCGGCCACCTGCACACCTGCCCCGCTCATCTCCTTCTTCCCTTTTCGTTTTCCCTCCCAATTTCCTATAAATACCCCCATTGGCAGCCATAAATCAGCTCCCTCCTTCGATTTTGCCCCGAAACCCTGCCTCTCCGCCGCCTAAAAAAGATGGGCTTTCTGCCGCCACTGGTGACCGCCACCGCCACTGCTGCCCACCGTTATCATCCTTGCACCTCCCTCGACAAAACTAAGCCGCCACCACCCTCTGCCTTGCCCTGCACGTGCCT
This sequence comes from Tamarix chinensis, assembly GCA_030549775.1. Classification (NCBI taxonomy): domain Eukaryota; kingdom Viridiplantae; phylum Streptophyta; class Magnoliopsida; order Caryophyllales; family Tamaricaceae; genus Tamarix; species Tamarix chinensis. Next base: position 12,523,726 of record CM060173.1, on the reverse strand, counting down.
CCCTAGCCGTGGAAAATTCCTATCCCAAAACCACCACCTCCAGCCTTTGCCGCCCTTGCACCGCCTTTCGCCGCCAATTCCGCCTCTGCCAACACCTCCACCACCCTCCAAAAAGTCCAGCAGACCCTCCCCTACCTTCCCACAACTTCATCTCCCCCTGCCTCCCTCTCCTTCTATCTCCCCCATTTTCCACCACTCTCCACCACCCTCGGCCGCCGCGCCAACCACTGCGCGCCGCCACCTCTTGCCACGCCACCACCCTCATTCCACTCCCCTTCACCTACTGTTTCTTCCCCCACCTCAAACTTCTTCTTTTCTCCTCCCATATAACCTCCACCTTAACCTTTCCCTCTCTTCTCCTCCTCCACCGCCGCCGTCGTCTCCACCATGCGCCACCGCCGGACCACCACCGACCCTAGGTGGTTTTCCAATCATCTAAACCTTAACATTCCTTTTTATATAGCTGCTATTAAATTTAACTAATATTAATGTTATTATATTTATTATCATTATTATTATTCCTTTTATTATTATTATTAGTATTACTTTTATTATTATTATTACTAATATTATTATCTCTATTATTAAAGTTATCATTTTTACCAACACTATCATCCCTTCGAACCTTAACTTCTATTATACTTAACATTAGTGTTATTATTATTATTATTGTTATTGTTATTATTACTATTACTATTATCATTATTATGGTTATTATTATTGTTGCTTAACCTTACTTGGTTGTTATTATTGTTATTATTATTACTACTAGGATTATTATTATTATTACTAGTATTACTACTACTACTACTACTACTACTACTACTACTATTATTACTATGCTTAACACCCTTATCATTTTGCTAATAATAATACTACTTTTGTTCTTATCCATGTTACTTAACTCAAGCTAGTGAATATTATGGGGTTGTTAACTAAGAAGAGTACTTGAACCTTATTACCATACCACTTAACATTACCCCTAATGCTTTTAACCCTAACCTCATTACTATGGTACCATTATTAGCTATTACTATTATTACTACTGTCATTACTTTATTATTGTAACCAAAAGCATTTGAACCCTTTTATTATTCAAGAATATACAACTATTATCATTATCACCTTTAGGGATATTTTACCTGTAGTATTGTGATTTTGTATTATTATTATTTCAACCCTAACACCATTAATAGACTTGGCCTTAAAACACGAGGGTTTCTATCACTATAAACATTAGTGTCACTATTATTAGTTTTATTATTATTATTATTACTATTTTTCTATAGTTAGCATGAACATTATTACTATAATAGGGCTAATGGGTCTACTAATATAAGTGTAACAATAAGTATCAAAAATAAATATATTTTGACTAGTAATATTTAGTATATTAATTTTAAGGTAAAAACCCTAGTTTTTGTATAATACCCCCTCTAGTAATAAGAACCTTAATCCTAAACTAGAATAAGGGTTGATGGCACTTTTGAGGGAAACTAATACTTAGCATTTTCCCCCTTTTATAGGTGATCCTAACCAAAACCCTAAGGAGTTATAGGAGCGTGCTCCAAGCCTGGCGTTGCTTTAGGTAAGGACGAAGCTATGGCCTTGTGCTATGTGTTATGTGACATGTTGATTGTTGTGTATGCCATGCTAATGTGTGTTATATGATTTATGGATAACTTGTCTCATGTGTAGCGCATCTTGGAATTTTAGGTATGTCGTGTGTGCTTTCTATGACATGAGCATGACATGTTTATGTATGATATTTATGATGTGTTGATACGGCCCTCTAGGACATGCATGCTAGGGTTTCGGTATGGTAAAATGGGACTAAGAGAATAATAAGAGGGGAATGGGAAGTGAGACCATTAAGGGGGAATATGGGGTTGACCAAAGTGCCTCATAATCCATGAGAGAAGTTTTAAGTGAGTAGAATATCCAAAGTAAATGAAAGTTGGGAACCATGCATGGGGGCCTTAAAATCTGCATGGTGACTTTGGGCGTTTGCATGAGGTGACTAACTCTTGCATGGGGGTGTGTCTTACGTGAGAAAAGTTGAATTTGGGTGTAAATAAGAGAATGGGAGAGTTGTGGAGTGATTGGAGACTTGGGATGAAAAATAGTACGTAGGTTGGTGCAAGGGTGTATAAAGGACCCGATTAGGTTTTTTTTGGGGAGAAAGTGGAAATTTGGGAAGTGTGAAAGTAAGGATGATTAAGGAGGGGTGGAGTATGGGTTAAGAGTGAGAATTCTATTATATAAAAGATGTGTATGGGTTTCCATATGAAAGGAGAGACCTTGGGATAAAGAGGGGAGATTACTTGTGGAAGAAGTAAGGTACTAGGGTTTGAGGTGGCCAACTAGAATTTTACCGATCACGTGCGAGGTCGAGGAATAAAAGGATATGCCTTGGGGTTTGACCTAATAAGGGTGAGATGTGGGGTGAAGAATAAGTAATGGTAAGGTAGGTGAGAAGAGGTTGGGCCACATAGGTCCAACTAGGGTTTCCAAGGGGAAACCCTGGAGGTTGAGAATAAGCGAGATTAATGTCATAGGGTGTTAGCTTTAACCTACACTTCTAGGAGTTGGTCTTTCATTATGTGTGAGCTTAAGGGGGAAATCATGTCGGGGTGTGATTAGGGGTGCACGAGTCTCAACATATGGGACAGGCCCTCTTAAAAGGAAAGCCGTAGAATGTAGTGGGCATGCATGTTAAGGGTGAAATGTGATTCAATAAGATACGGATAAGACATTAATCACGTAAAGCGAAAGATGTTGAGTCGAGCCCAGTCCGGTTCACTGGTAAGAATAGTTGTCAGAGGCGTTCTGCCTTGTGTGTTTCGTTCCGGTCCACTGGCTATAATAGTGGTCAGAGGCGTTCTACCCTGTGCGTTTAGTTCCGGTCCACCGGCTATAATAGTGGTCAGAGGTGTTCTGCCCTGTGTATTTAGTTCCAGTCCACCGGCTATAATAGTGGGGGTGTCGGCTCGACAGACCCAAGTAAATAAGTTAATCCACAGGAAAAATACTAAATACTTACAGCGAAACACCATGTGAGTCGGGGCCAGTCCGGTTTACCGGTCAGAATAGTGGTCAGAGGCGTTCTGTCCTGTGTGTTTCGTTCCGGTTCACCGGCTATAATAGTGGTTAGAGGCGTTATGCCCTGTGTGTTTACCTCCGGTCCACCGGCTATAATAGTGGGGTCCCCGCACTCACATGGATTATTGAACAATATGTATGGAATGAACATATTATTAATGAGAATAAAGAATAAGTCACCAAGAAAGTATGCATGCCTTATCTTGCGGGTCATCGCACGTTATCTATATGATTGTGCTATGTGTGCTATGTGGTATGATTGTATTCTTAGCCTTAGTGCGCCTGTGCCCTTACTCAGTATTGGACCCGTACTGATACTACCTTGATTGACTGGGTCCTGTGATGATCCGCCAATGGTGGGGAGCAGACCTCCTATGCAGGTTTGATCGATTACTAATTTGGGGTGGAGGCTTGACTTGAGTGCGTAGGCAGTCCGGATATTGGTCCCTTGGGATTTGTGTTATTTAGCTATATTTTGTACTATGCTTCTTGTTTCGAAACCGTACTATTAAGTTGTATTCCTAAACGATATCCTAACTGTTGTTGACTCGTGTTTTCGTGAATGATCTATGTTAACTATGAATCTATGTTTTGATGATTCTTCCTTAATGATTGTTTAGTTTAGCCTTAGCACTTAGTATCGGAATGGTAGGAGTAAACCGATCTGGTACTAAGTGTGGCGGTAATACCCCCAAGTTTACGATTTTAATTCTTTCACTTCCACTAAACCTTTTAATTTAAACGAAAATTTTTCAGTAGTAAATTTAGGGGTGTTACAGTTTTAGTTTCCGTTGTGGATCGATACCAATTCGGAAAAATAAGATCTAATTAAAATCAATTAGAACACACAATAATTGAGAAGAAAAGAACACTCAAGAACACAGATTGGGGAAACAAAATATCTTATTAATGTGAAGTAATTGTGATTACAAAGAAAATCAAAGAAATTCTCACATAAATCACTCAATTCATCAAGGAATTATAAGAGAACTCAATAGGAGAAGAAGATGGTGTTCCCTATTCGATTAGGGTTCTAATCGCATGGTATTTATACTATACGAAACTATCATTAGCGAAAATCGAGTCGGAGCGAAAAAAACCAAAAAACATGAACCGTGTAAATAAACATGGTACCTCTGTGTTTATTTTCTGTCTCTCAGCCTCTCACAGAAATAGAACACATTCTCCTGATGAAAAAATACGAATCGTGTTTTACAAACACGGCCCCCCGTCTTTCTTTCTAGCTTTGAAATTCTTTAGTATTTCGGCCACAACTTCTTCATCTAACCTCCGATTGAGCTGATTCTTGATGAGTTGGAAATCTAACAGAAAGATATGCAACTTTCATGTTCAGCACATTTCCAAATTCTAATTTCTTCAAGGTAAAATATTTATATATTTTTAGAATAGCTCACAGTTATACTCGAAATTCCTCCAAAACACTTCACACACCAATCTAAGCTATTCTACACACCAAATACGAGTCACAATCTCACAATTCTCCACCTTGACAACCTATTTAAAGTAGCTTACACTAGGAACACAAAAGACCATCTATAAAAACCCCTGGGCCCCAAAAGGCCCTCATGGTACACAAACACCAACTAAGTCCGAGCAATGCTCGAACTTCCTCACGGTTAATGGCTTCGTTAGCATATCTGCTGGATTCTCAGTAGTAGCCACCTTCTCCAATAAAACCTTGCCTACAGCAATAGTACCTCGAATAAAGTGGTACCTAATACCAATGTGCTTCGTCCAACGATGGAAAGAATTATGATTCTTTGCCAAATAGATAGCACAACGGGAGCACCATGACCAAATCCAAGCTCAAGAACGAAACCACCAAGCCACGAAGCTTCTTGAAAAGCCTTAGTCATAGCCATATACTCAGCCTCAGTAGTAGACAACGCAATCACATCTTGCAAAGATAACTTCTAGCTAATTGCCGAACCACCAAGACAAAACATATAACCTCCTGTGGATCTTCTATTATCAAGATCTCCACCATAATCAGAGTCAACAAACCCTGTTAACGCATCAGTCGACCTTCCATACTCCAAAGAAGATGATGCAGTACCCTTCAAGTACCTCAGAATCCACTTCACCACTTGCTAGTGAGCCTTCCTAGAATTTGCCATATATCTGCTCACAACACTCACAGCTTGAGCAATATCCGGCCTGGTACAAACCATAGTGTACATCATGCATCCCACAGCATTAGAGTAGGGAACTGTGTCCATAAACTCCTCCTCATCTTTAGATTTGGGGCAATCCAAAGCAGATAATTTGAAGTGAGTAGCCAAGGGAGTACTAACCGGCTTGGCATCAATCATATGAAACCTCTCCAACACCTTGTTCATATATTGCTCTTATGATAAGTAAAGACGCTTCTGTCTGCGGTCTCGAATGATCTCCATGCCAGTGATCTTCTTCGCAGCTCCCATATCCTTCATCTCAAACTCAGTCTTTAGCATTGTTTTCACCGTGTTAACTTCAGACAGATCTTTTGCTGCAACAAGCATGTCATCGACATACAACAAAAGATACACTAGAGAACCATCACCAACCTGCTTCAAGTATACACATCCATCATAGTCACTCCTAGAGAACCCATGCTCAATCATAAACTGATCAAACCTCTTGTACCATTGTCTAAGCGACTACTTTAGACCATATAGTGACTTCTTCAATAAGCACACATGATCCTGCTTTCTTTCAACAACAAAGCCATCTGGTTGGTGCATATAGATCTTCTACTCGAGCTCACCATACAAAAAAGCTGTTTTAACATCCAATTGCTCTAACTCCATATCCTGCATAGCCACAAGCGCAAGCAAAGTACGAATAGAAGTGTGCCTGACAATAGGGGAAAATACCTCATTATAGTCTACACTAGGTATCTGACTAAACCCACGTGCAAATAAACAAGCCTTGTACCTCGATCCCTCAACACCTAGAATTCCCTGCTTGAACTTGTACACCCACTTGCAATCAACTATTTTCTTCTTCCTGGGTGCCTTCACAAGTTCCCATGTCTGATTCTTCCATAGAGATTGCATCTCCTCCTCCATAGCAGCACACCACTTAGCAGAATCAGCACTAACAATAGCAGTACACCAATTTATCATGCGGATAAATTATCAGATAAGCCAAGTAATCAATTTGTCCTTATTTAAGGTATTGCTTTTAAAACCTTAGCATGCATATCTAATACATCCAATGTCATATAATATCATGCTTAGAAACATACATATAATACAAATTAAGCATACTTGTCATGGTAAAAATCATAATATGCATAAAGTGACTAAATTGCCCTTAGGGCACACATCCATGATTATTGTTCCATAAATAGATTTAAGCATACTCATCCTATCATTTTTCACGCACATCTCCAATTAATCATGAAATATCATTTTTACCATACTTGTGTCTATAAAATATTTTATCTATGATAACATACTCTTTTTATCGATTTTTAGGATATAATAGATAATTACAATTTAACAATTCATGCTTAACATATTTCAACACAAAGACCCAAATGTGCTATCATGCAAAATTTACCATTTTAGTAGAGCATAATAATTACCTAAACTCTAAAAAAAACACAAGAACAGTGGTATCCCACTAAATACTACGAGATCTCACTAATCAACTTTTGCACCTAAAAATAATACTAAACTACCAAATTAATATTTTAACACATAAAATAATAATTATAATAATAAAATATTTATTTTTATAAAATTACAAAAATACCCTTACATATACATAATATGTACCAAAATAATTGAAAGCCAAACACAACTTATGCTACATGTACAACATCAGCCATGTGCACTCAAATAAGGGAAAGGGGCAGGCTAGTTGGCTGTGGGCGGGTGATGGCCAGGTGTGGTTTGTGGTTGATGGGGGTGAAGAGATGGCAGCAGCTAGGTGCTGCGAGTTGGTGATGGGTTGGTGTTAATTGGAGTTGTAGACGGAAGGTGCAGGTTGGTTGGTTTGGTTGCATGGAAGGGTTCCAAAGGTGGGTAGCAAAGGTGTGGTGGTTTTAGCCATAATGTATGAGGGTAGAAATGATAGAAAAGGCTGTAAGGGAGGAGAAGAAGCAAAAAGAGAAAAATAAGAATAGGAAGGCTCGGTGGTGGCTACTAGGATTGTGGTGTTGCGGGAGAAGGGTGGTGTTGTAATACCCCCAAAATTCACTACTGAAAAAATTCGTTTTATTAAAAGATTGGCGAAAGCAAAATAACAAACTGTGAATTTCGAGGATATTACTACCACACTTAGTACCAGACCGGTTCACTTATATCGTTCCATTACCAAGTGCTAAGGCAAAAAAGAAAAATGAAATGCAAGTTATACGAAATTCAACATGCTTAAATCAGAGTAGCATAATAACCTTTTACGAGGATAGAATTCACCAAGGGTGGATACAAATACAAGTTACATTTAAATCAAGGCTAAAAGGAGAAAGAGATGAAACCCTACAAACCCGGATAATTCCTTACGCTCTTTCCCATTGCCCACTTGAACAGTACCTGAAAAAAAACCTGCAAGGGACACTGCCCATTGAATAGGCGAGGCCCCACGAATGGAACCCTTCAGTACTATGGTACTGAGTAACCCTTTAATACCACACTTAAAAACAGGCCCGCAGCACAACACATAATGCAAGCTATATACATATGTAATGAGAGGTGCATACATAACATTCATGTATATAACAAGTCTGTCACATATCAACAAGTTACAAAGTACAATCGATACTTTTGGGTCTTAAGCCATCAATCCATCACTATTCAATCATCTCTCTAGTTACATCCGAGTGAGTGCGGGAACCTCACTATTATAGCCAGTGGACCAAAATACATACAAGGTAGAACGCTCCTGACCACTATTATTGCCGGTGGATCGGTCTTTAGGGCAGAATGCTCTTGGCCACTATTATTCGTCGGTGGACCGGTCTAGCCCTGACTCACAAGGTGTTCCACTATAAGAGATTAATATCTTTCCATAATTTATTCACGTCCAATGCTTGTTTTATTAAGCTCGGAACCTCCACTATTTTAGCTGGTGGACCGAAATACATATAATCATCATCCAGGGCAAAACGCTCCTGGGCCATAATTATATCCGGTGGATCGGTACTCAATATCATATGCCAGGGCAACATGCTCCTGTACCACTATTATAACTGGTGGATCGATACTCAATATCATAAGTCAACTGGGCCCAGCTCATTAATCTTTCACTTTCGTAATTAATATTTTTCCTTTCTTTAGTCAGCACAATAATTCTATTTATTTGCCTTGGACAGGAGATCAAGAACGCGGGACACAAAGGTACATCGGTCGTACTGGTGCATACAAGCTACTCAACACCCTTCAACCATGAACCCAAGGATGCAAAGGTACCCTAGTCGTACTGGTGCATAAAGCTACTCAGTACCCCACCGACAAGGACACCTAATCCATAAGTATGCATACCCCTAAATAGGTCCGTAGAACTAGATAGAGTAAGATATAAGGCCTGGCTGGGGCATAAAGGCACACCAGCAAATACCAGAATAATAGTGGTCTAAACCACGTCTTTAGGGTAGCGACCCCTAAAGAGCCACCATTCCCGATCTCAAGGTCTTTCACTTTAAGTATTAGCGTCTTAATTAAGGTGATCACAAAAGTACCATAATCAAATAATTATTCACTTTCAATTGTTTTGATATCATTAGTCATTTCTTATTCAGTCGGTTATCCAAGATATCATAGAGAAACCATTAAGGCCATCATAATCTCATCTAATTCCGAATTAGGATTTGTTCTCGCAATACTTACTAATTATCAAATACTCTTACCTTACTAATCAGCATTATTTGAATCATATTATAAAATTCCATAATCATAATGACATGTTAGGTATAAATTACTTATTTACCCTTACTTATATAATTACTAAGTCATCCCTTTCTTACTTGACAAATTACCCTATTACCCTATTACCCTTCTGGTTGCATAATTACCAAATTATCCCTTATCCGGTTTAGGTTACCAAGTTATCTCCTACGCTTTTTAGATCACCATTCACCCCTCATAATTGCTACACTTATCATATTTCCCATTTGGTTGGTTAGATTACCTAATTGCCCTTCTCCTTTGTTAGATTTACTAAATTGCCCTTAAGTTGGATAAATTATCAAATTACCCTTCTTCATTATCATGATTACCAATTTTTCCCTTTAGTTGGTTAAATAATTACCAATTTATCCTTTAGTTGGTTAAATTACTAAATTTTCCTTCTCGATTATCACAATTACCGAATTACCCCTTTAGTATGATAAATTACCAAATTTCCCTTATCCATTATCAAAATTACCAAATTATCCTCCTGTTGGTTAAATTACCAAATCACCCTTCTCCATTATCATAATTACGGATTCAATCTTTTCCATATTTATAATTATTAATTTACCCTCCTCCATAATTATAATTATCAATTTACCCTTCTCCATTATTATAAATACCAACTTGTCCTTCTCCAATATTTATAATTACCAATTTACACTTTTCCATAATTATAATTACCAATTTACCCCACTTCATATTTATAATTATTAATTTACCCTTTTACTCGTAAATTACCGTTTTACCCCCTTACTACCAAAATTACCATAATATCCTCTTATTTATAAAACTACCATTTTACCCCCTTACATCTAAATTTACCATATTACCCTTTTGCTTGTAAATTACCATAATACCCTTTTACATCCAAAATTACTATTTTACCCCTTACTTCCAAAATTACCATTCTTATCCTTCTCTTCCAAAATTACCATTTTACCTCTTACTTCTAAAATTACCACTTTACCCTTTAGTCCCAAAATTACTATAATACCCCATTACTTATAAAGTTACCATTTTGCCATTTAATCATAAAATTACCATATTGCCCTTTTGCCTCCAAAATTGCCATAATACCCTTTTTCTTACAACTTACAATTTTATCCTTTTACTTATAAAATTATAATGTCACCCTTTTCTTTCAAAATTACCAAAATACTTTTTTACTTACAAAATTACCATTTTACCCTTTTCTTTCAAAATTACCAAGATACCCTTTTACTTACAAAATTACCATTTTGCCCTTTTCTTCTAGAATTACCAAAATGCCATTTTACTTACAAAAATTATCGTTTTACATTTTTACTCCAAAATTTCCAAAATACTCTTTCACTTATAAAATTACCATTTTACCCCTTTATTACACCACTTTTATGAATTTACCACCACTATAAAATACTAATATTAGTACTTCATTCTTATCATCTAATTCCACCAACATGTCATTATTCAACATAATATCCATTAGCAACTACATATATTAGACCACATACTTACATAGGCATATTACTAAAATACCCTTAGGCTCATAATAATATTATTCATGCATTAATGATATAATACATCATAGACAAGCATTTAACATTTCCATCAATAATCAAACTCCTTCCTTAAGTATCATCTCTACACATGGCACAAAATCTAGCATGCTTTTCTTTTTATCAATCAATATAAGCAACCACATATATCATACTAGGCAACACATAACATGCATAAAATCATACTAAAATTCCTAATGTGCTAGCATACGTTTTTCCATGTGTTTAAGTGGGGTTTAATAATTACCTTAATCCCACAAAAATCGAACCTTACCGGCATCCCGGTTAAAGATTCAAGCTTTAATTAACAAAATCAACACCTAAAAATAATATCAATAATTATTATATTAAAAGTAGGGAAATCAAAGCATAAGACTTTATAGCACATAATTAATGAAATACTTAACTTAAAATATTATTATACCTTAAGATTCAAGCTTTAATTAAACTAAGAAATGCAGCAACTCATGTTACTCATGCAGCATGAGCTGCATGCAAAATAAGAGGGATAAAGGGCTCGAAATGGTGTGAAAAGTGGGAGGAGGTGGTATTTTTGGGTTAGGGTTTTGGGACTAGGAAAGAAGGTAGATATGGGAGGATTTAGGGAAAGTGAAGGGTGAAGGAGTGAAGAAGGGGTATAGGTGGCAGCTGGTGATGGGTTGTTGGCAGCCAAGGGCGGCAGAGGCGGTGGCGGTGAGGTGGCAAAGTGGGTTGTAGGAGGGGATCGGGCTGAGAAGGAAGGAAAAGAGAGGGGAAAAGTGGAGGGGTTTAGGGGATGTTTTTGACCAAAGCAGGTGTGGGGCTAGTAGAGGAGGTTGTAGGGAGTGGCTTGGGTGGCGGAATAGGCGGCGGAAGGAGGCAGTGTAGGGTGGCTGCCGAGAAGGGAGGGAAATAAGGGAAAAAAGAGAAGGGAGGGAAGAAGGGGACTATAGGGTGGCTCGAGGGGGTGGTGTGATGGTGCAGGGCAGTAGTAGGTGGTGGCAGAAGGCGGCGTAGCAGGTCAGTGCGGTGGTGTAAGCGGCAGAGGGTAGTGATGGCGTAAAAATTGGGATGGAAATGAGAGGAGAAGAAAATGAGAGAAGGGGGTCGGGGAGGGAGAAGTAAGGTTCGAAAAATGGGGCAAGAAATGCTGGCGAGGAGAAGAAAAAGAAGAGGAAGAGCTAGGGGAAGTAGGTGGCCGGTCGGAGCTGTAGTAGGGTGGCAGGGAGAGGGAAGGGGAGAAGAGGGAAAGGAATAGGACATGCAGGATAGGGATGCAGAGGTTAGTTTGGTTCAGAATAGGAAAGAAAATGACGGGGGAGAGAGGGCGAGTAGCAGGGAGGTAGGTGGTGGTTGGGTATGGCAATTGCAGGTGTGGCCGACGTGCTCGAGCATGACAGAGGGTGGTGGTCGGGCGTGGAAGAGGAAAGAAAGGAAGGGGAGGGGGTGCGAGCGGGTGGACCAGTGCAGGAAAGAAAGGATAGGTCGGCCGGTCCACGGGGAAGGGAGAAGGGGAAAAAGGCTGGGTTGGTCGTGACGTGCGGGCGGGTGAGGAAGAAAATCTGGGTTGGGCCTGCGATGTAGGAGGAGAAGGAGACAAGGGGAGAGGGAGAAGGGCATGTGGCCTAGTCACGCGCCGGGGAAGGCAGGGCTGGCTTGGTGGCCCGAACCCAAGAAGAAAAAGAAAAGGAAGGAAATGTGGAAAAAGGAGAAAAAGGGGAAGGAAAAGAAAAAGAGAAAAGGACAAATATAGAAATTTATAATAATTTAATTTATAAATAATAGAGTGTATTATATTTTGAGTAATAAATTAATTCAATAATTTAATTTAATTTAATATATGGGTTTAAAAAGGATAATTTTAGTAAAATATTAATTTGGAAAATTATTTAAATAAAATGAGTATGATAAAATAATAAAATTATTTATTTTAATTTATTAAATATTCCTATCTAATTTTATATACTCAAAAATCCATAAAATAATTAAACTATATAATTTTAAATGCTAATTTATTTATAATAAAAGCTATTTATTATAAAATAGGTTTTCTAAATTTTTGGGGGATTATGGGTGCAGGCTGGTTGCAATGCACGAAATGGCTAGGAAGGTTGGTTGGGTTGGAGTGATGGTTGCGAGATGGTTGGTGCATAAAGGAGTGATGGCTAACCATGATAAAAGGGGTCAAAGTGGGGGTAGCAATGACAACAATTGTCATTTCCTAGGGAGGTTTATGGGGAATTTTACCATAGGGGGTAGTAGGGATTGGTAAAATCATCTACAAAGAAGGGGAAGAAAAAGAAAGATAGGGGTGGTAGGAAAGAAGATGAGGAGGAGGAGGAAGGATGTGGTAGTGGATTATGTGTGCATGGATAGAAATGGTAAGGCGAAGGGTGACGGTGATAATGTGGTCGAGGGCTGGGGAGTTGGGTGTTGTGAGGTGTTGCACAAAAATGGTTTGGGAGGTTATGTGATTAGTTGGGAGTGCAAAAGGAGGAGGGGAGGTTGTGTGTGTGTGAATATATATGTGTAGAGAATAAAGAGAGCTACACATGTATATAAGTATAAGGTAGAGAGTTGTGGGTGTGTGTATTTTCGCATAGGTGGGAAGGAGGGGTATGGTTTAGCAGAGGGTGAGGGACGGTTTGACAAGCTAGGGGCATGGGTATAGCAAGAGAAATGGAGGGAGAAAAGGAGAATTTTTGGGGGAGGTGTTTAGGGCACACAAGGGGTAGAAGAATAGGGGTGGTAAAATGGTAGGTTAGAAATAGGTCTATTTTATTTTAGGTGTAGGTTTAATTTGAATATGTTAGGGCATTGGGTAGAAAATAATCGGGAAAAAATACTTCGGTTTAGAATGAGTTTAATAGGGAGGAAAAATGTAAGAGGTAAAAATAATTGGGAATAATGTTTAGGAAGTTATTTAGGTCATGACATAAAGGTTATTAATAAAATAATTAGGCTAAGGTTTAAGCGTTAATTTTGAATAAAAGGCCAAACACCCAAAAATAAAGGTTACAAATTTTTAGGGTGTTACAAGATGACCTTAGGGTTGACTTTGACCTTAACTTGGACCGTTGACCTTAAGGTTAGCTTGAATAACTGAAAATAAAGAAAAATTGGTTAATTATGGAAATGGAAATTTTAGTAAAATATGTGGTACTTGTGATCACGTCATAAATGAAAATGGTTGTTCTCTAGGATTAGTTACCCTAGAGATGAGGTATAACCCTCATTTGAGTTTGGTTCTCTAGTGTGTCATCATGCCCTAGTAAGGCCCTAATTTACTCTATAGGTGACTTACAAGCCCTATAGGGGGTATCAATACTTGAAGATTAGGTGACTAAGGTTAGAGGATACTTTATCGCCTATGTGTGACAGTATGACAGAGAGTACCATAGCGTCCCTGGACTATAGAGTAAGGGTATTGTGAAACAATAACTAGGTGTACCTTAGTTTCCCTGGATTGATGGGTTGATTGTGTCCCCTTTGAGTAATTAAAAATAGAAGTAATTGTGGTGTAGGAATGAAAATGGATGTTGTGGTTGTAGTTTGGTAGTTGCTTCTATGCGCTACTTGGTTTGATGGGTTGGTTCAGTAGTCACCTCAATACCCTACTTAAGTATTTAGAATTTAATAGGCTAATTGGTTTTGGTCATGAGCGTTGATATGGCTACTATATTTTTTGAAATGAGGTGAAGTGGTTAATTATGATTATCCACTAAGCATTAAACTTTGATGTTTTATATATTACCCCATGAATATTATATATTGTTATGGCATATGCTTTGTGTTTTGAGCATGTTTTTGGATTACTGTGTGATTATGTGCAATTTGATCATATTAACTCTTATGTGGTATTGTGATTTACTCAGTATGAGGAAGTTGTATTGGTACTAAATTTACATATGACTATGTGAAGGTAATGGAGTGTCACAAAGTGTATAAGAGCAATAATGATAGGTGGAGTCCTTGGATAGAAGTTCCATTTTTAGAATGGGCTTATTGGTCTAAGAGTTAAGGTAAATTGATGTTGTACCTTTGCGTGTTGGTTTTTATTATAATCGGTTTTCCTTTGGACTCTTATATCCCATTTTGTATTTTGATTCTCGTTGTTGTATAAAGAATATTTATTCCTAACTTTTATCTATGGTATTTTTTTTCACTACTTTATTTTGGGCATGACTTGTTTTGAGCATCAACACTGGGCATAAGAAAGGTGAGGGAACTGAACTTATGCTAAGTTTCTTATGCCAAGTGTGACAATAGCACCCATTATTTTTGCAATTAACGGTTCCACAAAATGAAAATTTTAAGTAATAAACTTGGGGTGTTACACCAAATCCCCTTACTAATCCTCCATTCCATAAGCCTACCTATCCTTCATTCATCATCATACCATCACCTCCCACATCTTAAGGGATGTGCTTTATTGAAATCCTTACCCCAAACCTTTCCCTTGATCATGCCTCACCCGTAAACCTTTGCCTCACTTCTATTGTTCCTCACCATTTACACAAATATATATATATATATAAATTCTAATCTCTCTCCCTACCTCATTTATTACTTCACCTAACTTCTCCCCTAACTCTCCCTCTCTTTACCTTTTATCCCTCTGCATCATTCCTTATCACCTACCATTTTCATTCCATAAAGCTTTGTCTAACACCTTCCAACACAACTAGTTCCACTAGTTCCAATATTTTTTTTGCTTAAATTTTGTTCCTTTTCCACCTTTTTTCCTTATCTTTATTTTGGTTGTATTCCTAAGTTCTAACCGTGTATTGCTGTAATCCCCCAAAAATTTTAAAAACTTATAAATTAATAAATAACTTTTATTTGGGATAAAATAGCTTATAAATTCATTTAATTTAATTATTTTATGGATTTTTGAGTATATAAAATTAGATAAGGATATTTAATAAATTAAAATAAATATGTTATTATTTTATCATATTCATTTTATTTAAATAATTTTCCAAACCAATATTTTACTAAAATTATCCTTTTTTAAACCCATATATTTAATTATATTATATTAAATTATTAAATAAATTTATTACCCAAAAATATTACACTATATTAATTTATAAATTAAATTATTATAATTTCCCTATTTTTCCTTTTCCTTTTTCCCTTTTTCTTTTCTTTCTCCTTTTTCTCATTGTTCCTCATTTCTTTCTTTTTCCTTTTTTTCTCTCTTCGGATTGCCCACACCAGTCTTGCCTCCCCCTCCCCTAAGCGATTGGGCCACTGGCCCATCTCCCCCTCTCCCTTCCTTCCTTCCCCGTCCGGGTCGACCAGGCCAACTTCCCCCTCCTTTTTCTTTCCTTCCTTCCTCCTAGACCGGACCGACCCATTTCTTTCTCCCCACTTCGCCTGGCTTGCTACCCTCCTTTTCTTTCTTTCTTCTTCTTCTACGCCCAACCAGCGCACCTCCCTCCGCCATGCTCGAGCACGCCGACCACCAATTGCAACTGACATGCCCGACCACCACTTGCCTCTTTGCCACTCCCTCTCTCTCCCCCATCATTTTTTTCCCATTTTCGAACCAAACCAGCCCCTACAAACCCAACCTGCATGCCCTTTTCCTTCCTCTTCTTCCCTTCCCTCTCCCTGCCACTTGACTATTGCCTGCCACCCCGACCGGCCACCTACCCCCTCTTTTCTCTCCCTCTCCTTTTTCTTCTCATCACCAGCCCTTCCTACCCATAATTTTTGAGCCTCCTTACCTCCCCCGACTTCTTTCTCTCCTTTTCTTCTCCTTCCATTTCCATCCCTGTTTTGTGCACCACTGTCTCCTCCGTCGCTTCCTCCACCACACCAACTGCCTACAGCGCCTCCTACCACCTTCTACTTCCACCCTACACCACCACAATACCCCCTCGAGCCCTTATAGTCCCTCCTTCCTCCCCTCTCCTTTTTCTCCCTATAAACCCTCTGTCTGCCGCTGTTCTGCCACCTCGGCCACCACTTGGACCACCAAACCACTCCCTACAACCTCCTCTACCACCCCCACACTCCCTTTAGCCGAAACCAACCCTTGCAGCGCCTCATTTTTCCCCTCCCTTTTCCTTCCTTCTCAACCACGCCCACCTCACCAGCCTCCTTCACAACCTTGTCGCCATCGTCTCAGCTTCCCTTGGCTACCAACAACCCATCCCCGACCACCACCTACACCCCCTCTTTACCCCTACACCCTTCCCTTGCCTCTAATCTTCCCCCATCTACCTTCTTTCCTAGCCCCAAAACCCTAACTCGAAATTGACTCCCTTTTCTTCCCCTGATGCCATTTCAAGCCATTATCTCACTTGTTTTGCATGCAGCTCATGCTACATGAGTAGCATGAGTTACTACATACCTTGGTTATTTTAGTTCATAAATTTTAAGGTATAATAATATTTTAAGTTAAGTATTTCATTATTTATGTTTTATAAAGTCTTATTCTTTTAGTTTTCTTATTTCTAATGTGATAAATATTGATATTATTTTTAGGGATTGGTTTTGCTAATTAAAGCTTGAATCTTTAATGGGGATACTGGTAAGGTTCATTTTTGCGAGAATTAAGGTAATCGTTAAACCCCACCACATGGATAAATGTATGTTAGTACATTAGGGTTTTTATATGTTATTATGCTTGATATATGTTGTTGAATATAATATATATAGTTTCTTGTATTGATTGATGGAAAGAAAAGCATGCTAGTTTATATGTCATTTAAGGAAGAAATACTTAAGGGAGGAGTTTAGATATGCTAGAAAGTGTTAAGAACTTATCCATATTATATTATGTTGATGTGTCCATTAATGTGTGAATAATATTATTGTGAGCCCTAGGGGCATTTTAATAATATATCTTGTGCAAAAGTGTGGCCTAATATGTGTGGACGTTAATGAGTATTATG
The DNA here is from genome assembly GCA_030549775.1 of Tamarix chinensis. Taxonomy (NCBI): domain Eukaryota; kingdom Viridiplantae; phylum Streptophyta; class Magnoliopsida; order Caryophyllales; family Tamaricaceae; genus Tamarix; species Tamarix chinensis. The sequence goes on along the minus strand of CM060173.1, from coordinate 12,506,296 downwards.
TTGAAGTATAATAGTTGGTGGAGTTGGATAATAAGAATGGAGTATTATTATTAATATCCATATAGTGATGATAACTTAATAAAAGTGGGGGAAATTTGTAAGTAAAAGGGTATTGTGGAAATTTTGAAAGAGAAGGGCAAAATGGTAAATTTGTAAGTAAAGAGTATTATGGTAATTTTGGAAGTTAAGGGTATTATGGAAATTTTGGAAGTAAAGGACAAATTGGTAAATTTGTAAGAAAAGGGTATTATGGTAAAATTTTGTAAGTAAAGGGTAAAATAGTAATTTTGGAAGTTGAGGGTATTATGGTAATTTTGGGAGTAAGAGGAAAAAGGGTAATTTTGTAAGTAAAATGGTAATTTTATAAGTAAAAGGATGATATGGTAATTATGATGATGGAGAGGGGTAAAATGGTAATTGTGATAATGAAGAAGGGTAATATGGTAATTATAATAATGGAGAAGGGTAAAATGGCAATTATGATAATGAAGAAGGGTAGTATGGTAATTATAATAATTGAGAAGGGTAAAATGGTTATGGCGATAATAGAGAAGTGTAAAGTGGTAATTATGATAATTGAGAAAGGTGATTTGGTAATCTAACCAACAGAAGAGTAATTTGGTAATTATGATAATGGATAAGGGCAATTTGGTAATTATGAGACTAAAGAAGGGTAATTTGGTAATTTGACTAACTAAAGGATAAATTGGTAATTATGATAATGGAGAAGGGTGAATTGGTAATTTAACCAACTAAATGGCAATTTGGTAATTATGAGACTGAAGAAGGTTAATTTGGTAATTTGACCAACTAAAGGGTAAATTGGTAATTATGATAATAAAGAAGGGTAATTCGGTAATTTAACCAACTAAAGGGCAATTTGGTAATTATAACAAAGGAAAAGGGCAATTTGGTAATCTAACCAACCAAATGGGAAATATGATAAATATAACAATTATGAAGGGTGATTAGTGATCAAATAAGTGTGGGAGATAACTTGGTAACCTAAATCAAGTAAGGATGTGGCTAAAAACTATTATGTGTGTGTTATGTGCCTTGTGTGCCATGTGTTATACCATGTTGTATACTTTATGCTGAATGGCTAATCATTTGTAGCGCATCATGGAGTGGAGGTATACTTATGTAACTTCCTTATGGCATGTGGATGATGATTATAGGTGTTGTGCGTACAATGTTATATGATGTGACCCTCTAGAGCATGCATGCTAGGATATTTAATAATATGATATGGGGTGAGAGGATAAAAAGGATCAAATGGGAAGTGAATTGACTAAGGGGACACGAGATTGACCTTACTATCTCATGATCCATAAAGGAAAAAATAAAAAGAGGTTATGATCAACATGAACGAGTGATGTGACTCTTACATGGGAAATTTTTAGAGTTTGCATGGGGTGGATGGAGTCCGCATGGGGATGATCCTTATGTAAGAAAGCTGCTAGGGTTTGACTGGCTAACTAGGGTTTCATGGTCATATGTATAATTGGTGAGTAGAGTGATAGGGTTTGGGTTGAATCTAAATGAGATGAGGTGTTGGACGATAAAGGAAAGGTTGGGCCACATAGGTCCAATTAGCGTTTTAAGGAAAAACCCTAAAGAGTGAGAGAAATTGAATGTATAAGGTGATGGGCCTTAACCCACACTCTTAGGAATTGGTTTTCATTATGAGTAAATGTAAGGAGGAATGGATGTCGGGGTGTGATAAGAGGCGTAGAAGTCTCAAGATATGGTACGGATTCTCTCGGGAGGATAGAAGTAGACATGTATGTCAAGGGTGAAATACTTTCAAATAAGATACTTGTAACACCCCAAAATTTACACAATATTTTTTTTAAAAGCAATACTCATAAATTAAAACTGTAAATTCTGGGGATGTTACCGCCACACTTAGTACCAGACCAGTTTACTTCTACCGTTCTGGTACCAAGTGCTAAGGTTAAGAAAACATTATCAGTAATACCATACAAATTCAAATTTATGAAAACAAAAATCAGAGTACGCGTAAGTCTTACATAATTCGAAATACCGGCTATTGTTTTTCCAGATAATAACTAAACAACCTTAGTAAAATTGTTTCGACAATTCAAACATAATAAAAGATAACATGAATCATAAATTTAAAAAGGACAACGGCCATGTCACTCTAAGATTGATCCAGCCCAGCTATCACTCTGCCCCTCCTGATGTCCCGTAGACATCGATAGCATCAAAGTAAGTATCTCCTACCTGCAACAAATTAGACGGGCCTTCTGCTCGTGGGAATAAGCAGCACCCATGAAACGGGTGATCAGTACGTTACGTACCGAGTAAGGTAACCGAATACTAAGGCCGACATATAACACATTAATTCATGTAGGATAATGATCACATACAATTACAACTCATACATACAATACATAGAAGCATAAAGTGACATACATAACTTATAATCAACAGTCCACACATAAGGCCCAAAAGGTCCGGATTAACCATTTAATCTTTCTTTTATCAAAAGTCAATTCACGTCATGCTTTTTATCAATCCATGCGAAAATAGGAACACCCCACTATTATAACCGGTGGGCCGGACACACATAGGGTAAAACCCTAACCACTATTCCTGACCGGTGGATCGGTCTGGTTCCTGCTCGCCTCATATCCATGCAAAAACAGGAACACCCCACTATTATAACCGGTGGGCCGGACACACATAGGGTAAAACCCTAACCACTATTCCTGACCGGTGGATCGGTCTGGTTCCTCTTTGCATGGTGTTTCACTGTAAGTAATTATGTCTTTTAAGAGCTTTAACAATTCTGGTTTGTATTTATTGAGCTCGAGTCACCCCACTATTATTGCCGGTGGGCCGGAAAATGGATCTAAGAGGGTTAAAATGAAGAAAAAGAGGTGAGGGGGAAGGAGAAAAATAAAATAAATCTATGGGGCTGTGGAGGAGATTTATCAGGAGTTAATGGTTGGTTTGGAAGGTGGTAAAAGCGGCGGATGTGGTGGTGGCTGGCGTTTTAGGGTCTCGGGGTGAATTTTCTGGCGATATAACTAGTCAACTTTGCACGATTATGGAGGCTTTTACAATGTAAATCGAAGGTTTTGGATGTTTTAGTTAATTAGAGGGTGTTGCAGGGAAGAGATTGGGAGTGATAAGATGCGACGATGTTGGATATCGGAGAAGAACGAGGCGTCTAAAGTTAAGGTGGAGCACAGACTGGTACTTAGGGTTTCGGGAAAAAGGAGGCTCGATTTTAGGCCAAATGTGGGGTATTTATAGTAGTGGAAGGTAGGCTCGGGTTGTGGAGGTTACCAGAAGATCAATTTCGGTGGGAAAATGGGTTGGTTTTGCCGTTATTCGGGTGGCACAATTTCAAAATTTTGCCCGACCTTCGAGAGGGAAATGGGGGTAAACGAGCGGGATAGAGAGACAGTTGAGGGTTTCAAATGAACGTGCAGACCGAGAGGAAGAAAACGAGCGGGAGAAGAGCCGGCCACGCCATTTCCGGGGAAGGAAGGAAGGTGGACGGTTATGGCGTCGAGCGGGAGGAGGAAGAAGAAGATGGGGGGCTGGCCGGCCGGTTCGCGGGGGAGAAAAGAAGGAAAAAGGGAGGGTAGGCCGGGCGGTTCGCGCGACGTAAAAATCATTTAAATGAAACGGCGCGTTTTGGAGAAAATAAGGCTGAAGCACGACGTCTTGAGTTAGCTGGTAACGATTATAAAATTTAAAGTGAAACGCGGCGGTTAGTTGAAAAAAAGACATAAAACGCGGCGTAAGGGGGGACGAGGCAGGCGGCGGTGCGGGCTGGGCCGCGCCGAAGGAAAAAGAAGAGATTGGGCCATTGCACGGCCCAATTTCGGCGAGGAAAAGAAATGGAAAAGAAAGAAAAAGAAAGAAAGAAAGAAAAAAAATAAAAAGGGAAGGAAAAAGGAAAATTAAATAATTAATTTGGGTCCATTTAATTTAATCCAAATATTTAGGATATTTAAAAATAATAATATTTAAATAAAATAAATTTTAAATCCCTTTTTAGGCTAAAATAGGCTTTTTAAAGGATTTTTCCAAAATTTTCATTTTAAACTAATAAATCCCTCAAATTTTATTTAATTTAATTATTTATAAAATTAAAATTCATTTGAAATTATTTTATCTTTCTTAATTTGAATAAAATAATTTATTTAAATAATTTCCCAAATTAAAACCCTTAATTAGGTATTATGCCAAAATTTCCTTTATTCAACCTATTTATAAAAGTTTCTTATTAAATTGTCCTAATAAATTTCCTTTTATTTTAATAAAATAATTTATTAAATTAAAATTTTAAATACAACCTTATTTAAATATAATATTTAAAATTAGAAAATTTCGGGGCATTACATTTATTAAAATAAAATTTTAAATACAACTTTATTTAAATATAATATTTAAAATTAGAAAATTTCGGGGCATTACAATACTAATCATTTAAAGAGGAAGATTGTTGAGTCGGACCCAGACTAGTCCACTGGCGAATAATAGTGGCCAAGAGTGTTTTGCCCTGCATGATTTTTGGTCCACTGGCTATAATAGTGGGGGATTCCATGCTCAACAAACCAAATTTAATAACGATAAGATATGGGAAAGACATAAAGTAATTACAGTGAAACACCATGTGAGTCAGGGCCAGATCGGTCCACCGACGAATAATAGTGGCCAGGAGCGTTTTTCCCTAGAGACCGATCCACTGGTGAATAATAGTGATCAGGAGCGTTCTGCCCTTTATGTATTCCGGTCCACCAGCTATAATAGCGGGGTTCCTGCACTCACATGTATATTAATAACTCGAGATGATTGACTAATGATGGACTAATAGCTTAAGGCCTAGAAATATTGATTTTACATTATGACCTATTGATATCGGATTGACTTGTTAAGTATGTGAATGTATGGATGTGAATATTATGTATGCATCTGTCATTATGTATGTACATAATGTTGTATTATGTGTTACATTGTGGGCCTACTTTAAGTGTGTTTTAAAGGGTTACTTAGTACCGTAATACTGAAGGGTTCCATTCGTGGGGCCCTTGCATATTCAATGGATAGTGTCCCTTGCAGGTCCAGTTTTAGGTGCTATTCAAGTGGGCAACGGGAAATAGTGTAATGATTGTATAAAAATTGATAGTGTTTCATTATTCTCTTTTTTTAACTCCTGGTTTTAATGTAACTTGTATTCTTGTAACCACCATTGGTGGATTTTATCCTTGTAAATGGTTTAGTGTCTTACTCTAATTTTTAATATGGTTTGAATTTCTAACAATTGTTATTTTATTCTTCTAGCCTTAGCACTTGGTATTGGAATGATATGAGTGAACCGGACTGGTATTAAGTGTGGCGGTAATATCCCCAGAATTCACAAGTCTTGTTATTTCTCTTACGCTAAGTCTTTTAATAAAAAGAAATATTTCACTAGTGAATTTTGGAGGTGTTACAATTACTCTTGGTTTGTATGTGATTTTCTGGCGGTTTTAGAAGAGGAATCTTAGGGCTTATATATGCTTAGAGACTAGTGTCTTTTGGTAAGGATATACATTGTAACTAGGTTTTTGAATGCAATGTGTAAATTTGCATGAAATGTCATGTTGGTATGATTATGTGGACAATGTCATGGCTTTAATGTTGTATGATGGAAAAGTTAAAAAAAAATGTAAGAGCATATGATTATGTATATTATTTGGTTAAGCTTGTTATGTAAGTGGGGTAAGTTGGCATGAACCGCTATAGAAATTGGGATACAATGAATAACTCATATATATATATATATATACATGGATAAGTATTTTCATGAGGATATTTGTTGGAGGTTGAAAACCAACCATGTTGGGACTCATAAGGTTTTTTGTAAAAAAAATAATATATATTATGGGTTATCTTAAGGATATTTTGGTTAACATGGGTAAAATATATAATCTTTGGTATTTTAATGTGTTAATTGGTTATAGTATGCTAAATAATTTAAGTAAAATATTAGGAGTAATTATGAGTAGCCTAAGTCTAATAAAATGAGAAAATGATGTAAATTAGGAATAATAACCCTAGAGGCAAGGTCATTATTACATATGTAAAATATTGGAGTTAGACCTTGATTTCTGAATTTATTAATAATGTCATTTTAGGAATATGTTCAAAATTTAGTGGTTATATAAGTTTTATGAGAGAATTTATGTGTAAGACATTAGAGTTAAACTTTAGTAAAAAAAATATGTAAGTTAGGATTGAGGTATTATGTCTATTCTATTATATAATAATAATGTCTTAGAAGCATTTTTTTCCTAAGAGGATCATAAAATATAATTATCTAGGTCTAGTATATTATTAGTCAATAGAATTAATAAGTTAAAAGTTATATGTTACTATATTTATTCTTTATTTTAATTTATATCCTTTATTGATTGTAAAACAAAAATGTAGTTAAGTTAAAGGTAATTGTATAATATTATAAGTCGATAAAATTAATATACATTAATACTACTTAAGTGTTAATATTTCTTGATTTGCAAACAAAGTCAGGAAGAAATGCAAAAACATAGGCAAGTATGGTTTGTCATTGATTTCTCACTTTCACTATAGTAATGTAATAACCTAAATTTTTCTAACCCTAATTCCTAAATGATTAGTCTTCTAATCCCTTCTCTAACCTTAAATCTTATGTGAAACCTTATTTATACCTCTCAAACCCTCATTTTTACCTTCCTACCATTCAAACCATAGTTTTTAATTTAGCATATCGGTAATCGATTGAACCCTAAAACCCTATCGCCTAAGGCCTTATGTGGTCTACCACCAAATTATTTTGGCCCACCAAAGTTAGGAAACTTTTTACCATTTATGATTTTATTAACTTTTATGACCTCAAATCAATTTCTATGTCCAATATTTTTTCATATTTAGGTTCCTAAATTAATTCCTCACTTTTTTGTAAATTTTCATGATTTTTGGATTTTTTTTTAATATTTTTCTCATTTTTCCATTTATTGAAATTTCTACCTCAACCTAACTATTTTCAATCATTATTGACTTTATTGGACATGAGAGCTTTGAAATTATGACTTTCTTACACCCCATGATCAAATCCCACACAGTCCTTACTCATAAAACCAAAAAACTAATAATAATCACCTCCATCACCCTCAACTAACTCTTTTACACACACTCTCATATATTTCAATCACTACCATCACTCCTCTTGCTTGCAAGAAACCTTCCATGTGATTTCTCTCCCTCTCTTCTGCCCATTTTTGACAACCATAAGGGGTGAAGATAATTATTTGATCATTTTAACACTTAGGCAATTCTCTTCACTTAACTTTGATCTCTCCTATCTCCTCTCCTCTTATTTTAGTTGGTTTTGGTTCTTGGTTTCCCTCCTTGGTGTTGTGCATCCACCCCATTTTTCTTTATCTTCTTACATCTAAAATCTTGAGCATTAACTCTTTGGTGCTTATTATAAGAAAAAGAGAGTAAATTTCATAGATTTGTGAAGGATTGATCAACTTGTTCCTAAGCCATTTTTGAATCCTAAGGGTTATTATCTCCTCTTTTAATTTTTCCATTCTTTTCAAACCCTTAATATATTTTTAATTATTTAATTTTGGTACCTTTTATTTTAGGTGATTAAATGGTGGAAGAAGGAGTACAAGAGTATTTTTGTGCTTAGATATTAGAGTTGCTTCGGTAAGGTATATATATCTCTAGATTAGGGCTTATTTATGTTTAAGGGTTGATTTGTGTGATTTTCTCATTTTTATGTTAGAAATCATTCTAGGATTTAGCTTAAAGTTACACATATGTATTAGTTAGTAAAATTTGTGATTTCACGAGTTTTATGATTTTATATGAACAGTCTATTTTATGCTTTGTTAGGATTTGCCATAAACTTTTAGGCATAATATTATATTATATTTTTAAGTATTGGGTTGAGTATATTAAATTATGTCGAAGTATGGTAATTAATGTATTATGTTGAAATCTTAAAATTTAGGGTGTTTAGACCTTGGGAAAGTGTCGGCCATGTGGCCTTTGTAGTATTGTGGATTGTTTTAATTTTTGTAAATTATGGATTGTTTAGACAATAATGTAAATGTGGTTGTATAACATTGGTAAGATTTGGAGACTTTTATAAAGTTGAGAATTTTAGGGGATTTCAATCATGGGGGCAAAATGGTATTTTTATAAAATTTTGAAAAAAATATGCCATTGCATTCCTCGAGGGTTTTAAGATAAAATTGGTACATACAATGATAAGTTTTAGATGAGGATGACTTACATTAGACAAATAAAAAAATTGAGATTTTTAGGCAAACTAAAGGTATTTTGGCTATTTTTGGTTAAATTTAGAATTTTGGTGTTGTATAAATATTATATAGACCGAAATATGATAATGATGATTTGTGAATTATCTTAATTCATTATGAATAACATAAGATATGATTTTATGATAAAAGGTTTAATTTGAGAATAATCACTAAAAGGGTAGCATTAGTATTTTATGTATAAAATTTGGATTTAAGTTGTAATTTTTGGATATGATGTTTTTAATAATATTTTAGGTTAGGGTGTTAAACTTGGTGATTTGGAAAGCCTTATAGGTGAAGTTGTGGTGTACTTATAAAATTAGGGTTTATAAGGGTATTATGGTCTTTTACCTTCTAAAAGGTCCATTTGCATGATTAATAATTGTTCTTAAGTTTTACCTTTACTCTTATAACATTTTCAATGTATTATAAGTGATACACTCTTAAGTGTTTGATGCTATCAATTTTTGGAATAAATTCATGACAACCGAAAGTCATGATAATCAATGTATCTTGTGATATGGTAATGATCATAAAAGTGAAAGTACAATGGTTTACACAACTTAGGAAATGCATTTATTATGTGATAAGTTTTGGTTAAGGTAATATTAAGACATTAATACTTAAAGTGGAAGAACACACGAGTCAGGGCTAAGTACTTTAAAATTATGCAAAATTATTGCCTAATCCTAACATAACCATATGGCTATAATATACTCTATTTGACTGATGCATTGGCTTATAGGGGGTATGCATAGTTAAGGATTAAATTTTTAATAGTGTTCCATGCATGTTTTACCTTATATGTGAGAGTAATAGTGAGGCTGGCTAACTTTCTCCTATCTGTAGGGAAAAGGGGAGAGTATTGTTACTATCGATTCCTTAACCTCAATGTGTTAATGAGATGGTTTCAATGATTGTTTAATTACAAATATTTGAATGGATATATCTTAGGTAGTTATTAATCATGAGTAGTGTGCCTATGAAATTTCTCTTAAGGTGATATTTTGTGTTTATTGTCTTAACTTAGTGGTATATATTTGTTACCTTACTTAATACACAAGTATTGATCATCCTTTTTAAGAGTGTTCCTAATTCCCACACCGATCGCATTGGTGTTTTAGCTCTAAATCTTATTATGCTTTAACTTTTGCTCCTCTTTGCTCCTTTTTTCTCCTTTATTATCCATTTAAGCTAATTATTTTTTCCATCCTTCATGACTTTTTGTTGCTTGAGATCCTGTAAATTTTCAAAACACAAAGGTAGTAACAAGAACAAAAAGGGAGAATTCCAATTAAAATTTGAGGTAAAAACTCTTATAAACCTTAGGAATAAGATGCAAAAGTCACACTTATCAACTCCCCCATGCTTAAACATTTGCTTGTCCTCAAGAAAAGTAATACAAGAAACCCACCATGGGGAAAAAGAAAATTAGTAGGATCCATTTCTTAGAAAAGAGTATTTAGCCCTTTAATAGCACAATAGTCAAGTAAGAAGCAATAAGATCCAAAAATATAACAATTAAAAGCTCAAAATTCTTTTTCGAAAGATATTTAGGTTTCCCCCTTATGTGAGAAATGTAACTATGCTATCGAGCTCTAGGGACCTACCATGCAACAAAGGACATCCAACAGTGGACAACAGACAACCATATACCAACTCACTCATTCCTCAAAGTTTTGAATTAGAATTCTCACTTTAGGTCTTGTGGACACACCTCTCATGTGTTTTTACTATATTTAAAGGTTCTGCTCTAGTCCTCTCACTCATGATCAAGATCATCCATATGCTTGGAATGCTTTTCAATTCTCCGCCACTAGAAAGACTTAGAACACACAAAAATCACAAAGTCTTATTAGGGTTGTAACGGGACCATGGGTTAAAAGGTTAGGACAGAATTTTTTTTGAAGTGGATTTAAAAGTCTAGTACTAATGGGGTATGGTATTTTTTTTAATAACATATATTTTATCATTCCAACTTTTCATCATGAAACACAAGCACCCCAAACTTATTGATTCTTTTTTTTAATAAGAGATATACCGATTTGCTTTTTCTCATACACAACCATTTACTCTTTCACACCTCCCCATGCTTAGCTTACATCACACCCCCAAATTCCTTTTTTTAAACTTCACAATAACCATTGATTCTAGAATTAGGGAGGGATAAAGGAAATTAGGTTACATGTGTGGTTAGATCAAGAAAAAAGGCTATAAGCACAACGGGGTTAGCAAAGGATAAAATATGAAGGTCGGGCTATTTGGCTAATATAGGTTATGTTAAAAAAAACAAGTGCCTCTATCATTTTAATCCACGTCCAAGTAATCTGTGGTTTTGAAGAAAACCATTGCAATTTCTAGTTTCCCAAGTCATGGTGGGAGACACACACAAAGGAAAAAATAAGAGACTGTAGTGATGTATCAATCTAAAGGCTCAAAGTATCATTGGGTTCAAAAATTCTCTAATTCTAACCCCTTTTGGCAAAGAGTAAATTAACATAAGTCAAACTACAATACCACAAGAATGTTAAGGCATGCATTACCCTAAAGTTATCAAACAAAATTACACTTGTCTCATAATAATGCAACCAAAACATTCAAGCACATAGAAATCCATTTTTAAAAGATAATTCAAAGGGTCTTAACATGCCAAACTAAACACTCGTGCCATTGCAAGACAAAACATACTCTTTAATATCATCAATGAAGGGTCATTTCCTTTTCTTTTCTTTGTTTGTTTTGCTTCTTTTTTTTTTATAGATAAATATCCAAAAGAAATAACCTAGGAAAAAGACAGTAACACTCATCGAAATAAAATAGGGAAGAACAGAATACTAACCAAATGACAAGGATAGGCCATCTTCTCCCCCATGCTTATATATCACATTGTCCTCAATGTGAAACAAGAAGCACAAAAGAAAAGAGTGAGAAAAGATCCATGGATCAATCTAATGAAGGAGATGGCGGAGGTTAGTGAATGACGTGATGGTGGTTGTGGTGGTGGCGGGATGGAAGCAGTGTGATGCAGCGCAGAATTTGGTGGAGGTGCAAAGAATTAGCTTGGTTAATTTCACACCTTCACACTCTAATAAATTAACCATGGTCACCACTTGAATTAGAATTTCCACGTCACCACCTACAAATCCATCAAACAAAAACCCTAGGGCTAATGAGTGTAACCAACTCTTAGCCTTATCATATAAAGAAAAAGGGAACAATCTAAGCCTAATTACATCATTAGAAAAACCATTTAGCTTAAAAGTGTCATAGATTTCTACAAAGTTAGCAATGTGGGAGTGGGGATCTTCATTAAGGTTACCTCCAAATTGAACTAATGCTTGTAGCATCTGCATAATGGTAGGCTTGATCTCGAAATTATTAGCTTGTACGACCGGTATTCGTATGCTTGAGGTTGAGCCATCAAGGTTCGGTGTAGCATAGTCCCAAAGTGACCTAAGAATGAGAGCTTGCTCTTGGATAGGAGCTTGCACTTGGAGTAGGATGTGCCCTTGTTGTGGGATTTGTCCATCATGGGTTGAAGGGTTGTTTTTCATTTCAATGTTTGCGATGTGAGACTTGCGTAAATGTGAGATGGTTCTCTTGATCTCGGGATCAAGTGGAATTAACTCACCCCCACTAGCACGGGTCATGCAGTAGTATACCTGCACTAAATCAAAAACTCCTGCACCCAAGATTTGTTAAGCACAAAAAAATGCAAGAATAAAATAAAATAAAATAAAATAAAATGTCTAGATCACAATAAATTCGTTGAGTCCTAATGTCACTCGCTGCAATCCCCAGAAACAACGCCAAAAACTTGACACGTTCCTACCCGTAAGTGCATGGGGTCGGAGTAGTAGTCAAGGTCGATCCCACAGGGATTGGTGAATGACCACTAGGAAAATGATAGAACTTAGCTATGTCTAGAATATGAGATGATATGAAATAAGAAATTTTAAGCTAAAATAACTAAAATAACTGACTAAGCTAAAAAGAAAGGGAAATAGCACTCAAGTGACTCAAGTAAATAAAAGAGCTAAGGTTTCGGTTCATCGCCCCTGATCCTCATATGTAATCGAATATCACATCACAAAATAATTCAGTAATCATAATCAATAATGCCAACAAGGATAGGAAGTGTTGTGCTTTCTCAAGCCACAAACATCCTATTACATATCTATGGCCCTAACTATATCTAACTTAGAGTCTAATAGAATGTAATGCATTAAAGTCCATAAAGTTTTTCCTTTATTGTTGTAGAGGTAAAATTGATCGTCTCTCAACTTATAATTTAATCTCTAGTTGTGCTATTAGGTCTAATACCATATTATCTCTCGATCACACTAGTATTTCCCACACCGAAAATCGAAACTCGACCGTGATTCGTCAATCCGTCAATCAATCAATAACACAACACATAGATCATGAATTGAATAAAAAAGGATGCAATAATTCAACACATTTGGATCAGGGGAAACTCCCCTTCACCTTAGCACAAGATCTATCCTATCAAATTCATAGCAAGAATATTAAAAACAACAAGAGATTCCATAGATAGAGAAAATATCATTAGATAATACCCTTGATGTTCACAAATTCTTGCAAATGTTTAACTTCTTACACCTCGGTCTCTAATTTACAAGAGAGATCTTGATGAATTGGGGAAGAGGATGGAGGAGAAAGAAGGGAGAGGGAGTGGAGTCTACTTGAATGAGAAATTTGAATGAGAGTTTAAATACTACCGCCTCTTGGATCCCTAAGGAATTGATAAACACGGGCTTCCTGTGTCAGCTTTAACAATGTTAGGTATTTTTAACTATAAATTTTTCATCAGGATTCTGATTAAGCTGATTATTGATGATTTGGAATGCTATTAAAAAGATATACAACTTTGATGTTGAAAGATTTTTCAAATTCAGATTTTTTCCTGGTATAAATTCCACTTATTTCATGCCCATATACTTTGAAAATGCATTATTGCTTTAATTTTATTCTAGAATTTACATTTTAGTTCTAAATCTCTTTTCGCTTTAACTTTTGATCCTCTTTGCACCTTTTTCTCCTTTATTCTCCTTTTAATCTTATTCTTTTTTCCATCATTCATGATTTTTTTGTTGCTTGAGATCCTGTAAATTTTCACAACACAAAGGCAGTAATAAGAACAAAAAGGGAGAATTCTAACTAAAATTAGAGGTAAAAACTCTTGTAAACCTTAGGAATAAATGTAAAAGTCACACTTATCAAGTAGTAGCATAGGTTTAGTTTATTATAAACACAAAATAGTTATGTTTAATGATAATTTTGGATTGTAAATAATATTTGTATTTCAAATGTTTTTTATTTAATATTATTAATTAGATTTTAATATTAATTTGAAACTATGCATTAATAATGGTTCTAAATAATATTAAAAAGCCTAAAAATAAACAAAGAATAAATTTATATTTTTCTTTAATAACAATAGGGTCGTAATAAAAATTTATTAAAAAAATTAAATTTAGCTTTCAATAACTAATGTGTCGTTACAATGGACTGATGAAAACTTAAAAACAAATTTAAATTTGGCTTTCAGTGGCAAAGGCTCACCACGTTACCCTCTATAGTAACTTAAATAATTTTCACAATAGACTAAAGGATTTTTTTTAATCCAGCTTTAAGTTGTGATAGATTGCCATAGTATCTTGAAGATTCATCACAATAAGACAACAAAAATTGAATTTTTTCTTTTCAATTTTATCTTTTAGTGAATATCGGATCACCACAATAACATAGGATTTATAACAATAGGGTCGTAATTTTTTATTTTTTAAAATTATTTTTAGATATTCATCATAATAGTGTTATAGTGGCGACATATTGTTGTAATAGATGGAGTTTTCACTAACAGCACCTTGTTGTCATAAAGTTAGGTTTTTTACTATAAAGTATTTACAACAACCCATGCATGACAACTTATCATCATAATAGCCTTTCATCAATGACTTTAGTTATAGTAAAATAGTATATTTGTAGTTGTGTAGTACCTTACATTTTTACTGCTAACTCCGAGTATCTTTAATGTATGCATGTTTAAAGGCCTTTTGTTTTGTATAAGTGACAATATCTATAGAATGTGGTGCAAATAAGATTTTATAATTTTGAGTGTAAAGACACCAGTTATACCATGGATAAAAACAATTTTCCATTGATGGTTAAACACTCATTCACTATTTAACCAAATCTAATGTAGAAAGTCATCACCGTGTAGAAATTCGGCTTGGTTAAGTATATTATCCCTCTTCCATAGATTAATGACCCACCTATAATCACAAAATCTATAGAGATATGTTTCAAACCGGATAGAAATATTATAAAAGTATCATTGCTCAAATTATTACATTGGCATAAGGAGTATTTAGTGGGGTGTCTATTATGTTGGAGTAACCAACATGTAGTGTGGACACTTTTGGGGTAATATGTATGGATTATGTTGGTTAATTGAAGAATTAACAAACATATTTAGTGTGATTATGTGATAATTTTTTTCATAATTTAGTCTAATTATTCTTTTTTACTACTATTGATTACATTTTATAATCAATTACATAAAATAGGATCAAAAGGAGACAAAACACAACATTTGGAATAAAATGGAAGCAAAAGCGAGTGCTTAAAGTGAAAAAACAAGAAAATTAAACCATTATATGATCTAATTTTGGAAAAGTACTAAACATGAAAGTTGTATATCTTTTTTTATCTTTTCAAAGAATCAAAAATCATGTCAATTAGAGCTATAACGAATAAATTAGGATTGAAATGCCAAACTTTATCAAAAATATAAGTAGCTGAGAACAACACGGTTGGGTTGTGTTCACAAGCACGGTCATGTTGGCTTGGGTCTATGAAAAAAATGCATGGGTTTCGCTTTAAATATGAGATTTTTGGGTTACAAAAGAAGACTATTTTAAAGGCAAACAAGTGGGATCTAGGTTTTTTCATTCCCCCATTCATTCCCCATCCTTCTTCCCTATTCTCATCCAATTTTGATTAACCTTTCCATTGCAATTGTAATCCTAAGTAAAGGTGATTGATTAATATTTTTTTTTCAAATTACAATTTGAAGGGAATTTTTTATTGTCTACTATATATATATTGAATATGATGCATATCCTTGATTTTATTATCTTATGCCTTAATCAATGCATGAATTACTAATTACTCTTTTGCTAAGGTAAAGGGTGAATTCCCTAATCTGTACGTGCTTAATTTTCTTATGTATGTCCTAGATTTAGTTTGTAATCATGTGGGTTGTGTTTTATTTGAATTTCTTAGTCAAAATATTAATAAACTTTTGATAGTGGAAAATTTCATTAAAATTGAGAGATAAATGGTTAGTAGATATATATAACACAATTAGATATTAAGAGTTAATAGGTTGAGAGTCATCAATCTAATTTCTACAACAATAAGGAGGGATAATTGAATTAACTACTTTTAACAATTATATAAATCTAGGCTAGAGATAGTTGGACTTACAATTAGAAAAATGTTGTTGAAGCTTTAGAAATCATGTAATATTTATCCCTATTGTCACACTTAGCACAAATTTTAGGTTATGATCTACATAAATTTTTTAACATATTGTAAATAGTAAAATTTAACTTGAACCTTAGTCGTTGTATTTTATAATTTAATTCTAATCTTCTAAATTTCTATGTTCTTGAGTGTTTCCTTTTCATCAATTTTTTTTGTATTTTTAGAATAATTCCACAAATAATTTTTTCGATGGTCTAAATATATAAATATTCTTTCCTTAGTCTGGTGATCATCTTTAGTCCTTATGGGACAATAATTTAAGTGTTAAATTGAAACTGTGCACTTTTAGCTAGAGTATATTAAGTTTTTGGCACCCTTGGGTTATAGAAAAAATTGCTAGGCTAGATTCATCAAGTGAATTTGGTTAATAATATCATCTCATCTGAGCTATAGTCCTTTGAGTTATTTTAGTCTAGTGAATAATTCCCAAGAGACATGGTGGATGTGCCATCTATCCAATAAGAATCCCTAAAGGAAGATTCTAGGAAGATGATTAATTTTATGTGCAAGTTTTTAGGAATTTGACCTACGTACGTGGTATGTATAGGCAGAGATTCCAGGGTACTCTTAACCATGTCAAATCAACTAGCTAGAGATAAATTTCATTCTTTCCATAAGCTCAAATGATTATGAAGTTTGTTGAAAAGGGTGCCAATTTTATGTGAAGTTAGTTAAGGATGGTTATTAGGGATATCCCAAGTAAATTCCTAAAGCC
Source organism: Tamarix chinensis (assembly GCA_030549775.1). Taxonomy (NCBI): domain Eukaryota; kingdom Viridiplantae; phylum Streptophyta; class Magnoliopsida; order Caryophyllales; family Tamaricaceae; genus Tamarix; species Tamarix chinensis. Next base: position 12,489,667 of record CM060173.1, on the reverse strand, counting down.
TACTTAAGAGGGATATGAAGAGAGAGGCATTAGCATATTTGTGAATCTAAGCAAACATTTGAAGGAATGAATACTTTGGAATTTTCAAAGATAATATTCTGCCCAAACTCTTTATTAAATTGAGATAGAACCTGACTGACGCTAGTGAAATTTGTGCCATCAACTTTACTAAAAACTAGGATATCGTCTTTGAAGAGTAAATGAAAAAACACACACTTTCCCCAGCCACTAAGATAGGATCCTAGTTGTTAGCATCCACCTGATGGGAGATTCGAGTGGATAGAACATCCATATATAAGAGGAAAATATAAGGGGGTGCAGGGTCCCCCTAACAAATACCTTATTTTGGCTTAATGGTGTTAGTGAGTGCACCATTAACCAAAGATTGAAATTTGAGTAAGGAGACACACTACATAATCAAATTGATTAATTTATTTGAAATATTAAGGCAAATGAGAGTTTGGTGAACAAAATCCCATAGAATCCTATCATATGCCTTTTGAAGATATAATTCGATGACCATGTAGCTTATGTACATATGTTTACACTTAGTCATTAAATGTATAATTTCTTGAGCGATAATGATATTATCACTAGTGTATTGACCCATAATAATGGTTTCTTGTTGTGTACAAAATTTCTTGAGCGATAATGATATTATCACTAGTGTATCGACCCATAATAATGGTTTCTTGTTGTGTACAAATTTAGTCTTTCAAGAGGGGTCATAATCTATTAACAATAATTTTTGAGATAAGATTATAGGAGTTACTTAGGCTATTTGGTCTAAATTAGCTAAACATTCTTGGGCGGTGATTTTTTAAGGGAAATATATGTATCTTTTAAGGTGTTAGGGAAATCTCCTAATTCCTAAACAAAGAATAAACTTCTATGTCTCTTTTCCTTTAGCCTCCCATAGAGTTTAAGGAAACATGGGTGAATGTTGTCAGGGCCAGGGTGTAACAACTCCATTTTTTACTATTAAAAAATTTCATTTAAAACAATGCAGAAGTTGAAAATAGACTTAGAAAAAATGGTGTGTTACTATCGTACCTAACACATGACATACGTTCACTGCCTACACTATATTAGACACAAAGCTAAACCAACCAACCAAATTAAAATAGAGTGCGCAAATTTAAATTATATAACCCTTTAAAAGATTATTTACATCAAGGACCTCAATGGTCCCTAACCAAATCAATATAGGAATACAAATGATTTAAAAAGACAAAGCTATACTAAAATGATATTAGGGCATGATCCCCAACACCATGGTTCGTCATGGACCACACAAAAATCTCTAGATATCCAACCCAAACTAATGTAGGCCCACTATTGGTCATCCCTAAAAACTTGTACATGACCCTTTGCTTGTGAGAATGAGCATGTGACTAAGAAAAATGGGCACATCAGTACTCTACTTACTTAGGAAGCCAAGTTGCTTCCTCAATGGTAACACAAGTATGCAATGAAAAATCTATCATAACATGGATATCATATTTGACATGCATCATGCTAATGTCATATATGTAAAGGTAATAGTGCATCAAAGTATATTGTCATGCATAACTCAAGTAACGTAGAATATATCATGTTTATCTTCATAGTATAATAGAACAGATAATTACACATGTACTAGATAAATTATTTTTGACAATCACCATTTCCTTATCTATATATAGATATAGGTCAACACCCAGTTAATATTTCCAATTATTAACCAATTGGTCATTCAAACCATTATCCAAGTGTACATACCAGCTTTCATCCTTTTTGGTCATTCAAAGCATTATTCCCAACATTATTTAATTATTTTTCATTACACTTATTCATTAATCTGGTTTTATCATCCATTCACTTACCATCCAAAATTTATCATCGAGTGATGGATTGTGCACCACCCCATGGTCTCAAATGCGATGGAAGCCTATCCAAATAAGGGAAACAAAGTCCAAGCCAAAGCCAATCACCAAAGCAAACATATGCCTAGACTGAAGCTAATCACCAGAATGGGCATAAGTCCAACCAGAAACCAACCAATATGGATATAAGTCTGGGTTGAAGCCAACCACCTAGATAACCATACCATTTAATTTTGATACCCCCATAGTATAATATCATCCATTCAGCCCATTTAACCTTGTCTAATATTATTCATGCCCATCATGTTACTTTATTCAATCCTAAGTTGTGCTTCATTACTCTTTTCTCAAAACCATTATATGTTATATGTGGTATACCATTTAACCTTTACAATACTCATTGAGTATGCCATAAATTATGATCCATTTAATCCATTCATTGGGTCATTAATCAATGATAAAATATGTATTTTATCATCTTAATAATCATAGAATAGTCCCATGCATAGTCTCAAACCATAACTAAACCAAAAGGAAATGAATCACACAAACCAATCAAACTAGTCAATTTGTCTAGTCTAACTTGTCAATTGGTTTGACTCCACCAAATCCTACCTTTCCTCAAATCGGTTGATCGGTCAATTGGTTTGACTCGACCAAATCCTGCTTTTCCTCAACCTAGTCAATCAGTTTGGTCAAAATAGTCGACCAAATCCTGCTTTTCCTCAATCCAATCAATTGGTTTGGTCAAACTAGTTGACTATTCATAGACTAGTTGATCGGTTTTTTTCCAACCAGTTGATGGGTTTAAGTAGGAAGCAAGACCAGGGTCTTTGCAAGCTTACTGATTAATGGGTTGGGTCACCTAGTCGAGTTTTCTAAAAATCAGTCGATCAGTTTGACCTAACTAGTCGATCAATTTGCCTTACCACAACATCAAATAGTATTTTCATGTAGATCATGCTTATAAATCAACATTAAACAACATTGGAACACACTTTAACATTTTATAACACATTTTTAGCCTATTTAACTTACATATCTCAACATTTAATCATCACCACTCATTTTCCTCAAGTTTCATGCTTTTTACTCAAAATGCACAATCTAACCCTCCAAATTAGTTCAACAACTATATACATTCATGCATCACCTAACATCAACTCAAAAAGGTTCATATAATATAAGAATTACTCATAATCTATATTAGAAGCAAGAATCACTTGATGCAGATAAAACTCCATTAAACTAGAAATCTCAGTTTATGAAAATCTTAAATTTTAAAACCTTAAAAAAAAAATCTTTAACTCAAACATTTGTACAAAATCTTAATAAGTTCAAACTTGAAACATAAAGGAAAGAAGGAATATACCACACTCCAAAGGCAAAATAGGGAATACTTGATTGAACCGCTCAACCTTTTTTCCCAAATCTAAATCTTCCTTACTTAATGATTAAAATAAAAGGAAGATAGAGAAAGGATCAAAATAATAAAATGAATCGACTATAAAATTTGAAGTGTAGAAAGAAATAAGGTGAATACAGAGAGTTAAGGATTTTGTTAGCTGAAAGAAATGTGAACAAAAAGGGTGATTAGGGCTATTTATAACCAACCAATCAAGACGAATCATAGAGGGTTTAGGAACAGTTCAAAAACCCTAATACTTACCATTTGAATTTGAGTTAAACGGATGGATTTTGTCAAATATATGCTGACCTATTCTCCAGAGCTCAAATGGTATTTTTGGAAAATGCAGATCAATTAGGCTATAATTAAAATTCACAAGAGGAGTAATGTAATCCCCCCAAATTTTTAGAAAACCAATGATTTAATAAATAGCTTTTATTTGAAATAAATTAGCCTTTAAATTATTTAGTTTAATTATTTTATGGATTTTTGAGTATACAAATTTGGATATTAGTATTTAATAAATTAAAAATAAATATTTTGTTATTTTATCATATTATTTTTATTTAAATAATTTTCCAAACTAATATTTTACTAAAATTATCCTTTTTGAACTAATATATTGAATTAAATTATTAAATTAAATAATTTATCAAAATATTACATTTTATTATTTTCTAAATTAAATTAAATTTTTTCCCTTGTTTTCCCATTTTCTTTTCTGTCTCCTTTTTCTTCTTTTTCTTCTTTTTCCTTTCTCTCTTTTTTTCTTTTACTAGCTTCGGGTTGCCAAGCCTCCCCTCCTTGCGTGCCTGGGCCGCTGACCCATTCTCCCTCGCCCCAGCCATATCGATGCCGACCCAACCCCCTTCCTTCTTTTCTTCCTCCCTTCCCTAGCAATTGGGTCGGCCCAACATTTTTCCCCCTGCGCCGGCCTGCTTCCTCCCTCTCCCTTTCTTTCTTCTTCTTCTTCCAACACGTCGACCCAGCAACCTTGACCCATCGTCATCGCCATGACTGCCACCACCTGTAGCCTCCCGCTGCTACCAAGCTTGCAACCACTACCACCACCTGCCTCTCTCTCTCTCTCTCCCCTGCTTTTTTTTTTGCCATTTTGGAACCAAGAAGCCATGCACCCCATCCCGCATGGCCACCCTTTCCTCTTCTTCATCTCCCTCTCCCTACCATCCTACCACCTCCCTGCCACCCTAAACGCTACCACCGGCCTGCCAGCTGTACCCCTATCCTCCCTCTTCTTTTTCTTACCCTTACCAGCCCTTCATGCCCTATATTTTCGAGCCTTCTTCTCCTTCCCCGACCTCCTTCTCTCATTTTCTTCTCCTCCCATTTCCACCCCTACTTTTGTACACCGCCACTCCAACTGCTGCACCAAGCCCCTGCACCACCCACTGCTACCTTATACCTCAGCCCTACACCACCACAAGACCACCCAAGCCACCCTCGAGCCCCTGTAGTTCCTCCTTTCTCCCCCTCTTCTCTTCCTCCCCATTTTTCTCCCTTATCGGTAGCCCACCTGCAAACCCACAGTTTGTCGCCGTCCGACCATCTCTGCGGCCACCCAAACCACCAATCCACACCTTGCAACCTCCTCTACCACCCCCATACCTTGGTTGGCTGAAGCAAGCCCCCTCACCCCTTCATTTTTTCCTTTACTTCCAAAATTACCATAATTCCCCTAACTTCCAAAATTACCCCAATGCACCTTTTTCACTTGTAAAATTACCATATTGCCCTTTTGCCTTCAAAATTACCACTTTAACCCCTTTGTTACACCACTTTTCTTAAAGTAACATTACCACATGGAATAACAATATTAACACTCCATTAACAATATCCAACTCCACTAACTATTATATTTTAATATAATACTTATTAGCACCCACACATATTAGGCCACATTCTAACACAAGGGATATTACTAAAATGTCCCTAGGGCTCACAATAATATTATTTATGCATAAACAGTCACAATAACATAAAATAACATGGATAAGTACTTAACACTTTTATTTATAGTCAAACTCTTCCCTTAAGCAACATTTCCACACATGGCATATAAACTAGCATACTCTCCTTTTTATCAATCAATACAAGCAAATATATACATTATATTAAACCACAAATATCAAGCATAATAACATATTAGAAATCCTAATGTGCTAACATACGTTTTATCCATGCGTTTAAGTGGGGTTTAACGATTACCTTAATTCCTGTAAAAATCGAATCTTACCGGTATCCCAGTTAAAGATTCAAGCTTTAAATAGCAAAATCAACACCTAAAAATAATATCAATATTTATTATATTAGAAATAAGAAAATCAAAGCATAAGACTTTATAAATTTTACTTAATGAAATAATTAATTTAAATATTATCGTACCTTAAAATTATTAATAAAAATGGGCCAATAAATGTAGCAACTCATGCTGCATATGCAGCATGAGCTGCATGTAAAAATAAGGGTGGAAGGGTCGAAGGTTGCATGAAGAAGAGGCTGGAAGGGGTGTTTTCGGTTGGGGTCTTTAGGTTAGAAAAGAGGGTAGGTGGGGGAGGATTGGAGGCAAGGAAATGGTGTAGGATTAAGGAGAGGGTGTAGGTGGTGGCAGGGGATGGGTTGTTGGTGGCTAAGGGCGGCGGAGGCGGCGACGACGAGGTGACGAAGATGGCTGTAGAGGTGGACCGGGCTGAGAAGGAAGGAAAAGAGAGGGGGAAAATGGAGGGGTGAGGGGGCTTGTTTCGGCTAACCAAGGTATGGGGGTAGTAGAGGAGGTTGCAAGGTGTGGATTGGTGGTTTAGGTGGCGAACGGTGGGGTTGCAGGTAGGCTACCGATAAGGGAGAAAAATGGGGAGGAAGAGAAGAAGGGGAGAAAGGAGGAACTACAGGGGCTCGAGGGTGGCTTGGGTGGTCTTGTGGTGGTGTAGGGCTGAGGTATAGGGTGGCAGTGCATGGTGTAGGGGCTTGGTGCGGCGAAGGGCGACAACGTGTAAAAACATGGGTGGAAATGTGAGGAGAAGAAAATGAGAGAAGGAGGTCGGGGAAGGAGAAGAAGGCTTGAAAATATAGGGCATGAAGGGTTGGTGAGGGTAAGAAAAAGAAGAGGGAGGATAGGGGTGCAGATGGCCGGCCGGTGGCAGGGAGGTGGTAAGGTAGCAGGGAGAGGAAGACGAAGAAGAGGAAAGGGTGGCCATGTGGAATGGGGTGCATGGCTGCCTGGTTCCAAAATGGCAAAAAAAAGTAGGGAGGGAGAGAGAGAGAGAGAGAGAGGCAGGTGGTGGCAGTCATGGCGATGACGATAGGTCGAGGTTGTTGGGTTGAGGCGTTGGAAGTAGAAGAAGAAGAAAGAAAGGGAGAGGGAGGAAGTAGGCCGGCACAAGGGGGAAAAACGTTGGGTCGGCCCAGTTGCTAGGGAAGGGAGGAAGAAAAGAAGGAAGGGGCTGGGTCGGCGTCCATGTGGCTGGGGCGAGGGAGAATGGGCCAGTGGCCCAAATGCGCTAGGTGGGGAGGCTTGGAAGCCCAAACCCAAGAAAAGAAAAAAAAAAGAAAAAGAGAGAAAGGAGGAAAAAGGAGAAAAAGGGGAAGGAAAAGAAAATGGGAAAATAATGCAACTTAATTTATAAAATAATATAATGTAATATTTTTGATAAGTTATTTAATTTAATAATTTAATTCAATATATTTTAATATATTGGTTCAAAAAGGATAATTTTAGTAAAATATTAGTTTGGAAAATTATTTAAATAAAAATAATATGATAAAATAATAAAATATTTATTTTTAACTTATTAAATACTACTATCCAAATTTATATACTCAAAAATCCATAAAATAATTAAACTAAATAATTTTAAAGGCTAATTTATTACAAATAAAAGCTATTTATTAAATTATTGGTTTTCTAAAATTTTGGGGGATTACATCACTACCCCCTTAAAGAAAAACTTCGTCCCCAAAGTTTATGCCTTAGTGCTAGGGTTACAAAGAGGGATCCTAAGTTACTTGGGGTAACTACCCCCTTAAAGAAAACTTACTTAACTATAGAAAACAACTACACACATAATTAATACTACAAATAATTACGCGGGACCCGAAGGTAAGCTCAAAGAAGTTGTATCCCGATCGATTCCTTTCTCATCTGCTTCAATTAGCGAGGTTGAATAGGTTGCTCCAAGCGCTTGATTCTGCCGAACCGATAGTTGTTGTGACCTCTGGATTCTTTCACGGGGTGCGTTGTAGCATTCGTAGCTCCTGTGACCAAGCTATCCACAGTTATGGCATTGAACCAATTTTCCCATGCAATCCTTGCCTGGATGATCTCTTTTGCAATGTCGGCAATGGTAATGCCGGATCAGTCTCTTGCTAGCCTTTACTTTGGGAGCACTTTGATTCTTCTTACGGCAAACTTTAGTTTGAAGTTGAGGCTGGACTAGCAAAACCTTGCTACCGGGGAGATGCCTCCTTCCTTCGGACTCGGTCTCTTTGTTCTTCCTCTTGCTTAGGATGGAGGCTTGTTCTTGGACCAAGGCATCAGTGTTAGATGCCTGCTCGTACACCGTACTCAAATCATGGAAGATGTTGGGGCTCATCATGCTTCGGATGTTGAAGTGAACTCCTTGCTCGAATTAAAAGACCGTCGTTACCTTGCTAGCTGCTATTTTGGGGGCGAACCTCAGCAACTTCGTGAATCATGCATAGTACTCTCGAACCGATAGGCTTCCTTGTGTCAGCTCCATGAATTCTTTGAGTTTGGTTCTCTTGAGACTTTCTGTGTAGAAATGAGTGTGGATAGAAGTCTTGAAGTATACCTAAGATGTTGACCATCCTCCTTGGGTTTGAAATTCTTCCCACCAAGTATCGATTGGTCCTCAAAGAAGATATGCTGCGATGTTCGTCCTTCACTCTTCAGGAAAGTTGAGCGCCTCGAAAGTTCTATCAAAATCCTGTATCCAACGTTCTAAGACCATGGGGTCTTCTTTCCCGACGTAGGTTGAGGTTGATGATGCGAAATCCTATTGAGCTTATCCTCTCCAATACCCATCGGAGGCAATGATTTAAGGTTGGGGTACTAGAGATCGCTGAACTAATCCCATGAGCGCTTCGAATGCCCTCTCTAGGTTGTCGACCCCGTTCGTCTCGGTTCATGTCGAGTTAGCTGCAAAACCGAAGTGTGTTAGGGAGGGTGATATTTTCTAATCTAGGTGACCTAAGTCGAGGTTACTTAATCTACCCATACCCAACTCTCAGGACTAATCCAATTTCCAAAATAGGATAGAGAATTAATGGGAAAAACCTTAGAAGAATCATTTAACCTTCAAAACTTCGATGAAACACTTTGATACTTGTAGTATCAAGTCAAAACGTTTAAAAACTGATAATGGTTTTATGAAAATACCTGGTACCAGCTTAAAATGATTGAAATTATAAGAGTAGTCAAAACCAACTCAAATACCAGTTGTGGTATCTGCTTAAAACCGTTTAAAATTGAAAGAGTTGTCGAAACAAACTCTGATACCAGCTTGTGGCATCAATTTAAAAAGTTTGAAATTGGAAGAGCGGTCGAAAACAGCTCTGATACCAACTTGTGGTGTTAGTTAAAACATTTGAAATGGAAAAGGTTGTTGAAACCACCTCTGAGCGTAAATGTTTTTAAAATAAGAAAAACTTCTTTAAGCTAAAATTTTTCGAGCTGAAGTACGGTTATCGAAACCAACGCTCTGATACAAACTTACCCTTTTCTATAATTATAATTATTACTTTACCCTTCTCCATAATTATAATTGCCAATTTACCCTTCTCTACCATTATAAATACCAACTTACCCTTTTTCATAATTATAATTACCCATTTACCCTTCTCTATTATCATAATTATCCAATTAATTATAATTTAATTACCAAATTATCCTTCGTTGTTATCATAATTACCAAGTTACCTCCTACTCCCAAGTTTGCCATAAATATCCTTTTATGAATTTTATAAGTAAAAGGGTATTGTAGTAATTTTGTAAATAAAAGGGTATTATAGTAATTTGGAAGCAAGGGGTAGAAGGGTAATTTTGCAAATAAAAGGATATTTATGGCAAACTTGGGAGTAAGGAGTAACTTGGTAATTATGATAACGACAAAGGATAATTTGGTAATTAAATTATAATTATAGAAGGGTAATTGGATAATTATGATAATAGAGAAGGGTAAATTGGTAATTATAATTATGAAAAAGGGTAAGTTGGTATTTATAATGATAGAGAAGGGTAAATTGGCGATTGTAATTATGGAAAAGGGTAAGTTGGTATTTATAATAATGGAGAAGGGTAAAATGGTAATTATAATAATTGAAAAGGGTAAAATAGCAATTATAATAATTGAGAAGGGTAAAATGGTAATAATGATAATGGAGAAGGGTGATTTGGTAATTTAACCAACAGGAGGGCAATTTGGTAATTTTGATAATAGATAAGGGTAATTTGGTAATTTATCCAACTAAATGGGCAATTTGGTAATTAAGATAATGGAGAAGGGCAATTTGGTAATTTAAACGACCAAAGGGTAAATTAGTAATTATTTAACCAACTAAAGGGGAAAATTGGTAATCATGATAATGAAGAAGGGTAATTTGATAATTTATCTAACTTAAGGGCAATTTAGTAATTATAACAAAGGAGAAGGGCAATACGGTAATCTAACCAACAAAAGGGGAAATATGTTAAGGGTAACAATTATGAAGGGTGAATGGTGATCTAAAAAGCAAGTAAGGGGTAATTCGGTAATTATACAATAGGGAGGGTAATAGAGTAATTTTTCAAGTAAGGAAGGGATTGCTTAGCAATTATATAAGTAAGGGATACATGAGTAATTTGTACCTAACATGCTGTTGTGATTGAGGAATTTCGTAATATGACTCAAATAATGTTGATTAGTAAGGTAAGAGTATTTGAAAATTGGTAAGTATCACGAGAACGAATCCTAATTTGAAATTAGATGAGATTATGGTGGCCTTAATGATTTTTCTGTGTTATCTAGGATGACCATTTGAATAAGAAATGAGTAATGATATTAGAACTATTGAAAGTGAATAAATATCTGATTATTATACATTTCGTGATCACTTTAATTAAGACACTGATACTTAAAGTGGAAGACCTCGAGATCGGGAATAGTGACTCTTTAGGGGTTGCTAACCTAAAGACGTGGTTTAGCCCACGATTATTCTATTATTTGCTGGTGTGCCTTTGTGCCCCAGCCAGGCCTTATATCTTACTCTATCTAGCTCTACGGACCTATTTAGGGGGTATGCATACTTATTGATTATGTGTTCTTGTCAGTAGGGTACTGAGTAGCTTTATGCACCCATACAACCAGGGTACCTTTGCGTCCCTGGGTTCATGATTGAAGAGTACTGAGTAGCTTGTATGCACCGGTACGACCGGTGTACCTCTGTGTCCCGAATTCTTAATCTCCCATCCGAGGCAAATAAATAGAATTATTGTGCTGATTAAAAAAAAGGAAAAATACTAATCATGAAAGTGAAAGATTAATGAGCCGATCCTAGTTGAATTATGATTATGAGTACTGATCTATCGGATATAATAGTGGCCCAGGAGCGTGATGCCCTGATAAGTGATTATGAGTACCGATCCACTAGATATAAGAGTGGCCCAAGAGCGTGTTGTCCTGGTAAGTGATTATGAGTACCGATCCACCGGATATAATAGTGAGCCAAGAGTGTGTTGCCTTGGATGATGTTGATATATATATTCCGATCCACCTGCAATAATAGTGGGGGTCATGAGATCAATAAAACCAATTATGCATGTGAATAAAGTTATGAAAAATACTAATCACTTATAGTGGAACACCATATGAGTCGGGGCTAGACCGGTCCACCGACGAATAATAGTGGCTAGGAGCATTTTTTCCTACATGACCGGTCCACCGGCGAATAATTGTGGCTAGGAGCATTTTGCCCTACATGACCGGTCCACCGGTAAATAATAGTTAGGTTCCCCCCCTCACATGTATATAAAATCTAAGAGATGATTGAATAATGATGGGCTAATGGCCTAAGGCTGAAAGTATCGATTGTACATTGTGACCTATTGATATCTGATGTGAATGTTAATTATGTGAATGTTATATGTACACATCTTGTTATATATATATATATAGAATTACATCATGTGTTACATTGCGGGCCAACTTTTAAGCGTGTTTTAAAGGGTTACTCAGTACCATAGTACTGAAGGATTCCCTTCGTGGGGCCCCTACCTATTCAATGGATAGTGTCCCTTGCATGTCTTTTTTCAGGTATTATTCAAGTGGGCAACAGGAAATAGAGTAAGGAATTATCCGGAGCTGTTAGGGTTTCCTTCTCTCTCTCTCTTTTAAGTTTTTGGTTTTAATGTTATTGTTGTATTTGTAACCACCACTGGTGGATTTTCTTCTTGTAAACGATTGTCAAGCTACTCTAATTTAAATATGGTTTGTAAAATGTGTTTTACACTTTTAGCCTTAGTATTTGGTATTAGAACGGTATGAATGAACTGGTCTGGTACTAAGTGTGGCGGTAATATCCCCATAATTCACAGTTTTATAATTGGCTTCCGCTAACTCTTTTAAATAAAACGAAATTCTTCAGTAGTAAATTTTGGGGGTGTTATAGGTAATGGAAGGTCAGCGTGGAAGGAATCTTCTAGCAGATCATAATCATGCTTGAGATCAAAATATTGATCTCAAAAATGTGCAGAGGAGAGAGATGGAAGAAGACAGGACTAAGGTCATATCTCTCCCTTAATTGTCCCAATCAACCTCTAGATCAATCTAAGGCAATATTTCAAGCTAAATGTATCATGAGAAAGGCTAAGGATGTCTTAGGAACAATTTAGCATGGGTTAATAAGGTTCCATTTCTGTATAAGAAATTTTCTCAAAAAATTGAGCTTCACTTAACTCGACAAACCAGTCGATCGGTTTGATCTACCAGTTTACTATTCTACAAACCAATCGATCGGTTCCCCAACCAGTCGATTGGTTTAGTTAATAATTTTTTTTTATTGAAACGACGAACCAATCGATCTGTTCATGGAACCAATCAATCAGTTTGCCTAAAAAAACTCAATAAATTTAATTTTCCAACCTTAATTTAAATCAAACTTTGCCTAAAAACAAATCATAACACCAAATCAAAATCAAACATCTAAAACTAGCATAATTCTGATTCCAACATTTTTCCAAAAAGGTGGGGTATTACATAGGGGCTTTATGTACTCAAATATCAAATGGGGATTTTAGCATTTCATTAAATGAAGGGCTACATTTAATTTGTGATATGATGTTAACGAGGGTTTGACCAAACAATCAAAAGGTGATAGAGGAACTTCATAAGTATAAGTTTTCTTGAAATAGTGGAAGAATTCACAGCGAGTATCTTTTGGGTTAGCAATAGGTAACTAGGTATCCTAATAGGAGTCTAGAGTGAGTGAATGGTGTTGTGACTATCTTTTGATGGAAAAAAAATGTTATTTCTATCTGTGAACATGAGTTCGTCCACACGGGCCTTAATACTCAAAATTTCCTCTTCCATAGATAAAAATTGTTATCATTTTAACTCTGTTGGATTTCAAGTTCACGTGAAAGATTTTAAGTATAAGGGTTACTGACCAATGCATATTGTCCAAGATCCAAGGCCGAGGTCAAATTATGGCTTTAGATGAAAATATTAGTTTCATTTGAATGTTATAGGCCTATTATTTAAGGTTGTGTATAAAATTTAGTATCTAAAAAAATTTAATTCAGTATTTGAAAAATCTAATATGACATTTAGGATATTTGATGGATTTTGTTGGAAGAATACCCAACATTTAGGATATCTGGCTAGTTCGATCTTAAAAAATAGCTAGAATTTTGTTGATTATTTCAACATTGTATTACATAATATTGTGTTTTTATATTGTTAATTTATTTATTTTTTATTCCTTAAACACTAATAATAATATTTTAATACTCATTTTAGATAAAATAAGACACTTATATGAATATAAATATAAATATTAATTAATATACCATCTTTTTTTTAAAAAAAATTTTGCTAAAAGTTATTAAAATTGGTAAAATAATATTTTTATACGATATTGAATATATTTGATATTCAATTCATATTCCACCTATATTTTTAGATATATGAGTTTTTTGATTTAGGAATTGCAGAACGGATGTCTGATACCATGTATACAAATATCCAACTATAATTAGTCTAATATCATTTACCAAATGGAGCCCAAATAAGTTGAAGAGCTCGGCTGAACGAGGTTCGATCAAGGGAATCTGATCAACGGAATGTATATCAAGTTTATTGGGCCTATGATTAAAAAATATTATAGTTTCATACAGATAGAGCATGTACGTAAGTGTTCGGCCTACTGTTGGACCAGGACACCAGAATGGGCTAACCCAGACTCTTGTATGACCTTTCTGTATCATAATTGAATATATCAATGTCATCAGGTTGGAACCGGAGTTGCCTTACCCAATATAATATTCTCTAAAAGAAGTTTTAGCATTGTAATTTCAATTTTAGGTTTCTCGATGGCGAAGAAGAGAAAACACAGCGAACCGGAAGCAACGGCGGCGGCGGCGGCGGCGAAGAATGACGATGTTGCGCCGGAGAGGCCGAAGAGAACACTATTAGGATGGAAAGATAAAGTCGACGAGAAAGAAAGTGAGTCCTCTCAGGTATTTAGAAACAAGGAAAAAGTCCTGCTCACTTGTTCCCGTCGGATTAATTTCAGGTAATCAATCTGGTATTATTGGGTCGGATTGAGATTGTTTTACCTTGTAACATTTATGTGAATTGACATGAGGATTTAGGTACCGGCATTTGATGTTGAACTTGGTATCGTTGCTACCTCACTCTAAGAAGGATAGCAAGGTTGAGTCCAATGAAAGCAAAGGCGAAACTTTGAATGAACTTGTCGAGCTAAAAGGCTGTTCGTCTTGCATGTTTTTTGAGGTAAGCCATACTCTAATTGCTGCTCCATAATGTGGAATGACCTGTAGACTGTAGTTCTAGTTTCTATCGTAGTAAAACACAACACGAGTTGCAGATTGTAGTTGTGGACGGTAATTATATGCTCTTTGAGGGCAAGTTGTTGTTAAGGATTTTAGTAGCTTTCTTGAACCAGTGCTGGATTCCAACCCCAAGAAGAGAATATGAAGTCACCCTGGTCTTGGTGTTTAGCTATATATTGAACTTGAGGTGTTCATGCATGTTTAAGTCATAAATTGTTTGTGTGAGCTCAATAAGTTGCTTCAAAGTTTCAAACAGTTAGTTAGGAAATCAGATTACCAAGGGATTGCCTGATGTGTATGGAAAAGAACTATTTGGATTAGCTGCTTGCTAAACGTGCAAAGTAGAATCATTATGCTTTTGTGTAGGATTATACTGCAGGAGTGAAGGTTGATGGGTGATAATTGCAGGCTTGGGACTTGGGAGGGAGCTAAATATACACAGCCTTATCTTTGTTGTAATCTTCTCTGATTCAAAGCTGTTATTATCATAGGTCTAGTAGGAGAAACCATACTGTTTCATCAATACTCCAGGTTCATTTTGTTATAGGATTTTCGTACAAGTGGTTCATGCATAGAGTTGTATTGTGCAGGAAAAGAGACTTGTGATTCCAAATTACATGTCACTTTATGCTAGGGAAGTAACTGGACAGATAAAAGATGCCATCTGCTCTTTTCTTATATTTTTATACAGTGATTTGGATTGCCCATTATTGAAACAAATTCCTTGTCTGGATTATTTGTTTTGATGGGCCCAATCCCTCCAGACAATGATGGTCTGGACTTTAAATGGACATATACATGTTTGCAGTCTAGACTCTGATGGTCTGATGATTCATCTAATTCCATTCTTTCATGTTCATCAGTGTCGGAAACATAAAGACCTGTATTTATGGATGTCCAAGTGCCCAAATGGACCCTCAGTCAAATTTCTTGTTAATGCAGGTATTTAGTTGTCTCCTAATTATGTGTTTGTGTGTGATCATATACTTCAGACTGATGTTTATCTTCTGAATACGTCCTGAACTATGCCTCTGGTTGTTAGATCTTGTCTCGTGGAATAATTGAGATTGATTTTGTTCCATATAGTGCATACGATGGAGGAATTGAAGCTCACTGGGAACCATTTGAAAGGCTCACGGCCTATTTTGACATTCTCAGCCAATTTTGATGAAAAACCCCACTGGAAGCTTTTGAAGGAAATAATCCAGCAGGCATGTGCATGCCTTTTTTTTCTTTTTCAATCCTCTTGCCTATCGTCCAGCATATCTATTATTCTGTTGTCATCCTTGGCTAAACATCCATGATTGATTCTTTGAACTTTGGGTACATGACTGATCCCCTTTCATTTTAAATAGAAACCCACAGTTCTTGAATCTGATCTGGTTTAAATCTGAAGCTGCCAAAACTGAAATCTTCGGTTCTTATAGTTTTTGTGATGAATGTATATTTTTCACATGCTTGCTTGTATAATTATTTGCTTACAGTGACATATGGTGAGACCTTAATGTTAATGTGGGCTCAACTGCCCCTTGCATCCTTGCAATGATGGGTAGAAGATGCGCAATGCCCTTCCTTGTGGTAAAACCAGTTAAAAGAAATAATAGGACAGAAAAAGAAAACTAATGGTCGGGCATTGCTTGTGCATTTAGTTTTGTAGACTATTGCATTTGGTTGTGGATTCTTTACATAAATATTCTCATTTTGGATATTCTTTTTATCCATATTCATTTAGTTTTGCAGACTACTGAATTGGCTGTGGCCCAGCTTCAGGAACTTATTCGCTCAGTTTATGTTTTCATTGGTAAATTTAATGTATTGATACACATACATTCTTACTTGGCTGCTTTTCTCAGATCTTTGGAACCCCAAAGGATTTCAGGAAGTCAAAACCCTACTATGATCATGTGTTTGTTTTCTCTATCCTTGATGATCACATATGGTTCCGGAATTACCAGGTTGGGTTTACAAATTTGTTTGATTACATAATTATTTTCTCATAGCTGAGATGATTACAACTTGCAAGCTATCTGTCTTTGCAATCTTTACTGAGGGAGTATCTTCAATGATGATTACTCCTTTAATTCATGTTCTCCATACATATATATTCCAGTAACTGTTTTGTGTTTGAGATTAAGAACCATATTAATTATGTTTCCTTTCAATCTATGACAGATAACGGTTCCTCATACTGAATCAACTAAAACAGACCGAGGGGGCTTAGATAAAATGACCCTAATTGAGGTTTGTGGCATTATACTTGCTGCATTTATATGAACTATAGTTTTCTTAAGAATGTTAGCTAATTTGGAGCTCTTATGTGCTCAGGTTGGTCCGAGATTCTGTTTGAATCCTATCAAGATATTTGGTGACAGCTTTGGAGGCCCAACGTTGTTTGAGAACCCAAATTACATATCACCAAACCAGGTAAGAAGCTTTTGACCGTCTTTCTCTTACCTATCTTACCTTATTTCTATGAGTTTTCTGTACTTTTATTTCTCCTTGGATTATCTTTTTCCATTATCTTGTTATTCTTTTGATCAATAACGTTTGGAAGTCATTCAACTATAGCAGAATTATATATTGTTTATGACAGGCTTGGTCAAGTCCGAATTTCTTATTTATTTTTTTCTTTGAAACTAGTTGAGTTTGGCAACATCCTTTTACTTCATGAGTTTATAAATTAGCGTTCAGCAACATCATTTGTGACTTTCCATTTGCTGTGCTTTCAGATTCGATCTCTGGAGAAGAAGCAAAAAGCGAGCAAGTACGTGAAGAAAGTTAAAGCTAAGACAAGAAGGAAAATGCACGAACTTGAAAATCCAATGGAGCGTGATGAGTTTGCAGATATGTGGAAGGAATAAGAATTGTTTGTTTGGAGCGCAAATTTTGTTAGGCTGTGATACGATATTGCTATGGACTTTTGCCATCCAACTGAAAAACTGGACATTCACAAAATCTGATTAGAAGCTTACATTGTTACCAATTGAATCGGCTTCCTCTACTATAAAACATTGATCATCTAGGAAACTTTGTAGGGAATCACGTGTGCCTAAGTTTTGGTTTTTTGACATTATAAGATTATGTATTCGAATCATTTTAGTTTTAGAATATACTTAATTCTTGCGGCGCAGTCGTACCCTCTATTTCTTTGTAGCAAATACACAATATTAACAGTTAGGTGCTATGCTAGTGGCATCTGCTTTCAACAAGGTGGGTATATCACACTTTCCGCGACTTCTCACGCATTTAACATAACATACTTCTTGCACCTACCATGCGGAAAAGATGTTGTTTTAGTGGAGAAGGTTTGAGTTAGTTTTATCAATCTGCGTTTTCATACTCCATTGCTCTATCCTAACCTCACAACCTGACAACTTCCGTCTTCGGTTAGTGAAGTTGCGAAAAGAACAACAGAACATAAATCATGAGTACTCTCAACCTATCCTTCCTGCTCTCCTCTTTTTAGTCCCGTCTTTCATCATCCTGCTACTAATCGCTAGATCATACCGGGCCTGAGTCATGATATAAGCCTCCTCATTAGATGTCCCAGATGACATGCATATACACCTGTTGGCTTGTCTATCCTCTCCCTGTAGATGATAGAAAATGCACCAGCGACGAGGAAGTTTATGAAGATGAAGAAGCTTGCCGAATGCTGTAAAACGTTGAAGAAAGTGGTGATCATGCTATCAAGGAAGAAGAGGAATGAAGCTGGCTTAAAAAATTTGAAATGCCCCAAAAATCCTAATTTCTATTATCTATTATTAAATAAGATTTTATTTTAAAATTTAATTAAATAATTTACTTTTATTAAATAAAAGGAAATTAATTAGGGCAAATTAAGAAGAAATTTATAAGTGTTTTAAATAAGAAGAATTTTCGTATTTTAAGCTAATTAAGGATTTTATTTTGGAAATTAACTAAATAAATTATTTTATTTAAAGTAAGAAGGATAAAATGGTTTCGAATTAATATGACATTTATAAATAATTTAATTGGAGGAAATTAGAGTGTTTTGTTAATTTAAAATGTAATTTCAGAAAATTCTTTCAAAAATCCCTAAATTAACCTAAAAAGAGAATTTAGTTATTATTTTAATATTTATATTTTATTAAACATCCCAAATTACCCAAATTATATTAATTAATCCAACTACCATTTTTCCTTCTTTTTCCTTTTTCTTTTCCTCCTTTTCCCCCTATTTTTCCTTTTCTTTTCTTTCCTTCTCTTCCTTATTTTCTTCCTCCCCGATCTGGGCCGGCCTGCTGGCCCAACACCCCTCTCGCGGCCCCACTTTCCCCGCGCACCTCTCCTTTCTCCCAGCCGGTTCGGCCTTTTTCTTGCCTTCCTTTTCTTTTCTTTTGGACCACCGGTCTAGCCTCCCTCTTCTTCCTTGTGTCGTCTTCTTCCCTTCGCCACCTGCAACACGAAACCTTTGCCGGGAAATGAAAGCCTGCAACAATAGCGCCCTTGCACCGGTCATTTTGCCCCTCTCCTCCTCCTTGTCTCCCCTGTGGATTTGACCAAACGATTTAGCCTTTCTCCCTCACGCAATCTCCCTCTTCCTCCCCGATAAGTCACGGTCTACAACTGCAGACCCTGCGCCGGCCAGCCTCACCAGACACGCAAAAACCTAACCCCCGACTCTCCCTCGCACCCTTGTCATTTTCCCGTCCCGATTGGCCTATAAATAGCCCCGAAGGCCGCCTTAATTGGGTTCGAAAATTTGGAACCCAGACAAGGCAAATTGCGCGCCGCCCTACCTTCAGCCAGCCCTTGCTCCGCTGTCGACCACCTCTGCCGCCTACCCTTGCCACCACAATCCTCCCTATACCGTCCTCTACACAACTAACCCCCTAGATTTCCCTGCTTTGCCCCACACGTGTCGCCCCGGCCGTGCGAAATTGCCTCCCCGAAACAGCCCTTTCAACCCCTGCGCTTCGCGCTACCACCGCTGTTTGCAGCACCGCCACCACCCCCCAAAACGACCAGGGGATCCTACCCTACCACCCTTCACCTCCACTTTCCTCTAGTTTCCCCTCCCTAGCCTCCACATCCACTTTCCCCTTTTCTCCCTTCCTCCACCACCGCCCGCGCTACCACCTCCCAGCTAGGTTGCCCAATTCCCTGAACCCTAAATCCTAAATAATGAAAGTGATTAATGATTTTAATACTATTAACTACTATTATTAGTGTTATTATGATTAATATTAACATTATCATTATTATTACTAATATTATTATTATTATTACTAATACTACCACCCTTATTATTATTACTAGGACCCAACCTTACCCCTAAGAACCTCTAATTAATGGTGTTAATTAACTATAAGACATTGTTAAGTTATTACTAGTATTACCATTGCTATTATTATTATTATTATTATTATTATTATTATGATTACTATTATCATTATTATTATTATTATGATTATCATATTTGTTACTTTAACTATGACTAACATCATTATTATCTCTATTATTATTATTATTATTATTATTATTTTGGTAGCTCTACTATTATTAGTATTATTACTATTAATATTACTATCATTATCGTTATTATTATTAATATGGTCATGGTGGTTGTTGTTGTCACTACTACTACTACTACTGCTATTATTATTATTGTTCTTACCCTTAGTATTATTATTATTATTACTATTGTTATCAACATTATTATTATCATACTTATCATCATCATTATTATTATTGTTATTATTATTATTATTGGTATTATTATTATTATTACTACTATCGTTGTAGTTACCACACTTATTACTTTAACTACTATTACCATCATTACCATCCTTATTATCGTTATTATTTAATACTATTACTTTTAGTACTCTTATTATCATCATCTGCATTATTACTAGTATTATCGTTATCACTGCTATTATTATTGTTGTTGTTGTTGTTGTTGTTGCTGCTGCTGTTATTATTATTATTATTATTATTATTATTATTATTATTATTATTATTATTATCATCATCATCATTATTGTTATTATTATTATTATTACTATCGTTATCGCTATCATCATCATTTTCACTATCATTATTATTATTAGTAGTATTATTATGATAAGGTTCTAACTCTTATTATCGTTGTATTATCCTTATTATTATTTTTGTATTATTATTGCCATTTGCACTATTATTATTATTATTATTATTATTATTATTATTATTATTATTATTATTATTATTACCATTACCAACATTATTGTTGTTATTATTATCATTATTATTATTATTATTATTATGATTATCATCAGATCATGGTTGTTGCTATCATTATTATTATTATCATCCCCGACACTACTACGATTTCAATTGTTATTATCAACATTATTATCATTGTTATTAGTAGTATTTTTACTATTATTATTGGTAGTAATAATAAATTGTTATTAGTAATATTAAAACCCTTTACTTTAATAACTATGGATTTTACTACGGCGTGTCATGATTAGTGGTCACTTGTTTAACTATCTTGAGAATAATAATAACCCCACCTTTTTAATTATAAACTACTATCATTAATATTAATTATAGTATTAGGCCAAGATAGGGGTAAGATAGGAAATTATGATAATTTGGGTAGAGGGAGATTGACCCTTAGTATTTTCCTCTTATAGGTGAACCGGGTCAAGTCCCCCAAGAGGTGTAGGAGCATGCTCCAAGCCCGGCGCCGATTTAGGTAAGGATGTAACTAAGGCCACCTTTGTGTATTACATGTTTTACTTGTCTTGGATGCCTTGTACGGTGTATATGCTATATTTTGTATGTTATTTGTTTTATTATGTAGCGCAACGTGGAACTGAGGTATGTTCTCATACTCTTGTCTGTATGTGCTAATATGGAAGGATGAAAATATAATGTGATGTGATGTGACCCCTACGACATGCATGCTAGGTATTTAATGAGGTGTTGTGGAATGGGGACTTGAAAGAGAAAAATAAGAAATTAAGATAACCAAGGGGAAGTAAGTTGGTTAACGTAGGTAAGGATGACCTAGGTAATCTGTGATCTGTGAAATGATGAGAAAAAGGGGAATTAAATAAAATAGAAGAGTGGGAGAAACTAAGGTTATATGGGAGAACTAGGGTTTGCATGGTTTGGCATGGTCAAGATCAAGGGTTTGCATGGGGAGGTTAAGGTCCGCATGGGGGTGAACCTTACGTATGAAAAGTTACCTTGGAACGTGGGGAAGGTAACGGAAAGTCTGTTTGGGAGTCTGGAGGCTCGAGGTGAAAAATAGTATGTAGGGTAATATAAGGGTACCTAGGGTTTGGGAAGGCAACCTTAATTTGGAAAGGTGGAAAAAGAAAAAGAAAAATAATAAGAATAATCAAGGAAGAGCGAAGTATGAGGGGGAGTTGAGTCTGAGGGTCATGATATGTGGAGCGTTAAAATAGTATGGGTTGTGGGAGACTGAGAAGGAAGAGCCATATAGGCCCAAACTAGGGTTTCTCGTGTAAACCCTAGGGTAAGTTGGTGAGTAGACCTCAGGGTATAAGGTGGTGGGCCTGAACCCACACACCTAGAAGTTGGGTTTCCGATGTGAGATATGGTTTAAGGGAAGGGAGTCAAGGTGAGTTAGAGGCGCAGAAGTCTCAAGGTATGGGACGGGCCCTCTGGGAGGAGAAGGACGGATCTAGTTAGCCATGCATGTCATAGGTGATATTCTTTCGAATAAGGCACATTAAAACACTAATTACTTACAGGGAAAGATGTTGAGCCGAACCTAGACCGGTCCACCGGTGAATAATAGTGGCAGGGTATCTTACCCTCGCGACCGTTCCACCGGCTATAATATTGGTAGTGTATGTGCCCTCATGAATTTCCACCAGCTATAATAGTGGGGGATTTCGTGCTCAACAAACCAAACGCAAAAGTGATAAGACATGGAAAAATACTAATATTTACAGTGGAACACCTTGTGAGTTGGGGCCAGACCGGTCCACCGGTAAATAATAGTGGCAGGGTATATTACCCTCGTGACCTGTCCATCGGCTATAATAG
This sequence comes from Tamarix chinensis, assembly GCA_030549775.1. NCBI lineage: Eukaryota > Viridiplantae > Streptophyta > Magnoliopsida > Caryophyllales > Tamaricaceae > Tamarix > Tamarix chinensis. Next base: position 12,467,277 of record CM060173.1, on the reverse strand, counting down.
TGGTAGGACATGGCCCTCATGACCGTTCCACCGGCTATAATAGTGGGGTTCCCACACTCACATGGATTGATAAAGACTATGATGTGAATCGTTTATAATTATTAGAGATCTAATGAGAAAGTTATCTGATTCGTGATCAGCATTGTTCATCTGTGTCATTGTTTATTATTTATGTAAGTGTGCTATGTCTGCTATGTCATGTATCTCTGTGTATGTGGGACTTAGTGCGTCTGTTACCTTACTCAGTACGTAGCGTATTGATCACCCGTTTCATGGGTGCTACTCATTCGCACAAGCAGAAGACCCATTTGAGTTTTACAGGTAGGGGACGATGTCTTTGATACTTACAGGGCTAAGAGTTGAGTCTGGACCTAGCTTGGGGTCCGAGAGTGACGTGGCCGGAGAGCATCCCCCGTCTTGTTTCTCTATATTATTGTACTTTATTTTATTCCGTTATTTTGTATCCTCTGACATTTAGTACTTTTAAATTGTACTTCGAATTGTAACTTTTGACTTTCACACTCTGATTCCTTTGGACTTATGGTTTACTACTGACTCATTTTTGGTGTCATTCTTATTTAGCGTTAGCACTTAGTATTAGGTCAGTAGGAGTGAATCGATCTGGTACTAAGTGTGGCGGTAATGCCCCCGAATTTATAGTTTTATTTGTTTGTTTCCGCTAAACTCCTTTAAATTCAACGAAATTTTTCAGTAGTAAATTTGGAGGTGTTACAAAACCCACTAGCTCATGTTGTTGTCATTTTTGATCAACTTTTTCATAATGATGGATAGCAGGTTGGCAATGGTAATGTAGTCATTAACGATTAGATTCTTGCACATAATCAATTTTCTCTTCGGACCAATGTCTGCCTCTGAAACAAGAGGAAGATTGAGGCTTTTTTGCCTATTGCACCCATAATAGGAATCTCAGTTAAGAAGTTACCCATTTCCTCACATTGATCATGCAAATATTGATCATTGTTGGAAGATTATAGGTCTACATGCTCACTAAACAATAACATTACATATAGCACAACGAGAATATACCTCTCACAATCTTTTAATTTGATCGACATTTCCCAATGTGTTGAGATTACAAGAGATTTTATGTTCATTAGTAAAACTAGGCCTTTACAACTATCAACATGGGTTATATATTCGTCCTGTACTGCTCTCAAGGATATCTTTATCATTCTGCAATGGCTCTGATGTTTTAGTAACATCTTCTCGAAACTTAAAGCCTCGTGAATGGCTTTTCGGATAGGAAAAACTTGAATTTCCGCCTCTTAGGTAAATTTCACGAGTCCTGGTAATTTCATCTGCTCTCTCTTGAGTTTCCCATTTTCATGCCATTTTCCACCCCGCCAACCTAAGGCGTACCTGTATCAGGACTCAGAAAAATGGGGTAACAAGACATTGTAAGCAGTACTTTTGTTCAACTGCGATAAATTCATGTACTCAGACCTAATGAATACTACTTATCCTAAACATTTCATCTCTGATAGAACGGAAAGGTTTGTGGGATATGGGTAAAACTAAATGTTTTACATGACCGAGTAGAGATGGGCGAAATTGACCAGCTTAAGACATAGGCGGTGACGGAAAAATAGAATCAGATTTTTGGTAAATTTCCCAGAGGAACCTTTCTTGGAATAGCTAACTCATATCCAGAACAAACGAGGGACTGAGATGAAGATCGATGAAAAATTAAGGCCTAATAACATGAAAATAACGCTAACAGGAGTAACCTCTTCCCGTCTCTGGCATTCTTGAAATAAAAAAAGTAATACATTTCCCGCTTGGATAAAAACTCAACAATCTCCTGCTTGGGCTATGTGTGACTGTGGTTGTAAAGGAGCCACACCGAGTCGAATACCCCTAAGCTTGGGATTGTCTCACTTAACTAAATGAGCTTAAAATGATGTTTGGGCTTGGCTCATTTAAGTAAAAGAACGAGCTAAACTGAGCTTTTAAAGAGTAGAGCCGAGCCGAGCTCATGAGCCAAAGCAAACAAATAAAACGAGTTGAGCTTTTTTGAGCTCGGGCTCAACTCGTTTAATAAGCGGGCCTAACAATGAGGCCTGTGATTGGCTCATTTAACTAAACGAACGAGGAGGACCAAGATTTTAATGAGCCGAGCCGAGCTGAATATCGAACTGGCTTAGCTCATTTACATCCCTATGTGTGACCTTATAATCACGAATTACAAAATAATTAAATGAGCTCAATATTGTTGTCTTTATGAAATGTATCTTTAACTAATTTAGTCCATTAGTCACACCAACATAGGATGAAAGAGGCTTTCGTTATGTTTCTTCATAACTCAACTTTCAATAGTCATATATGCAAATATAACCAAACGACATGGATAAAGATATGGATGTGCAGTATGGAAATATCATATAATGTGATCTCAACATGTTTATTTCCAAATGGCCCACCTTAAAACTTTAGTGAGATAAAATAATATAAAAAGACATACATAAAATAGATTGAAACTTTATTTCTACAGAAAACATATGGTCAAAAATGTCCATAGGCCAAAACAAAGTCTCCATACATAGAGCATATAAAGTAATACACTCCCACTAAAACTAAACATCATCACCTAACATGATGCCCATATAAGCAACATGCTCGAGAAACTATTTGGGTGGTAGGGCCTTAGTAAGTAGATCTGCTATCATAGAATCTGTATTGATGTACTCTATAAAAAACTCTTATTTCTATAATTTCTTTTAACAACCAAGTATTTAGTATTGATACTTTTCAGTTTTGTAGAACTTAGGTTGTTATAGGAATACTGAACTACAGTTATATTGTTAGATAACATTTTAAATTCTCTTTTAATGTTGTCAACTATACGCAACCCTATGATAAAATTTCACAGCCATAAACCATAAGTAGAAGCCATATAGCACGCTACAAATTCTACTACTGTAGTGGAAGATGTCGCAATTGTCTACTTATCACTCTTCCAAGAAGCAAAATATCCAGCCATCAGGAAAACAAAACCTGATGTAGACTTCATGATATCTTGGCATCTAGAAAAATTAGAGTTAGAATATCTTACGATCTCAAGCTTGTTTAACCTCTGATATGTGAGCATATAATATTTTTTTCTTTTTGCAAGCAACGCATAACTTGTTTGAGTGTTGTCCAATAGTTGAGTCTTATATTACTTTGATATTTTCCAAGCATCCCAATGATGTATACAAGATTCGGATGCATACACATTTGAGCATACATTAGACTTCCAATTGTTGAAGCAAAGGGGACACTTTCATTTTATTTCTTTTAAAGTCATTCTTAGGGCACCAAATAAGACTTAATTTGTCTTCTTTAGCAATAGGGGTGTTTTCTAGTTTGCATTTCTCTTGTCATACCACATGAGAACACTTTAGACATAATCCACATCCCTAGGATATATCAAGAATGATTTTAGTGTACCTCTATGCCCAATACAAAAGAGGTATTACTAATATCCCTCATCTAAAAATTCTTAACTAGAAATGTCTTGGTCTCATGAAACAAACTTATGTCCTTACATGCCAACAATATGCTATTGATATACAGAACTAGAAAAAGGTATTTACTTCCAAAAAACTTATGGTATACACATTCATCCATCAAATTCATCTCAAAATCAAAAGAGGCAATTACTTAATGAAATTTAAAAAACCCTTGTTGATACTCTTGCTTGAGCTCATATATGGATTTCAAAATTTTGTAAACCATATTCTTTGAGTATCCTGACACAAAGTTTTCTGGTTGTGCCATATAGATCGTTTTCTCAATGTCACCATTAAAAAAAGAAGTCTTAAAATCTATATGATGTAACTCAAGATTAAAATTTTCTACTAATGCCATGATTGAAGTCAGGGAATGCTTAGAAGATACTATAGAGAAAGTCTCTTTAAAATCTTCTTCTTCCTTTTGTGCAAAGCCCTTGGTGACAATATGCACCTTATATCTCTCCAAATTTCCCTTTAGTATTAAATATCTATTTGCAATTAATGAGTTTCTTTGCTTCAAGGAATGGGATAAGATCCTATATATCATTCTCCATCATAGACTTTATTTCCTCATTCATGAGATAAATCTACCTTTAAAAATTACAACTCTCCATGGCGTGATGGAAGTTAAATGAATCATCTTCCATCACCCCAAGGCCAACCTCATGTTCTAGGATAAATAAAATTTACTCATCTAAAATAACACTTCTCCTTATCTCTTAAGGTTGTTGAGCTTGTCACTGTGGAACAATCACCTTATTCTCAATAGGTGATTGTTCAACATTGTCTTGTAAAGGCTCCTATTTTTCCTCATAATCAATGGTAGGTGCATAGAATTGTACATTGTTAGAGACAAAAATAGGAATTGTAATTAATTTCTCCTTAAATACAATGTTCCTAACCTTATTTCTCCCCAAAATCAATTCTAAATGCACGAGCAAGTTATCTGATAACTCAAGCTTTAGTTCCTTAAGTTTTGAAGCAATGTTAAACATCTCCATGATTCACTCCTTTATATTTCATTTGTCTTTATACTTTATTGAAATCAAGTGCTATAGAAGAGTTCCTTTTTTAAGCTTATCGTTTTTTTGCAAAATGTTTCTCAATTATGGTGAGGAAATTCTTAGCATCGGTGATCTAATAATAGAATCCACCCCGAAAAGTATCTATAATTATTCATTTAATGATCATAAAGCCTATTCAAGTAGAGTGATCCTACTTTTTAAAGTTCCTTTTATTATTATATGAACTTTTAGCTATTATATTAGTGGTTTTACTAATGAAGTTCATGGTCTAGATCTATACAACCAAGGATAATTAAAATGTTGTCCTTCTATTCCTTAAAATTATTCCCATTTAGCATGGGAATATAACTTAAGTTGACATATATAGCAGTAGTAGACATAGATGTACCAAAAACACAACAATAACATAAATATACATGCTCACAATAATATACATAATAAATAATCAATAAATTTAAATAATGATAATCCCATCATAAGAAGCCAGTGTAATATTAATATCAAGTCTTTATATAGTAATATTAAATACAAGTGGTGTTCTTGTTGCAGTGATCAAATATTGGTAATAAGGCCTGACAGATAATGATATCATCTTTGGATTAACTCATTATCCATATGACATCTAAATAATTACCACATATTTATCACCATATATATATATATATATATATATATAGGGTGAATGTCTCATACAAACTCTTCCTAATATACATACATAGAAACCAATCTTAACTATTAGATTAGTATCTGATCAATGGTCAAGATTTAATAAATACCTGACCTAAATTTATTTTAAACTCGGCCCTTAAATCTTTTAGATCTAACGGTAATTAAGAGTTCCTCCATTTGCATTTTAAATAATGGTTTTTACAAGAGCCAAAATCTCTCTCTCTCTCTCTCTCTCTCTATACATACATACATATATATATATATATATATATATATATATGTAAACTATCCACATGAATAAATATATTTAGCCCTTTAATAGCATAAGAGTCAAGTAAGAAGCAATAAGACCCAAAAATATAACAATTAAAAGCTCAAAATCCTTTTTCAAAATATATTTAGGTTGCCCCTTATGTGAAAATTGTAACTATGCTATCGAGCTCTAGGGACTTGCCATGAAACAAAGGACATCCAATAGTGGACAGTAGGAAATTATATACCAGCTCACTCATTCCTCAAAGTTTCGAATTAGAATTCTCACTTTAGGCCTTGTGGAAACACCTCTCATGTGTTTTACTGTATTTAAAGGTTCCGCTCTAGTCCTCTCACTCATGATCAAGATCATCTATATACCTGGAATGCTTTTCAATTCTCCACCACTATAAAGACTTAGAATATACAAAAATCAAGAGGTCTTATTAGGGTTGTAATGGGACCATGGGTTAAAAGGTTAGGACGGATTTTTTTTGGAAGTGGATTTAAAAGTCTATTACCAATGGGGTATGGTAATTTTTTTTATAACATATATTTTACCATCCCAACTTTTCATCATAAAACACAAGAACCCCAAACTTATTGATTCTTTTTTTTTTAATAAGAGATATATCAATTTGCTTTTTTTCATACACAACCATTTACTCTTTCACACCTCCCCCATGCTTAGGTTACATCACACCCCAACTTCCTTTTTCAAATTTCACAATAACCATTTATTCTAGAATTAGGGAAGGATAAAGGAAATTGGGTTACATGTGTGGTTAGATCAAGAAAACTGGCCATAAGTAAAATGGGGTGAGCAAAGGATAAAAGGTGAAGGTCAGGCTATTTAGCGAATTTCGGTTATGAAAAAAAAAACAAGTGACTCTATCATTTTGAAGTACATCCAAGTCATTTGTTGTTTTGAAGAAAACCACTGCAAGTTCTAGGATCCCAAGTCATGGTGGAAGCATACAATTAAATATCGGTTTTGATATGCAATATTGGCTGATATTTATCAGATTTTGGGTCGGTCGATATATGAAATTGGCGATACGTGATGGATTTAGAATTTCACGTATTCATTGGCGATATATCAGTTATCGACCGATATTTGTTGATATTTACTGGTACTTGCTAATATTTATTGTGAAAAAAAATAAAAAATCACGCCGCGACAACTATGACTGTAATACCCCCAAAATTCACTATTGAAAAATTTCGTTTTATTAAAAGATAATTGTGGAAGTAAATTAATAAAACGTGAACTTTGGGAGTATTACCGCCACACTTAGTACCAGATCGGTTCACTCATACCGTTCCAGTACTTAGTGCTAAGGCTAAAGGAAAATGAAATACAATTTGCAAGAAATTCAACATACTTAAATCAGAGTAGCACATCAAATCATTTACCAAAGTAAAATCCACCAATGGTGGTTACAGTAATAACATATACATTTAAAACCAAGAATTTAAATGAGAAAGAGAAAAGGCCTAACAGTACCGGATAATTCCTTACTCTCTTTCCCCATAGCATACTTGAGTAGCACCTGAAAAGACCTGCAAGGGCACTGCCCATTGAATAGGCAGGGGCCCCAAAAGGGAATCCCTTCAGTACTACGGTACTGAGTAACCCTTTAATACCACACTTAAAGACAGGCCCGCAATGCAACACATAGTGCAACTATATACATATGTAAACTGAGGTGTATACATAATAATCACACATAAAATAAGTTATAATTCACGATCGATACTTTTGGGCCTTAAGCCATATCATAGTGTAAATCAATACATTCGGGCCTTAAGCCATTATTCCATCACCATTCAATCAAGATCATATTTTATATCCATGTGAGTGCGAGCACCCCACTATTATAGCCGGTGGACCGGAAGGTATACACACAGGGCAAAATGCCTCTGACCACTATTATTGTCGGTGGACCGGAAGATAAACATACAGGGCAGAACACCTCTGACCACTTTTACTTGCCGGTGGACCGTTCTGGTCTCGACTCACATGGTGTTCCACTATAAGTGATTATTATTTTTTCATAACTTTATTCACATACGATACTGGTTTTATTGAGCTCGGAACCCCCGCTATTATTGCCGGTGGACCGAAATATATATAAAATCATCATCCAGGGCACAACGCTCCTAGCCACTATTATAATCGGTGGACCGGAATATATAAAGAATCATCACCCAGGACACAATGCTCCTGGCCACTATTATAACCGGTGGACCGGTACTCAATATCATAATCATCTGGGCCCGGCTCATTAATATTCCACTTTCAATTATAGTATCTTTCCTTTCTTTAATCAGCACATCAATCATATTTATTTACCTCAAACGGGAGATCAATAACCCGGGACACAAAGGTACACCGATCGTACCGGTGCATATCAACTACTCATTACCCTTCAACCACGAACCCAAGGACACAAAGGTACCCTGGTCGTATTGGTGCATAAAGCTAACTCAGTACCCTACCGACAAGGACACCTAATCCATAAGTATGCATACCCCCTAACTAGGTCCGTAGAGCTAGAAAGAGTAAGATATAGGGCCTGGCTGGGGCACAAAAGCACACCAGCAAATACTAGAATAATCGTGGGCTAAAGCACATCCTTAGGGTAGCAACCCCTAAGGAGTCACCATTCCCGATCTCGAGGTCTTTCACTTTAAGTAATAGTGTCTTAATTAAGGTGATCACGAACAGCACGATAATCCAATACTTATTCACTTTCAATCATTCTGATATCATTAATCGTTTCTTATTCAGATGATTATCCGGATATCACAGAGAAACCATTAAGGTCATACTAATTATCAAATACTCTTACTTGGCTAATCAGCATTATTTGAATCATATCATAATGTTCCACAATCATAACAATATGTTAAGTACAAATTACTCATTAACCCCTTACTTATATAATTGCTAAGTATTCCTTCCTTACTGGACAATTTACTCCATTACCCTTTAGGTTGCGTAATTACCAAATTACCCTTTGTCCAATTTAGATTACCAAATTATCTCATACACTTTTTAGATTACTATTCACCCCTTATAGTTGCTACACTTATCATATTTCCCATTTGGTTGGTTATATTACCAAATCGCCCTTCTCCTTTGTTATAATTACTAAATTGCCCTTGAGTTGGATAAATTACTAAATTACCCTCCTTCCTTATCATGATTACTATTTTGCCCCTTTAGTTGGTTAAATAATTATCACTTTATCATTTAATTGGCTAAGTCACCAAATTGCCCCTTTAGTTAGATAATTACTAAATTGCCCTTCTCCTTTATCATAATTACCATTTTACCCCTTTCAAATATTTTAGTTGCCATTTACCCTTTTTAATTATCATAAATCCCAAATTACCCTTCTTCATAATTACCAACATTAATTTACCCTTCTTCATAATCATAATTATTAATTTACCCTTCTCTATATTTATAATTACTATATTACCCTCCTCCATTATTAAAATTACCATAATACCCTTTAATTGGTTAATTTACCAAATTACCCTTCTCTAGTATCATACTTATCCAATTGCCCTTCTACAATCATAATTTAATCACTAAATTATCTTTCGCCGTTATCATAATTACCAAGTTACCCCTTGCTCCCAAGTTTACCATAATATCCTTCTATTTATAAAATTACCCTTCTACCCCTTACTTTCAAATTACCATAATATCCTTTTATTTATGAAAATTACCATCATACCCCCTTTCACTTGTACAATTACCATAACACCCCTTTTACTTTGCAAATTACTATCTTACCATTTTTCAATTTAAAATTACCATTTTTATCTTTCCTTATAAAATTACCATCTTGCCCTTCCTTTCCAAAATTACCATATTACCCCTTACTTGTAAATTATCATTTTGCCATTCACTTATACAATTACCATATTACCATTTACTTAGAAAATTACGATTTTGCCCCTCTACCTTCAAAATTACCATATTGCCCCTTTTACTTAAAAAATTACCATAATGCCCTCCTTAATCTAAAATTACTATTTTACCTCTACTTCCAAATTTTCCATTATTACCACTCACTTATAAATTACTACATTGCCCCTTGACTCCAAAATTATCGTTTTACCATTTTCTCCAAAAATTACCATAATACCCTTCTTTCTCACAACCTACAATTTTATCCATTTACTTATAAAATTATCATTCCACCCCTTTCTTTGAAATTACCAAAATACCCTTTTACTTATAAAATTTCCACTCAACCCCTTTATTTACCATTTTTATGAATTTACTAACACTACATAAAATAATAATATTAATACTTCATTTTTATCATCTAAGTCCACCAACTTGTCATTATTCAACATAATACTCAATAACAACTACATACATTGATTCACATACCTCATAAACATAATTACTAAAATACCCTTAGACAATGACATTATTTATGCATTAGCAACATGATACATCATAAACAAGCATTTAACATTTCCATTAATAATCAAACTCCTTCCTTAATTAACATACCTACATATGGCACAAAAGTTATCATGCTTTTTCTTTTTATCAAACAACATAAGAAACCATATACATATCATGCTAAGCACACCAAACATGCATAAAATCATACTAAACCCCTAATGTGCTAGCATACGTTTTTTCATGTATTTAAGGGAGGATTAACGGTTACCTTAATCCCACAAAATATCAAATCTTACCAAGCATAATTAGCAACTCAACACCTAAAAATAATATCTATCATTATTATGTTAGAAATAAGAAATTAAAAGGATAAGACTTTATAAAATTCATTTAATAATAAAACACTTAACTTAAAATACTATTATACCTTAAAGATTAGCCAAATAAATTTCAAAATGAAGGGGGAGCTCACACTGCATGAACAACGTGAGTCTCATGCAGCATGGGAGAAGAAAAGGGGCTCGAAGAGGGGGTAAGATAGAAAAATAAGCCATTTTTGGGTTGGGGTCTTTGGGCTAGAAAAGAGGGTAGATGGGAGAGGTTTTAAGGCAAGGGAATGGTACAGAAATGAAGAGGGGGTGTAGGTGGAGGCTAAGCATTGTTTCACGGCGGCATATGGCGGCGGAGACGGCGGCAGCAAGGCGGTGAAGTTGGCTGCCGAGATGGGTTGAGGTGGAGGGGTTGTGAAGGAAGAAAAAGGAGAGGGAAAAATGGAGGGGTTCAAGGGCTGTTTTCGGCCAACTAATGCATGACGGTTGTAGAGGGGGTTGCAGGGTGTCGAACGGTGGGTTGGGTGGTGGCAGAGGTGGCCGGATGGCGGTGGAAGTAGCAGTTGCAGGTGGCTCGACGGTAAGGGGGAAAATGGGGAGAAAAGAAAAGGGGTGGAGAAGAGAGGAAGTTCAGGGCTCGAAGGGGCTTGGGGGGTCTCGTGGTGGTGCAGGGTGGTAGTAGGTGGTGGCAGAAGGCGGCGCAGGGGCTGGGCGCGGTGGTGCAAGCAGCGGTGGGCGGTGGTGATCACTAACTGGGAGAAAATGGGGAAGAAGGAAGGAGAGAGGAGAGAGCTCGGGGAAGGAGAAAAGGCTCGAAAGTGGGGCAGAAGGGAGCTGGGGTGGTGAAGAAAAAGGAAGGGGAGAAGAGAGGGGGCTGCAGCCGGTCGGCGGGAGGACGAAGGTGGCAGGGAGAAGGAAGGGGAGAAGGGGGAAAGAAATAGGGCATGCGAGCTGTGGTCCAAGAGCTGGTTTGGCTCAAAATGGAAAGAAAATGACAGGAGAAGAGAGACAGAGAGGGAGAGGGAGGTAGGTGGCGGCAGTTGTAGGGTAGCTCGGCGGTGGCAGACATGGGGTCGAAGCTTGCAGGCGGACGGGCGTGGAAGGAGACAGAAGGGAGGGGAGGTGCGAGCGGTAGGACCGGCGCAGGGAAAGAAGAGAGCCAGCTGGTTCAGAAAAAAAAATAAAGGGGCATTTGGGTTGAACGTTGGGCGTGCATGGAGGAGAAGAGGGAGGCAGCCCGCACGAGAGAGGGGAGATGGGCCAGTGGCCCAGTGCGCAGGGGAAAGCTAGCCTGGCCGGGCGGCCTAAGGGAGGGGGAAAAGGGAAAAAGAAGAGAAGAAAAGGAAAAAGGGGAGAAAGGGAATGGAAAATGGGAAAAAATAAAATAAATTGATTTATAAAATCATAAAATGTAATATTCTTGATAAATTATTTAGTTTAATAAGTTAATTCATTATAATCTAAAATATTAATTTAAAAAGGATAAAGTGGGTAAAATATTAGTTTGAAAAATTGTTTAAATAAAACAATATGGTAAATAGCAAAATATTTATTTTTAATTTATTAAATACTCTTATCCAAATTTACATACTCTAAAATGCATAAAATAATTAAAATAAATAATTTTACAAGCTAATTTTATTTCAAATAAAGTTATTTATTAAAATATAGGTTTTTGAAATTTTTGGGGTATTACAAATGCCCATTTATTTGAAAAATTACCATAATGCCCTCCTTCATCCAAAATTACTATTTTACCCCTACTTCCAAGATTACCATTCTTACCACTTACTTATAAAATTACTATATTGCCCTTTGACTCCAAAATTACCGCTTTACCCTTTTCTCCAAAAATTACCATAATACCCCTTTACTTATAAAATTATCATTTGGCCATTTAATCATAAAATTACCATATTATTCTTTTATCTCAAAAATTACCATAATACCCTTCTTTCTCACAAATTACAATTTTATCCTTTTTAATTATAAAATTATCATTTCACCCCTTCCCTTTGAAATTACCAAAATACCCTTTTGTTTACAAAATTACCAAAATACCCTTTTTCACTTATAAAATTTCCACTCAACCCCTTTATTCACCATTTTTATGAATTTACCATCACTACATAAAATAATGATATCAGTACTTCATTCTTATCATCTAAGTCCACCAACTTGTCATTATTCAATACAATACTCATTAGCAACTACATACATTAGGTCACATACTTCATAAGCGTAATTACTAAAATACCCTTAGACAATAATATTACTCATGCATTAGCAACATAATACATCATAAACAAGCATTTAACATTTCCATCAATAATCAACCTCTTCCTTAATTATCATACCTACACATGGCACAAAGGCTATCATGCTTTTCCTTTTTCTTTCAATCAATATAAACAACCATTTATATATATCATGCTAGGCTCACAAAACATGCATAAAATCATATTAAATCCCTAATGTGCTAGCATATGTTTTTCCATGTATTTAAGAGAGGATTAACGGTTACCTTAATCCCGCAAAATATCAAATCTTACCGGTAAAGATTTAAGATTTAATTAGCAACTCAACACCTAAAATAATATCAACCATTATTATGTTAGAAATAAGAAATTAAAAGGATAAAACTTTATAAAAAATTATTTAATAATAAAACACTTTAATTAATTATTAATATACCTCAAAAAATTTTCCAAATAAAATCCAAAACAAGGGGGAGCTCACGCTGCATGAACAACGTGAGTCTCATGCAGAAATGAGAGGGGAAAAGGGCTCGAAGAGGGTGAGATAGAAGGGAGGAGAGGTGGCTCGTTTTAGTGACTTTAGGTTAGAAAAAGAGATAGATAGAGGAGGTTTTAAGGCAAGGGAATGGTGCAGGAGTGGAGAGGGGGTGTAGGTGGAGGCTAAGGGTGGTTTCACGATGGCACAAGGCAGTAGAGACGGCGACAGCAAGGCAGCGAAGTTGGCTGCTGAGATGGGTTGAGGTGGAGGGGCTGAGAAGGAAGGAAAATATGAGGGGAAAATGAAGAGGTTCAAGGGTTTTTTTTGGCCAACTGATGCATGGCGGTGGTAGAGGGGGTTGTAGGGTGTCGAACGGTGGGTTGGGTGGTGGCAGAGGTGGCCGGAAGGCGGCGAAAGTGGCAGTTGCAGGTGGCTCGGCGGTAAGGGAAAAACTGGGGAGAAAAAGGAAGAGGTGGAGAAGGGAGGAAGTGCAGGGGCTCAAAGGTGGCTTGGGGGTCTCGTGGTGGTGCAGGGTGGTAGTAGGTGGTGGCAGAAGGCGACGCAGGGGTTGGGCTCAGCGGTGCAAGCGGCGGTGATAAAAACGGGGGAAGAAATGGAGGGAGAAGGAGAAAAGAGGGAAGAGGCTCGGGGGAGGAGATGAGGGTTTGAATTTATGGGGAATGAAGGGCTGGTGAGGATAAGAAAAAGAAGAGGGAGAGGTAGGGGGAGCAGGCGGCTGCCGGCGAACGTACGTAGGTGCAGGTGATGGTCGGTTGGTAGGGGAAAGAGAGGGGAGAAGAAGGAAAGGGGGAGAGGCACGTGAGCTATGGTCCAGGGGCTGGTTTGGCTCAAAAAAGGAAGGAAAATGACGGGGGAAGAGAGAGGGAGTAGCAAGGGGTAGGTACGGTGGCAGGCGGCAGCAGTTGCAGGCAGTGGTCGGGCGTGCATGGAGGACGGGAGCAAGTCGGGGTGTGGGAGAAGAAAAGAGAAGAAGAAGGCTGGCGGGCGGCTGGACCGGCGCAGGAAAAGAAGAGAGCCGGCTGGTCCAGAAAAAAAAAAAAGATAAGGAAGGAGGGAGGGCTGGGTGTGCTGTGCGTGGGAGGGGAGGAGGATCGAGCCTGTGGCCCAGCGCACAAGGAGGGGGGAGGAAAGCAGGCCGGGCAGCCCAAGGGAGGGGGAAAATGGGAAAAAGAAGAGGAGAAAAGGAAAAAGGAGAAAAAGGGTAAAAAGGAAAATGGAAAAAATAGGGAAAATAAGGTAAATTAATTTATAAAATCATAAAATGTAATATTCTTGATAAATTATTTTATTTAATAATTGAATTCATTATAATCTAATATATTAGTTTAAAAAGGATAAAGTTGGTAAACTATTAGTTTTGAAAATTATTTAAATACAATAATATGAAAATAGCAAAATATTTATTTTTAATAAATTAAATACTCTTATCCAAATTTACATACTCTAAAATCCATAAAATAATAAATATTATTTCAGATAAAAGTTATTTATTAAAATATAGGTTTTTAAAATTTTTGGGGGATTACAATGACATATAAAATATCGTTCACGACGCTCCGATATCGCGATACAGCGACCGCGACTGCGACCGCGATTTTATTGCTTGGGTGGAAGACACAAACAAAAGAAAAAATAAGAGATTGTAGCGATGTATCGGTCTAAAGGCTCAAGGTCTCATTGGGTCCAAAAATTATCTAATTCTAACCCCTTTTGGAAAAGAGTAAATCCACATACGTCAAACTACAATACCACAAGAATGTTAAGGCATTCATAACCCTAAAGTTCTCAAACACAATTACACTTGTCTCATAATAATGCAACCAAAACATTTAAGAACATAGAAATCCATTTTTAAAATATGATTCCAAGGGTCTTAACATGCCAAACTAAACACTTATGCCATTGCAAGACAAAATATACTCTTTAATATCATCAATGAAGGGCCATTTCCTTTTCTTTTCTTTCTTTGTTTTGATTTTTTTTTATAGATAAATATCCAAAAGAAATAAACAAGGAAAAAGACAGCAACACTCATTGATGATAAAATAGGGAAGAACATATCGAAATAAAATAGGGAAGAACATAATACTAACAAAAAGATAAGGATAGGCCATCTTCTCCCCCATGCTTATGTATCACATTGTCCTCGATGTGAAACAAGAATCACAAAAGAAAAGAGGGAGAATTTGGTGGAGGTACAAAGAATTTTCTTAGTTAATTTCACGCCTTCACACTCAAATTAATTGACCATGGCTACCACTCAAATTATAATTTCCACATCACCACCTACAAATCCATCAAACAAAAACCCTGGGCTAATGAGTGTAACCAAGTCTTAGCCTTATCATGTAACGCAAAAGGAACAATCTAAGCCTAATTGCATTATTAGAAACACCATTTACCTTAAAAGTGTCACAGATTTCTATAAAGTTAGCATTGTGGGAGTGGGGATCTTCATTAATGTTACCTCCAAATTGAATTGATGTTTGTAGCATCTGGATAATGCTAGGCTTGATCTCAAAATTATTAGCTTGTACAGCTGGTCTTCGTATGCTTGAGGTTGAGCCATCAAGGCTCAGTATAGCATAGTCCCTAAGTGACCTAAAAATGAGAGCTTACTCTTAGATAGGAGCTTGTTCTTAGAGTAGGATGTGCCCTTGTTGTGGGATTTGTCCATCATAGGGTGGAGGGTTGTTTTCCATTTCAATGCTTGTGGTGTGTGACTTGTTTAAATGTGAGATGTTTCTCTCGATATTAGGATCAAGTGGCACTAACTCACCCCACCAACATGGGTCATGAAGTAGTGTGTCTACACTAAATCAAACACTCCTACACCCAATATTTGTCAACCACAAAAAAAATGCAAGAATAAAATAAAATAAATTGTCTAGATCACAATAAATTCCTTGAGTTAAAATGTCACTTACTGCTAATCCTTGGAAACAACGCCAAAAACTTGACACGTTCCTACTCGTAAGTGTATGGGGTTGAAGTAGTAGTTAAGGTCGATTCCATAGGGATTGGTGAATGACCACTAGGAAATTGATAGAACATAGCTATGCCTAGACTATGAGATGACATGAAATAAGAAATCGTAAGCTAAAATAGCTGACTAAGCTAAAAAGAAAGGAAAATAGCACTCAAGTGACTCAAGTAAATATAAGAGCTAAGGTTTCAATTCATCGCCCCCGATCGTCACATGTAATTAAATATCACATCAAAAAAAATTCAAAAATTAAAATCAATAATGCCAACAAGGATAGAAAGTGTTGTGATTTCTGAAGCTACAATCACCATATTAAATATCTATGGCTCTAACTATATAGAGTCTAATAGAATGTAATGCATTAAAGTCTACAAAGTTTCCTCCTTTATTGTTATAGAGGTCAAATCGATTGTCTCTCGACCTACACTTTAATCTCTAGTTGTGCTATTGGATCTAATATCATATTGTCTCTCAATCGCATCGATATTTCCCACATCAACAATTGAAACTCAGTCGTGATTCGTCAATCCATCAATTAATGAATAACACAATACATAGACCATGAATTGAATAAAAAAAGGATGCAATAATTCAACACATTCGGATTGAGGGAAACTACCCTTCACCTTAGCACAATATATATCCTATAAAATTCATAGAAAGAATATTAAAACTATAAGAGATTCCATATATAGAGAAAAGATCATTAGATAATACCCTTGACGTTCACAAATTCTTGCAAATGTTTAATTTCTTGCACCTTGGTCTCTAATTTACAAGAGAGACGTTGATGAATTGGGGAAGAGGAAGAAGGAGAGAGAAGGGAGAGGGAGCGAAGGTTTCTTGAATGAGGAATTAGAATGAGAGTTTAAATACTACTGCCTCTCATATCCTTAAGGTATTGATAAACACGGGCTTCTCGTGTTAGCTTTGGCAATGTTAGGTATTTTGACCATAACTTTTTGGTCAAAACTCCAATTAAGTTGACTTTGGATGAGTTGGAAAGATATTAAAAATATCTACAACTTTTATGTTCAAAGATTCTTCAAATTTATATTTTTTCCTGGTATAAATCCCACTTATTTCATACCCATATATTTTGAATGTGAATTCTTGCTTTAATTTTATTCCAGAATTCACATTGTAGCTCTAAATCTCTTTCCTCTTTACTTGTTGCTCCTCTTTTCTCCTTTCTTATCCCTTTAAGATTATTCTTTTTTCCATCCGTTATGATTTTTTGTTACTTGAGATCCTATAAATTTATTAAAAAAATTAAATTTGGCTTTCAATAACTAATGTGTCATTACAACAGACTGATGAAAACTTAAAAACAAATTTAAATTTGGATTTCAGTGGCAAAGGCTCACAATGGTACCCTATATAGTAACTTAAAGAATTGTCACAATAGACTAAAGGATTTTTTTTAATCTAGCTTTAAGTGATGATAGTTTACTATAGTAGCTTGAAGAGTCATCACAATAAGATAAACAAATTGAATTTTTTCTTTTCAATTTTAGCTTTTAGTGAGTATGAGTTCACCACAATAACATATGATTCATAACAATAGGGTCGTAATTTTTTATTTTTTTAAAATTATTTTTAGATAGTCGCTATAATAGCGTTATAGTGGCGACATATTGTTGTTATAGATGGAGTTTTCATTGACAACACCTTATTGTCATAAAGTTAGGTCTTTTACTATGAAGCATTTACAACATCCCTTGTATGAAAACTTGTCATCTTAATAGCCTTTCATTAATGACTTTAGTTATAGTAAAATAGTGTATTTGTAGTTGTGCATTACCTTACATTTTTACTGCTGACTCCAAGTATATTTAATGTATGCATGTTTAAAGGCCTTTTGTTGTGTATAAGAGACAATATCTATAGTATATAGTGCAAATAAGATTTTGTAATTTTGAGTGTTAAGACACCAGTTATACCATGGATAAAAATAATTTTCCATTGATGGTTAAACAATCATTCACTATTTAACCAAATCCAATGTAGAAAGTCATCACCATGCAGACAGTCGGCTAGGTTAAGTATATTATCCCTCTACCATGGATTAATGACCCACCTAAAATCACAAAATCTATAGAGATATATTTCAAATCCGAATAGAAATATTATACAAGTATAATTGCTCAAATTATTCCACTGGCATAAGGAGTATTTAGTGGGGTGTCTATTACGTTGGAGTAACCAACATATAGTGTGGACACTTTGGGGGTAATATGTATGGATTATGTTGGTTAATTGAAGCATTAACAAAAATATTTAGTGTGATTATATGATAATATTTTCATAATTTAGTCTAATTATTCTTTTTTACTATTATTGATTACGTTTTATAGTCAATTACATAAAATAGGATCAAAAGGAGGTAAAACACAACATTTGGATTAAAATGGAAGCAAAATCAAGTGTTCAAAGTGAAAAAACAAGAAAATTAAAACATTATACAATTTGATTTTGGAACATTACTAAACATGAAAGTTGTATATCTTTTTTTATATTTTCAAAGAATAAAAAAAATCATGTCAATTAGAGATATAATGAAGAAATTAGGATTGAAATACCAAAATTTATCAAAAAATATAAATAGTTGAGAACAACATGGTTGGGTTATGTTCACAAGCACAGTCGCGTTGGCTTGCATCTATGAAAAAAAATGCATGGGTTTAGCTTTAAAGATGAGATTTTTGGGTTACAAAAGAAGAAATTTTAAAGGCACACAAGTGGGGTCTAGGTTTTTTCGTTCCCCATTCTCGTCCAATTTTGATTAACCTTTCCATTAAAATTGTAATCCTAAGTAAAGGTGATTAATTTTTTTTTCAAATTACAATTTGAAGGGAATTGTTTATCTTCTACTATATATATATTGAATGTGATGCATATCCTTGATTTTTTTTATCTTATGCCTTAATCAATTCATGAATTACTAATTACTCTTTTGCTAAGGTAAAAGGGTGAATTCCTTAATCCGTATATGCTTAATTTTCTTGTGTATGTCCTAGTTTTAGTTTTTAATCATGTGCGCTGTGTTTTATTTGAATTTCTTAGTCAAAAGATTGATAAACTTTTGATAGTGGGAACTTTCATTAAAATTGAGAGATAAAATGGTTAGTAGATATACATAACACAATTAGATATTAAGAGTTAATAGGTCGAGGGTCATCAATCTAATTTCTACAACAACAAAGAGGGAAGATTGAATTAACTACTTCTAATAATTATATAAATCTTGGCTAGAGATAGTTGGACTTGTAATTAGAAAAATTCTATTGAAGCTTTAGACATCATGTAATCTTTATACCTATTGGCACATTGGGCATAAATTTTAGGTTATGACCTACATAATTTTTTTAACCTATTGTAAACAGTGAAATTTAACTTGAACCTTAGTCGATGTCTCTTATAGTTTAATTCTAATATTCTAAATTTCTATGTTCTTGAGTGCTTTCCTTTCGTTAATTTTTTTTGTATTTTTAGAATAATTCCACAAATAATTTTTTCATTGCTCTAAATATATAAATATTTTTTTCTCAGTTTGGTGATCAACTTTAGTCCTTATGGGATGATAATTTAAGTGTTAAATTGAAACCGTGCACTTGTAGGTAGAGTATATTAAGTTTTTGGCGCCCTTAGGTTATAGAAAAAACTGCTACGCTAGATTCATCAAGTGAATTTGCTTAATAATATCACCTCATCTGAGCCATAGTCCTTTTAGTTATTTTAGTCTAGTGACTGATTCCAAAGAGACATGGTGGATGTGCCATCTATCCAATAAGAATCCCTAAAGGAAGATTCTAGGAAGATGATTAATTTTATGTGCAACTTTTTAGGAATTTGATAAATGTATGTGGTATGTATAGGTAGAGATTCTAGGGTACTCTTAACCATGTGAAATAAACTAGCTAGAGATAACTTTCATTCTTTCCATAAGCTTAAATGATTGTGAAGTTTGTTAAAAAGGGTGCCAATTTTATGTGAAGTTAGTCAAGGATGGTTAGTAGGGATATTCCAAGTAAATTCCTAAAGCCTACATAAGAGGGAAATGAAGAGAGAGGGATTAGGAAATTTGTGAATCCAAGCAAACATTTGAAGGAATGAATAATTTGGAATTTTCAAAGATAATATTCTGCCCAAAATCTTTATAGAATTGAGATAGGACCTAATTGACGCTAGTGAAATTTGTGTCATCAACTTTACTAAAAAGTAGGATATTGTCTTTGAAGAGTAAATGAAAAAACACACACTTTCCCTAGCCACTAAGATAGGATCCTAGTTGTTAGCATCCACCTGATGGGATATTCGAGTGGATAGAACATCCATATATAAGAGGAAAATATAAGGGGGTGCAGGATCCCTTTATCGAATACTTTATTTTGGCTTAATGGTGCTAGTGAATTAACCAAAAATGGAAATGTGAGTAAGGAGACACACTAAATAATCAAATTGATTAATTTATTTGAGATATTAAGGCAAATGAGAGTTTGGTGTACAAAATCCTATAGAATCCTATCATATGCTTTTTGAAGATATAATTTGATGACCATGTAGCTTATGTACATATGTCTACACTTAGTCATTGAATGTATAATTTCTTGAGCGATAATGATATTATCACTAGTGCATCGACCCATAATAGAGGTTTCTTGTTGTGTACACATGTAGTCTTTCAAGAGGGGTCATACTCTATTAACAATAATTTTTGAGATAAGATTATAGGATTTACTTAGGCTATTTAGTATAAATTAGCTAAACATTCTTGGGCGGAGATTTTTTTTTGGTATGAGGGAAATATATGTATCATTTAAGGTGTTAGGGAAATTTCCTAATTCCTAAACAAAGGATAAAATTCTATGTCTCTTTTCCTTTAGCCCCCCATAGAGTTTAAAGAAACATGGGTGAATGTTGTTAGGGCTTGGATGTAACAAGTCCATTTTTTACTATTAAATTTTTTTATTTAAAATAATGTAGAAGTTGAAAATAGACTTACAAAAAAATAGGGTGTTACCGTCATACCTAACACTAGACATACGTCAGCTGCCTACACCATATTACATACAAAGCTAAACCAAAACAACCAAATTAAAATAGAGTGAACAAATTTAAATTATATAACCCTTTAAAAGATTGTTTACATCAAGGACCTCAATGGTCCCTAAGCAAATCAATATAGGAAGATAAATGATTTAAGAAGATAGGGCTATCCTAAAATGATATTAGTGCGTGACCCCCAAAACCATGGTTCATCATAGACCACAAAAAATTCTCTAGATGTCCATGCTCTCAAGTCCCAAACCTAAACTGATGTAGGCCCACTATTGGTCATCCCTAAAAACCTACACATAACCCTTTACTTGTGGGAATGAGCAGGTGACTAAGAAAAATGGGCACATTGGTACTCTACTTACTTAGGAAGCCAAGTTGATTCCTCAATGGTAACACAAGTATGCAATGAAAAATCTATCATAACATGGATATCAAGTTTGACATGCATCATGCTAATATCATATATGTAAAGGTAATAGTGCATCAAAGGATGTTGTCATGCATAACTCAGGTAAAGTATATCATTTTTATCTTCATTGTATAATTGAATAGACAATCACACATACACTAGATAAATTATTTTTGACAACCACTAGGTTTTTTTTTTCAAATTTCTTAATTGATTAGAATTCACCATTTTCTTATCTATATATAGATATAGGTCAACACCTAGTCAATCTTTCCAATTATTAACCAATTGGTCATTTAAACCATTATCCAAGTGTACATACCAGCTTTCATCCTTTTTGGTCATTCAAACCATTATTCAATTATTTGTTGTTACACTTATTCATTAATCTGGTTTTATCATCCATTCACTCACCATCCAAAATTTATCATTGAGTGATGGATTGTACACCACCCCATGGTCTCAAATGCGATGGAAGCCTATCCAAATAAGGGACATAAAATCCAAGATGAAGCCAATAACCAAAGCAAACAAATGCTAAGGATAAAGCCAACCAACATAATGGGCATAAGTCTAGGCAGAAACCAACCAATATGGATATAAGTCTAGGTTGAAGCCAACCACCTAGATAACCAAAATTGATGTGGTTTCTATCAAAGTAATGGAATGTTGGATCAAAATTTGTATGAGAAGCTCTCACCCACGATCTAATGCAAAAGAAAAGAAGTGATTTGCTAGAGTATAGGTGAAGAACTTGGTGAAACAAGTAGAAGAGGTTCAGCAAATTTGTATATCCTTCAAATGTGTCATGGTTGAAGATAGTTTGAGGAAGGTTGAATCCCATATTTTCCTTGCTAAATGTTGACCCAGATGGGAGGATTTGACTTTATCTAACTTTGCATAAAGTTTGATAAAAAAACTTCTTATTCATTTATGCATACAAAGCTACGCATAAAGGCTTTATATAGGGGAAGGAAGAAGTTGGTGGTTAGCTAGCCTAAACTAGCCAATTATTCCCTCTTAATCCAGATCATTAATCATGGTTGAATTAATCCCATATTAAGCTTAATCCAAAGCATAATGTCATTGGTTAAATGATACTAAGGATTAATATTACAAAGCTATACAATTGATTAAGATACATACATGAAATTATAGCAATACCCTAACTTATATAAAATACACTTAGGGTTAGGGTTTACAACAAGTTAATAGAAATAATAAATATCATCACTTTATATTCTTGTTTTAATGTATCATCCCATGTATTTTATAGTCTTGCACTCTTTGAACACTTGTACACATCAAAGTGTATGAACATCTTCTTCTTGCAAATATGTAACATCCCTATAAGAATAACTTGAATGATTTTCAATGTCAAGCATATAAGAATTATCAAGAATATTTAACATGATAGGCTCCAACATTAAGAAAGCTAAATCATCTTCCTTACCTTGAGGATTAGTATGAACATGACAATCATTATGTTCATTGGATGCTCCTGTATTAAGACCCTTTAGTTTTGATACCCCC
The DNA here is from genome assembly GCA_030549775.1 of Tamarix chinensis. Classification (NCBI taxonomy): domain Eukaryota; kingdom Viridiplantae; phylum Streptophyta; class Magnoliopsida; order Caryophyllales; family Tamaricaceae; genus Tamarix; species Tamarix chinensis. The sequence continues at coordinate 12,444,303 of CM060173.1, read as the reverse complement.
ATAGTATAATACCATCCATTCAACCCATTTATCCTTGTCTAATATTATTCATGCCCATCATGTTATTTTATTCAAGCCTAAGTTGTGCTTCATTACTCTTTTCTCGAAACATTTATATGTCATATGTTGTATACCCATTTAACCTTTACAATACTCATTGAGTATGCCATAAATTATGATACTCATTGAGTATGCCATACATTTAATCATTTAATCAATGATAAAATATGTATTTTATCATCTTAATAATCATAGAACAATCCCATGAATAGCCTCGAATCATAACCAAACCACAGAGAAATGAATCACACAAACCAATCAAACCAGTCAATCTGTTTAGTCCAACCGGTCGATTGGTTTGACTCCACCAAACCCTACCTTTCCTCAAATCGGTTGATCAGTTGATTGGTTTGACTCGACCAAACACTACTTTTTCTCAACTCAATCGATTGGTTTGGTCAAAATAGTCGATTATTTATAGACTAGTTGATTGGTTTTACCCAACCAGTGGATGGGTTTAAGTAGAGAACAAGACCAGGGTCTTTTCAAGCTTATTGTTTAAAGAGTTGGGTGACCCAATCGAGTTTTCTAAAAACCAGTTGATCGGTTTGACCAAACTAGTTGATCGGTTTGCCTTACCACAACATCAAATAGTCATTTAATGTAGATCATGATTATAAATCAACATTAAAACACATTAGAACACACATCAATATTGTATAACTCATTTTACTCAAGTTTCATGCTTTTTGTTCAAAATGCACAATCTAACCCTCCAAATTAGTTCAACAACTATATACATTCATGCAATACATAACATCGATTCAAAAAGGTTCGTATAATATAAGAATTACTCATAATATATATTAGAAGCAATAATCACTTACTTGATGCAGATAAAACTCCATTAAACTAGAAACCTTAGTTTGTGAAAATCTCAATTTTTAAAACAAACTCAAAATTTTGTACAAAATCTTAATAAGTTCCAACTTGAAAGAGAAAGGAAAGAAGGAATATACCAAATTACAAAGGCAAAATAGGGACTACCCAGCTGAACTGTTCAACCTTTTTTCCCAATTCTAAATCTTCCATGCTTATTGATTAAAATAAAAGGGAGCTAGAGAAATGACCAAAATAGTGACATGATTCGACTATAAAATTTGAAGTGTAGAAAGAAAGACGGTGAATACAGAGAGTTAAGGATTTTTGTTTGCTGAAAGAAATGTGAAGGAGTGATTATGGCTATTTATAACCAACCAATTGAAAAGAATCACAGAGAATTTAGGAATAGTTAAAAAATCCTAATACTTACTATTTGAATTTGAGTTAAACGGATGGATTTCGTCAAAGATGTGCTAACCTATTCTCTAGAGCTCAAATGGTATTTCTAGAAAATATAGATCAATTAGGCTAGAATTAAAATTCAAAATAGGGGTAATGGAAGGTGTGCGTGGAAGGAAGCTTCTAGTAGATCATAAGCATGCTTGAGATCGAAACATTGATATCATAAATGTGTAGAGGAAAGAGGTGGAAGAAGACAAGATTAAGGTCATATCTCCCCCTTAATTGTCCCAATCAACCTCTAGATCAATCTAAGGCAATATTTCAAGCTGAATGCATCATGAGAAAGGATAAGGATATCTTAGGAACAATTTGGCATGAGTTAACACGGTTCCAATTTTGTAAAAGTAATTTTATCAAAAAATTGAGCTTCACTTAACTCACAAACCAGTTGATCGGTTTGATCTACCAGTATACTATTCTACAAACCAATTGATCGGTTCCCTAACCAATCGATTGGTTTAGTCAAGATTTTTTTTTTGCTGAAACGACGAACCAATTGATCTGTTCATGGAACAAGTCGATTAGTTTGAGTAAAAAATTCAATAAATTTAATTTTTCAACCTTATTTCAAATCAAACTTTGCCTCAAAACAAATCATAACACCAAATCAAAATCAAAACTGGAATAATTCTGATTCCAACATTTTTCTAAAAAGGTGAGGTATTACATAGGGGCTTTATGTACACATATATCAAATAGGGATTTTAGCATTTCATTAAATGAAGGGATACATTTAATTTTGATATGATGTTAACAAGGCTTTGGCCAAACAATCAAAAGGTGATAGAGGAACTTCATAAGTAAAATTTTTCTTGAAATAGGGGAAGAATTCATAGCGAGTATCTTTTGGGTTAGCAATAGGTAATTAGGTATCCTAATAGGAGTCTAGAGTGAGTGAATGGTGTTGTGACTTTATCTTTTGATGGATGTAATAAGGAAAAAATGTATTTCTATCTGCAAACATGAGTTCGTCCACATGGGCCTTAATACTCAAAAATTCCTCTTCGATAGAGAAAAATTGTTATCATTTTAAGTTTGTTGAATTTCAAGTTCAAGTGAAAGGTTTTAAGTATAAAGGTTGATGACCAATGCACATTGTACATGATCCAAGGCCGAGGTCAAATTATGGCTTTAGATGAAAGTATTAGTTTCATTTGAATGTTATACCATATTGTTTAAGGTTGTGTAGAAAAATTAGTATAAAAAAAATTTAATTCAGTATTTGAAAAATCTAATATGACATTTAGGGTATTTGATGGATTTTGTTGAAAGAATACCCAACATTTAGGATATCTAGATAATTCTATCTTAAAAAATAGCTAGTATTTTGTTGATTATTTCAACATTGTATCACATAATATTGTGTTTTTACTTTTTATAGTGTCAAATTAATTTTTTTTATCCTTTACACATTGATAATAATATTTTAATACTCATTTTATATAAAATAAGACACTCATGTGAATATAAATATGAATATTAATTAATATACCATCTTTCTTTAAAAAAAATTTGGTAAAAGTTATTAAAATTGTTAAAATGATATTTTTATACGATATTGAATATATTTGATATTCAATTCATATTCCACCTATATTTTTAGATATATGAATTTTTTGATTTAGGAATTGCAAAACGGATGCCTGATACCATGTATACAAATATCCAACTATAATTACTCTAATATCATTTACCAAATGGAGCCAAATAAGTTGAAGAGCTCGGCTAAATGAGGTTCGATCAAGGGAATCTGATCAACAGAATGTATATCAAGTTTATTGGGCCTATGATTAAAAAATATTATAGTTTCTTACAGATAGAACACGTATGTAAGTGTTCAGCCTATTATTGGGCAGGACACCAGAATGGGCTAACCCGGATTGTTGTATGACCTTTTTGTATCATAATTGAATATATCAATGTCATCAGGTTAGAACCGGAGTCCGGGGCTGCCTTAACCAAAAAAAAATGAATATAATATCCTCAGGCTAATAAAAGAATTTTTAGCATTGTAATTTCAATTTTAGGTTTCTCGATGGCGAAGAAGAGAAAATACAGTGAACCGGAAGCTATAGCGGCGGCGACAGTGGCGAAAAAGGATGATGTTGCACCGGAGAGGTCGAAGAGAACACTATTATGTTGGAAAGATAAAGTTGGCGATCTGGATAATGCTAGGCCGAAGAATCGGAATGAGTGTAACCAAGTCTTATCCAGATCATCAACTTTATCTTTCCAACCTAATAGTGTTCTCTTCGGCCTCTACGGCGTAACATTGTCCTTCTTCGCCACTGCCATCGCCGCCATAACTTCCGGTTCGCTGTGTTTTCTCTTCTTCACCATCGAGAAACCTAAAATTGAAATTTTTTTAGCTTGGGAATTTGTTTACTTTGGTGATTGGCTTCGTCTTGGACTTTATGTCCCTTATTTGGATAGGCTTCCATCGCATGTGAGACCATGGGGTGGTGTACAATTCATCACTCAATGATAAATTTTGGATGGTGAGTGAATGGATGATAAAACCAGAATAATGAATAAGTGTAACAACAAATAATTGAATAATGGTTTGAATGACCAAAAAGGATAAAAGCCGGTATGTACACTTGGATAATGGTTTAAATGACCAATTGGTTAATAATTGGAAAGATTGACTAGGTGTTGACCTATATCTATATATAGATAAGGAAATGGTGAATTCCAAGCAGTTAAGCAATTTGAAAAAAAAAAACCTAGTGGTTGTCAAAAATAATTTATCTAGTGTATGTGTGATTGTCTATTCTATTATACGATGAAGATAAAAGTGATATACTTTACCTGAGTTATGCATGACAGTATACTTTGATGCACTATTACCTTTACATATATGATATTAGCATGATGCATGTCAAACTTGATATCCATGTTATGATAGATTTTTCATTGCATACTTGTGTTACCATTGAGGAATCAGCTTGGCTTTTTAGGTAAGTAGAGTACCGCTTTTTGCTTCTTCCAGAGATCGAATCTGAAAGCACAGCAAATGGAAAGTCACAAATGATGTTGCTGAACGCTAATTTATAAACTCCTGAAGTAAAAGGATGTTGCCAAACTCAAATAGTTTCAAAGAAAAAAATAAATAAGAAATTTGAACTTGACCAAGCCTGTCATAAACCATATATAATTCTGCTTTAGTTGAATGACTTCCAAACGTTGTTGATCAAAAGAATAAGAAGATAATGGAAAAAGATAATCCAACGAGAAACAAAAGTACAGAAAACTCATAGAAATAAGGTAAGATAGGTAAGAGAAAGCCGGTCAAAAGCTTCTTACCTGGTTTGGTGATATGTAATTTGGGTTCTCAAACAACGTTGGGCCTCCAAAGCTGCCACCAAATATCTTGATAGGATTCAAACAGAATCTCGGACCAACCTGAGCACATAAGAGCTCCAAATTAGCTAACATTCTTAAGAAAACTATAGTTCATATAAATGCAGCAAGTATAATGCCACAAACCTCAATTAGGGTCATTTTATCTAAGCCCCCTCGGTCTGTTTTAGTTGATTCAGTATGAGGAACCGTTATCTGTCATAGATTGAAAGGAAACATAATATATATGGTTCTTAATCTCAAACACAAAACAGTTACTGGAATATATATGTATGGAGAACATGAATTAAAGGAGTAATCATTATTGAAGATATTCCCTCAATAAAGATTGCAAAGACAGATAGCTTGCAAGTTGTAATCATCTCAGCTATGAGAAAATAATTATGTAATCAAACAAATTTGTAAAGCCAACCTGGTAATTCCGGAACCATATGTGATCATCAAGGATAGAGAAAACAAACACATGATCATAGTAGGGTTTTGACTTCCTGAAATCCTTTGGGGTTCCGAAGATCTGAGAAAAGCAGCCAAGTAAGAATGTATGTACATCAATGCATTAAATTTAACAATGAAAACATAAAGTGAGTGAATAAGTTCCTGAAGCTGGGTCACAGCCACTTCAGTAGTCTGCAAAACTAAATGAATATGGATAAAAAGAATATCCAAAATGAGAATATTTATGTACACAATCCATAACCAAATTCAATAGTCTACAAAACTAAATGCACAAGCAATGCCCGACCATTAGTTTTCTTTTTCTGTCCTATTATTTATTTTAACTGGTTTTACCACAACGAAGGGCATGGCGCATCTTCTACCCATCATTGCAAGGATGCAAGGGGCAGTTGAGCCCACATTAACATTAAGGTCTCACCATATGTCACTGTAAACAAATAATTATACAAGCAAGCATGAGAAAAATATACATTCATCACAAAAACTATGAGAACCGAAGATTTCAGTTTTGGCAGCTTCAGATTTAAACCAGATCAGATTCAAGAACTGTGGGTTTCTATTTAAAATGAAAGGGGATCGGTCATGTACCCAAAGTTCAAAGAATCAATCATGAATGTTTAGCCAAGGATGACAACAGAATAATAGATATGCTGGACAATAGGCAAGAGGAATGAAAAAGCTGAAAAAGGCATGCACATGCCTGCTGGATTATTTTTTCCAAAAGCTTCCAGTGGGGTTTTTCATCAAAATTGGCTGAGAATGTCAAAATAGGCCGTGAGCCTTTCAAATGGTTCCCAGTGAGCTTCAATTCCTCCATCGTATGCACTATATAGAACAAAATCAATCTCAATTATTCCACAAGAAAAGATCTAACAACCAGAGGCATAGTTCAGGACGTATTCAGAAGATAAACATCAGGCTGACATAGATGATCACAAACAAACACATAATCAGGAGACAACTAAATACCTGCATTAACAAGAAATTTGACTGAGGGTCCATTTGGGCACTTGGACATCCATAAATACAGGTCTTTATGTTTCCGACACTGATGAACGTGAAAGAATGGAATTAGATGAATCATCAGACCATCAGAGTCTAGACTGCAAACATGTATATGTCCATTTAAAGTCCAGACCATCATTGTATGGAGGGATTGGGCCCATCAAAACAAATAATCCAAACAAGGAATTAGTTTCAATAATGGGCAATCCACATCACTGTATAAAAATATGAGAAAAGAGCAGATGGCATCTTTTATCTGTCCAGTTACATCCCTAGCATAGTGACATGTAATTTGGAATCACAAGTCTCTATTCCCGCACAATACAACTCTATGCATGAACCACTTGTACGAAAATCGTATAACAAAATGAGCCTGGAGTATTGATGAAACAGTATGGTTTCTCCTCCTAGATCTATGATAACAGCTTTGAATCAGAGAAGATTACAACAAAGATAAGGCTGTGTATATTTAGCTCCCTTCCAAGTTCCAAGCCTGCAATTATCACCCATCAACCTACACTCCTGCAGTATAATCCTACACAAAAGCATAATGATTTCTACTTTGCACGTTTAGCAAGCAGCTAATCCAAATAGTTCTTTTCCATACGCATCAGGCAATCCCTTGGTAATCTGATGTCCTAACTAACTGTTTGTAACTTTGAAGCAACTTATTGAGCTCACACAAACAATTTATGACTTAAACATGCATGAACACCTCAAGTTCAATATATAGCTAGAAGACCAAGACCAGGGAGACTTCATATTCTCTTCTTTGGGTTGGAATCCAGCACTCGTTCAAGAAAGCTACTGAAATCCTTAACAACAACTTGCCCTCAAAGAGCATATAATTACCGTCCACAACTACAGTCTGCAACTTGTGTTGTGTTTTACTACGATAGAAACTAGAACTACAGGTCATTCAACATTATGGAGCAACAAGTAGAGTATGGCTTACCTCAAAAAAGATGCAGGACGAACAGCCTTTTAGCTCGACAAGTTCATTCAAAGTTTCGCCTTTGCTTTCATTGGACTCAACCTTGTTATCCTTCTTAGAGCGAGGTAGCAACGATACCAAGTTCAACATCAAATGCCGATACCTAAATCCTTATGTCAATTAACATAAATGTTACAAGGTAAAACAATCTCAATCCGACCCAATAATACCAGAATGATTACCTGAAATTAATCCGACGGGAACAAGTGAGCAGGACTTTTTCCTTGTTTCTAAATACCCGAAAGGACTCACTTTCGTGACATATTTCTTGCATGTGCCATGCGGAAAACATGCTGTTTTAGTGGAAAAGATGCTGTGAGGTTAGGATAGAGCAATGAAGCATGAAAACACAGATTGATAAAACTAACTCAACTAATACAGCATCTTTTCCGCATGGCACATGCATGAAATATGTCATGTTAAATACGTGAGAAGTCGCGGAAAGTGTGATGTACCCACCTTGTTGAAAGCAGATACCACTAGCATAGATAAAAATAAAATGATTCGAATACATAATCTCATAATATCAAAAAACTAAAACTTAGGCACACGTGATTCCCTACAAAGTTTCCTGGATGATCAATGTTTTATAGTAGAGAAAGCCGATTCAATTGGTAACAATGTAAGCTTCTGACCAGATTTTGTGAATGTCCAGTTTTTCAGTTGGATGGCAAAAGTCCATAGCAATATCGTATCACAGCCTAACAAAATTTGCGCTCCAAACAAACAATTATCATTCCTTCCACACATCTGCAAACTCATCACGCTCCATTGGATTTTCAAGTTTGTGCATTTTCCTCCTTGTCTTAGCTTTAACTTTCTTAGCCTACTTGCCCGCTTTTTGCTTCCAGAGATCGAATCTGAAAGCACAGCAAATGGAAAGTCATAAATCATGTTGCTATGCTTTCATGTTGTCCAAGTGTCGGAAACATCGCTCCATTCTTTCATGTTCATCAGTGTCCGAAACATGATTTGTGACTTTCCGTTTGCTGTGCTTTCAGATTCGATCTCTAGAGAAGAAGCAAAAAGCGGGCAAGTATGCTAAGAAAGTTAAAGCTAAGACAAGGAGGAAAATGCACGAACTTGAAAATCCAATGGAGCGTGATGAGTTTGCAGATATGTGGAAGGAATGAGAATTGTTTGTATGGAGCGCAAATTTTTTTAGGCTATGATACGATATTACTATGGACTTTTGCCATCCAACTGAAAAACTGGACGTTCACAAAATCTGGTCAGAAGCTTACATTGTTACCAATTGAATCGGCTTCCTCTACTATAAAACATTGATCATCCAGGAAACTTTGTAGGGAATCACGTGTGCCTAAGTTTTGGTTTTTTGATATTATAAGATTATGTATTCGAATCATTTTAGATGCTTAATTCTTGGGGCGCAGTCGTACTCTCTATTTCTGTGTAGCAAATACGCAATATTAATAGTTAGGTGCTATGCTAGTGGCATCTGCTTTCAACAAGGTGGGTACATCACACTTTCCGCGACTTCTCACGCATTTAACATGACATATTTCATGCATGTGCCATGCGGAAAAGATGCTGTATTAGTTGAGTTAGTTTTATCAATCTGTGTTTTCATGCTCCATTGCTCTATCCTAACCTCACAGCATCTTTTCCACTAAAACAGCATGTTTTCCGCATGGCACATGCAAGAAATATGTCAAGAAAGTGAGTCCTCTCAGGTATTTAGAAACAGGTATTTTATTGATTATTTCAACATTGTATCACATAATATTGTATTTTTATAGTGTTAATTTAATTTTTTTTATTCTTTAAACATTGATAATAATATTTTAATACTCATTTTATATAAAATAAGACACTCATATGTATTTAAATATGAATATTAATTAATATACTATCTTTCTTTAAAAAAATTTTGGTAAAAGTTATTAAAATTGTTAAAATGATATTTTTATACGATATTGAATATATTTGATATTCAATTCATATTGCACCTATATTTTTAGATATATGAATTTTTTGATTTAGGAATTGCAGAACCGATGCCTGATACCCATGTATACAATATCCAACTATAATTACTCTAATATCATTTACCGAATGGAGCCCAAATAAGTTGAAGAGCTCGGCTAAACGAGGTTTGATCAAGGGAATCTGATCAACGGAATGTATATCAAGTTTATTGGGCCTATGATTAAAAAATATTATAGTTTCATAAAGATAGAACACGTATGTAAGTGTTCAGCCTATTATTGGGCCAGGACACCAGAATGGGCTAACCCGGACTGTTGTATGACCTTTCTGTATCATAATTGAATATATCAATGTCGTCAGCTTAGAATCGGGGTCCGGGTTTAATTTTAGGTTTCTCGATGGCGAAGAAGAGAAAACACAGCGAACCGGAAGCTACAGCGACGGCGGCGGTGGCAGCAGCGGCGGCGAAGAAGGACGATGTTGCTCCGGAGAGGCCGAAGAGAACACTATTATGTTGGAAAGATAAAGTTGACGAGAAAGAAAGTGAGTGAAATACCCCAAAAAAATCCTAATTTAGGAATTATGGTAAAATGATGATTTATTAGAGAAAATTAAGAAAATATATTAATTCATTAAATAAAGAGGAAATTAATTGAGGAAAATAAGGATAAAATAATAAATAAATTATTTAGAAAATTTTGGACATTTTACTAATTAAAATGGAATTTAAGGATAATTTATCCAAAATAGCCTAACTAATTTAAAAATGGATTTAATTATTATAATTAAAATAATTATTATTAAAATTAAATATCTAAATTAATTATATAAATAAATAAAGACTAAATACCCCCAACCCAACCACTTTATCATTTTCCATTTTCTTTTTTCCTTTTTCTCCTTTCTTTTCTTTTTTTCCTTCCTCCTCCTTTACTTATTCTTTTTCTTTTCAACCCCCCCGGCTGGGCCAGCCCACCGGCCCAGATCCTTTCCCCTCTCCCCCGTCTCGCGTACAGGCCGCCCAACCCCCCATCCCTTCCTTCTTTTCCCTTCTCGCGGCCCAGCGCCGTTCGACGCCTCCCCGTACATCCGAACGCAGCGTTTTGGCCCTCCTTCCGCTGAGACGCTGCGTCCGATCGCTGAAGGTAGCTGTTGCCAAACGGGCAACGCGACGCGGCGCTCTGTCCCCCATATCGTTGAAACGCCGCGTTTAGTTTTAAAACCTTATAAACGCCGAACCGGCCGGTTCCCCTTCTTTTTCTTTTTCCCTTGGACCGCCGGACCTCCTCCTTTCCCCTTCCTTCTTCTTCCCCACACAGCCGCCGACCTGCAGCTCGAATTTCGCCGGCAGCCACCAGCCCAGTACCGACCGTCCTCCCCTGCCCTTCCCGTCGTTTTCTTTCATTTTTTCGACCCCAACAATCCTTGCAGCTCCCTCCCCATGTGCCCATCTTCTTTCCTCTTTCTCCCCCTTCCCGACCTAACCTGCCATGGCAGGACCTACACCGCCTACCACCGGCCAGCCACTTGCACACCTGCCCCGCACGCCTCCTTCTCCCCTTGTCGTTTCCCCTTCCAATTGCCTATAAATACCCCCAATGGCAGCCCTAATCAGCTCAATTTTTGATTTTTGCTCTGAAGCCCTGCCTCTCCGCCGCCTCCAAAAAGATGGGCTTTTCGCCGTCATCAGAGACCGCCGCCGCCACCTCTGCCCACCGTTATCATCCCTGCAACTCCCTCGACAAAACCAAGCCACCACCACCCTCCGCCTTGCCCCACACGTGTCGCCCTAGCCGTGCAAAATTCCTATCCCGAAACCACCACCGCCAGCCCAGCCGCCACCAGAGCCTCCTCCACCCTCCAAAATGCCCAGCAGACCTCCCTCTACCTTCCCATACCTCCATCTTCCCTTGCCTCCCTCTCCTCCTTCCTCCCTCATCTTCCACCTCTCTCCACCACCCTCGGCCGCCGCCGTCGCCGCCGCGCGCCGCCACCCCTTGCCACGCCACCACCCTCACTCCACTCCCCTTCACCTGCTGTTTCTTTCCCCACCTAAAACTCCTCCTTTTCCCCTCCCATCTAACCACCACCTCCATCTTTTCCTCTCTTCTCCACCTCCACTGCCGCCGCCGTCGCCGCCACACGCCGCCGCTGGACCACCACCAATCCTAGGTCGTTCTCCACTCATCCAAACCCTAATACCCCTTTTGTATATAACTGCTACTATTTTCTACTAATATTAATACTAATATACTTATTATTATTATTATCATTATTATTATTATTATTATTATTATTATTATTATTATTATTATTATTATTATCATTATTACCATTATTATTGTCTCTATTATTAATGTTCTTATTTTGTTACTAATACTAACATCCCTTTTAAACCCTAACTTGTATTATACTTAACTTTGGTCTTATTTTTATAATTATTAGTATTAACATTTTTATTATTATTATTTCTATTATCCTTACTATGGTTATTATTATTATTGCTTAACCTTACTTGGTTGTACTATTATTATTATTATTATTATTATTATTATTATTATTATTATTATTATTATTATACTTAACACATTTATCACTATTGTTAATAATAATACTACTTTTGTTCTTATCCATGTTACTTAACTCAAGCTAGTAAATATCATGTGGTTGTTAACTAAGAAGAGTACTTGAACCTTATTACCATACTATTTAACATTAACCCTAACCTCATTACTATGACACTATTATTAGCTATTACTATTATTACTACTATCACTACCTTATTGTTGTAATCAAAAGCATTTGAACCCTTTTATTATTTAAGAATATACAACTATTATCATTATCACCCTTAGGAATAGTTACTTGTAATATTGTGACCTTATTATAATATTATTTCGAATATAACGCCATTAATAGGCTTGGCCTTCAAACGTTAGGGTTTCTATCACTAGACATTAGTGTCACTATTTTATTAATACTAACACTATTTTTCTATAGCTAGCATAAACCCTATTACCACAAGATTAGAACTAATGGGTTTAATAAAATAAGTTTAACAATAAGTATAAAAAAAAAAATATATTTTGACTACTAATATTTAGTATACTAATTCTAAGGTAAAAACCCTAGTTTTTGTATAATACCCTCTTTAGTAATAAAAACCCTAATCCTAAACTAGAATAAGGGTTGATGGTACTTGTAAGGGAAACTAATACTTAGCATTTCCCCCTTTTATAGGTAACTCCGACCAAAGCCCTAAGGAGTTATAGGAGCGTGCTCCAAGCCCGGCGTCGCCCTAGGTAAGGACGAAGCTATGGCCTTGTGCTGTGTGTGATGTAATGTGTGGGTGAATGATGAGCATGCCATGCTGATGTGTATTATGCATGTGTTATGAATAACTTGTTTTGTGTAGCGCAGCGTGGATCATGATGTATGTTGTGTGTGCCTTATATTATACGTGTATGACATGTTCCATGTTTGGTGTTGATGTTGATGATGTGACTTGTTATGGCCCTCTAGGACATGCATGCTAGGGTTTTGGGTAGCATGAAATGATAATAAAAGAACAATGGGGAAGTGGACGTTTGGGAAGTTTGCATGGGGGAATTAGACCTTGCATGGGCATGATCCTTACGTGTGAAAAGTTGATTTGGGTTGTAAGTAAGAGCTTGGGAGAGTCTTGGAGTGATTAGAAACTTGTTATGAAAAATAGTACGTAAGTTGGTACATAAGAGACCTTATTAGGGTTTTGGGTGTAAGTGGGTGTTGGAGAGTCTGCATGGAGTGTTTAAATTATGCATGGGAATGAATCTTACGCGAGGAAAGTTGATTTAGGAAGTGAATAAAATAATGTCAAAGTTATGGACCCATTGGAGACTTGGGTGCAAAATTTTACGTGGGTCGGTGTAAGGGTGTCTAAGGGTTCCAATTAGGGTTTTTGGGAGGAAATGAGCAATTTGAAGGGTACAAGGGTAAAAATGATCAAGGAAAGATAGAGTATAGGTTAGAGCGAGATTTCATTTATATAAAAGGGTGAGTATGGGTTCCCATGTGGAAGAAAAGACTTTGGGATGAAAAGAGAGAGGTTACTTGTGGGGAAAGAAATGTACTAAGGTTGAGGTGACCAACTAGGGTTTTCATGGTTATGTGCTGAATTGAAAGGTAAAGTGATATGTTTTAGGAGAGGATCTAATTGAGGTAAGATATGGGGCGTTAAATGAGGTAAAGGTAGCGTAAGTGGGAGAAGGTTGGGCCACATCGGCCCAATTAGGGTTTTCAAGGGAAAACCCTAGGGGGTGATGGGAGGTGGAGGTGATGTCATGAGTGTAGGGCCTAACCCACACCTGTAGGGGTTGAATCTTTCATCTAAAGGTAAGTGTAAAGGGAATGGATGTCAGGGTGTGATAAGGGGCGCAGGAGTCTCAAGATATGTGATGGCCCCCCTGGGGAGGAAAGAAGTAGAGGGTAGTTGATATGCATATCAAGGGTGGAAAGCTTTTTAATAAGACATGAATAAGATACTAATAACTTAAAGAGTAAGATTGTTGAGCCGGGCCCAGACCCATCCACCGGCATAATAGTGACCAGGTGTCGGGGTGCCCTAGAGACCGATCCACCGGCATATAATAGTGGTTAGGTGCGTTCTACCCTATACGTAACCGATCCACCGGCTATAATAGTGGGGGATCCCGAGCTTAACAAACCAAACAGTATGTTGTAATTAAATCACGGGAAAGATACTATATACTTACAGTGGAACACCATGAGAGTCTGGGCCAGACCGATCCACAGGCATGATAGTGGCCAGGAGCGTTGTGCCCTGGAGACCGATCCACCGGCATATAATAGTGGTTAGGTGCATTCTGCCCTATAAGTGACCGATCCACCGGCTATAATAGTGGGGTTCCCGTACTCGCATGGATTAATAAAGATTATGGTGTGAAATGACTTACAAATAAATCATGGAAAGATACGTTATAATCATAGTGAAACCCCCATGAGAGTCGGGGCCAGACCAATCCACCGACATAATAGTGGCCAGGAGCGTTCTGCCCTGGAGACCGATCCACCGGCATAAAATAGTGGTTAGGTGCGTTCTGCCCTATAAGTGACCGATCCACCGACTATAATAGTGGGGTTCCCGCATTCTCATGGATTCATAACGATTATGATGTGAATCAACTATAATTATCAGAGTTTTGAAAATAAGAAGTTGGATTGGACCATAACCGACCTACATCATCCATAATATTACATGTTGCTTATGTGATTGTGCTGTGCATGTTATGTTGTATGATGGTATGCTTGTCCTTAGCGCACCTGCGCCCTTACTCAGTATTGGACCCATACTGATACTACCTTGATTGAATGGGTCCTGTGATGATCCACCGATGGTGGGGAGCAGACCTCCTGTGCAGGTCTATGATCGGGTACTATTTTGGGGTGGAAGGCTTGACTTGAGTGAGTAGGTGATCCGGATATTGGTCCCTTGGGATTTGTTTTATTTGGCTATATTTTGTACTACGCTTCTTGTTTTGAAACCGTACTCTTAAGTCTGTCGATGCCACCAATGTTCCATCAAAGGACACAGACTATTACTTTAGGTTAATGAAAAAGGTGGTTGAAGAAGTTGGTCCTGAGATAGTTGTACAAGTGGTAACAGATAATGAAGCTGCAATCAAGGCTGGAGGGAAGAAATTGATGCAAGAGTTTCCACATCTTTATTGGACAGGTTGTGCTGCTCATTACATAGATCTCATATTGGCTGATATTTTGAAGAAAAGCAATATTCATAAAGTACTTCAAATGGCTCAAAGAATCACCTAATTCATATACAGATATGATAAGGTGGTGGCTATTATGTTACAATTTACGAATGATTGACAACTTCTTCGACCTGGGATAACAAAATTTGCCACCAATTTCATTGCGCTAGAGAGTATTATCAAGCATAAGAGTAGCCTCAGAAACATGTGGGAATCAGAACAGTGGAAATATAGCAAATATGGTCAAATGAACGATGATCGAGCGATCCAAGTCTGAGACATTATTCTCCAACTTACAAATGAAGGAAAAAGGTTTTGGACCAAGGCGAATGATGTTATTAAGGCGCAAGAGCTTCTCGTGAAGGTTCTAAGACTAGTGGATGGAGATCAAAAGCCAACAATGGGATTTCTTTATGAAGCGATGGAGAGAGCAAAGTTGGCCATCCAAAAAAATTGTCGATATTGGGACCGTTATTGGCAGATCATTGACCATAGATGGGACTTCCAACTTCACCATGACTTGCATGCAGCAGGTAAATTTTATTTCTAATTTTATTTAACAATGTTAATGCAAATATATATTACTAAATTGTTATTTCATTTACATGTGAATTTTAAAAGGATATTTCCTCAACCCTCAATTCACATACGAAAGACATGATTATAATATTAGAGAGGATGAAGAAGTGATGAGAGGAGTGAAGAAAGTTATACAACGGCTAGAGCCAAACATTGATAATCAGATTCGAGCTCTTAATGAGGTAAACTATAAACATGCAATTCATTTCCTTATACAAAATAATGACCATAACTTATTATTATTTTTAACTTAAATGTATAGTTGGAGATATACAGCTTAAAACAAGAAGATTTTAGAGATATTGTCACACAAAGAGCTGTTAAATTCACCAATCCGGGTATATACTTATCTAAGTTATCTTATGTTATTTTAGTATTTTATGATCGATTATTTATTCATTATCATATAATTTATAACTTTATAGTTTATACTAATTACAAAACTTTATGATTCCAGCTGAATGGTGGAATTTATGTAACACCCCCAAATTCACTACTGAAAAATTTCGTTTCAATTGAAAGGTTTAGCGGAAGCATACGAATTAAAACCATAAACTTGGGGGTATTACCGCCACACTTAGTACCGGACCTGTTCACTCCTACCGTCCCGATACCAAGTGCTAAGGCTAGATCAAGAACATCGTGAAGCAAAAACTGCCAAAGCATAAGTGCATAGTCAACATAAAATGTCCATGGAAAACAAGGTGCCAACAGTAGTTAAAATATCGTTAGGATTACAACTTAAGAGTTCCACTCCAAAATACGAGCATAATACAATTATGACTAAAAACAAGACAAACGAAAACGAGGATAACAAGAATTCCGGTTAGCTCACTCTCGACCCCGACCAAGGTAGGCTCAGTACTCGGCCCCACCCGATGCCTCGTAGGTATCGTAGGCATCGAAAACAAAATCTCCTACCTGCACAAGGTCAGAAGGGCTCTCTGCTCGTGGGAATGAGCAGCACCCATGAAACGGGTGATCAGTATGTTACGTACTGAGTAAGGTAACAGACGGGCTAAGGCCAACACATAGCACACAAGGCCCATATTCAACACATAAATAACATACGATGACATACAAGAATAGGTCCGATCACTTTCCTAGTGCCTTATCCTTTGTTCTCATTAATGATAATAATTTCATTTCACACATTCTTCAATAATCCATGTGAGCACGGGAGCCCCACTATTATAGCCGGTGGACCAAAAATAAAAACACAAGACAGAACGCCTCTAACCACTATTCTAACCGATGGACCGGACTGGCCCCGCCTCACATGGTGTTTCACTGTAAGTACTTAGTATTTTTCCCGTGGTTTAACTTATTTACTTTGGGTCTATCGAGCTGAGGCCTCCACTATTATAGCCGGTGGACAGGAAATAAACACACAGGGCAAAACGCCTCTGACCACTATTATAGCTGGTGGACCGGAATGAAACGCACAGGGTAGAACGCCTCTGACCACTATTCTAACCGGTGGACCGGACTGGGCTCGGCTCAACAGTCTTTCGCTTTACGTTATTAGTGTCTTATCCGTGTCTTATTAAATCACACAACACCCTTAGCATGCATGCGGTTAATACTCTACTACTTTCCCCTTCAAAGGGACCGTCCCATATTTTGAGACCCGTACTTCTTCTCACACCCGACATCCCCCTAAGGTTCCTCTTTGGAGACCCTAATCTGGCCTATGTGACCCAACTCCTTCATACTCACCCAAACGTTACTCTGTTCTCTATCTCACACCTCATTCTTATTAGGAATTTCCCCAAATATATTGCTTTATCTCCCAAGTTCTCGTGGAACCGACAAACCCTAGTTGACCATGCCAACCCTAGTTGGTCGCGCCAAACCCTAGCACCTTACTTCTTCGACAAGTAACCTCCCTCTTGCACCCCAAAATCTCTTCCCTCACTTAGGACCCCTACTCATCCTTATATAAGTGAGTTCTCACTCTCAACCCCATACTTCATCCTTCCTTGATCATTTTTACCCTTGTATCCTTCAATTTGCTCATTTCCTCTCGAAACCCTAATTAGAACCCTTAGACACTCTTACACCGACCCACGTAAAATTTTGCACCCAAGTCTCCAATGGGTCCATAACTTTGACATTATTTTATTCACTTCCTAATTCAACTTTCCTCACGTAAGATTCATTCCCATGCATAATTTAAACACTCCATACAGACTCTCCAACCCCCACCTACACCCGAAACCCTAATAAGGTCGCTTATGCACCAACTCACGTACTATTCTTCATAACAAGTTTACAATCACTTCAAGACTCTCCCAAGCTCTTACTTACAACCCAAATCAACTTTTCACACATAAGGATCATGCCCATGCAAGGTCTAATCCCCCCATGCAAACTTCCCAACATCCACTTCCCCGTTGTTCTTTTATTATCATTTCATGCTACCCAGAACCCTAGCATGCATGTCCTAGAGGGCCGTAACAAGTCACTTCATCAACATCAACATCAAACATGGAACATGTCATACACGTATAATATAAGGCACACACAACATACCTCATGATCCATGCTGCGCTACACAAAACAGGTTATTCATAACACATGCATAATACACATCAACATGGCATGCTCATCATTCACCCACACATTACATCACACATAGCACAAGGCCATAGCTTCGTCCTTACCTAGGTAGGCACCGGGCTCGGAGCACGCTCCTCTAGCTCCTTAGGGCTCGGATCGGGGTCACCTATGAAAAGGGGAAAAAGCTAAGTATTAGTTTTCCTTATAAATACTATTAACCCTTATTCTAGTTTAAGGTTAGGGTTCTTATCCCTAGTAGGGGCGTTGTATAAACTAGGGTTTTTTTGCTCTAAATTATTATGCTTAAGTATTACTCATTGATATATCTTTAGTTTCAAAACTCATTGTTACACTATATCATTAGACCCGTTAGTTCCATCTTTATAACATTAGTGTTTGCTAGACATAGTAAAATAATGATAATAATGGTAATAGTAAACTACTAATAGTGATACTTATGTTGGTGTTAGTATTAAAATACTAATACAATGGTTGTAATATCAACAAGTTAACACTCCTAGAGGTAGTAATGATAAAAGTCATATTTTGAATAAATAGTATAAGGGCTCCCATATTTTGTCACCCTAATAGAATTAGCATATGGTAATATCAATAATAGAAATGACACTAATGTTAAAGGTGTTAGGTATGGTAAAACAATATTACATAGTTACAATACTTCACATAAGGTTGGGTTAAATAGTAAGAACACTAATAGCGGTAGTAATCTTAGCGATAGTATTAAAAAAATAATAACTCCAACACTAATGGTTAAGTATGTTGAACGCTAGGGTTTTGGGAGAGATTATGGCTTGTAAGAAAATAACACCTTTAGAATACAGAAATTAATAATGGTAATAGCAATAATAAAAGTAATAATAATAGTATTAGGAATGTTAATAATGAAGATAATGATACTAACCCTAAGTTAAGTATAATAGGGGTTAGGGTTGGAAAGGGGGGATAGTATGATAACATTAAGGATAATACAGAAATGGTATTAGTTAATAAGCTAATAATAATAATAATAATAATAATAATAATAATAATAATAATAATAATAAGTGTAATAATACTAATATTAGTTATAAGCTACTATAGGTGGCATAAGAAAAGGGTTTTAGGGTTCGGATGAGTGGAAGACCACCTGAGGACGGTGGTGGTCCTGCGGCGGCGCGGGGTGGCGGCGGCGGCGGCGATGGAGGAGGAGAAGAGAGAAAAGATGGGGAAGGTGGTTAGATGGGAGGAGGAAAAGGAATGTTAAGTGTGGGGAGGGGACATCAGGGAGAGGGGAGTGGAATGAGGGTGGTGGCGTGAGAAGGGCGGCGGCGTGCGGTGGTGGACGCGGCAACCGAAGGGGGAGGAAGTTGGTGGAAAATGGTGGAGGCCGATGGAGAAGGAAGCATGGGGTAAGGAGGGTATGGCAGGTAGGGGAGGACCTGCATGTTACTTTGAGATGTGGAAGGAGGGTGGACCACGGCGGAGGTGGCGGCTACGGGCGGCGGCAACTGGAAGAGGGGTTTTTTAGCAGGGAACTTCACAAGGCTATGGTGTCACGTGCAAGGCAGAGTGGAGGGAGGCAATGGTTTGGTTTTGTCAAGGAAGGTGCAGGGGTGTTTTTGGTGGCCAGCGGTCACGGCGGCGGCGGAAACTTTGTTTGATTTTCAGGCGACAGAGAGGCAGAGTTTCGGGGTGATTTTTGCAGCACAGGTTATGGTTGTTGAAGGGGGTATTTATAGGCAATTGGGGGGAGAAAACGATGAAGGAGGAGAGGACACGCAAGGTCACGGCAGTACGCCATCAGGCGGCGATCGGGCAGGCCTGCAGATTCTCTGTTAGCAGGTTTTGGCTCGATTTGGGTGAGAAAGGAAAGAAGGCAGGGCCTAGGCGGTGCAGGACGATAGGATGGGACAAATTGGGAAAGAAAGGGACAGGAAAAAGGACAAGAAGGACGGTCGGACTGTGACGTTGTCGGCATTGCAGCGGCACGGCGGTCACGGGCGCAAGGAAGAAGACGACAGCGGGGGTAGGTTGGACCGGCGGTCCAGGGGAGAAACCAGCCGGTCGGCAACGGTTATAACGTTCATAATCTCGACACGTCATTTCATTATTTAGAAGGTCGAAACGCAGCTTCGTGTTGTTGGCTGGCAACGGTTATAAGGCTCATTAATCGCGACGCGGCGCTTCGGCGGATCGAAGGGAAAAACGATGTGTCGTACTCAAGCGTCGGCCAGCGAATGACACTGGGCCGTGGGAGAAGGAGAAAGGAAAAGAAAGGAAAGGCTGGGCCGCGGGGAGAGACCCAACCGACGAGGGGGGAAGGAAAAAAGAAAAGGAAGAAAGGAAAATGAGGGGAAAGAAAAGAGAAAATGTTTTATTTAGGGTATTGGATTTTTTTATAAATTATTTAGAATATTTGTGGGCTATTTAGAATATTATTATTTATAAAATATTAAATAAATTCCCTTTTTTCTTAGTTAGACTATTTTAGATAAATTTTCTTAACCTCCATACTAATTAGGAAAATACCTAAATTCTCTTCCAATTAAATTCTTTATTATTTTCCTATTAATTTACCTTAATTAATTCTCTACATTTTAAGTAAATAAATTTATATGTTTAATTCCCTACTAATTCCTTATTTGGCCATAATTTCGGAAATTAGGATTTTGGGGTATTTCAATTTATATGGAGGTTCTACTCCACATCTCAAGAAGATTGCCATGAAAGTCCTAAGTCCTACTACCTCTGCATCAAACTGTGAAAGAAATTAGAGTACTTTTAGTTTGATGCACACCAAATCGAGAAATAGGTTGAAATATAGGAAATTGAACCTTCTTGTCTACGTCCATTACAACATGAGGCTAAAAGTAAGAGGTTTCACAAGAAAGACCCAAGCAGAGTTAGAAAAATCATATAATCCAATTAACTTAGATTATATATTTCATGAAGATGATCATTTGGATCCTTGGCTAGAAGAATTGGAGGATCCCTTACTTGATGTTAGACATGAAAATAATCAAACATCTTCGTGGAATGGCTTGAACGATGACGACGACAACGACGATGGTAATGAATATGAAGGAGGTAGTAGTAGCTTTCAAGCACCAGAACTAGGAGAAGATCCTCCAACCCAATATGGTATTGATCTTCACTCACTAGCTACAGGCTAACTAGATCTAGATCACTTATCTTATGATTCTCATTTGAGTGAAAGTGATAATGATGATGACGGTGATGATAATGATGGTGGTGGTAGTGGTGGTGGTGGTGGAGGAGGAGGAGGAGGAGGAGGAGTAGTAGTTTATGGATATGAAAACATTCAAACATATGGACAAAGCAGCTCTATTTTTCATGGAGATGCTACTGGTCAACCAACTCGTGGACGTGATAGAAGAGGTCGTAGAAGTACTAGTGGCCGCCACTTGGCTTGCTCTAGCCAGAGATTTCATCAATTTGATCAAAGTGCCCATCAACCTTTTGAATCTATGTTTCCTACAACTACGTATGGATAATATGGTACTTTTTCTAACTTGAGAGATTATCATAACATATCTAGTGGGTCAAAAAGAGAGAGAGATCAAAGACAAAATCCATATTACGATTATCAATCTTCCTCCAGCTATGATAACTATGGAAATATTAGGATACCATCAGGACATCCACCAAATCTATATCCAAATTACTACTACCATAATCTAAACCCAAATCAAAACTCATCTCAAGATTCTCGACATGCTGCATCGTCATCAATAGATGAGAGTTCTTCTTCAACACAACATCCATAATTTCAAGGTGGAATTTACAATTTTGGAACACTCAACATAGGAGATGTTCAAGGTGGAATTTTTGTTTTTAAGTGTCTTGGTAGTCCTCTCTCCCGTTCTCTCATCTCTCCCATGGTGATTGAACTAGATAGGGGTACTGGAATAATTGAGATACTGTAGTGTGACTCTGTTACTGTTCTTTCCAGATTTTTCTTCTTTTTATTTGTTGTCTTTTTCTAGTTTGTCGAATTGGGCTTAAGAAAAAACCTGGGAGAAGTCAAGCTCTCGTTGAAGAACCAATTTGTGGTCTCCCAACTTTGAAAAAATTGAGAAAACCACGCAAAGAATCGTTCGATTCTTCCCCCTTCTCCGAACTGGAAGAATCTTCGTCGGACCTGGCTACAAAGAGAAGGCGTTTGAAATCATTAGATCTGGAACAGTTCTCAAAGCCACTCGAAGCACCTCGCCTAAATCTGTGCGAAAATGGTGTCTCGGTGGGTAACCTGCAATTAGAAGAACAAACACCAGCTTTTATGGTGGGCGCACCCTCCTAGGGCAACGACTTTGACTTTAACCAGGCCAATGAACCAATTGTTGCAGTGCCTGGTTTTGTTTCCATGAATGTTGACCCCCTGCTTGATGAATTCCAGCAGAGGCATTTTTCGAAGGCCCTGTCACCCTCTATGCCGGATCTCCTCACTGATTTTGATGAAGAAATTATTATTGGGGTAGTGACTAGTAATGGGAAAAAAGGGCAGCAAGCTGATGGCATGGATGCTGGAACTAAAAGTCAAAATGGGGTCCCAACTGTTGCTGAAACGTGCGAGAATAATCAACCTACTGCGAAATTTTTTTCTAAGGGGGAAGATAATATTCAAAAGCCATTTTCAGCACTATTCTCTGGTATCTCATCCAAGCGATGTAAGTATGTATTGCAAAATGATAATTTTGTATCAGTTTCGAAAAAATATGTTAATAGTATTGAAGAAGATTGGGGCGCCTGCCTATTAGCCCGGTTTGTAGGTATTTTAGTTGATAAGTACCTTATGAATGCTGTGAAAGGGGTGATTCGGCAACCTTTTAAATATATTCTCCATAGCTCCGGTTGGATTGTCCTTAAATTCCACGATGATGCTGACAAAATCACTGCTTTTGAAGGGGGACCTTACATGGTTCGTGGTAAGGCCCTCGTTTTGAAGGAAATTCCTAAGTTTTTTTCCTTTGGTTTGAAGGAGATGACTAAAATTCCTATTTGGGTTAGGCTTAAAAACCTCCCGCTAGAGCTTTGGAACTATGGTGCTATAAGCGTAATTGCCTCTTTTGTGGGTAGACCAATTCAGGTCGATAATCTTACTTTGGTGAGATCCGTTATTGAATATGGCCATGTTTTGGTTGAAGTGGATTTTTCAAAAAAACTCCCCGCATCTGTGGAAGTTAAGTGTGAAGATGGTGGCTTTATCCAATTCTTTGAATATGAGGATCTACCCTTATTTTGTAATCAATGTTGTTCCATTGGGCATGCTAATGCAGCTTGTGTGAATCAAGGTTATAGTGCTAATGCAGAGGTGATTGTCAACTTGGTCTCTGAACCCCGAAACACTGTCAAACCTCCCCTAAAAAAACAAGGGAAGCCAACCAGTGAGGCCCCAATGACATCTAACAGCAATAGCCACAAACTTGGTCCTAGCCCCAGCTCTCGGCCAACTGCAGTTCCCAGGCCTACAGCTCCTAGCACACGTGGCCTGAATGGTTCGAAGGAGGTACCTATTGTGCCCACTCCAGCTGTTGTCCTGAACTCCCAGCCCCCCTGGAGACGACTACTCTTAGCCACGAACCAATCCAGGAAGCTCAACCGTAGGCTGAAATAGCTCCTACTACCCACCAAGGTCGTCCAAATAACAAAGGTAAAATTGTGGAAATTATTCCTCCCCACCAAGATAGGCTTGATAATGAGACAGGATGGAAACAAGTGGTTCCTAAGTCGAGCAAAAAAAGATTGATGATGGTTTCTAAAAAGCAGGCCAATTCCCGAACAAGTATAAAGCAGCCACTTAGGCCTCTTAAATTCTTATGAATATCTTATTCTGAAATATAAGGGGAGTGGGATCTCCCCTGAAACAAAAAGCCCTTTTTAAATTGAGTAAGGAACACTCTTGCTCAATAGTGGGTATTTTGGAATCAAAATTAACTGATTAGAAATTATTGCACCTGAAAAAATATTTTTTTGCTGATTGGTTACATTGTGAAAATTTTATGAACCACCCAAATGGCAGAATGGTGCTTCTTTGGAATCCTCATATGTTTGATTTTCATTTGAAGGAGATCTCTCCACAGGTTATTTCGGGAACTATCACAAATCTAACCTCGGGACAAATCTTCTTTCTCTCGATGGTATATGGCCTTTATTGTATAAGTGATAGAAAAGAGCTATGGAAAAATCTAACCTCTTTTTCAGCCACTTTTAAGGGGTCGTGGATTGTTTGTAGGGACTTTAATTGTCCTCTAAACTCGGTGGTTAGAATCAGCTCCCATCCTATTTCTGCTTATGAGGTTGCTGATTTCAAAGAATTTTGTCTTGTTTCTCAACTCGTTGATATACCCTATGAGGGGTGCTTCTATACTTTCTCTGCTAACAATATTAAATGTAAGATGGACAGAGTGTTGATGAACAATGCTGGTTTTGCCAATGAGCTGAGTGTTCGATCCAATTTTTTTCCACCTGAAGTTACTTCTGACCACTCACCTTGCATTATTTCCTTGGGTAACGTGGAGAAAAGGAAGCCTTCTTTTCACTTTTACAATATGTGGTGCCTTCATCCCTTCTTTTGTGGCATTGTTAGATCTGCTTGGCATTTCTCTATTTGTGGTTCCCATCAATTTATTCTGTGCAACAAACTTGCTGACCTTAAACCGTTGCTGAAACAGTTGAATAGACATGATTTTTCTCATATTATTGCCCGAGCAGAAGCTGCTGAAGCTGTCCTCAAAGCAGCTCAATCCTCGTCCCTCCATGGTACCAGTCCTATTAATCCAAGGTTGCTGGCAGACTTGAAAAAGAAAGGAGAGTTTTTGGGTACAGCAGCTATGGATTTTGTGGCCTAGAAAAACTAAAACAAATATATGTTTTCTGTTGATTCTAATACCCGGTTCTTTATGACCTGGTGCGTGCCAAACAAACCAGGTCTCGCATTTCTAGGCTCCTCAAGGCTGATGGTAATTGGACAGGCTCTACAGCAGAAATGGAAACTGAGTTTTTGGAGTATTTTCAGTGCCTTCTTGGTGCAGGATCGATAACAGAGGCAGTTGATCCTTCAATTTTGAAGCAGGGGCCAGTACTAAATTATGATCAGCAATTGTTCCTAATGACTCCAATCACTAATGAGGAGATTCGCCATACTCTCTTTTCTTTGGGGGACCGTAAGGCCCTTGGACTGGATGGGTTTTCTTCTAAATTTTTCAAGGAAGCCTGGGATATAGTGGGTGAAGACTTCTGCAATGCTATTCATGAATTCTTTTAATGTGGCAAGCTTCTGAAGAGGATTAATCACACTGCTTTAGCACTTATTCCAAAATGCCGGCAACCTGCTAATGTCTCAGATTTTTGGCCAATTGCCTGTTGTTCTACCATTTACAATGTAATAGCAAAAATTCTCGCCACAAGAATTTCTTTTGTTTTTGATAATATTATCAGTATTAAACAGGGAGCTTTTGTCAAAGGCCTCTTGATGTCCAATAATATCTTGTTAGTGCAAGAACTTCTGAAGGATTACGCTCGGAAGCGTACCTCTCCGAAATGCTTGATTAAGGCTGACATAAGAAAAGCATATGACACTCTGTCTTGGGACTTCCTTAAATCTGTTCTTTTGGGCTTTAACTTTCCACTTCAATTTGTGGACTTGTTGATGGAGTGTGTTACTACAACGACTTTCTCTCTAAAATTGAATGGGAGTATGTTTGGTTACTTCAAAGGGGGTCATGGCTTACGACAAGGAGACCCAGTCTCTCCCTACTTATTTTTCCTTTGCATGGAATACTTCAGTCGTCTACTAAAAAACTTGTCTGCTGTCAAGGACTTCTCCTACCATTCTAAGTGTAAACCTCTTAATCTTCTGCGCCTAGCTTTTGCTGATGATTTGATTCTCTTCTGCCGTGGTGATGTCCCCTCAGTAAAAATCCTCCTCAAAGGGCTGGATCTTTTAAGTGTAACTGCGGGTTTGGAAGCTAACCCTCTTAAATCACAGATCTTCATGGCTGGGGTTACTGGTCAAGTTCGTGGCTCTATTCTTCAACTTGTTGGTATGACACAGGGTTCCTTTCCTTTCAGATACTTGGGGGGCCCCTCAATCCAAGTAAGCTTCGAACCATTGACTATGAAGTCCTACTTAATGATATTTGTGATCGTTTGAAGTCTTGGAAAGCGAGCTCCTTATCATTTGCAGGGCGTCTTGAACTTCTAAATTATGTTATCCAAGGAGTTCTTGGTTTCTGGTCGAGTATCTTTGTTCTACCTAAAGTGGTTATTAATCGCATTGTGGGTCTCTGTAGAAGCTTTTTATGGAATGGAAAAGTAGCCCAAGTTGCTTGGACAAAGCTATGTATGCCAAGAAAGGAAGGAGGATTGGGCCTTAAAAATATTGTTGCATGGAATTATGCTTTCATTAGCAGATATCTATGGTTTCTGCAAGATGAAAAGGAGTCCATATGGACTAAATGGATCCACACATTATTTATGTGGTCGTTCGGTAGAGGTGTTCAAACCCTCCCACGATACTTCTGGTTTCATGAAGAAACTTCACGGCATTTACAACATAATTTTCACTCAGGAGGGGTCGCATGCAAAAGCCCGTGATTGTTTGAAGACTTGGATATGGGGGACTAAATACTCTACTCAACTGGCTTATGATTTTTTCAGGCCTAAAGGACAGATATGGCGCAACCATGATATTGTATGGAAATACTGTCGGACCCGAAGATACACCTTCATCCTGTGGCTAGCCCTCTTGAGGAGACTAAAACCTTGGGACAGACTTACCTTCCTCGAAGACTCGTGTCTGTGTTATTTTTTTCATGCAAGTACAGAAAGCCACGATCACTTATTCTTCCAATGTCCCTACTTATTGAGAATCTGGAAGGATCTATGAGAATGGCTTGGTATTTCACGAGGTTCAACCTCCCTAGCTAGTGCAGTAAGAGTAATGCGAAGAAGGAAAAAAGGTAACAAGCTGGTGACTAAAGCACGTGCCCTGACTTTAGCAGCCGCCACTTACCTTATTTGGAGAGCTCGCAATGCTGCAACCTTTGACTTCAGAGATCTAGACACTATAGGATTGATTGTACAAATTAAACGCTATGTTTATAGAGCCTTATGCCATGATATGGCATAAGTAAACCTCTAAACTTTTAGGGTATTGTTTCGGTATCTTTTTGGTCTCTCTGTGGGTTATAGAGCTACCAACTTTGTGGTACGCCTATCATTTTGAGCCTGGGTATGCCTAGAGAATATGTACAGTTTCAGGTAATATATTTAACCCGTTACAAAAAAAAAATAATGACTACAATACTTACTATAGAACAAGCCAACAAAATAACTCTTATGAAGATCCTCCACAACATTCTGTAGAATATTTTATTTAGCATTTTAGTTTATAATAATTTTTTGTTATTCATTTGCTATTAGATTTGTAATAAAGTATTGTTGTTTTTTTTAATCGATTAAAATTACTGTTCTTTTTTTTTTATAAATGACTATTAAACCGTACAACTAATATGATAGAATTATAGAACTTATCTATGCAATACACAAGTAACAAATAAGCCAACATATATTTTTCCACTATTAGAACGGGAACATCTAAAGGAAATAATATTAATTGTAGCAATAAGTCAATAATGAATAAACTTAATGAATCTATAATAGTTGATGCTCATATTTGAATATAATAAGTCATTCCTTGCTCTCTAGACATCATATAAACCTACAACTAATAAAGCTCTGAAAAATTAAATCTTCACTAGTAAAGCCTGGTTTGTCCTAATTGCTGATGCAATCCCACGATTCCAGCTACAGCTTAGTCGTATACAACCGCCACAACCTTCTTTACCACCTTCCAAGTTCCAAACCCAGCTCATGATAGGACATGCTAGAAAAAATAATGGGATCTCTCTACCTGGTCAAAAAAATAACAAGCATAAAATTCTATTATTCATTAATTTCATATCTACCGCTAAATAATACATCTTGTTTTCATTCGAACGCAAATGTAGTGTTATTAGAACAATTTAACATCTAACATGTCATTTAAATGCTTCTAATATAATATAGAACACTAGTTTATTAAATAATTACATTTAAATAAACAATGAATAAGAATTCAAGCATGATGTGAAATAAAAATAAAAATTCACGCCGCGACGACCGCGATACATAATTTATCTTTCGCGACGCACCGATAACGCGACACTGCTAACGGGACCACGACTGCGATTTAATTGCATGTGCTGAACGCTAATTTATAAACTCTTGAAGTAAAAGGATGTTGCCAAACTCAAATAGTTTCAAAGAAAAAAATAAATAAGAAATTCGGACTTGACCAAGCCTGTCATAAACCATAAATAATTCTGCTATAGTTGAATGACTTCCAAACGTTGTTGATCAAAAGAATACGAAGATAATGGAAAAAGATAATCCAACGAGAAACAAAAGCACAGAAAACTCAGAAATAAGGTAAGATAGGAAAGAGAAAGCCGGTCAAAAGCTTCTTACCTGGTTTGGTGATATGAAATTTGGGTTCTCAAACAACGTTGGGCCTCCAAAGCTGCCACCAAATATCTTGATAGGATTCAAACAGAATCTCGGACCAACCTGAGCACAAAAGAGCTCCAAATTAGCTAACATTCTTAAGAAAACTATAGTTCATATAAATGCAGCAAGTATAATGCCACAAACCTCAATAAGGGTCATTTTATCTAAGCCCCCTCGGTCTGTTTTAGTTGATTCAGTATGAGGAACCGTTATCTGTCATAGATTGAAAGGAAACATAATAAATATGATTCTTAATCTCAAACACAAAACAGTTACTGGAATATATATGTATGGAGAACATGAATTAAAGGAGTAATCATCATTGAAGATATTCCCTCAATAAAGATTGCAAAGACAGATAGCTTGCAAGTTGTAATTATCTCAGCTATGAGAAAATAATTATGTAATCAAACAAATTTATAAAGCCAACCTGGTAATTTCGGAACCATATGTGATCATCAAGGATAGAGAAAACAAACACATGATCATAGTAGGGTTTTGACTTCCTGAAATCCTTTGGGGTTCCGAAGATCTGAGAAAAGCAGCCAAGTAAGAATGTATGTACATCAATACATTAAATTTACCAATGAAAACATAAACTGAGCGAATAAGTTCCTGAAGCTGGGTCACAGCCACTTCAGTAGTCTGCAAAACTAAATGAATATGGATAAAAAGAATATTCAAAATGAGAATATTTATGTACAGAATCCACAACCAAATTCAATAGTCTACAAAACTAAACGCACAAGCAATGCCCGACCATTAGTTTTCTTTTTCTGTCCTATTATTTATTTTAACTGGTTTTACCACATGGAAGGGCATGGCGCATCTTCTACCCATCATTGCAAGGATGCAAGGGGTAGTTGAGCCCACATTAACATTAACGTCTCACTATGTCACTGTAAACAAATAATTATGCAAGCAAGCATGCGAAAAATATACATTCATCACAAAAACTATAAGAACCGAAGATTTCAGTTTTGGCAGCTTCAGATTTAAACCAGATCAGATTCAAGAACTGTGGGTTTCTATTTAAAATGATAGGGGATCGGTCATGTACCCAAAGTTCAAAGAATCAATCATGAATGTTTAGCCAAGGATGACAACAGAATAATAGCTATGCTGGACAATAGGCAAGAGGAATGAAAAAGCTAAAAAAGGCATGCACATGCCTGCTGGATTATTTCCTTCAAAAGCTTCCAGTGGGGTTTTTCATCAAAATTGGCTGAGAATGTCAAAATAGGCCGTGAGCCTTTCAAATGGTTCCCAGTGAGCTTCAATTCCTCCATCGTATGCACTATATAGAACAAAATCAATCTCAATTATTCCACAAGAAAAGATCTAACAACCAAAGGCATAGTTCAGGACGTATTCAGAAGATAAACATCAGGCTGAAATATACGATCACACATAAACACATAATCAGGAGACAACTAAATACCTGCATTAACAAGAAATTTGACTGAGGGTCCATTTGGGCACTTGGACATCCATAAATACAGGTCTTTATGTTTCCGACACTGATGAACATGAAAGAATGGAATTAGATGAATCATCAGACCATCAGAGTCTAGACTGCAAACATGTATATGTCCATTTAAAGTCCAGACCATCATTGTATGGAGGGATTGGGCCCATCAAAACGAATAATCCAAACAAGGAATTAGTTTCAATAATGGGCAATCCACATCACTGTATAAAAATATGAGAAAAGAGCAGATGGCATCTTTTATCTGTCCAGTTACTTCCCTAGCATAGTGACATGTAATTTGGAATCACAAGTCTCTATTCCCGCACAATACAACTCTATGCGTGAACCACTTGTACGAAAATCGTATAACAAAATGAGCCAGGAGTATTGATGAAACAGTACGGTTTCTCCTACAAGATCTATGATAACAGCTTTGTATCAGAGGAGATTACAACAAAGATAAGGCTGTGTATATTTAGCTCCCTTCCAAGTCCCAAGCCTGCAATTATCACCCATCAACCTACACTCCTGCAGTATAATCCTACACAAAAGCATAATGATTCTACTTTGCACGTTTAGCAAGCAGCTAATCCAAATATTTCTTTTCCATATGCATCAGGCAATCCCTTGGTAATCTGATGTCCTAACTAACTGTTTGAAACTTTGAAGCAACTTATTGAGCTCATACAAACAATTTATGACTTAAACATGCATGAACACCTCAAGTTCAATATATAGCTAGAAGACCAAGACCAGGGCGACTTCATATTCTCTTCTTGGGGTTGGAATCCAGCACTCGTTCAAGAAAGCTACTGAAATCCTTAACAACAACTTGCCCTCAAAGAGCATATAATTACCTTCCACAACTACAATCTGCAACTTGTGTTTTACTACGATAGAAACTAGAACTACAGGTCATTCAACATTATGGAGCAACAAGTAGAGTATGGCTTACCTCAAAAAAGACGCAGGACGAACAGCCTTTTAGCTCGACAAGTTCATTCAAAGTTTCGCCTTTGCTTTCATTGGACTCAACCTTGTTATCCTTCTTAGAGTGAGGTAGCAACGATACCAAGTTCAACATCAAATACCGGTACCTAAATCCTCATGTCAATTAACATAAATGTTACAAGGTAAAACAATCTCAATCCGACCCAATAATACCAGAATGATTACCTGAAATTAATCCGACGGGAACAAGTGAGCAGGACTTTTTTCTTGTTTCTAAATACCTGAGAGGACTCACTTTCTTTCTCGTCAACTTTATCTTTCCAACATAATAGTGTTCTCTTCGGCCTCTCCGGCGCAACATCGTCCTTCTTCGCCACCGCCACCGCCACCGCCGCTGCCGCCGTGGCTTCCGGTTCGCTGTGTTTTCTCTTCTTCGCCATCGAGAAACCTAAAATTGAACCGGAACCCGGTTCTAAGCTGACGACATTGATATATTCAATTATGATACAGAAAGGTCATACAACAGTCCGGGTTAGCCCATTCTGGTGTCCTGGCCCAATAATAGGCTGAACACTTACATACGTGTTCTATCTTTTTAAAATTATAATATTTTTTAATCATAGGCCCAATAAACTTGATATACATTCCGTTGATCAGATTCCCTTGATCGAACCTCGTTTAGCCGAGCTCTTCAACTTATTTGGGCTCCATTTGGGCTCCATTTGGTAAATGATATTAGAGTAATTATAGTTGGATAATTGTATACATGGTATCAGGCATCCGTTCTGCAATTCCTAAATCAAAAAATTCATATATCTAAAAATATAGGTAGAATATGAATTAAATATCAAATATATTCAATATCGTATAAAAATATCATTTTAACAATTTTAATAACTTTTACCAAAAATTTTTTAAAGAAAGATGGTATATTAATTAATATTTATATTTATATTCATATGAGTGTCTTATTTTATATAAAATGAGTATTAAAATATTATTATCAATGTTTAAAGAATAAAAAAATTAAATTAACACTATAAAAACACAATATTATGTGATACAATGTTAAAATAATCAACAAAATACTAACTATTTTTTAAGATCGAATTATCTAGATATCCTAAATGTTGGGTATTCTTTCAACAAAATCCATCAAATATCCTAAATGTCATATTAGATTTTTCAAATACTGAATTAATTTTTTTTAGATACTAATTTTTCTACACAACCTTAAACAATATGCCTATATCATTCAAATGAAACTAATATTTTCATCTAAAGCCATAATTTGACCTCGGCCTTGGATCATGTATAATGTGCATTGGTCATCAACCTTTATACTTAAAACCTTTCACGTGAACTTGAAATCCAACAAACTTAAAATGATAACAATTTTTATCTATGGAAGAGGAATTTTATAATATTAAGGCCCATGTGGACGAACTCATGTTTGCAGATAGAAATAACATTTTTTTCCTTATTACATCCATCAAAAGATAGAGTCACAACACCATTCACTCACTCTAGACTCCTGTTATGATACCTAATTACCTATTGCTAACCCAAAAGATACTCGCTATGAATTCTTCCACTATTTCAAGAAAACTTTTACTTATGAAGTTCCTCTATCACCTTTTGATTATTTGGCCAAACCCTTGTTAACATCATATCAAAATCAAATGTATCCCTTTATTTAATGAAATGCTAAAATCCCTATTTGATATATGTGTACATAAAGCCCCTATGTAATACCTCACCTTTTTAGAAAAATGTTGGAATTAGAATTATTCCAGTTTTGATTTTGATTTGGTGTTATGATTTGTTTTGAGGCAATTTTTAATTTGAAAAAAGGTTGAAAAATTAAATTTATTGAATTTTTTAGGCAAACTAATCGACTTGTTCCATGAACATATCAATTGGTCCTATCAAAGTATGTCCTAGTTTTAGATGTGCCTTTGTGCCCCAGCCAGGCCCTATATCTTACTCTTCCTAGCTCTACGGACCTAGTTAGGGGGTATGCATACTTATGGATTAGGTGTCCTTGTCGGTAGGGTACTGAGTTAGCTTTATGCACCAGTACGACCAGGGTACCTTTGCGTCCTTGGGTTCATGGTTGAAGGGTACTGAGTAGCTGATATGCACCGGTACGATCGGTGTACCTTTGTGTCCCGGGTTATCGATCTCCCAATCGAGGCAAATAAATATGATTGATGTGCTGATTAACAAAAGGAAAGATACGATAATTGAAAGTGGAATATTAATGAGCCGGGCCCAGTGACTTATGATATGCGTACCGGTCCACCGGTTATAATAGTGGTCTAGGAGCGTGTTGCCCTGGTATGTGATATTGCGTACCGGTCCACCGGTTATAATAGTGGTCCAGGAGCGTGTTGCCCTGGTGTGTGATTATGAGTACCGGTCCACCGGTTATAATAGTGGCCAGGAGCGTTGTGCCCTGGATGATGATTACATATATATTCCGATCCACCGGCAATAATAGTGGGGGTCCCGAGCTCAATAAAATCAGTTATGTATGTGAATAAGATTATGGCAAAATACTAATCACTTATAGTGGAACACCATGTGAGTCGGGGCCAGACCGGTCCACCGGCAAATAATAGTGGTCAGGTGCGTTCTGCCCTGTGTATTTATCTTCCGGTCCACCGGCAATAATAGTGGTCAGAGGCGTTCTGCCCTGTGTGTTGACTTCCGGTCCACCGGCTATAATAGTGGGGTTCTCGTACTCACATGGATATAAAGTATGATATTGATGGATTAATGACAGAATAATGGCTTAAGGCCCAAAGTATCGATCGTGACTTATAAAGTATTATGTTTGTCATTGTTATGTATGCATCTCTCATTATTTATATGTGTGTGGCTTGCATTATGTGTCGTATGCGGGCCTATCTTTAAGTGTGGTATTAAAGGGTTACTCAGTACCGTAGTACTGAAGGGATTCCCTTTACGGGGCCCCTGCCTATTCAATGGGCAGTGCCCTTGCAGGTATTTTCAGGTGCTACTCAAGTGGGTTACGGGAAGGAGAGTAAGGAATTTTCCGGTATCATGGCTCTTTCTCTTTCTCATTTAATTTCTCGGATTTAAATGTTAACATTGTTAAAGTAACCACCCTTGGTGGATTTTATTCTAGAAAACGATTTGATGCACTACTCTGATTTAAATATGTTGAAGCTTGCAATTTACTCTGATTTATGCATGTTGAATGTCTTTTGAATTGTATTTCATTTTCTTAGCCTTAGCACTTGGTACTGGAACGGTATGAGTGAACCGGTCTGGTACTAAGTGTGGCGGTAATACTCCCAAAGTTCACGTTTTGTTTATCTGCTTCCGCTATTATCTTTTAATAAAACGAAATTTTTCAGTAGTGAATTTTGGGGGTGTTACAATATGGTATCAGAGCTGGTTTCGACCACGCTCTCGGTTTTTAATCTTTTTAAGCTGATACCACAAGTTAGTATCAGGGTATTTCACATAAGTTTTTTTCAAGTAAATTATTCCAAAAAGGAGTTTTCAACCTATCTCTCCTTTGTTTCGAGAAAACCGGATTAGTCCTGAGAGTTGGGTATGGGTAGATTGAGTGATCTAGGCTTAGATCACCTAGCTTGAGAGATAGCACCTTCCCTAACAGACTTCTGTTTTACAGTTAACTCAACATACTATGCTTTTTGCCTATCTAAAACTCATAAGGTTTTTTAGTAGCTACTTTAGTTGGTACTCTATTTGTAATGTAAGTTGTTGTCATTAATATTTTACCCTAGATTGACTTTGGTAAGGTGGAATAACTAATCATACTCCTTACCATATCCTTAAAATTTTAATTTTGTCATTTAGCTACACCATTCATTCTAGGAGATCTTAGAATGGTGTGTCGTGGGACGATTCCACATTCCTCTAGGAAACTAGCATATGGTGCTGGACATTATTCACTTGAACATTCATATCTATCATAGTATTCACCACCATTATCAGATCTAAAGCACTTGATCCTTTTGTTGGGTTGATTCTCAACTTTAAGTTTAAAAGCTTTGAACATGTTCAATGGTTATGAATTTTCATGAAAGAGATACAAGTATTCATAACGTGAGTAATCCTATAAATGATATGAAATAATATTAATCATTCCAAGAAGCCATAGGGAATGATCCATAGAAATTCATGTAAATAAATTCTAAGATGATAAAGATATATTTACATATGCTCTCTTTATTTTGGTATGTTTTCCCATAACACATTCAACATAATTGCTTAAATTTGTAAAGTCAAGGGAAACTAAAATGTCATCAGACACAATTCTATCAATTCTTCCTTTTGAGCTATGACCTGAGTGCTTATCCTATAATAATGCAAATTTTATTTAATTAGTTTACATTCAGTGACACATGATTCTGTGTGTAAGGTTTCATAATATGGAGTGATGAAATCAAGAATATATGGATTATCATATGCACATAATGAACCATTGAATTTAATGAAAGGCTAATTTTTTTTTATTTCCAACGGATAATAATATTTGAATTTGTCCAATAGGAAAATAGAAACCAAATTCTACCTGAAATATGGTAGAATAAAAGTGTCTTTTAAATCCAAATAATGATCTTTTTCTAATAACAACCTAAAAGTGTTGATTATTTCACCCATTGTTGCTTTACCATCTCCCACATAAATATGTCTTTCACCATCATTTAACTTTCGATAAATTAGGCAAGCCTATATAGAAATATTTATGTGAGTGGTAGTGCCAAAATATAACCACCAAGTGTTTCTGGATACTAAGATAGATTAAGCTTAGAACATACCAAATCAAGGATTATACTTTTCTTCATGCACCCTTCGTGATACTTTTGATAATCCCTCTTGATATATCAAGCCTTTTTGCAAAAGAAGTAGCTATCTTTTTTCTTCTGTTTTTTCTTTTGGAATCGACCCTTAGGATCAACTTCATTCTTTCTTTATGCCCTTACTTTTAAGGGTAAATGCTAGATGAACACTCTCAGTCTTATTTTTCTTTAATATTTCTTCCTCTTGTATACAATATGAAATGAGCTCATTGAGAGTCCATATCTATTTTTGACAGTTATAGCTAACCTTAAATTGATTTAATCGTGTAGGAAAAGTAATCAATTCTAAATGCACGAGCAAGTTATCTGATAACTCAAGCTTTAGTTCCTTAAGTTTTGAAGCAATGTTAAACATCTCCATGATTTACTCCCTTATATTTCATTTGTCTTTATACTTTATTGAAATCAAGTGCTATAGAAGAGTTCTTTTTTTTAAGCTTATCGTTTTTTACAAAATGTTTCTCAATTTTTGTGATCTCATAATAGAATCCACCCCTAAAAGTATATATAATTATTCATTTAATGACCATAAAGCCTATTCAAGTAGAGTGATCCCACTTGTTAAAGTTCCTTTTATTATCACATGAACTTTTAGCTATTATATTAGTGGTTTTACTAATGAAGTTCATGGTCTAGATCCATACAACCAAGGACAATTAAAATGTTGTCCTTCTATTCCTTAAAATTATTCCCATTTAGCATGGGAATATAACTTAAGTTGGCATATATAGCAATAGTAGACATAGATATACCAAAAACACAACAATAACATAAATACACATGCTCCCAATAATATATATAATAAATAATCAATAAATTTAAATAATGGTAATCCCATCATAAGAAACTAGTGTAATATTAATATCAAGTCTTTATATAGTAATATTAAATAAAAGTAGTGTTCTTGTTACAGTGATCAAATATTGGTAATAAGGCTTGACAGATAATGATATCATCTCTGGATTAACTCATTATCCATATGATATCTAAATAATTACCACATATTTATTACTATATATATATATATATATATATATATATATGAAATTCCCCAAAATTTTCTAATCTTAAATATTATATTAAATGAGGTTTTATTATAAAAAATTAATTAAATAAATTATTTGATTAAAATAAAATGAAATTAATTAGGGCAAATCAAGAATAAATTTATAAGTATTTTAATTAGGAGGAATTTGAGTATTTTGACTAATTAAAGATTTTCATTTGGGAATTTATTTAAATAAATTATTTTATTTAAAATAATAAGGTAAAAATAGTTCCAAATTAATGTTAATTTTATAAATAATTTAATGGAAGAAAATTAGGGTGTTTTGCTAATTAAAATGGAATTTATGGAAAATCTATTAAAAATCCTAATTTAGCCAAAAAAGGGATTTAAATATTATTTTATTTAAATATTATTATTTGTAAATATTCCAATTATTTAGATTAATTTAATTGACCCTAACCTGATTATTTTTCTCCTTTCCTTTTTCCCTTTTTCTTTTTCTTTCTTCCTTTTTCCTTACTTTTTTCTTTCTTTTTCTTCTTTTTCTTTTTCCTCTTCTTTTTCCCGACTGGGCCTGGCGTGGCCCAGTTCTTCTTTTCTTCTCTTCTTCCTTCTTCGGCCCAGCCCACGCGGCGTCCTCCGTCTGACGTCGCCACGCCGCGTTTTGCTTCCGTTTCCACCAAAACTCACTGTTTCATTTAATCCGTTACCCCTCGCGCCATCGCCCTTCTTCCGCCCCTCTCTGCGCGGTGTTCCGTTTGTTATTTCATGGGAACGCAGCGTTCCATTTAGTCGACCCTCGACCGCGCCCGAACCGCCCGGTTCTTCCTCCTTTTCTTTCTTTCTTTTTCCTTCGCGAACCGCCCGGCCAGCCGTCTTCTTCTTCCTCCTCCCTCCTCCGTCGATGATGCTGCAACGTTGGCCGCCATCAATGGCATCTCCGACTACGGTGATTAATACCGGCCGTTTCTTGCCTCATTGTCTTCCTCTTAAATCCATGAATAAATTTACTTAATTATTGGACGTTAAATCTCTCCCGTTTCCTCTCCCCAGCCTCGCAAAATTCCGAAATAACTCAAACGTTAGCCAACCGTTTTTTGCCACCGGCCACCCAAATTCTTACATTTAACACTTACATGTCGACCTCCAGCTCCTCATTATCTACTCCAACTCTATAAATAGCCAAGTAGTGGGCGTTTTTGAAGGTTCTTCATTTTTGAAACCCTCGATGAGAGCTTCCCACCACCGCGACTTTAGACGCTATTTTTACCGCCTTTAGCCAACCTCAGCGCCACCGAAGCATTTCATTTTCTTCCCTGAATTTTCCTCTAGCTAACTACGTTTTTCAAATCCCTCGATTCTTTTTTTACTGGCTTACATGGCCGTGCCAAGTTGGCTTCTTGTCTCGCCTGAATTTTTACCCAGAAATCCTTAAGTCGCCGTCCGCCGCCGTTTCCGCCACTGCTTCTGCCTTCTGAACCACCCAAAATCTTCCTCTAATCCTCCTCCACCAAATCATAACCTTATGTTGATTCTTCCCCTGCTCCTTCTATATTTTTCTTCATCTTTTTCCCACCTTGATAGTTTTTCCGGCCACCGCCGCCGCCGCCGTGCACCACCTCCGGTGCCACATATCCCCACCAGCTTAAGGTTGAACCCTAGACCCTCTCAACCATTTTCCATATTATTATAAGCCTTGATTCAATTTATTTCAATTCTTTGCATATAAATACCATTATTATTATTCTTAATATTTATATTCTTAATATGTTTTATTATTATTAGTAGTAGTAGTATTGTTTTATTATTATTTATGTTGAGGGCTGAAGCCTTATGGTATTCTAATTCAATTTTATTATTATTCCCCTTATTATTTCTTTTATTACTATTATTAGTATTAATATGTTATAGGAATAATTATTATTATTATTTTATATTTCGAATTTCTATTATTCTTATTCCATTATTATTAATGCAAATATTTTACCGTTAGTATTGTTAATAATGTTATTATTATTATTATTATTATTATTATTATTATTATTATTATTATTATTACTACTACTACTACTACTACTACTACTACTACTACTACTACTTATATTCTCATTGATATTAGTTTTATTATCTTTGATATTATTATATTAGTATCATTATTATTATTAGGGTAAAGTATTGAATCCTATATTATCAAGGTTTATAATATCTCTATTATTTTTATATCTTTAGCAAAGTTAGAATTTTGGTAAGGTTATTTTATTAGTATGTTATTATTTGGTCAAAGCCCTAAGGAGGCGTAGGAACGTGCTCCAAGACCGGTGTCATTTTAGGTAAGGGTTTACTAAGGCCATTGTATGTCTATATGCATTATGTATTGCATATACCATGTATGCTATGTTGTTATCATTAATTGTGTGGTATGTGATATGACGTGGAGTTCGAAGTATGTTTTTGTATGGCATATGTATTATGTATATGTGATGATATGTGTCGTGATCCTGTAAGACATGCATATGAGGGAGTTGATGTGTTTTTTTTTTATGGGAGAAAGGATGAAAAAGGAGGATGGGGAAAGAAGTTGACTAGGGGAAGTGAGTTGATCTAATTTCTGATTTAATTGGGAGAATCTAATTTATGATGTTATATGGGCGAATCAAATTTATGGATTGTTTGGGAGAATCTAATTTATGATGTTATTTGGGAGAATGTAATTTATGATATTATATGGGAGAATCTAATTTATGATTTGTTTGGGGAAATCCAATTAATCCAAATTATGGTTTTGCTTGGGAGATTCTAAATTATGATTTTATGTGGGAGAATCTAACTTATAGTCTTGTATAGGGGAATCTAAATTATGGTTATGAAAGGGGAGAATCTAATCCATTGTATTATGTGGAAAAATCTTGGGTTTTGTTATGGATTGAATTTAGGGTTTTATATGGCAGCATCGTGGGTTGGATGAGGGTACTAATGGTTATATGGTGGTATTAGGGTTTACATGACGGTATTAGGGTTTGTATGACGTTACTAAGGCTTGTATGGTGCTATTTATGGTTATATGGTGGTATTAGGGTTTGTATGGTGCTATTTATGGTTGTATGGTGGTATTTATAGTCATATGGTGGTATTAGGGTTTGCATGGTGGCATTGATGGTTGAATGACGGTATTAGGGTTTGCATAGTTGAATTTAGGGTTTCACGTGGAATTTTAGGGTTTGCATGAAAAAGATGCGAAGGTTTGCGTGGGGAGATTAATGTCTGCATGGGTATGAAATTTACGTGTGGAAAGTTAATTTGGGATGTAAGGAAGGTAATATAAGTATTATTCGGGTGTTGAAATATTTTGGAGGAAAAATAGTACGTGGAGCATTATGAGGATATGGAAGAGATTGAATTAGGGTTTGGAGTAATGAACTCTGGGTTGTTGTGATTAATTAGGGTTGGAGTGGACAATTGTGGTTGTTATGATTAACTAAGGCGTGGAGTGGCTAATTATGGTTGTTATGGTTGAATAGGGTTTGGAGTGGTTAACTATGGTTTGTTGTGGTTAATTGAGGTCTGTGGTGGCCGATTAGGGTTTTTGTATTATCATGTGCATGTAGTAATTAAAGTGTAATTATGATGGTGAAATTTTATGATTGTGATGTGTGATGACTCATGCGTGTCTAAGGTGAAAGCCTTTGAATAAGATACTTAAGACACTAATCATATAAAGTGGAAGATTATTGAGCCGAGTCCAAACTGATCCACCGGTCAGGAATAGTGGTTAGGACGCGTAGTCCTATGTGCGACCGATCCACCGGTTATAATAGTGGTTAGGACATGAGGTCCTATATATGACCGCCCCACCGGTAATAATAGTGGGGTGACTCGAGCTCAATAAACACAAACCAGAATTGTCAAAGCTCTTAAAAGATACTAATTACTTACAGTGGAACACCATGCAAGGAGGAACCAAACCGATCCACCGGTTAGAAATAGTGGTTAGGGTTTCTACCCTATATGTGACCGATCCACCGGTAATAATAGTGGTTAGGGCATGATGCTCTATTGTGACCGATCCACCGATAATAATAGTGGTTAGGGCATGATGCTCTATTGTGACCGGCCCACCGGTTATAATAGTGGGGTGTTCCTCTGCTCGCATGGATTGATAAAAAGGTATGGTGTGAATCGGATTCTGATAAGAGATTAATTAAATGATTAATCTGGATTATATATGGGCCTCTGTACTTTTACCTGAATTGTTCATATACCTTTATGTTGTTATGTTGGATTGCCCTGTTATTAATCTACATGGATTATATGCTTGTGTGTTGGCCTTAGTGCTCGGTTACCATACTCAGTACGTAGCGCACTGATCACCCTTTTCATGGGTGCTGCTCATTCCCACGAGTAGTATGCCCTTCTGATTTGTGCAGGTGGGCGAGACATCAGTTGGGGCTGAGTGTCGAGCATATGTTGGGCTCGAAGTTCGAGAGTGTTGTGGCCATATTCATTCTTTACGCGATTTCATTCCTTTTGTTATTTCTTTGGTATAGTATTTACCATTTTCTGATTCATTACTCGATTGAGTATTTTAATGAACCTTTTATAGGTTGTAAGTTTAATTATCTTTTGGAAATGAATTACATTTCTTGAGGCGTACTCTAATTTCTATTTGATTCGTGATTCTTCACGTGCACTCTGATTTTTGTATATGATCTTTCTATTTCTTTTATGAACTGTTGGTTTAAGTTATATTAATCTTTCCTTTAGCCTTAGCACTTGGTACTGGAGCAGTCGGAGAGAACTGGTCTGGTACTAAGTGTGGCGGTAATATCCCCAAAATTCACGGATTTTAAGTGTTTCTAATTTGATTGCTTCCGCTTTAAGAAAAAAAAAAATATAGTGAAATTTTGGGGTGTTACAATATAGGGTGAATGTCTCATACAAACTCTTCCTAATATACATACATGGGAACCAATCTTAACTATTAGATTAGTATTTGATTAATGGTTAAGATTTAATAAATACCTGACCAAAATTTATTTTAATCTCGGCCCTTAAATCTTTTAGATCTAATGGTAATTAAGAGTTCCTCCATTTGTATTTTAAATAATGGTTTTTACAAGAGACTAAATCTCTCTCTCTCTCTCTCTCTCTCTCTCTCTATATATATATATATATATATATATATATATATATATATATATATATATATATATATAACTATCCACATGAATAAATATATTTAGCCCTTTAATAGCACAAGAGTCAAGTAATAAGCCATAAGACCCAAAAATATAACAATTAAAAGCTCA
This sequence comes from Tamarix chinensis, assembly GCA_030549775.1. Lineage (NCBI taxonomy): Eukaryota > Viridiplantae > Streptophyta > Magnoliopsida > Caryophyllales > Tamaricaceae > Tamarix > Tamarix chinensis. Next base: position 12,402,114 of record CM060173.1, on the reverse strand, counting down.
AAAATACTTTTTCAAAATATGTTTTGGTTGCCCCCTTATGTGAGAAATGTAACTATGCTATCGAGCTCTAGGGACTTTCCATGCAACAAAGGACATCAAATAGTGGATAGTAGGAAACTATATACCAGCTCACTCATTCCTCAAAGTTTTGAATTAGAATTCTCACTTTAGGCCTTGTGGAAACACCTCTCATATGTTCTACTGTATTTAAAGGTTCTGCTCTAGTCCTCTCACTCATGATCAAGATCATCCATATACCTGGAATGCTTTTCAATTCTCCACCACTAGAAAGACTTAGAATATATAAAAATGAAGAGGTCTTATTAGGGTTGTAATGGGACCATGGGTTAAAAGGTTAGGACGGATTTTTTTTGGAAGTGGATTTAAAAGTCTATTACCAATGGGGTATGGTAATTTTTTTATGACATATATTTTACCATCCCAACTTTTCATCATAAAACACAAGCACCCCAAAATTATTGATTCTTTTTTTAATAAGAGATATATCAATTTGCTTTTTTTCATACACAACCATTTACTCTTTCACACCTCCCCCATGCTTAGGTTACATCACACCCCCAACTTCCTTTTTCAAATTTCACAATAACCATTTATTCTAGAATTAGGGATGGATAAAGGAAATTGGGTTACATGTGTGGTTAGATCAAGAAAACTGGCCATAAGCAAAATGGGGTGAGCAAAGGATAAAACGTGAAGGTCAGGCTATTTAGATAATTTTGATTATGACAAAAAAAAAACAAGTGACTCTATCATTTTAAAGTACATCCAAGTCATTTGTTGTTTTGAAGAAAACCATTGCATGTTCTAGGATCCCAAGTCATGGTGGAAGACACAAACAAAAGAAAAAATAAGGGATTGTAGCGATGTATCAGTCTAAAGGCTCAAGGTCTCACTAGGTCCAAAAATTATCTAATTCTAACCCCTTTTGGAAAAGAGTAAATCCACATACGTCAAACTACAATACCATAAGAATGTTAAGGCATGCATAACCCTAAAGTTCTCAAACACAATTACACTTGTCTCATAATAATGCAACCAAAACATTTAAGAACATAGAAATCCATTTTAAAAGATGATTCAAAGGGTCTTAACATGCCAAACTAAACACTTATGCCATTGCAAGACAAAATATACTCTTTAATATCATCAATGAAGGGCCATTTCCTTTTCTTTTCGTTCTTTGTTTTGCTTCTTTTTTTATAGGTAAATATCCAAAAGAAATAAACAAGGAAAAAGATAGCAACACTCATCGAAATAAAATAGGGAAGAACATAATACTAACCAAAAGATAAGGATATGTCATCTTCTCCCCCATGCTTATGTATCACATTGTCCTCGATGTGAAACAAGAATCACAAAAGAAAAGAGGGAGAAAAGATCTGTGGATCAATTTGATGAAGGAGGTGGCAGAGGTTAGTGGATGATGTGATGGTGGTTGTGGTGGTGGCAGAGGTTAGTGAATTTTAACTTGAACCTTAGTCGTTGTCTCTTATAGTTTAATTCTAATCTTCTAAATTTCTATGTTCTTGAGTGTTTCCCTTTCGTCAATTTTTTTTGTATTTTTAGAATAATTCCACAAATAAGTTTTTCGGTGCTCTAAATATATAAATATTCTTTTCTCAGTTTGGTGATCAACTTTAGTCCTTATGGGATGATAATTTAAGTGTTAAATTGAAACCATGCACTTGTAGGTAGAGTATATTAAGTTTTTGGCACCCTTAGGTTATAGAAAAAACTGCTAGGCTAGATTCATCAAGTGAATTTGCTTAATAATATCACCTCATCTGAGCCATAGTCCTTTGAGTTATTTTAATCTAGTGACTGATTCCAAAGAGACATGGTGGATGTGCCATCTATCCAATACGAATCGCTAAAGGAAGATTCTAGGAAGATGATTAATTTTATGTGCAACTTTTTAGGAATTTGATCAATGTATGTGGTATGTATAGGTAGAGATTCTATGGTACTCTTAATCATGTGAAATAAACTAGCTAGAGATAACTTTCATTCTTTCCATAAGCTTAAATGATTGTGAAGTTTGTCAAAAAGGGTGCCAATTTTATGTGAAGTTAGTCAAGGATGGTTAGTAGGGATATCCCAAGTAAATTCCTAAAGCCTACATAAGTGGGATATGAAGAGAGAGGGATTAGCAAATTTGTGAATCCACGCAAACATTTAAAGGAATGAATAATTTGGAATTTTCAAAGATAATATTCTACCCAAAATCTTTATAGAATTGAGATAGGACCTAATTGACGCTAGTGAAATTTGTATCATCAACTTTACTAAAAAGTAGGATATCGTCTTTGAGGAGTAAATTAAAAAACACACACTTTCCCTAGCCACTAAGATAGGATCCTAGTTGTTAGCATCCACCTGATGGGATATTCGAGTGGATAGAACATCCATGTATAAGAGGAAAATATAAGGGGGTGTAGGATCCCTTTATCGAATACCTTATTTTGGCTTAATGGTGCTAGTGAGTGTACCATTAACCAAAAATGGAAATGTGAGTAAGGAGACACACTAAATAATCAAATTAATTAATTTATTTGAGATATTAAGGCAAATGAGAGTTTGGTGTACAAAATCCCATAGAATCCTATCATATGCTTTTTGAAGATATAATTTGATGACCATGTATCTTATGCACATATGTCTACACTTAGTCATTGAATGTATAATTTCTTGAGCGATAATGATATTATCACTAGTGCATCGACCCATAATAGAGGTTTCTTGTTGTGTACACATGTAGTCTTTCAAGAGGGGTCATAATCTATTAACAATAATTTTTGAGATAAGATTATAGGATTTACTTAGGCTATTTAGTATAAATTAGCTAAACATTCTTGGGTGGTGATTTTTTTTTTCGTATGAGGGAAATATATGTATCATTTAAGGTGTTAGGTAAATTTCCTAATTCCTAAACAAATGATAAAATTCTATGTCTCTTTTCCTTTAGCCCCCCATAGAGTTTAAGGAAACATGGGTGAATGTTGTTAGGGCTAGGGTGTAACAAGTCCATTTTCTACTATTAATTTTTTTATTTAAAATAATGTAGAAGTTGAAAATAGACTTACAAAAAATAGGGTGTTATCGTCGTACCTAGCACTAGACATACGTCAGCTGCCTACACCATATTAGATACAAAGCTAAACCAACCAACCAAATTAAAATAGAGTGCACAAATTTAAATTATATAACCCTTTAAAAGATTGTTTACATCAAGGACCTCAATGGTCCCTAACCAAATCAATATAGGAAGATACATGATTTAAGAAGATAGGGCTATCCTAAAATGATATCAGTGCGTGGCCCCCAAAACCATGGTTCATCATGGAGCACAAAAAATTCTCTAGATGTCCATGTTCTCAAGTCCCAAACCTAAACTGATGTAGGCCCACTATTGGTCATCCCTAAAAACCTGCACATAACCCTTTACTCGTGGGAATGAGCAGGTGACTAAGAAAAATGGGCACATCGGTACTCTACTTACTTAGGAAGCCAAGCTGATTCCTCAATGATAACATAAGTATGCAATGAAAAATATATCATAACATGGATATCAAGTTTGACATGCAACATGCTAATATCATATATGTAAAGGTAATAGTGCATCAAAGTATACTGTCATGCATAACTCAGGTAAAGTATACCATTTTTATCTTCATCGTATAATAGAATAGACAATCACACATACACTAGATAAATTATTTTTGAAAACCACTAGTTTTTTTTTTCTTCAAATTGCTTAACTGATTGGAATTCACCATTTCCTTATCTATATATAGATATAGGTCAACACCTACTCAATCTTTCCAATTATTAACCAATTGGTCATTTAAACCATTATTTAAGTGTACATACCAGCTTTCATCCTTTTTGATCATTCAAACCATTATTCCCATCATTATTCAATTATTTGTTGTTACACTTATTCATTAATCTGGTTTTATCATCCATTCACTCACCATCCAAAATTTATCATTGAGTGATGGATTGTACACCACCCCATGGTCTCACATGCGATCGAAGCCTATCCAAATAAGGGACATAAATTCCAAGACAAAGCCAATCACCAAAGCAAACAAATGCCCAAGCTAAAGCCAACAAACAGAATGGGAATAAGTCCAGGCAGAAACCAATCAATATGGATATAATTCCAGGTTGAAGCCAACCACCTAGATAACCAAACTTGATGTGGTTTCTATCAAAGTAATGGAATGTTCGATCAAAATTTGTATAAGAAGCTCTCGCCCACGATCTAATGCAAAAGAAAAGAAGTGATTTGCTAGAGTATAGGTGAAGAACTTGGTGAAACAAGTAGAAGAGGTTCGACAATTTTTTATAGCCTTCAAATATTTCGTGGTTGAAGATAGGTTGAGGAAGGTTGAATCCCAGATATTCCTTGCTAAATGTTGACCCAGAAGGGAGGATTTGACTTTAGCTAACTTTGCGTAAAGTTTGATCAAAAACTTCTTATTCATTTATGCATACAAAGCTGCGCATAAAGGCCTTATATAGGGGAAGAAAGAAGTCGATGGTTAGCTAGCCTAAACTAGCCGCCTATTCCCTCTTAATCCAGCTCATTAATCATGGTTGAATTAATCCCATATTAACTTTAATCCAAAGCATAATATCATTGGTTAAATGCTACTAAGGATTAATATTACAAAGCTATACAATTGACTAAGATACATACATGAAATTATAGCAATACCCTAACTTATATAAAATACACTTAGGGTTAGGGTTTACAACAAGTTAATACAAATAATGAATATCGTCACTTTATCTTCTTGTTTTAATGTATTATCCCATGTATTTCATAGTCTTTCATTCTTTGAACACTTGTACACATCAAAGTGTATGAACATCTTCTTCTTGCAAATATGTAACATTTCTATAAGAATAACTTGAATATTTTTTAATGTCAAGCATATAAGAATTATCAAGAATATTTAACATGATAGGCTACAACATTAAGAAAGCTAAATCATCTTCCTTACCTTGAGGATTAGTATGAACATGACAATCATTATGTTCATTGGATGCTCCTGTATCAAGACCCTTTAGTTTTTGATACCCCCATAGTATAATACCATCCATTCAACCCATTTATCCTTGTCTAATATTATTCATGCCCATCATGTTATTTAATTCAAGCCTAAGTTGTGCTTCATTACTCTTTTCTCGAAACCATTATATGTCATATGTTGTATACCCATTTAACCTTTACAATACTTATTGAGTATGCCATAAATTATGATCCATTTAATCCATTCATTGGGTCATTAATCAATGATAAAATATGTATTTTATCATCTTAATAATCATAGAACAATCCTATGCATAGCCTTAAATCATAACCAAACCAAAAAGAAATGAATCACACAAACCAATCAAACCAATCAATCTATTTAGTCCAACCGGTCGATTGGTCTGACTCCACCAAACCCTACCTTTCCTCAAATCGGTTGATCGGTTCATTGGTTTGACTCGACCAAACCCTAATTTTTCTCAATTCAATCAGTTGGTTTGGTCAAACTAGTCGATTATTTATAGACTAGTTGATCGGTTTTACCCAACCAGTAGATGGGTTTAAGTAGAGAACAAGACCAGGGTCTTTTCAAGCTTACCGTTTAATGAGTTGGGTGACCCAATCGAGTTTTCTAAAAACCAGTTGATCGGTTTGACCAAACTAGTTGATCAGTTTGCCTTACCACAACATCAAATAGTTATTTCATGTAGATCATGATTATAAATCAACATTAAACCACATTGGAACACACATTAATATTGTATAACACATTTTTAGCCTATTTAACTTGCATATCTCAACATTTAATCATCACCACTCATTTTACTCAAGTTTCATGCTTTTTACTCAAAATGCACAATCTAACCCTCCAAAATAGTTCAACAACTATATACATTCATGCAATACATAACATCAATTCAAAAAGGTTCGTATAATATAAGAATTACTCATAATATATATTATAAGCAATAATCACTTACTTGATGCAGACAAAACTCCATTAAACTAGAAACCTTAGTTTGTGAAAATCTCAATTTTTAAAACCAACTAAAAAATTTGTATAAAATCTTAATAAGTCCGAACTTGAAATAGAAAGGAAAGAAGGAATATACCAAACTCCAAAGGCAAAATAGGGAATACCCAGCTGAACTGCTCAACCTTTTTTCCCAAATCTAAATCTTCCATGCTTAATGATTAAAATAAAAGGGAGCTAGAGAAATTATCAAAATAGTGACATGAATCGACTATAAAATTTGAAGTGTAGAAAGAAAGACGGTGAATACATAGAATTATGGATTTTTGTTATCTGAAAGAAATGTGAAGGAGTGATTGTGGTTATTTATAACCAACCAATTGAGAAGAATCATAGAGGATTTCAGAATAGTTAAAAAACCCTAATACTTACTATTTGAATTTGAGTTAAACGGATGGATTTCGTCAAAGATATGCTAACCTATTCTCTAGAGCTCAAATGGTATTTCTAGAAAATACATATCAATTAGGCTAGAATTAAAATTCACAATAGAAGTAATGGAAGGTCTACGTGGAAGGAAGCTTCTAGTAGATCATAAGCATGCTTGAGATCGAAACATTGATATCATAAATGTGTAGAGGAAAGAGGTGGAAGAAGACAAGATTAAGGTCATATCTCCCCCTTAATTATCCCAATCAACGTCTAGATCAATCTAAGGCAATATTTCAAGCTAAATACATCATGAGAAAGGATAAGGATATCTTAGGAACAATTTGGCACGAGTTAACAAGGTTCCATTTTTGTAAAAGTAATTTTATCAAAAAATTGAGCTTCACTTAACTCACAAACCAGTCGATTGGTTTGATCTACCTGTATGCTATTCTACAACCTAATTGATCGGTTCCCCAACTACTCGATTGGTTTAGTCAAGATTTTTTTTTGCTGAAATGACGAACCAATTGATTTGTTCATAGAACAAGTCGATTAGTTTGCCTAAAAATTCAATAAATTTAATTTTTCAACCTTATTTCAAATCAAAATTTGCCTCAAAACAAATCATAACACCAAATCAAAATCAAAACTGGAATAATTCTAATCCCAACATTTTTCTAAAAAGGTGAGGTATTACATAGGGGCTTTATGTACACAGATATCAAATAGGGATTTTAGCATTTCATTAAATGAAGGGATACATTTAATTTTGATATGATGTTAACAAGGGTTTGGCCAAACAATCAAAAGGTGATAGAGGAACTTCATAAGTAAAAGTTTTCTTGAAATAGTGGAAGAATTCATAGTGAGTATCTTTTGGGTTAGCAATAGGTAATTAGGTATCCTAATAGGAGTCTAGAGTGAGTGAATGGTGTTGTGACTCTATCTTTTGATGGATGTAATAAGGAAAAAAAATGTTATATCTATTTGCAAAGATGAGTTCGTCCACATGGGCCTTAATACTCAAAAATTCCTCTTCCATAGATAAAAATTGTCATCATTTTAAGTTTGTTGGATTTCAAGTTCACGTGAAAGGTTTTAAGTATAAAGGTTGATGGCCAATGCACATTGTACATGATCCAAGGCCGAGGTTAAATTATGACTTTAGATGAAAATATTTGTTTCATTTGAATGTTATAGGCATATTGTTTAAGGTTGTGTAGAAAAATTAGTATCTAAAAAAAATTAATTCAGTATTTAAAAAATCTAATATGATATTTAGGATATTTGATGGATTTTGTTGAAAGAATACCCAACATTTAGGATATCTAGATAATTCGATCTTAAAAATAGCTAGTATTTTGTTGATTATTTCAACATTGTATCACATAATATTGTATTTTTATAGTGTTAATTTTTTTTATTCTTTAAACATTGATAATAATATTTTAATACTCATTTTTCATAAAATAAGACACTCATATGAATATAAATATAAATATTAATTAATATACCATCTTTCTTTAAAATTTTTTTGGTAAAAGTTATTAAAATTGTTAAAATGATATTTTTATACGATATTGAATATATTTGAAATTCAATTCATATTCCACCTATATTTTTAGATATATGATTTTTTTGATTTAGGAATTGCAGAACGGATGCGTGATACCATGTATACAAATATCTAACTATAATTACTCTAATATCATTTACCAAATGGAGCCCAAATAAGTTGAAGAGCACGGCTAAACGAGGTTCGATCAAGGGAATCTGATCAACGGAATGTATATCAAGTTTATTGGGCCTATGATTAAAAAATATTATAATTTCATAAAGGTAGAACACGTATGTAAGTGTTCAGCCTATTATTGGGCCAGGACACCAGAATGGGCTAATCCGGACTGTTGTATGACCTTTCTGTATCATAATTGAATATATAAATGTCATCAGGTTAGAACCGGGGTCCGGGTTAAATTTTAGGTTTCTCGATGGCGAAGAAGAGAAAACACAGCGAACCGGAAGCTACGGCGGCGGCGGCGGCGGCGGCGGCGAAGAAGGACGATGTTGCGCCGGAGAGGCCGAAGAGAACACTGTTATCTTGGAAAGATAAAGCTGACGAGAAAGAAAGTGAGTCCTCTCAGGTATTTAGAAACAAGGAAAAAGTCCTGCTCACTTGTTCCCGTCGGATTAATTTCAGGTAATCATTCTGGTATTATTGGGTCGGATTGAGATCGTTTTACCTTTTAACATTTATGTTAATTGACATGAGAATTTAGGTACCGGCATTTGATGTTGAACTTGGTATCGTTGCTTCCTCACTCTAAGAAGGATAACAAGGTTGAGTCCAATGAAAGCAAAGGTGAAACTTTGAATGAACTTGTCGAGCTAAAAGGCTGTTCGTCCTGCGTGTTTTTTGAGGTAAGCCATACTCTACTTGTTGCTCCATAATGTTGAATGACCTGTAGTTCTAGTTTCTCTCGTAGTAAAACACAACACAAGATGCAGATTGTAGTTGTGGAAGGTAATTATATGCTCTTTGAGGGCAAGTTGTTGTTAAGGATTTCAGTAGCTTTCTTGAACGAGTGCTGGATTCCAACCCCAAGAAGAGAATATGAAGTCGCCCTGGTCTTGGTCTTCTAGCTATATATTGAACTTGAGGTGTTCATGCATGTTTAAGTCATAAATTGTTTGTGTGAGCTCAATAAGTTGCTTCAAAGTTTCAAACAGTTAGGACATCAGATTACCAAGGGATTGCCTGATGCGTATGGAAAAGAACTATTTGGATTAGCTGCTTGCTAAACGTGCAAAGTAGAATCTTTATGCTTTTGTGTAGGATTATACTGCAGGAGTGTAGGTTGATGGGTGATAATTGCAGGCTTGGGACTTGGAAGGGAGTTAAATATACACAGCCTTATCTTTGTTGTAATCTTCTCTGATTCAAAGCTGTTATCATAGATCTAGTAGGAGAAACCATTCTGTTTCATCAATACTCCAGGCTCATTTTGTTATACGATTTTCGTACAAGTGGTTCATGCATAAAGTTGTATTGTGCGGGAATAGAGACTTGTGATTCCAAATTACATGTCACTATGCTAGGGAAGTAACTGGACAGATAAAAGATGCCATCTGCTCTTTTCTCATGTTTTTATACAGTGATGTGGATTGCCCATTATTGAAACTAATTCCTTGTTTGGATTATTTGTTTTGATGGGCCCAATCCCTCCATACAATGATGGTCTGGACTTTAAATGGACATATACATGTTTGCAGTCTAGACTCTGATGGTCTGATGATTCATCTAATTCCATTCATTCATGTTCATCAGTGTCGGAAACATAAAGACCTGTATTTATGGATGTCCAAGTGCCCAAATGGACCCTCAGTCAAATTTCTTGTTAATGCAGGTATTTAGTTGTCTCCTGATTATGTGTTTGTGTGTGATCATATATTTCAGCCTGACCTTTATCTTCTGAATACGTCCTGAACTCTGCCTCTGGTTGTTAGATCTTTTCTTGTGGAATAATTGAGATTGATTTTGTTCTATATAGTGCATACGATGGAGGAATTGAAGCTCACTGGGAACCATTTGAAAGGCTCACGGCCTATTTTGACATTCTCAGCCAATTTTGATGAAAAACCCCACTGGAAGCTTTTGAAGGAAATAATCCAGCAGGCATGTGCATGCCTTTTTTAGCTTTTTCATTCCTCTTGCCTATTGTCCAGCATATCTATTATTCTGTTGTCATCCTTGGCTAAACATTCATGATTGATTCTTTGAACTTTGGGTACATGACCGATCCCCTATCATTTTAAATAGAAACCCACAGTTCTTGAATCTGATCTGGTTTAAATCTGAAGCTGCCAAAACATTCTTATAGTTTTTGTGATGAATGTATATTTTTCGCATGCTTGCTTGTATAATTATTTGTTTACAGTGACATATAGTGAGACCTTAATGTTAATGTGGGCTCAACTACCCCTTGCATCCTTGCAATGATGGGTAGAAGATGCGCCATGCCCTTCCATGTGGTAAAACCAGTTAAAATAAATAATAGGACAGAAAAAGAAAACTAATGTATTGATGTACATACATTCTTACTTGGCTGCTTTTCTCAGATCTTCGGAACCCCAAAGGATTTCAGGAAGTCAAAACCCTACTATGATCATGTGTTTGTTTTCTCTATCCTTGATGATCACATATGGTTCCGGAATTACCAGGTTGGCTTTATAAATTTGTTTGATTACATAATTATTTTCTCATAGCTGAGATGATTACAACTTGCAAGTTATCTGTCTTTCCAATCTTTATTGAGGGAATATCTTCAATGATGATTACTCCTTTAATTCATGTTCTCCATACATATATATTCCAGTAACTGTTTTGTGTTTGAGATTAAGAACCATATTTATTATGTTTCCTTTCAATCTATGACAGATAACTGTTCCTCATACTGAATCAACTAAAACAGACCGAGGGGGCTTAGATAAAATGACCCTTATTGAGGTTTGTGGCATTATACTTGCTGCATTTATATGAACTATAGTTTTCTTAATAATGTTAGCTAATTTGGAGCTCTTTTGTGCTCAGGTTGGTCCGAGATTCTGTTTGAATCCTATCAAGATATTTGGTGGCAGCTTTGGAGGCCCAACGTTGTTTGAGAACCCAAATTACATATCACCAAACCAGGTAAGAAGCTTTTGACCGGCTTTCTCTTTCCTATCTTACCTTATTTCTATGAGTTTTCTGTGCTTTTGTTTCTCGTTGGATTATCTTTTTCCATTATCTTCGTATTCTTTTGATCAACAACGTTTGGAAGTCATTCAACTATAGCAGAATTATATATGGTTTATGACAGGCTTGGTCAAGTCCGAATTTCTTATTTATTTATTTTCTTTGAAACTATTTGAGTTTGGCAACATCCTTTTACTTCAGGAGTTTATAAATTAGCGTTCAGCACATGCAATTAATTCATGGTCGCGGTCACATTAGCGGTGTCGCGGTAGATATGAAACTAATGAATAGCAGAATTTTATGCTTGTTATTTTTTTGATCAGGTAGAGAGATTCCATTATCTTTTCTAGTATATCCTATCATGAGTTGAGTTTGGAACTTGGAAGGTGGTAAAGAAGGTTATGGCGGTTGTACACAACTAAGCTGTAGCTGGAATCGTGGGATTGCATCAGCAATTAGGACAAGCTAGGCTTTACTAGTGAAGATTTAAGTTTTCAGAACTTTATTAGCTGTAGGCTTATATGATGTCTAGAGAGCAAAGAATGACTTATTGTATTCAAATATGAGCATCAACTATCATAGATTCATTAAATTTATTCATTATTGACTTATTGCTACAATTAATATTATTTTCTTCAGATGTTCCCGTTCTAATAGTAAAAAAATATATGATGGTTTATTTGTTACTTGTGTATTGCATAGATAAGTTCTATAATTCTATCATATTAGTTGTATGGTTTAATAGTCATTTATAAAAAAAAAAAGAACAGTAATTTTAATCGATTAAAAAAAACAACAATACTTTATTACAAATCCAATAGCAAATGAATAACAAAAAATTATTATAAACTAAAATGCTAAATAAAATATTCTACAATAACTACCATAAAAAATAATGTTGTAGAGGATCTTCATAAGAGTCATTTTGTTGGCTTGTTCTATAGTAAGTATTGTAGTCATTATGAACATCTCTTATGTTGAGTGTTCCGAAATTGTAAATTCCACCTTAAAATTGTAGATGTTGTGTTGAAGAAGAACTTTCATCTATTGAAGACGATGTAGCATGTCGAAAATCTTGAGATGAGTTTTGATTTGGGTTTAAATTATGGTAGTAGTAATTTGGATATAGATTTGGTAGATGTCCTGATGGTATCCTAATATTTCCATAGTTATCATAGCTGAAGGAAGATTGATAACCGTAATATGGATTTTGTCTTTGATCTCTCTCTCTCTTTCTGACCCACTAGATATGTTTTGATAATCTCTTAACTTAGAAAAAGTACCATATTATCCATACGTAGTTGTAGGAAACATAGATTTAAAAGGTTGATGGGCACTTTGATCAAATTGATGAAATCTCTGGCTAGAGCGAGCCGAGTGGCGGCCACTAGTACTTCTACGACCTCTTCTATTACGTCCACAAGTTGGCTGATCAGTAGTATCTCCCTGAAAAATAGAGCTACTTTGTCCATATGATTGAATGCTTTTATATCCATAAACTCCTCCTCCTCCTCCCCCACCACCACCACCACCACTACCACCATCATTATCATCACCGTCGTCGTCATTATCATTTTCACTCAAATGAAAATCATGAGATAAGTGATCTGGATCTAGTTCGTCTGTAGCTAGTGAGTGAAGATCAACACCATATTGGGTTGGAGGATTTTCTCCTAGTTTGGTGCTTAAAAGCTACTACTACCTCCTTCATATTCATTACCATCATCGTTGTCGTCGTCATCGTTCAAGCCATTCTACGAAGATGTTTGATTATTTTCATGTCTAACATCAAGTAAGGGATCCTCCAATTCTTCTAGCCAAGGATCCACATGATCATCTTCATGAAATATATAATCCAAGTTAATTGAATTATATGATTTTTCCAACTCTTCTTGGGTCTTTCTTGTGAAACCTCTTACTTTTAGCCTCATGTTGTAATGGACGTAGATAAGAAGGTTCAATTTCCTATATTTCAACCTATTTATCGATTTGGTGTGCAACAAACTGAAAGTACTCAAATTTTTTTCATAGTTTGATGCAGAGGTAGTAGCGCTTAGGACTTTCATGGCAATCTTCTTGAGATGTGGATCGCTTGATCATCGTTCATTTGACCATATTTGCTACATTTCCACTGTTCTGATTTCCACATATTTCTGAGGCTACTCTTATGCTTGATAATACTCTCTAACGCAATGAAATTGGTGGCAAATCTTGTTATCCCAGGTTGAAGAAGTTGTCGACCATTCGTAAATTGTAACATGATAGCCACCACCTTATCATATCTGTATATAAATTGGGTGATACTTTGAGTCATTTGAATTACTTTATAAATATTGCTTTTCTTCAAAATATCAGCCAATATGAGATCTATGCAATGAGCAACACAACCTATCCAATAAAGATGTGGAAACTCTTGCATCAATTTCTTACGTCCAGCCTTGATTGCAGCTTCGTTATCTGTTACCACTTGTACAACTATCTCAGGACCAACTTCATCAACCACTTTTTCATTAACCTAAAGTAAAAGTCTGCGTCCTTTGATGGAACATTGGTGGCATCAACAGATTTGTGGAAAACTGTCCCAGTTTTTGAATAAATCAAAAGGTTAATAAGGTACATTTTAGTTGGTCCGGTCCATCCATCACACATGATGGTTACACCCCATTGCTTCCATTGTGGTAACAAAGAATCGGTCCATTTTTTCAGTGAATGATATTCTTCTTTAAGATATACCTCTGCAAGCTCATAAGCACTGGGCGGTTGCACACGTTCTCCAACTTCACGAATAGTTGTCATTAAAGGCTTTGTGAATAGAGATTCTATTGCACTAAATTGTACCTTATTATGCGTAATCCATTGTCCCCATGCCTTTCTCAACTTTCCTTTGAGCATTTTAAATGCCTTTGTACCCGGATTGATTTTGGTTTGCTTCATCTTTTGATGCTCTCGTTCTAGAGAAGCATCCATAGTTGCTAACCTTTCGACAGGAGTCGATAAGGGTGCATATTCATATGAGCCACGACTTCCCCTTACACTTAAGCTAGATAATCGGCCCATTGGTCGAAGAGGTTGTTGACGACTGCTTCCACCTTCATAATAATGTTCATGATGATCCATCATATACATGTTTTGTTCATACTCTAAATTTGCTTCTAACCTACTACTCAAAATCGCTTGAACATGTCTATCTTCTTCATCTTCGTCTTCATCTTTACCGCCAAGTGTCATTCTTGTAATTTCTTCTTTGGCAATAAGATCTCTTCTTCTTTTTTCCATTTTATTATTTTTCATTTTTTGCAACAATTGTTCCATATTTCTTCTAACATCGGTTGTCACATTATTACATTTTGCAATATTACCCCTAATATGACCTAAATGTCCTTTTAGTCGTGTTATTCCTCCATTAATAACTTTCCCACAAAAAGCACACTTAATTTTTGTTCGACTTCCATCAACAGACTCCCCAAAATTCCATGCAACATCTCTACCCCGATTATCATGACCACTAGCAACATCAATACTTGTTCGATGACACATGTTTAATTAAACTGAAAATAAAATACATATATGATTCATGACAAGTGTAATTAACATTAAAGCAATTATTATTCGTTAATCATTAATAAATTAATCTTAGTAATTATTAACATTATTTATTTATATAGATTTATAATAAATTAAAATTATAACAATTATTATTCGTTAATCATTAATCTTAGTCATATTCTAAATAAATTAATATTAATATTATTTGACTAAAGGTAAAGGTATGAAGTTATTGATAAAAAATTATTATTATTATATAATGTTATATAGTCATATAGATATAAATTTATAATAAATTAAAACTATACCAATTATAATCTATTACTATTAGTTTTAGTCATGTAAGAAATAAATTAAAATTAACATTGATTAATTAATTGTATTAAATTATTGATAAAAAAATTATTATTATGCTATATTTATATAGATTTATAATAAATTAAAACTATAAGTCTATAACAAATTAACAATTGCTATCTATAATCCATTAGTCCTAGTGAATAGTGAGTGATACAGTAATATACTTAATAAATTAATATTAACATTATTTAATTAATGGTATTAAAATTTTGATAATAAATTATTATTGTTATGTTTATATTAATATAAACTTATAATAAATTAAAACCATAATAATTATTATCCATTATTCATAGTAATCAATCATACATTAAATAAATTATAATTAACATTACTTAAGTAATGGTATTAAACTATGGATAATAAATTATTATTATATTATATTTATATTGATTCATAATAAATTAAAACTATAATAATTAATATTTATTAGTTTAGCTTATGTACTAAATAAATCAATATTAATAGTTTAAGTTTAAGACAACTCGATTAAAAATATTAAATTAATAATAATTAAATATTATTATTATTATTATTATTATTGAGAAGTAGTAATAATAATTATTAATAGCTAGAAGTATTTACTAGAAAAAATATAATTGCCTAGACATAAATTATTGAGAGATAGACTGAACTAAGTATATATAGAGAGAAAAAATAAAAACAATTATAGAAAATTGTAGGTATATGCATATAAGATGAAATATTATCTCTATATAGAGATTGAGGTTTTCTATGTTTTAAAATAAGTAAATAAATAAATAACATATTTCTAAGTCTTCAAATTAAATATTTTAGGTGTTATCCAAAAAAATATATGTCTAAATCAATTGCTAATTGCCACTTGTAAATTGGGAAGTCGTTAATTAGTCACCCAGGAAGTTGAAAGTTGAAGACGACAGGGAGACCAAAATTTTTTGACTTTTCAATCATAGGGTTCACAATTTTTTTAAAGTGAGAGTCGATGCACTATTGAGCATTGGTGCTCTTAAAATTTTAGTTTGATTTTTGTCGACTCATTAATTGTCCACTACTGGAAAAATTAGAATCCCTTTTGTCCCTTTCTAATTCCCTACTGTAGTTGGTCCAATGGTTCCATGAAATCAATTTCAAATTACATCCTATAATTGATGACATTAAATACTCTAAAACACATGCTCACTAATGGATTACAATGATAAATCTCGATTTTACTTAACACATGAAGGAAATGACCCTTATGAATGAATCTTTAAATGGATCCATGAAATAAATTTCATTATACATATTTCAACTACAAATTAAATTAATTTATCCAAATAGTATTGTCACTAATATTAATATAGATATTATGTATTTGGGTACACCTTACAAGATGCTCATTTTATACGAAGTAGTAAAAAAGTTATAATAAGTATAATAATATTATAATTATTTTAGTTTTAAATTAAATTAATTATAAACATAATTATATTATTTCATTATAAATATTATAATTTTTTTTATAAATAATTATAATTATAATAATTGTTATTATTATAAATATCATTATTATAATAAGTGTAATAATAAGACATCAACCCAAACTAAATTAAACATCAAACCAAAGAAAAAAAATTAACTAGAATTTAGATAACCATCAAACTGGAAAAGAAAATATATCAACCAAAATTTAAATAAAATATAAAGAAGGAAAAAATATCAATTGATACATGCATAAATAGTATACTATAAGTCTTCCTTTTAGTTAAATGTTATTAATTTTGCATTCTGAATGTACTTTGTAAGATCCGTCATTATGGGTTATTACTTTAGGGAAAGAATTCAATTCCTATATTGGATACCACCAATTTTTATTACACTTTTATTTCACATTAATGAAAAAAGAAAACAATAGAATTATGCACAAATAAAAGTAGAACTGGGCACATTTCTTAAAATTGATCTTTGTACCGATGTAGATAGCACCATTACATGACATATTTTAAGATGCTATCATTTTTCCTTAAATCAAATTCAATTATTCCAATAGTTATGAGGAAATTTATGGAAAAAATAATCCTATATTCTAGTAAAAATATCCTTAAAATACTTTTTGTACCTTTTCTCCTACCTATACTCTTCCCTCTTCACTCACTTCTCTCATATGCCCTTAGATTACATGTGCAAACCCTTGGGACTAACTTTTAGTTGTCCAAACTCACCTGGTTAGGATCTCCACTCCAATATCCCATGATTCATCATTTCATTCCCTTAAACCTTTGTCATCACACTCCGCCATCCCTTTCACCCAAGTCAACTCTCTCCTTCTATCATTCTTCTATTTTTTTTTTACCACAAAGGTATATAAGCCCTCCTTTTTTTATTCATTTTCAACACTCCAAAATACTTTCTTCCCTTTTATCTTCTAAATCCGCCCTATTTTTTGGTTTTAGTAGAATTTTGAATGGGTTTTTAACTATTTTGATTCTTAACTCTCTTATAAAAATCAAGAGTCTTGATAAAATCTATCAAGTAAATGATTTTTCTTATGCTAGAATGTTTTTGCTTGAAGATGAGGCATCATTATCTTTAATATGATTAAGATCTTGTAATGTAAATTATGGCCTTCTGATCTTGGTGTGTTCCATATTGTTTATGTGTTAATTAAATCCTTGATTTTTGAGCATGTGACATGATTCATGTTTCCTTTTGTAATATCCTAAATTTTTGTAACTATAATTATTGGGTGATTAGTCTTCTAAGCACTTATATACTCTTCAATCTTTTTTAGACACCTCCCCTATACCTCTCAAACCCTCATTTTACCTTCTTATCCTTAAAAATTCTATTTTTTTTTGTTTTAGTTGACTAGTAGTCAATCGAACTATACATGTGATTGACCAACTAGCAACATTCCAAGCCCTATTGTCTAGGGCTCCAGGCAGGTGACTTGGAGCCTTATTTGGTTGATTGGAGTTGGGATATTTTTATTTTAACCTCAAATCAATTCATTTACCCAATATTTTTTTATATATTTGGGTTCTTAAATTAATTCCTCAAATTTCCATAACTTTTCATAAACTTTGGAAAACATTTGAATATTTTCTTATTTTTTAATAATTTATTGGAATTTTTACCATACCTAAACCATTTTCTAACATTTCTTAATTTTTTAGACTTCGGAGATTTGAACATATAACTTTCTCACACTCATAATCATATCCCACAAAATACTTGCTCATTCAATAAAAAAAAATCTAA
The DNA here is from genome assembly GCA_030549775.1 of Tamarix chinensis. NCBI lineage: Eukaryota > Viridiplantae > Streptophyta > Magnoliopsida > Caryophyllales > Tamaricaceae > Tamarix > Tamarix chinensis. The sequence goes on along the minus strand of CM060173.1, from coordinate 12,383,781 downwards.
CCTTAATTACCTTAATCATCTTCTACCAACTCTCTTATATCATTTTTTCACCTATGTCAATCACTCTAATCACTCATCTTGCTTGCAAACCCCCCCATCAAATTTCTTCTATCTCTCCTATCATTTTCGACAACCTATAAGGAGTATGCCTTTTTTGATCAATTTAATAATTAGCCATTTTCTTTCATCTAAGTTTTATCTCTCTTCTCTTCTCTTTTGATTTTATTGTTCTTAACTATGGGACTTGTGATCGAGCTCTTTTCCCTCTTTCTCTACATTTTTCTTGCATTTGTTACTTCAAAAATCTTAAGTTTAACTCTTTAGTATTTTTCTTTAAACAAAAGTGGGCTAAATTTTTAGATTGGTGAAGCTTTCCAAGATTTCAATTTAAAATTCCAAGGGTTCTTATCATCTCCTTTAACATTTTCTATTCTCTTCTAACCCATGGCATTCCCTTTTTCTAATTTCCAATTTTTTATTTTAGGTGATAAAAGGTTAAAAGAAGGATCTTAGAAGTATTTGCGTGCTTAGAGACCGAAGTAGCTTTGGTAAGAAATAAGTATCTTTAGTTTAGGGATTTTTATATTTAATGTGGATTTGTGTGATTTTTATATTTTATGCTAAAAATCATGTTAGGCTTCATCTTAAATTTATATCCATGTAATATTTGGTAAAATGCACGATTTTTTGAGTTTTGTAAATTTATACATAGTTGCTATATTTTATTCATTTTTAGGATTTGTTATAAAATCTTAAATATGATGGTATATTATGTTATATTCTTATGACTTGGGATTAGTAGATTAAAATTTGTTTAAGTATTGAAATTGGTGTGATATGTTGAAATCTCAAAATTTAAGTGTTTTTTGCTTTTGGGAAGTCTCAGCCTTATAGTGTTTATGGTGTTTTGGATTGTTTTAATTTTGATAAATGGCATCATGTGTAAAATTTATAGACTTATAGAATTTGTGAATTATGTGGGACCTTCAACTATAGGGGTAATATGATCATTTTGGTAAATTTTTGGAGAAAAATAAGTATTCCATTGTGTTCCTTGAATGGTTTTAAAATAAGTCTGACATAAAATATGTTAATTTTTAGATAAGGATGACTTAAGTTATGAATATAATAAAATTAGTGATGCTTAGGTGAACTAATGATATTTTGATCTCTTTGACCAAATCTAGAAATTTGGGTATTGTAGAAGTAAAATATGGGCTGAAATATGATGATGATGATGATGATTTTTTAATTAACTTGATAAATTATGAGAAGCATGAGTTATAATTTTATGATAAAGAGCTTAATTTAGAAATAATAACCAAAAAGGTAACATTGGTATTTTATGCATGAAAAATTATATTTAAGTTATGATTTTTGGATATGATTTTGACAATATTATTTTAAGTTAGGGTGTCAAATTTGGTGAGTCATAAAACCTTAAGAGATAAATTATTGTGTTTATAAGGATAGTATGGTGTTTTATCTTATGAAAAAATCCTTTATATATTTAATAACTATTCTTATGTCTTGCCTTACTCTTACCTTGTTTAATGTGTTGTTAGTAATATAATCTAAGTGTTTGGATGTTATTAATTATTGGAATAAATTCATAACAGATAAGGATCATGTTAAACATCTTACCTCATAATAATGAAAGTGGAAGTATAATGACCTAAGTAATTTAGGTAATGCTTTTGTTAAGTGTTGGTTGAAGTAATAATAAGACATTAATAGTTACATTTGTTACGTGTTGGTTGAATTACTAATATGACATTACTACTTAAATTGAAAGACCACATGAGTCAAGATCAAGTACTTTAAAATTATTGAAATTAATTACTTGGTCCTGACGAAACTAAAGGATCTTAATCTACTTTATTTGATTGATCCACTAGCTTATAGGGGATATGCATACTTAAGGATTTAACCTTTACTAGTGGCTCGGGTGTGTTTTACCCTGAATGTAAGAGTATTAGTGATCACCTAATTATGGGTATTTTAATATGGCTACATCTTTTAGGTAGTTCTTAATCCTTAGTATTGTGCTTGTTTTGCTTTTATCTTAAGGTGATTTAAGTGTTTCATGCCTTAACTTAGTGATATATATTTGTTACCTAACTCAATATGCAAGTATTGATCATTCTTTTTAATGAGTGTTGCTAATTCCCTTGAGTAGATATCCCTATTGTTGGCATGTAAGAATTTGATGGTTGTCTTAGAAATTTTGCTAACTTTGATACTCTATCTATGGAAGAGTGATTTGTTGGGCTATGGATGTAAAGTCTAGGATATTCAATAGTTAGAGTTTTTATCTTGATACAGTAAGAACTCTTAGTTCCCTTGTTTCCTTTTTATTATATTTTTTTTTAGCATTTTACTTGGAGTTTATCTCCAAACCTTGTTTCCATTTCACAAAATTCCTTTTCTTTATCTTTTTATCATATTTAAATTGCCATTATGTTTTTCCTTACACTTGATATGAGAATAATACATTAAAATAAACTTGTATTAGGTATGACAATAACACCCAATTATTTTATGCTAAACTTCTGCCAAAAAGAAAGTAGTAGATTTTAGGGTGTTGCAACTTTGATAGTTTGTGCATATTTTAGACTTTTGTCTTTCAATTATGATTTCTTTGTTTTCAAGCATAATAGGTTATGTTGTTTAATTTGATGAGCATGAATCCATGGTCCTTATTATTTTGCATGATTTTTTATATGTCCTTGTTGAGCTTTGTAATCACACTAAGAAGAGTTGTTATTCCAAATTTATTATGCTTTTATTACATGATTTTCTTGTAACACCCTAAAATTTTGTAATCCTTATTTTCGAACATTTTTCCTTTTATCCAAAACCTAACTATTAAACCTTAGCTTAATTATTTATGTTAACCCTTAACCTGCAAACCCAAATACATACCTAAATAAATGTATCGTAATTATTTTATCTTTTTCTCTTCTATTTAAATCTACCTTAAATCAATAAATTTTTCCTCAGTTTATTTTTTCTAATCAGATGCCCTAAAAGTGGATAAATTAATTTCACTCTAAACTTAAATCTATTCCTAATTCTAATTCCAATGGTAAATTTATGTTTATTTTTCCTTTTATTTTCTCACACTCTTTTCTTTTTCTTTTCTCCTTCCCACTCAGTGTACTGACCTTCCTTATTTTCTGTTTTCCTTTCTCCTTTTCTTTTCTTCTTTTCCCTTGACCGACCCTACTTATCTAAACATCCCCTATAGTGTCCCTTCTTATATCCTTTACACACTCCTATACTCCCCCTTCCCTTTCAAGCCAAACAACTCCTTTGCCTTCCAATCGTTTTCCCTCTTCCCTTATCTTCTTAGAACCTATGACTCTACCATCACCAAATCCCTTCCCAAGCTATACCACCCCAACCTACACCCTACACCCCAACACCTCTGCATCCTTATTGCCATTGTGCATGCACCATACCCCTACACCCAACATGCCAAGCCCCTTCTGCTACCATCTCCTCTATACCCTCTCCATTGTCCTAGTCTGCATCATCCTTGACCATGTTTTCTTTTCCATCTTTAACCGTCCACATATACATATTGTAACACCTCCAAAATTTATACATTTTTTTTAAAAATAAAACTTATAAATTAAAATTGTAAATTCTGGGGATGTTACTGCTACATTTAGTATTAGACCGTTTCACTCCTATTCCAGTACTAAATGCTAAGGCCAAGAAAAATAACACATAACATTATTAAATAATCCAACTTCAAGGAAACAAAATTTGGTGTACACATAAGTCTTTAGATAATTTGAAATATAAGCTATTGTTTTCAAGGAAATAAAAATAATAATAGTAACATTTTTTCTGTAGGCTCAAACTTGATTGAATGATAACATGAGTAATAATCTCAAAGGAAAGACCGGCCACACCACTCCTAGGATATAGAGTCTAGCCCACTCATCACTCGTCCCCACCTGACATCCCATAGACATCAATAGCATCGAAATAAGCATCCCCTACCTGCAACATGTTAGATGGGCCTTCTAATTATGGGAATGAGTAGCACTCATAAAACGGATGATCAGTACGCTACGTACTGAGTAAGGTAACCGAGCACTAAGGCCAATACATAAGCATAAATAATCATACAAGACAAAACTCAAATTACACTTTGAAACCCAACCATATAGTACATAAGGTCATGAAGAAAATTATAAAACTTATAAATAATCAAGCCCACACAAAAGGCCCAAAGGTCCAACTTAATTATTTAATTAATCTCTTATCGAAAATCGATTCATACCATGTTTTTTTTATCAAACCATATGAGTACGGAAGTCCCCACTATTATAGCTAGTGGATCGGAGCCAAGCAGGGCACAATGCTCTTGCCCACTATTATTAGCCAGTAGATCGGTCACACATAGGGTATCATACCCTAACTGCTATTTCTTACCAGTGGATCGGTTGGCCCCGGATCACATGGTGTTCCACTATAAGTACTTAGTATCTTTTAAGTGTCTTAGCAACAGAGTCCGCCACTATTATAGCTGGTGGATCGGAGGCACATAGGGTATTATAGCCTAACCACTATTATAGCCGGTGGATCGGAGACACATAGGACTACGCATCCTCACCAATATTTCTAATCAATGGATTAGTGGGACCCGAATCAATACTCTTCCACTTTATATAATTAGTATCTTAAGTATTTTATTCAAAATAAAACCATACCAAGACATGCAAGTCAGACTCCTACCATGCTTACTCTTTAACTCAGGTTAACCACTTCAACCCTAGTTAATTACCACCACCATAGTTAGTCATGACACATCCTAACGCCCATGCAAACTCTAGCTTTACGTAAACCCTACTCCCATGCAAACCCTAATTCCCAAGAAAAACCCTAACTCCCATGCAAAACCCTAACTCTACCATGTAAATCCTAATGCCACCATACAACATTAAATACCATCATGCAAACCCTAATATCACCATGCAACATTAAATACCACCATTCAACTATGACCTACATGCATGTCTTATGGGTCGCATCAATTCACATTAAAAGAACAACTTATACACATTTTATACATGCCATAAAGAATCATGTGAACACAATTCGACACCTCATCATACTACATACAATAGATACAAGATACACTTAGAACATATTATATTGCATGTCACATGGCAAGTAAGACATGTAAATCACATTACACACAATGGCCTTAGATACACCTTTACCTAAAAATATCATCGGTCTTGGAGCACACTCTTATACCACTTGAGGGCTTTGACTGGGCTCACCTATTATAGGAAAAAAAAAATACTAAAATTAAGTTCCCTCCTAAAAATACTATTACTTACTAACTTATCTTAAGGCTTGGTTTTTAATTAAAATAATACTATACTAGAATTAATTATACAAAAATACTAATAATAAAACTTATGTAATTCAAAACGAAAAGGGTGATATAAAGGTTTCTACCCTTCACCAAAAATAATGCTACTAAAGATAATAATGATAATAATAAAATATTAGTAATAATAATAATAATAATAATTTTAATACTAATAAAATATTAGTAGTAATAATAATATTAATAGAAATAATAATAATAATAATAATATAAGCTTAAATAACAAGGTGGGGTTTTCGACCCTACCTCCAAAAATGAAAGTACTATTAAATTATATTAATAATATATATTACTTATAATATTATTAAAATAATAAAGATAATAATCATAATAATATTCATAATAGTAAAAATAGTAATAATAGTAGTAAAAATACAAGGGTGCGAACTCTAATTAAAAATTAAGGCCTCGACCCTCCTGAAGTAATTAACATTGATAATAAAATAATTATACTACTAATAATAATGATAATAATGATAATAAACTTGTAATAATACAAATAATTACTTATAATTCGAAACTAACCACCTAATTAACTCAAGAATTGTCTCAATCCTGCTAATAAAATTTATCAACAATGTTACATCTAATTATAACAACACTAATAATAATGATAATAATTATAATTATAATTGAATAAATATTATAAATTAAAATAAAAATAGAATAAATTATAATAAATAGGAAAGAAGGGCTGAGAGGGTCTAGGGTTTCACTTTGAGTTGGTGGAGATAGGTGGCACCGACGGTGGTGCACAGCGGCAGCAACAGAGGTGGCAACCGAATGGGAAAGGTGAAGAAAAAAAGGGAAGGATAAGGAGAAAATGGAAAAGGAGGGAAGACAAAGAAAAAGGGAAAAGGAAAAAACAGATGGTTTAGGGTTAAATAAATTAATTAGAATATTTTGGGTAGAATAAAAATAATATTAAATTTTCTTTTTAGGCTAATTTAGGATTTTTAAAAACTTTTCTTTAATTCATTTTTAATTAGCAAGAGTACCAATTTTCCATTATAAAAATAATTATAAATTCTTTAATAATTTTCCCTAAATAAACCTTCCTATTCCATATAAAATAAATAATTAAATTAATTTCTTAATAAATCCTCATTTAATTATATTTCTTAAAATAAATATATTTGGAGCATTTCACATATATACACCCTTATCCCTCTCTTCATTCGTTCGAACCCTAACCCTATGCTCCCTCTCCATTTATTCGTTTGACTCTTCCCCAACAAAACCACCCAACCTCCCTGCTTCCATTTCTCCACTAAATCCTACCTCCCCCTAACCGACTTCTCCCTCTACCTTGAACCAATCCTCTCCATCCACCAATGCACCACCACATCACCCATCTAATTTCCCTATTTCATGCCTCACCTCCTGACGCAACCCTCTTTTCCCCTACTATGCCACTCATCACCGCCGCTCCTCATTCAAATGTTGCCCTCCACTAATGCCCTATCACCCTGCTCTTGCCACTAGCCAGCCTCCTTAGTCTCAGCCTCCCTATGATAACAAAATCCCAATTCCACCACCATCTTGTCTTGCTCCCCTTGAACTTGCATTTTCCTCCTCATTCATACCCTATAGCACCACCCCCTTTCTCTGCACAATTAAACATATACCCCACTGTCTTTGCCTCCCTCGTCACCACCAGCTACTACAACTTATAACACCACCCTCGACCACCACCTCTATTAGTTTCAACACCACAAAAGCCTAACACTTCTCCAACCCCCAAGCCTTCCTATAGGCCCAAATCATGTTGCTCATATAGTGTGAAGTTTATAATTATTTTTACCCCCTTTTCAACTTAGGGCATTTTGGTAATTTTTAATTTATAAATATTTTTAATAAAAATTATTATTTTATTCGTTAAATATTAACATAGTTATTGTGGTATTATCTTTAGATACATAAGATTGATTAGTGGAGCCTCATAAATTATAGTAGGTTATGATAATTTTTGCTTTTGTTGGAAAATAGGTAATTATTATACTCTACTAAAATATTAGATATTTCATGATAGCACATTAGTATTTTTGATGTATAAGTTTTATTAAGCATGTTGGTCATGTTGAAATTATTTACCTAAAAATGCTATTAAAATAATGGTAAAATAGAGCATATTAACTCATAAAAATATTATGTACATGAAAGCATGTTAAAATGGGTTTAATGTCAGAAATAAACTATATATGACATGTATTTCTAATATGATAGGTTAGGTATGTTTAGATGTATGTTTTAGTATGATAATTTTTATTATATGCCCTAGGGACAATTTGGTCATTTAAGCTTATTATAATATTATTTAGATAAGAATGTATAATATGTATGATTTATTATTAAACAAGGGAATATCTAATTTTTGATGAATTAAATATGCATGTTAGTGTTTTATGTGCTATATCATGTGTACGGGTAAAATATTTATTTGATGTGTCTTATAATTTATTTTCATATTAAATAATTTAATTATTAAGTTTTAGCCTTTTCATGACAAATTAATCAAGAATATAGAATTAGCATTTAAAATGGATGATAATGTGGTATTTATGGTAAATATTTTGGTAATATTCAGCATAATGCACCTAAATGTGAATAATTGAACCTAGGATGGCCTTAGTAGATTTTGAATGTTGACCTTGTTATTGACCATAATTATGGTTTTCTTGAATGTTTGAAATTAAGTAAAAATGGCTAATTATGGGTATTAGATCTATATGGTTATTGTGTGGTATTGTGGTTATCTTAATAAAATATTGATATTTAAAGTGAAAGACCTTGAGATCAATAGTTTTGGATCTTTAGGGATAGATAACCTAAAGATGTGGTTTAGCCCATGATTGATCATGGATTATTGCTAGTATTCCTTAGTTCCCTAACTAGGTCCTATATCTTACTTTATTTAGCGTTGTTGACATATAAAAGTTATACATACTTATAGATTAGGTTTCTTTACTGATAGAGTACTATACTATCATCATGTGTTAATATGACTATGTTACTTTTGTCTCATTAGGATATTGTGTGGCCTCAATACGTTGGTATGACTTGAATACCTTAGTGTCTTTGAGTTGATATGATCTCCTCTCAATTAGAATTTAGAGTGATATTAATATGTGTTTTGATTTTCTCTATTATGGATCTTACAATTTTTTTATTGGTTTAAGTTTTTAACCTTACTAATTGGTATGATAATGATAGAGGAAAACTATGATTGTACCAAGTGTGACTATAACATCCTGATTTTTATTATTTTATTTTTACTGTTTTAGGCTTTTAGCGTCCACAATTAACTCTTTAAACAAAAAATTTCAGTCATAAATTTGGGGGTGTTACAATTACGTTTAGGAATCCATCAATCAAAGGATCAAATTAGTTAACTGAATCACTATTTTGGTAGATTGATTTGGGTCTTTAGTTATTGTGACTACTTGTAGAAAATTATGACCTATTATTTGTTATGGTATTGGTCTAATGCTATGATTAGTTAGTTGATAGGACACTAGTTTGGCTGACTTAGTCACCCTGCCTATTGATGGGTAAGCTTTATTATTGTTATGTTTTTTAATGATTGGTTGACTACACCACTGTTTTGGATGACCATGACGATGTATTTTTGGTATGTTTTTGGGTTTTTAAGAGATCAACTAATTGGTTCTTCTATTCCACCATTTAAATTTTTTTTTGGGTTTTTTATTGATTTTGTTCCTTAGCGACACTAATGGTTTTTTGTTTAAAATTTATCTAGGATTTGACTATTAGTCTCTCACTAGATTTGCACCTGTGTGATGCACGGGATATTTGGATTATCAATAATATAGTTATATTTAACTTTTAATAATTTAACAATTTAAGATAGACAAATCTCAATTATATAATTAGCTAATAAAGATACATTAATTATTAATAATTTGAAATAAAATATGAATATATGAAGAATAACTTTTCAAAGATATTAAAATATATAAAATATTTATTTTTATCTTCCACATCAACAACTAATGGTATAAATCCTTATCCCCGCCTCAAATGTCAAAATGTTGATGGAACCTATTGTGGTTTTTCTGAACTTTTAATAGATGTAAAAACTGTATTTTTGATAACTAATAAAATATGTTAGAAATTTTAAAACATTTTATAAATTTTTAAACAATATCAAATATTTTTGAAAATTTACAAAGTTTTCATGTAGAAAATAAGTTAATTCTTCATTTAAGCACCTAACTAATAAAATTAAATTCAAGAAATATCATAAAGAGCAAATGCTTATAAAATTGAGGTTTGAACCAATAAACAAAAACTTAAAGGAGATCAAGTGAGAATTCAATCAATTAATCCCAAAAAAAAAAAATCTTGAAGGAGAACTATTGACACTTCAATAAATGAACGAAATTTATTAATACACCATAAGGTAGACTCGGGCTTATCTAACAATAGATTTAGAACTTAAATCGGTTATCATTTGCCACAAAATAAGTACCTTTTATCCTCAAATAACCTAAATTTAGTACAATCGACTTAATTCAATTACGTATCAAGTATATGATCTAATTATATGTTGTTTTATTACAATTCTCTTCAAAATAGTTTAGTATCCTTTGTTCTTTATTTGTTAATGACACATCTCTTGCTATTGCTATATAAATTTTCCACCATGTGTAGTTGGTAATGACCATTAGCCTAGCCATTAGATATCCCTACAAATTGAACAAACAAAAATTAAGTTGGTAATGCATATAATAATTCAACAGTTATTATTAGTTTAAATTTATCATTGAAGAAAAAAAATTCATGATTAATCAATTTGAGGTATGTTGCAAGTATACAAATTATAAAAGAACTACCCATGTTCCTCTACAAAAATGCTCACTATTTTTATATCACTAAGACATTCCATAATTGTTCAATAGTGTCGTGTCCTCTATCCCTCAAGTGGACCATCTCTTTTGAGTTCCAAGTAAAATTTCACATGAAGCAATTAGAGAAATAGGTGGGTAAACATATAAACATGCAATATCCATAAATACCAGAAAAATTCCTTAGATATTCTGTGAAGTTAGAAATCTTTGTGATATCAGATCATGACTCTGTATGGCTTGCCAAAATATACCTAATATATAGAGAAAATTCACACTCATGAAGGAAAAAAATGCTTATATTGTATATGAAAAAGGTTCTACATATATATTACAAATCAACCACATATTAAGCAATGTTCTTTATGGTTTGTTTGATATATATAACATGTATATCTTTTACATCTATCAACTTTTCATATTCAAGCTGCTAGCACAAATGAAAATATATGTAGCAAATAGACTTTCTAATTAATGATATATGCTTTCAAATTCATATAAAATGATTATAAGTTTGCTTTAGTAGATTAATTAATTTTCTCTAGAATTGCTCCACACATACGTAATTAATTTCAACGAATGTAATATTGATATGTATATAAAAACATCATCCATAACGATAAAAATGGATGTAATATTAATATTTGTTAGTTATTAATATTATTATTATTATCTAAAAGGCTAAATAAGTAAAATTGAGTTTCCTGTGAATCAAACATGAGAATTAGATCAGATAATATACACCTAAATTTGTCAAATTCTAATAAAACTACCTTAAACATGGGGTTATTTAAGAACACTGAAGAGGAAAAATTATGTTTTATGAGAACCATATCTAAGAATTAAAGATGATAATATGTACCTAATTATTGTAAATTTTTAGAGTCTGAATCTCCTGCAACCTCTATTGTTGACCACAACAGGAAGCGATTGTTCTATCACAAAGGGCTTCTATTGAGGAATGGCAGAAGATAAAGTAACATAAAGAATTGATTGAATGGTTTTGTAAAAGATGGAATTAACAATACAATCTATTAATTAACAAATAGGGATAAATGAAGTAAGGACAATCTGAGAATAATCTAAGACTATTTTTTATTATAAAAAATTAGAGACTCGAAGGACAGTAGAAGCAATATGTCTTTTGCTTCATTGATTTTGGAAGTGATGTTATGGATACCACCTGCTTCTAGGTGGTTGGAAATCATCGCCCTCCTATGCACTTCCTTCTTTTTCTCCTCAACACTTTCTCTGTCAAAGCTATAAATAAGAAAAAGGAAAGAACCATAAGGAAATAGTACCTCCAATCCTATAGTTCACTTAGATTAGGATCACTACAATATCACACATTTTGATAAATTATGGAGATATAATAATAACTTTTATCATAACTAAACTCTAGTTCATCTTTTTTCAGTACTTCAAAACAACATCATCTGCTCTGCTTTAGATTAATTTACCTATTACATTAATAGAGGAAATACACTTTCTGTTATCAAACAATTAATTTATATAACTATAATGCAATAATTTATAAATATGCAAAAAAATTAAATCAAAGGGATATCTAATGAATCGAAATACACACATATGTATATATACCTTATATCCAATACATACCCACAAAATAAATTTCTTAACATAAATAGAAAAAGATAATAAGTTTAAAATCTAGTATCAAATGAATATGCAAGAGAGGGTAAAGCTGACCCGATCATCAACAGTAGAAAAATTTCATCTTCATATAATGAAATGAAATGCAATAATATCTTCCACAACTAAAACACAAAATCATTTTGAGATCCGTAGAAATTGATCATTTTCCCCCATGAATCAAACAAAAGAATAAATTCCATTATACCATTCAAGCAGCTCTAATTTTAACAGATAAAAGTAGAATATTAACTTACTTTTTATTCAATTATTCTATTTTCAATCGATAGGACAACCAATATGTAAATACATAAAAGTATAGAGCTATGCATTGTCACATACTCCAACCTCCATTTTCTTTACTAACTTGTATTTTTAGCACCATCCCCCAAATATTACTTGCTTCAACTAGTAACAAAGTTATTCACATCTAATAACAATAAAATAAAGGGCAGACTAATGTATTTCATCCATTACCCACCAAAAACCACTAATCAACTCCAACAATCGGCAACTGATCGAATCCAAATAAAACACAAATAATTAAAATCAAATTATAATAGGCACCGACACCTCATTAACAATCAGCAATTTGGTTTTGTTTCTTGATCACAATCAATTAATATTTGCACCATACCCCAAAAGCTGGTGTCATCCTCTTGATTTCAAGGTCATTTCTTTCCATATAAAAATCAAATTATACACATTCACACATCATGAGTAAAATCAACAAAAACACACTTAGAATTATGCACATCAAATTACTCAAATTATTTCAGCTTTTGAGCATAAACATAAAACTCAGTGGACAATTTCCTCTTCAACCGGAAATTACAATGGAATTTACTTTTGTTCATCAAATGTCCCTTTTCCTTCAATATTTTTATATACCTGATAAATGAAATGACAAACAAACCCACAATGTGTAACACCAAATATTACAACTTTTCTTACTATCCAAGATTATTGTTTAAATCTATACATAATGCAAGAAGGTATCGAATTACTTTGGAAGTACAGATTGTCCTCTACGACCACCCTTCTCTTTCTATCTCTCATGGATAGAGAATATAGAATATGAGATATTTAAAGCTAATAATTAGAAAGATATAAGAATATTAAGTTAAATATTCGAATTACTTATCTCTACCTTGATTCCTCCATCAACGATTCTTCAACTCACTCACCAATTCTAACTTATTTTTCCCGTCTCCTTGTTAGATTAGTTTTTCTAAGTTGGAAATGAATAAGGTCATTGGTCTCGTATCGTGATATAGTATTAAAAGACCAATTACCTATGAAATTGACCAAAAATGGAAAAATAGACGAAGACATCTAACTTCATACTTGCCCTAACGACAATTTCTTTTTTTTCTATTGGTCGAGTTGCGTTCCTGTCATCGTTCGAGATTTTTTTTTTCAATGATGGTTTTGGGCAATGACAAAAAAATTATGTGTTTTTCTTAGAGATTGAAGCTCTGGCTCTCACTGTTCATTTTAGTTTGTTGTAATTTTTGTCGTTCCTTCTGCTCTCGTTCCTTCAATCTCATAGCTTTTGAACAGTATTGCAAACATGGGCTTACATATTAGAGAAACATTAATTTTCTCTCTCCTATTTAACTTGCATGAGAAGCTTTTGGTATTTCTGCTACTCTCTCTTGCATTTCATTAAGAAAATTGTAGCTGTAAGGGCCCCTTATACTACATATAAAATAAAATATCATTCTTTCTCTTATTTGCTGATACCAAAAAGTTGAGTGAATAAGACACTTTTAGGCGGGAATGAGATGTTACTTGTATTAATATTTTATATATAGTAAGATTTTGGACATGGCTTGAATTATTAATAGTTGGATCTAAGTAATATGAAAGAAATAAAATAGGAATTTTTGTGCACCTTGTTAGTTGTAATGCTTGTATGCTTGAATTTGTTGTTGTATGCTAACCACCCATTTTGGTGGCTTAGATTGCCTTGGTTATTTTTTTGTGCCAACACTTAAAAAACTTTGGATTAATATATGGTATTGAAATAAGGAAATCATAGTTACCTTCCCCATATGCATACTTATGGTTTAGTTATCTTAGTTGCGCCCTCTATGCTAGGAGACCAAGTGTAGTAGATGCTGAAGATCCTTGAGAAAATTCCCTTGGTACTAGTGTTAGTGTGTTGGGTGTTACAAATTGAAAATTGAGCATACGCCCCCTTACCTAGGGGTCAAAGTGCAGTGGATGTTGAAGATCCATGATAAAATCCCCTTAGCACTATAAAGTGGTGATTGGAGTTACAATACCACATTCCTCTTGATTGTAGATATATATAATTATTTAATCATAATGAATGTGTTTAGGGTTTTGCAGACCCAAAATTGAGCATATACCCGTTACCTAGGAGTCTAAGTATAGTGGATGTTAAAGGTCCTTAAGAAAATACCCTTCGCACTAGTGTAAAGTGGTGGTGAGAGTTGCAATCTTACATTCGTCCTAATCATGGATATAGATAATGGTTTAATCATAATGAATGTGTTTAGAGTTTTGTAGACACAAAATTTATCATATACTCTCTCACCTAGGAGACAAAGTGTAGTAGATGTTGAAGATCCCTGGGCACTAATGTGTAGTGGTGATGGGAGTTTTAGTCCTATACCATTCCTTATCATGGATAAAGAAATTACTTGGAATTACCTCTATGGTCGATCCCAAAGATGCATGGATGAGCAGATTATAGATTTTGATATGGCATATATTTTATCCATGATCTTACATGTTATTTTTTCTAAGCATATTTAATACCATATTATTAGATGGCCTCAATATATAACATGAGACTTTACCATGTTGTCAGTAGTTTATTTTACCCATACTTTATCGTATTAATACTATATTTATGTAGTCATTGTATGATCTAACTTATATTTTGGTAATTAAAGGATGATTTGTAGGAGTATGACTCTTAATTGGAGCATATCAAGGACAATCATGTGTGTCAGTAGCTGGCCATTTCTTGGGGATCGAGATTTATATTTTATTTAGTTAAAAGTTAGACTAACTGGTTTAGATTGTTTTTATCCACCAAGTTGGGATGCTTTTTTTCTTTTCAATTGTTTAAACTCATAGCTTTAGATGTTCTATTTAGATTTGTATATCTTTCCCTTCTATATTATTCTCATCTTATTTTGTTATAATATTAGTGTATGTCTCTTTTGTTTGTTTGTTCAATGTTTCCTTACATCAAGCATGTGTTAGGTTATGATCACATCTCTTCCATGATTGACAGTGGCAATGAGATCCTTTAGTTTTGTTTCATCATGCTTCCATATTGCCTTCATAGAAAATATCTAGTTCAAAAATTTGGGGGTGTTACAAACTTTCATTCCAAAGAAGGAAAATGCCTCACAAGTAGGTAATTTTTATCTCATTGTCTTATGCTTTATCCTGTATAAGATCCTCTCAAATGTACTCACAAATATGCTCCAACCACTCATGCCTCACTTGGTGGGCCTAGAATAGCTATCATCTTCTCATGGGAAAAACATTGGTGATAATATACTCTTAAGGAATTGGTAAGGTAATAATCCTCTAAACATGTCTTACATTATTTTATGCTTAAAGTAGATATATAAAAATTCTATGACTCAGAGTCTTGGAAGTTCTTACAATCAAGCCTATAACTCTACCTTTTATGAAGATAATCATTTGAAATATGCACAATATTTCCTTTTTGTTATCATTGAATGGAGGCATGACTATGCCTTTTTTTATTAACAAATGTTTAAGACAAGGGGGCCCATTGCCCCTATATCTCTTTATGTTGGTTATTGAATACCTTAGTCAACATTTGATTTTTCCTTGGGAAAACAAATATTTCCATGAAACTCCAAGATTCAAGCCTCTAAGGATCATTAATCTATGATTTGGGGATGACCTCTTTGTTTTTGTAGGGAATATTTTTAATCCTTGAGCCTTCTCATGAATATAATGAATACATTTCTCAGCATTCAAGGTTGTTTATGAAGCATAGAAATTGTGTATAACACTTTGGAGGTGTCCATGCACTATTAAAGGCACAAATGTTTGAGTTCTTAGGCTTTATAAAGGGATCCATTCCCATATCTTACTTAGGGGTTCCTCTTATATCATATAGAATTACCTTGTCTCAGATTCATATTTTAATTAACAATATCATTTCTCAGATGCAAAGTTATTACACAAGAATATTTTCCTAAGCAGGCATAAATCAACTTATCTAATTCTTTATCTATGAGATATAATGATATTGGAACCACATTATTGTGTTACTAGACAAGTGAAAGATAATGTTATTTCTATGTGTATTTTTTATGGACTAGTAATATTAACCCAAACCATAGAAATTTAGTCACATGACAATAGGCATGCTCTACCAAAGAAGGAGGTTTAGGCTTGCCACACCTCCAATTATGGAATAATATAGCTATTAATATGTTGTTGTGGAATGTGCATAGCAAGAAAAATTCCATATAGGTTAAATAGATACATATAATTTATCTAATATGGACATCATTATGGATCCATTAGCCTATTTCTTGTTGTTCATAGTCCTTCAAGAGTATTCTTTCAACTAGGGAAGTCCTATATCCATATAAAAATCTCCTTATGGTTGCTAGTGGTAACCCAACAAATTCATACAACATTAGCTCATTCTATCATTAGATGAGAAATCACTGTGCCAAAAGGTGGTGGAGTAAACTAGTCTAGTACCCTATATTTGTACCTAGACACAAATGTTTTTTTTTTTTGCTATGATTGGGAGTAAAACATAAACTCCCTACTAGAGAATGATTGCAAAAGTTAGGGATAAACGGAGGAACCTAGTGTTCCCTCTACAAAGGGCATGATGAAACATCCTGACATCTCTTCATGGAAAGCCAATAAATGAGAAAAATATAAAGGAAGATTAGAAAAAAATTTGGTAGACAAAACCTTATATGTGCTTGGGAGTAATAACTCAAGACATTCATAAAGAGGACCATGTAATTAAAAAAAAAAAGAACGAATGGGATTTATGAGCATTATATTCCTCCTTGTTACCCACATTTGTTATAGGTGAAAAAAAAAAGAATATTCTGAGATAAGGCTATGAAACCAAATATTGTATTGAAACAAGCTGTAATGGATGTGTTTTTCCTTTATAATCATTCACCTAGGCAATCCCACTATGAAGGTGTAGTTAGCTCACTTGATTCTATTAATTATTTACATTAGATTTTGGATGTAATGTTTTATTTAAGTAAATGAAATCATTACTTACATATCAGGAAAATAATTGAAATCAAATCTTGAAAAAGAGGATACAAATGTCATCTCTAGATCAAATCTGCCCTCACTAATAGGTCCTCATGCAAAATCTTCCTCGTCATCCAAAAGCCTCTACATTTTTTTTCTTACAAAAATGTTGAACCTAAATCAAATCTCCATCAAAATATTAAGTTTGATGTCTCTTGTCATGAGTGATGCTGAGAGTAATGTTCTAGGACCAAAAGAGGAAGAAAAATCACTTAACCATGTAATAGAAAAGAACATGGCATAAACAATAATACCATTTGAAGTAATATATATCTTCATTATGGACTTCAAAATGAAATTCCTAATTTGTCCTGCAACCTTCAAGAACATGATGGAAGTTCCCATTATGTTCTTCAAAGGGGAACAATATCTTGGCAGAGCAAATGTGGATGAAGAGGAAGTTTTTTCAAGAAGTTTAGAAGAAGGTTTACAATTAGTCACTTCGGATAGAGTGTGAATCATTTTTGAAATACCATGAAAAAGATCTGCCCCCTCTTGCATAGAACAATAAGACCCTTTACTCATTCATAAGTCTCCTAGCTTTAGAGGGCACAATGTTGCTAACTTACAACCATCTTACAGAGCCAATAAAAAAATAGAGTTGAGAATATTTATTTAGGAGAAGTGGTTGTTATAAACATTGATGTTGGTCACATTTAGTCATAACCTACATTATGTTATGATACATATAAAGGGGATATACATAGAGTAAATATGAGCAATGGACCACTACCATCTCCACTTATCCCCAAAATTAACCACATCAATGGAAGTTGTATTACAAATGATGGCATACCCAAACATCTAACATGATTTTGATCAGTTAGGGACAAGGACAACAACTAACTATAATAAAATCATGATATTGCTTAAAACACTTTGTTAAAACTACTAGGGATTTGGAAATCTTAAATTTAAAATAAGTTATGAAGATTATAAAAATAATAACGAGCCTTCAATTTTTGTGCTCATGGAAACTAGGATCTCTAAGGATAAAGCGAAAACTATAACCAAAATTTTAGGTTTGGGAAGTTTTACGATCAAGATGCAATGGGTTCTCAATTGTCATCTAGATTTTATAGATATAAGAATATACAATGATTGAAGTTGTGGATAATGCCTATCGAGCTATTACAACCCACATACAGATACCATTTTCTCACACTATAAAATACATGATTACAATTTATGCCTTTCCTAAATTTTATGAAAGACTAGTACTTTGGGATTATTTAAGTAGTTTGGTAGACTAGATTTTAGGGTGGTAGGTAATCTTAGGACTTTTAATTATCAATAGTGAGAGATTGGAGAGAGCTCAAGTACTAGGCACATAGATGCCTATTCTGACTATATGAATAAATTTTCAATGATTGATTTGGGCTTTTATAGCCCAAAATTCACGTAGCTCTATAAACAACCATTAGGTGTCCTTAATAAATCAATCAAACATCTAAATAGAGTTTACTCATACCACTACCCAATTATAATTGTATTGGGTAATTCTAATTGTGAAATCTCTAGGTCTTCTAGAATGGAGCATGTATGGCTTATTAATCCAATATTCATATTCTAGCATAGGCAACATGGGCCAAGGTAATTAGCCACCTAATTTTCTTCCACTTTTGGATCCGTAAACAGACTAAGAATATAATAAGAAGGAGCTTAGTAACATCTTCACCAATATTTAGAAGCAAAAAGTTTCACTAACCTAAGAAAAAAACTATTTCTCTAAACCCCTCATTGATACATTGGGAGAATAAATTCTCCTTAAGAGAAAATATTGAGTTTCATTTTCATATAGAAGAGAAATTTTAGAGCAGTAAGTTAAGGATGGCCATAATTTTCTTTAGTGATAGAAATAATAAGTTATTCTATACCTCAACCATCAAGAGATGCAGAAGAAACTACATTTGGTATCTTCTCACCACAGAAAGAGTTAGAATCTCAAAATATTAAGTTATCAACAATTTCATTTGTATATTATTCAAAAACCTATTTTCAAGGGACCAAGGTCACCTTAGTGTTTCTATTATAGGGAAACCTCCTCCTCTTGGCCAATGCTATGAAGCAGTCAATAAGTCTTTCAATTTTTCCATTTTAAAGGAATATGTCCACAACATACTTTTCATTCTAGTGGTCCACTTGGTTTTGGGTGAATTGGAATGAAGGTAAACTTTAAAAATTAACTTAGGTGAATGAAGTGGAGGTGAATTAGGGTGAATTTTTTAAAATATAGTTCCAATAATATTAGCCTTACTTTGGTGAATTTTATTTTAATTTTATTTGTATTGAGGTGAATGAAGGTTAAAAAATAAACAAGTGACACTATTAAATAAAGATATATCTTCTTAAACACTATTTTTCACCATTTTTAAGTTTCATTTAAGTCTTCCTTTTTCCCTCCATTACCTCCCAAAATATGGGGTTACCGGGGGTGAAATGAGGCAAACTATTCACCCTAAATAACACCGAATACCACCAAACCCCATAAAATAAGGTGAATAGATTTATTTACTACAAATAAAGTGAATTCTAGGTAAAATAAATCCCTAGGCCATGACAACATTAGTCTTTGTTTATTTAAGAAACTTTAGAGTTTCATTGGCTTCAAGTGTTTTTCCTTTGACAACATTAGTCTTTGTTTCTTTAATAAATTGTAAAGTTTCATTGGGTTTAAGTGTTTTTCCTTTGTTGAGTCAATCTAGAAATTTGGAAGCTTTCCTGCTCACTCCAACCACACTTATATTGCTCTTATTCCCAAAACAACATACCTTGATAGAATAAATCTATTTATACCTATCATCCTCTGCAACACTTCATACAAGATGGAAACATACATAATCACCAACAAACTCAAGTCTATCCTAACTAGGTTTATCAATTAATATCAAGGTTTCTTTTTGTTGGTAGAAGAGATATTTATAATATTCTTATTGCTAGAGAAATTATTTATACTCTTAAGCATAAGAACTCAAGTATGATTGAATATATAATTTTCTCTCCTAATATGGCTCTACTAGATAACAAAAGGATCACAATTTTTTTTATATCATTTTATTAGATGATATAAGAAAATATCTAGGCTACTCTACCTCTAATCCTAGGGCATCCCCTATAATAGTCAATAATCTTATCTAGAAACTCAAATAAAAGTTAGAAAAATGGAAAGGGGATATACTTTCATTGGCATACATATATGTTCCCACTAAATCAACTTTATAATCTATCCCAATCTTTCACATGCAAGTTGACCCATTACATAATAAGATTACAAATGAGATTGATAAATTCATTAGATCCTTCCTCTAGAGAAAATATGAAATAATATTATTCATTCATCATGTGGCTTGGTCAACTGTTTCCCTCTCCAAGGTTAAAGGAGCTCATGGTTTAAGGGTCTCTAAGCTTAATAATAAGGCACAATTACTCGATATTTCTTAGATACTATCAACTAAAAAAAAGCTTTATAAAGCAAATCTTTTAGACATAAGTACATTGAAAAAGGAAATAAATATTAAAAATAACCCTTTATCAACATGGAAAGTAATCCTAATAATTTCTATAGAATTCAACAAAGGCATTAAGTGGTCTCTAGTAGATGGAAATAGTGTAACTTGTGGATAGATACTTGGTAAAACTTTTAACTAACAAGATAGTGAATAATTGAGCCTTTTACATGAATGAAGATAAACTAAATTTTGTATATATCTAGAAAGAAGAAATATGACACTTGGACATAAGCTTAATGACTTTGTTGCAACTAATCATCACAAAAATAAATTTGACTCTAATGCCATGGCCACATGGGCATCATCATCACTAGGATGCACCTATCTAGAAATTTAGTAGCAGGGGTGAATTTAGATTAGGAACAAATCATTAAAATATTCTTTGTATTAAAAAATATGGGCCAACATAATATAGAAGGGGTCGAACCAGTATAACACAAATAACCCGTTTGGATCCCATTAAAACTGTGCGGTTCTGCCTCCTGGGAATTCCTCATATTGCACCCCTCCATTTTGAACAGTTTAGGGAGAATGGTAGAGAAAGAATGTGCCTCACACACCTAACTCTCCCTGTGATTTGCCTGCCTGGTAGCTTATCTCTAATGGCAAAGAAGAAAAATGCCAAGAACAAGGCAGTCCTCCGTTTGCATAAGGTCCCAGTTTCAAAGGATATTAATGGTAACTTTGTTGATTCCGCAATTCCAAAACCTATGTTACATGTGATCAAATCTCGATCCCCTTTAGAGATTCCAATTCCTAATGTGATTTCACCTAGTGTCTTCTTTTATTCAATCATTATATCCTAATATGGAGGAACCGATTTCTTCACATGATTGTCCTGATCATCCTATCTCTTGTGCGGATACTCGTCTTGGAAAGATATTCTCATCACTAACAGATGACCTGAATAAGGTATGACATTGAAATTCATTCCCCTGATCATAGAGGGTACCCATAAAGCTATTATTTGGGAAACTAATATTATGAAGAAGGCCAAAAGATGGGATAATTCCTTGGTAGGGATGGTAGCTGGAATCTAGCCGAGCCACTATCAGATGACACAATTTGTGAAGGACAGGTGGAGTTTCCTTCCTGTATTACCGAAGGTTTTTTCACGTGATTAGGGCTTCTTTATTTATAAATTATCAACCTAATCTGACATGTATCAAATCCTAAATTGTCCATATTGGAGTTTTAGTGTTAGACCTATGTTGATGAGAAAATGGTCTCCGGAAGTATCCATGTTTGCAAAGGATTGGCATATCATGCCATTATAGGTTCTCTTGCTTGGATTATCATTGCATCTATGGTCAGCTTAAGCTGAATGGCTAGTCTCTTGGCTCATCCTATATGTGTTGATACTATTACTACTCAGAGAGGTAGAATTTCTTTCCTTAGGGTATTGATTGAAATAAACATTAGCATGCCTATACCTGATCAAATTATTATTGCCCTACCTAATGAAAATGAATTGAAATAGATTGTTTCCTATGAATGGAAGCCAAAGTTATGCTCTCTATGTGATATGCTTGATCATGATTCTGGACAATGTTGAGGGAAACTAGGACAAAGTCCATTAAATCCCATTATTGGAGACCAAAAAAAAGTTCTTCTCAAGTAGTGAACCATTCTATGATGTCAAACCTAAATAGAAAGGTCCTCCTTAGACTGTTAAAACCTTAGTGATAGCAAACACAGATAAAAAAAATCTCCAGCCTAATCATGTCATTGAGGTTTTACTTAACCAAAAGCAACCCTTGTATATTGATTATCCTCAAGTAACTACATTATCTCCTACTCTTCATAATGATTAGATGGCACTATCAAAATGGATGGAGAGTTATAGGACTAATGAATATTTTCCTAATATTGAGCTATCTAAATCATACACTCCTAGCTTTTATATTGCTAAGGTAAGCAAGATTTCTAGCAATATGGATAGGGGTGGAGAGGGTGGCAGTACCTCTTCATCATGATATTTTCCACTTGGAATATTAGAGGGTTTAATAAAACCCTTAAGCATAAGGTTGTGAAAACCTTATTTCTTTGCACAAAATTGATATGTTGGGTTTGTTACAGACTAGAGTTAAAAATGGCAAAGCTGATTTTATTTTCTATAAGTTAAGCCTCTATTGGAATTGGGTAAATAATTATGATCATCACTCTAATGGTCGAATTTGATTACTTTGGGATGATTCAAGATATAATATTCAAGTTGTTGATATGAATGCTTAGGCCATTCATTGCTTGGCCACCTGTGTCACTTCTCAACTTTGTTTTTCCATCATTATAATTTAAGCCTATAACATAGGAGCCCTAAGAAGAGACCTTTGGAATTGGCTACAAAAGTTTTCTTATAAATCCCTTCCCTAAATTTTCATAGGAGATTTTAATGTTCTTAATTCCTCCCATGAAAATATTGGTGGTGACATTGACCCTCAAGATGCTTTTGAATTTTCTCACTACATGCAGACATGTGGTCTGGGGGAGTTACCTTCTTTTGGATCTTATTTTACCTAGACAAATAGAAAAGATTATGAGTCCAGAATTTAATACAGGCTGGATAGGGGGTGGGAAATAGTGATTGGCTAGACACTTTTCCTAAATCAACTATCAACACCTTTCATCACCCTATTTCATACCACTATACTTTACTTGTTTCCTTGAAGATAGGCTAGCTTGGTTTTGCAAAGCCTTTTAAGTTTTTCAACTTCTAGGTTAATCAAGAGGGTTTTCTTGATTTGGTTAGAGCTATATAGCAAGTTAATGTGCAGGGAACCCAGTCTTTCCAATGTATGAAAAAGCTCAAGCTGTTGAAGTCTGAACTCAAAAATTTCAATTCCAGAAACTGTGGTAATGTTACTCAAAAGGTGGCCCAAGCTTATCAACTCTAGACGGAAGAAAACAAAACTTTATCTCAGCACCCCCTTAATAAATCCTGTATTAAAATGAGCAAATGGCCAGATTGACTCGGGAAAAGAAAGAAAGGGATCAAGAGAGCTTTCTTCAACAAAAAGCTTATATTTACTTTATCAGGTTAGGGGATTGTAACAATAAATTATTCTATGCTAGCCTTCAGGGAAGGAGACCTCATAATAGAATTTCTAAGCTCATAAATGACCAAGGAAAAATCCTTGTCCAAGAGGATGATATAAAGGCTAAAATTATAAATTTCTTTAAAAACTTGCTTGGCTCCTCTTCTGCATCTCTTAATCACCTTAATCCTACTATTTACAACCAGGGTGTATTGGTATCTATTGAGGACAGGCACTTTCTTCTTCTCATTCCTACTGCTAAAGAAATAAAAGATGCCAATTTCTTCATAGGAAACTTGAGTGCCCCTAGACCGGATGGATTTAATCCTTTCTTTTACAAGCAAACCTGGCCTATTATTGGAACCAATATTGTTGTTGCTGTTCAAGATTTCTAGTTCTCTAAAAAAATCTCAGGCAAATCAATAACACTACTATTACTCTTATTCCTTAGAAGAGTAGTGCCTCAAGGATCAAAGATTTCAAACCTATAGTCTACTGCAATGTTTTCTACAAAAATTTTTCAAAAGTCTTGGCTAACATGCTTTAGAAGATTCTACCATATACCATTGGAGATTCTCAATTTGCTTTTCTCAAAGGTAGAAACCTTGGTGATAATGTGCTTAAGACTGTAAAGCCTATCAAACACTACCAGCCTAAGAATATTTCTCCAAGAATGATGATCAAATTGGATATCCAAAAATCTTTTGATTCTTTTGAATGGCCCTTCATGAGGAATTCTCTCTTAGCTTTTGGATTTCCTTATCATTTCACTGAATTGATAATGGAATGTGTTTCCTCAGTTAGGGTTTCATTTAATATAAATGGCTCCCTCACCTATCCTTTCAAATGAAAAAGAGGCCTTAGGCAAGGAGATCCTTTATCTCCCTACCTTGTTATTATTGCTATGGAATATTTTCATAGAGATATTTTCCTTCTGTGGAATGACAGAAAATTCTTGGGACACTATAGCTGCAAAAAATTGATAATCATTTATCTATGTTTTGTTGATGACCTTCTCATTTTCTCAAGAGGTGATATTTATTCATCACTCATTATAAATCAGAAACTAGAAAGATTTTCTCTCTATTCAAGTTTGAAAGCAAATCTAATCAAAAGCTCGATTTACATAGCTGGTGTTACCATGGCAATCAAGTCTCAAATTCTCCACATTTTGAAATGTGAGGATGACTCTTTTCCTTTCAGGTACCTCGGAGTACCCCTAAACTCTACCCATTTGAGTATCACCCATTTTCAACCCCTTCTTGATTCCATCTCTGCCAGAATATTATCTTGGACAAACAAACACCTTAGCTATGCTGGTAGACTGCAGCTCATGATGTATGTTTTATTTGGAATCCAAAATTTTTTATCCTAGGTGTTTATTCTTCCCATGAAAGTCATTTCCTATGTTGACAGTATGTGCAGAACCTTCCTTGGGGTTGGTTTGCCTTCTGGATCAAATAAAGCCCTAGTTTCTTGGATGCGTGTATGTCTTCCCCTTAAAGAAGGTGGCCTAGGCATTATTAACTCATCTTATTGGAACATTGCAGCTATGGGCAAATGATTATGGCAGATCTTTCATAACAAAGAAATTCTCTAGATTAAGTGGATACATGGGCATTACATCAAAGATGTATCCATTAATGACCTATAGACTCATTCAAATCAATCCTAAATTTTTAGACATATCGTACAGCTCAGGGATACCATTCTCCATCTTTTCAACCAAAATAGAGAGCTCTCTTGTGGGATTTATAGAATTCACACATTATATGATATGATTATATGGAAAGAAGATGATAAATCATGGCACAATCAAGTTTGGAAACACCCTAGCCATCCTAGACACAAATTCATTTCCTGGTTGTTCCATAGGCAAGCAGTCCTTAAAAGAGAAAAATTGGCTAAATGGGGTGT
This sequence comes from Tamarix chinensis, assembly GCA_030549775.1. Classification (NCBI taxonomy): domain Eukaryota; kingdom Viridiplantae; phylum Streptophyta; class Magnoliopsida; order Caryophyllales; family Tamaricaceae; genus Tamarix; species Tamarix chinensis. The sequence continues at coordinate 12,358,061 of CM060173.1, read as the reverse complement.
CACAAACGAAACCTATTGTGGAATTTGTGCAACTGATCTTGAAGATTTAAACCACCTCCTCATTGTTGCCCTTTCTCCCAAGAATTATAGAGATTAATATGTAATTAGCTTGGCATCCCCCCAACTCTTAGAACCATTTTCAAAATCGGATTTCTCATAGGAAGAATTTTAGAAGAGGTGAAAAAGATATAATACATATGATTATCATAGGCATTATCTACAAGATTTGGTACGTTAGGAATCTAGCTATTTTCTGTGAAAAAATTCCATTGATTAAGAACGCAGCTCATGAGATCATTCTTTTAAGAATAAGTCCAAATGGACTGGCCTTTTAGACTATTGATAGATTTGTGTAGAGCTTCCTTTTCCTTTTTAAATATGTCTTTGGACTCTTGGTAATTAATGAAGTTTCTTATTACTTACCAAAAAAAAGGGATGTTAAGAACTTAGAACTAGATCTAAAAAATTAATGGATCTTATAGAACTCATACTATGATATGGATTCTTCAACATGGTAGATGAAATACCCTAAAAATCCTAATTTAGAAATTATGGCAAAATAATTATTTATTAGGAAGAAAAAAATTAAGAAAATAAACTACTTTGTTAGATAAAGAGGAAATTAATTAAGGAAAATAAGGAGAAAATAATAAATAAGTTATTTAGAAAATTTTGGACATTTTACTAATTAAAATGAAAGTTAAGGACAATTTATCCAAAATAGCCTAATGAACTTAAAAATGAATTTAATTATTATACTTAAAATAATTATTATTAAAATTAAATATCTAAATTAAATATATAAACAAATAAAGACCCAAATACCTCCAACCCAACCATTTTATCATTTATCCATTTTCCTTTTTTTTTCCTTTTCTCCTTTCTTTTCTTTTTTTCCTTCCTCCTCCTTTACTTATTCTTTTTCTTTTCATCCCCCCCAACTGTGCCGGCCTGCGCAGCCCAGACCCCTCTCCTTCCCTCTCCCTACGCGCGACCCGAATTCCCCGCCTCTCCTTCCTTCTTCTCACCCGCGGCCCAACGAGCCCAGCCGCCTGTGAAACCAAACACTGCGTTTCGATGCTATAGTCGCCGAAACGCCGCGTCACAATAAGAAAAAAAGTAACCGTTGCCAGACCGACGAGGACATTGCGTTTTGCCCAAAACTTTCCCCAAAACGTCGCGTTTCATTAATGGGGAAAATAATTGCCGCTGCCCGGCCGGTTCCTCCCTTCTTTTTCTTTTTCCCCCTAGACTGCTGGTCCTCCTCCTTTCCCCTTCCTTCTTCTTCCCCGCGCAGCCACCGACCTGCACCCCTGTGCACGCCGGCCACCTCTGCACCGCCGGCTGTCCTTCTCTACCCCTCTCCCTGTCGCTTTCTTTCTCTTTTCGACCCCGACCAAGTCCCTCTCTCCCCTTCCTGCGTGCCCATCTCTTTCCCTTTTCCTCTTCCCTTCCCCGACCTAACCTGCTATGGTAGGACTTGCACCGCCTGCCACCGGCTGGCCAGCTTGGCGCCTGCACCCCCCTTGTCTTCTTCCCCTGGCCTTGCCCGACCACCCTGCCTATAAATACCCCCCATTGATCACCTGGATTCGGGATTTGGAACCCTGAAACCCTAGATTGCTCCCTCGCGTCGCCGCCCCATCAGACGCGTCGACCGCCACCGTCCCCCAACGCCGCTGGTCTAGCGCCGCCCAGAACCCCACCTTGCACTACCCTCTACCTAACCAAGTCCTCCTCAGCCCTCAAATTGCCCTGCACGTGCCGCCCTGGCAGTGCAAAATAGCCACCCCGGCCGTGCGAAATAGCCACCCCGAGCAGCCCCTTCCAGCCCCTCGCCGCCTCTCGCGCCGCCTCCTGCCATCACCATCGCCGCAACCACCCCTCCTACCACCCCCTAATACAACCAACAGGCTCTCCCCTACCTTCCCATACCCTCATCATCCCTTGCATTCTTCTCTTCCTTCCTCCCCCATCTTCCACCTCTCTCCACCACCCTCGGCCGCCGAGCCAACCACCGCGGGCCGCCACCCCTTGCCACGCCACCACCCTCATTCCACTCCCCTTCATCTGCTATTTCTTCCCCCACCTCAAACTTCTTCTTTTCTCCTCCCACCTAACCACCACCTCCATCTTTCCCCCTCTTCTCCTCCTCCACTGCTGTCGCCGCCATGCGCCGCCGTAGGACCACTACCGACCCTAGGTGGTTCTCCACTCATCCAAACCCTAATACCCCTTTTTTATAACTGCTACTATTTTCTACCAATATTAATACTATTAGTATTATTATTATTATTATTATTATTTCTTTCATTATCATTATTACTATTATTATTATTATTATTATCATTATTATCATTATTATTGTCTCCATCATGAATGTTCTTATTTTCTTACTAATACTAACATCCCTTTTAAACCCTAACTTGTATTATACTTAACTTTGGTCTTATTTTTATAATTATTAGTATTAACATTTTTATAATTATTGTTTCTATTATCCTTACTATGGTTATTATTATTATTGCTTAACCTTACTTGGCTGTATTATTGTTATTATTATTATTATTACTATTATTATTATTATTATTATTACTATTATTATTATTATCATTATTATTATACTTAACACATTTATCACTATTGTTAATAATAATACTACTTTTGTTCTTATCCATGTTACTTAACTCAAGCTAGTAAATATCATGTGGTTGTTAACTAAGAAGAGTACTTGAACCTTATTACCATACCATTTAACATTAAACCTAACCTCATTACTATGACACTATTATTAGCTATTACTATTATTACTACTATCACTACCTTATTGTTGTAATCAAAAGCATTTGAACCCTTTTATTATTCAAGAATATACAACTATTATCATTATCACCCTTAGGAATAGTTACTTGTAATATTCTGACCTTATAATAATATTATTTCGAATATAACGTCATTAATAGACTTGGCCTTCAAACGTTAGGGTTTCTATCACTAGACATTAGTGTCACTATTTTATTAATACTAACACTATTTTCCTATAGCTAGCATAAACCCTATTACCATAAGATTATAACTAATGGGTTTAATAAAATAAGTTTAACAATAAGTATCAAAAAAAAAATATATATATATATATATATATATATATTTTGACTACTAATATTTTGTATACTAATTCTAAGGTAAAAACCCTAGTTTTTGTATAAAACCCTTTTTAGTAATAAAAACCCTAACCTTAAACTAGAATAAGGGTTGATAGCATTTATAAGGGAAATTAATACTTAGCTTTTTCCCCTTTTCATAGGTGACCCCGATCCGAGCCCTAAGGAGTTAGAGGAGCGTGCTCCAAGCCCGGCATCGCCTTAGGTAAGGACAAAGCTATGGCCTTGTGTTATGTGTGATGTAATGTGTGGGTGAATGATGAGCATGCCATGTTGATGTGTATTATGCATAGAGATGGCAATCGGGCGGGTCGGGTCACTATCGGATCGGGTTACATGATAATCGGGTCATATCGGTTTCGGATAATTTCGGATCATTTTGTCGGGTCGGGCTGGGTCGGGTTTGATTCGGATCAACTCAGTATCGGATAATCTTGGGTCATTCTAAGGTCTCGGATCGGGTCTGGTTGAGATCGGATGGACTCGGATTCGGGTAAATTTCGGTTGTTCTAATTTCGGTTCGGGTTCGGATCGGGTTCAGGTGAATTTGAATTATTATATTTTTGGGTCGAATTTAGATTGGATTTAGGTTATTTCATATTTGAGTCATGCTTGTGTCATTTTTTTATTATTCCAAGATATTATTAAAAGCTAATTATTTTGAGATCATTTATTTGAATTTATCTTATTCAATTAAAAGTGAATTATTATATTAATTGTTTGGGGCCTTAGAATTTTTTATCATTATTTCATCTTTGGAGATGTATTTGACATTTTAAATTTAAAAGTTTTCAAATCGTATCACTTTTCTTTTTATATTAAGGTGTAGCTTATAATTCAACTCCATTATTAGCTTGGTCATATTGAGTTCGAGTATTATTTTAAGTTTATATTATATTTATATCTTATACGCTCCTTACATGATATTAACTTATAATAATCATTGATAATTGATAACAAATGAAGACTTATAAGGTTGTACTTCTCATATTATTTTTAAAAGAGATTGATTACATCATATTAACATAATTTTAATAAATATAATAATGATGATGATGATGATGATGATAATAATAATAATAATAATAATAATACAAAAATAATGATAACAATAATAATAGTAATTAATGAATATCAATTATGGCAAAAATAATAATAACAACACATTAGTTTTTTATTATTATATATTTTGATTATATTATATCAAGCAAAATAAGATAAAAATTAGATAAAGTAAGTAATAATGACTATTATTGACAAAAGACCAACTAATATTGACTTATTACTATTTAACACGGTTGATGTAATAAAAAATATTAATCTTTAATTTACATAATGAATAACTAACATTCTCACTCTAGATTTTTCCTACTTTCCTATGATATTATAGGTGTTATATTGCAAGGTATGACCATATAGATACTAACATATAGTGTTCAAGGCTGCACTATTATTATCTTATGGTACTAGATGGAATCATAGAAGTGAACTAATATTTAGATGGCATAGTAGAGTTTTTCTTTTTTTCTCTACTTTTATTTCTATAATTTTATATTGGTATCAATGGATATTTTATTTGTATATACATAAGTGATATAAATTTCATGATTTCTAGATTTTGATGTAAGTGCTAGTATGGATTAGTTGCACATCTATATTATTTCATGCTTTATGAAGTTTTGAAAAATATGAGTTATGGGTTAATATTAATTTTCGGGTAGTACCAAGTTGAATCTTTATAGATTTATAATTTTTCAGATAATATCGGATTTCGGATAAATAATGGATTGGGTCGGGTCATTTCGGATTTATAGTTTTTCGGGTTATATCGGATTTCGGGTGAGTAGTGGGTTGGGTCGGGTTTATTTCGGGCTTATAATTTCTCGGGTTATATCGGATATCGGATATGTATCGGATCGGGTCGGATAGATTTCGGGCTTTTAATTACTCGGATAAAATCGGATCGGATTTCGGACGGATCAAGTCGGTATTCGTCGGATTTTTCGGGTCGGGTCAACTTTTGCCAGCTCTAATTATGCATGTGTTATGAATAATCTGTTTTGTGTAGCGCACCGTGGATCATGAGGTATATTGTGTGTGCCTTATGTTATACATGTATGCCATGTTCCATGTTTACTATTGATGTTGATGATGTGACTTGTTATGGCCCTCTAGGACATGCATGCTAGGGTTTTGGGTAGCATGAAATGATAATAAAAGAACAACGGAGAAGTGGACGTTTAGGAAGTTTGCATGGGGGGACTAGACCTTGCATGGGCATGATTCTTACGTATGAAAAGTTGATTTGGGTTGTAAGTAAGAGCTTGGGAGAGTCTTGGAATGATTGGAGACTTAGTATGAAAAATAGTACGTAAGTTGGTGCATAAGAGACCTTATTAGGGTTTTGTGTGTAAGTGGGTGTTGGAGAGTCTGCATCGAGTGTTTAAATTATGCATGGGAATGAATCTTACGTGAGGAAAGTTGATTTAGGAAGTGAATAAAATAATGTCAAAGTTATGGACTCGTTGGAGGCTTGGGTGCAAAATTTTACGTGGGTCGGTGTAAGGGTGTCTAAGGGTTCCAATTAGGGTTTTTGGGAGGAAAGGAGCAATTTGAAGGGTACAAGGGTAAAAATGATCAAGGAGGGATGGATTATAGGGTTGAGAGTGAGAACTCACTTATATAAAGGATGAGTGAGGGTTTCTAAATGAGAGAAGAGACTTTGGGGTGAAAGAGGGAGGTTACTTGTTGAGGAAGTAAAGTGCTAGGGTTTGGCGCGGCCAACTAGGATTGGCGTGGTCAACTAGGGTTTTGGGTGGCCAACTAGGGTTTTGTCGGTCACGCGTAAACTTGGGAGATAAAGTAATACATTTGAGGAATTTTCTAATAAAAATGAGGTGCGAGATAGAGAACAAAGTAACGTTTGGGTAAGAAAGGAAGAGTTGGGCCACATAGGTCCGATTAGGGTCTCCGAGGAGGAACCCTAGGGGGATGTCGGGTGTGAGAAGAGGTACGGGTCTCAAAATATGGGACGGTCCCTTTGGAGGGGAAAATAGTAGGGTATTAACCACATGCATGTCAAGGGTGTTATGTGATTCAATAAGACACGGATAAGACACTAATAACATAAAGCGAAAGACTGTTGAGCCGAGCCCAATCCGATCCACCGGTTAGAATAGTGGTCAGAGGCGTTCTGCCCTGTGCGTTTCGTTTCGGTCCACCGGCTATAATAGTGGTCAGAGGCGTCCTGCCCTGTGCGTTTCGTTTCGGTCTACCGGCTATAATAGTGGTCAGAGGCGTCCTGCCTTGTGCGTTTCGTTCCGGTCCACCGGCTATAATAGTGGTCAGAGGCGTTATGCCCTGTGTGTTTATTTCCGGTCCACCGGCTATAATAGTGGGGGCCTCGGCTCGATAGACCCCAAAGTAAATAAGTTAAACCACGGGAAAAATACTAAGTACTTACAGTGGAACACCATGTGAGGCGGGGCCAGTCCGGTCCACCGGTAAGAATAGTGGTCAAAGGTGTCATGCCCTGTGTTTTCATTTTCGGTCCACCGGCTATAATAGTGGGGTCCTCGTGCTCACATGGATTATTGAAAAATGTATGAAATGGACTTATTATCATTAATGAGAATAAAGAATAAGTCACCAGAAAAGTATTCAGACCTTATCTTGCGGGTTATCGCATGTTGTCTATATGATTGTGCTATGTGTACTATGTGGTATGACTGTATGCTTGGCCTTAGCGCACCAGCGCCCTTACTCAGTATTAGACCCATACTGATACTACCTTGATTGAATGGGTCCTGTGATGATCCACCAATGGTGGGGAGCAGACCTCCTATGCAGGTTTGATCGGTTACTAATTTGGGGTGGAATGCTTGACTTGAGTGAGTAGGCGGTCCGGATATTGGTCCCTTGGGATCTGTTTTATTTAGCTATATTTTGTACTACGCTTCTTGTTTTGAAACCGTACTCTTAAGTTGTATTCCTAAACGATATTCTAACTGTTGTTGACTCGTGTTTTCGTGAATGATCTATGTTAACTATGTACCTATGTTTTGATGATTCTCACTTAATGATTGTTTAGTTTAGCCTTAGCACTTAGTATCGGAACGGTAGGAGTGAACCGGTCTGGTACTAAGTGTGGCGGTAATACCCCCAAGTTTACAGTTTTAATTCTTTCGCTTCCGCTAAACCTTTGGATTTAAACAAAATTTTTCAGTAGTAAATTTGGGGGGGTGCTACAGTAGGCTACTAACTAAAAATTTTCTTTGCAATCGTAAGATCCTCAATGATAATCCATGCCCAATTTAACAAGAAGACATCAAAAGTTACAGTCACAAATTCTTTAAATGTTCACCTTCACTTAGAGTTTGGGAATCTCTTAAAACCAAGGACATTGATGTTATCTAAAAATAGGATAATTTTATGGCTTGGGTTTAGGATAACTATAAATATAATAACCTAAGGATTTACAAAATCCTATGAGAATGCACAGTCATGCTAGCCCTCTAGGCTCTATGGTACCACTTGAATAAGTCACATTTCAACTTTGAACACACCCATAATATCTTCACACTCCTTTTAAGATGGGAATTTGGATGGATATTGGTCTCTAACAATCATAAAAAAGAAACCATCCCAATCATAAAAATTGATGATTGGGTGGAAGCCTCCAAACCTTAGATGATTCAAACATAATACAAACTGCTTGATAACTAGCAAACAGTATCACAATGATGTAGGAGTGTTAATTAGGAAATATAAAGGCTAATGCGTAAGAGGGAGGGCACACTATATAGGTTCCATCGATAGCATACTAGCTGAACTATAGGGTCTAAGAGACATACTTCAAATGACCACAACACCATAATTTAACTGATTAATTATTGAGTGTGATCCCTTACATACTATTTCCTTACTAGAACACTATTCATCATCTCACCCATGTTTCATAATCATTTTGGATTGCATGGATTCTCTAACAGAAAGTTGAACCATGTGTTTTGAGAAGCAAATAGGGTAGTGACGACTTTACTAGAATCATGATGCAAGGCTGCATATTTTTGGGAGCATGTGCCCAAATATATGTATCCATTTCTAGTTAATATAAATTTTCTATGTTATAAAAAAAGTACAGAGGTTAACTTTAAGTAAAGAACAACCCATCTTAAGTTGTCAAATGATGAAAAAATAAAAATAAACATGGCATCAATTATCCAACATCATGAAATAAAACTAGTATAGGTAAATGCTTAGTAGCAAACACCTAAATGGCATCTTACCTTACCCTGAACAAAGAAAACCATTGAAACATAACTTGCACCCACTTTATATCATCAATCATAATCTACCAATGTTGCTATGACATAGAGATTAGTTAGAGAAATAGGAATAGGAATAAACATAAAAATGATAATTTTTGTAAAAAAAAATAAAGTGAATTTATGTATATTTTGAAGAAATATGGATACAAAAATAAAAAAAATAGAGAAATATTGCTGGGAAGGGTTCATTGAGTTAAATGAACTTTTCATTCATTAGTGTATGCTAAAAGCCAATATGGGAATAATATTACATAGGGAAGAATTGATATAGTCTCTGCTTACAATGACTTTTCATTTAGTGTAATAATGCAATATTAGTATGGGATAGCTCTCCTTTGTACATTAAAGTGCCTCTAGACATTGATATTATGTAATTGTTTATTAACTAGTTCCAAGATAGAAAACAATCTATTTTTTTTCGTAGGGTTGCGACATTCTTTGGGCTATCTCAAATTAAGGAATGCATGGCACAAGGAAAGTCAATGCAACTTCAAGTTCTAAAATCATATAACTGATTTGAGATTTTTGATAAATTATTAAAAAGATTATAAGAATATGTATTAGTTAGTAGTAATATCATTGAATTTCTTATGAAAATAATTGATTTTTTTTTTGCAAATTTCCACATCAAGTATATAATGATTCTCAACATATGTGCACAAAAATTACCGTACAAGAAGATCACTAGCTAAATGAAACATTTTTCTTAAAATTATATTGTACATGTATTGATGTGTATTTCACATACATTATATAGGATTTGATGTGTATACTTTTAAAATGTATCATATTTTTTTTACCCATATGTCATAAATTATTAAAATGTATATACTAAATATACTAGTTTAATTACTTTATGTATATTTCATTGATTATAATATATATGTGGGGAGGATAACTGAGTTTCTTGCCATAATTTTCAAAAGTTAGGGTATCCCTTAGGCTCCGAGAAGTAAACTAACTAGAGTAGGACAACCAATAGCTAAGAATCAACTGTTGTAATTTCCTTATTATTCTCATTTATTTTAATTTTTGGTCTTAGATGAAACCCTCAAGTATATTATTAGAGACATAATGGGAGTAGTTGGAGGTTTCAAATAAGGAAGAAAGAAGATAAGGTGGGGAATTGCTATGGAAAGGTACAGTATGTCCAACACATTACTTTTTCACATGAGAGTTAGTGATGCACGAGGAAGGGGACGGGGAGAAACATGAAAATTTCACGATTTAAAAAATTAGGAAATGGGAATGGGAGGAAACCACAATATATATATGTATATGCATCAAAATAATATATATACATACATACTAAATTTCTAACAACCATAAACTCAAACGAATTAAGTAAATGTTCATTTTCGTTAATGATATCAACTACTTCTACATCTTCATCTTGAAGCCTTATTTAGGTAAAAACAACCACCTCTAACTTGGGTTCATCAAGAGAAAGAGAAGAAATATCAAGCAATCCAATATCTTTAGAATAACCAAAGTAATCACCTACGCAAAAGAAAAAAAAAAGAAATTATTTTTGTCGTTTAATAGTTGTTACAGCTTACAATGTAATGCATAATTAGTAAATAATGAAAAAATATTACCATAGATGTCCTAAATTATTGATTTTTGTTCCTTATATTATAGAAGCCTCCTTGATAAGAGATGATGATTGTTATGGACATATACCAAGTCATCTTCATGCTTAGGAAGCAATCTATTCCTCTTCATAAAATGAATAAATTCATATGTACTCCAATTTCGTTCTCTACATAAAGAAGAAGATACTTAACCAAACAATTTAAGGGCAATATCCTAAAGTAATGGTGCACTTGAGCCATGAACTCTCCACCAAGCCTTCAGATCAAGAGCATTTCTATCATAAAGATAATTGAATTCTCCAAATGGATCATGTTTAAGTGCAAAATTCATAAACTCCACATTAACTTTGGAGCGAGCTTCATGATTAGGGAAAAGTCATTTAAAAAACTTGTTCCTTTTGATGTAAACCTATTCATCTCTAGAAAGAGCAACTCTAGGTGACTTAGCATCTATCCAAGCATCGGTGTAATACCTTCACTCAAAGGAAAAAAAAACAAGATGGATACTATTAGTAGTTGTTAAATTAAAGAAAAAAATAACACTTTAATAAATAAATAAGGTTACCTTAGATTCAATAAGTATGCCAAACAATGAAGGGGTGTATTATTTTTAGTCCAACAAGCTGTGAGTAGGGTATATACCACTTAAAAGAAAGAATACACGTTTATAACCTCTTTACATCAATGCTTATAAATGACATCTCTCACTTCATCAATTATTTTATCCCCATTTCATAAATAAGGTAAAGGTTTGGTTTATCACCATCACCCTCTGTAATCATATGGTAAATAGGTTGTGTAATCTCAACGATATAATCAACCTTCTCCCACCATAAATCATCAAGAAATTTTTCCTTCACAAACCTTGCTTTTTCAATATTATCATCTTGATAAGAAAACCACTCTTCACTAATCACCATAGCTTGAAGACTATATTTTATAAGCTTCATTCTCTTTAATGTAACAACAACTTGAGAAAAAAGAGTATTAGCAACTGTAAGCAACTTTAGAGAATAAAACCTATTGAAGATGGCTAATCTCATGGAATTTATTATTATAAAATTATTGATTTGAATATAATCTTCATGAATCTCAATTTTCCAATGACACACCTCATATGTATAAACATTATTGTCCACATTTATTGGAGCACAAATATTTTTTAATGAAAGGTTAAAAGTATAAACAATACATGGAGTCTAATAAATATGAGGATAAATTTATTCAACGATCTCACCAACCACTTTATAGTTTGAGGCATTATCAATGATAACTTGTATAACATTCTGATAATCATCTCATTAATGGCATCTTTCAATAGTTTAGAAATAAAGTGTTTGTCTTTAATCTCACTCAAAGCATCAACTGCCTTTAAAAATATAGGACCCACATCATAAATTGTAATAAAATTTATTAATGGTATTCTTTATGCGTCACTCTAACCATCTAATACAATAGTAACACCCTTTTCCCTCCATGTCTTCTTGATTGGTTCCAATAATCTCTCTATGTTCGATTTTTCTTGCAGAAATTACATTGTTCTCAAATTATTATAAATTGGTGGACCATAAGTAGGTAAATTATGGCAAGAAGAAAAAGCAAAATATTCTATAAGAAAGGATTCCTTGCCAAATTAAATGGAACAATGCCAATGTAAAACATTCTAGCGATCAATACATCTAATTGATAGCACATTTGATTGCCAAAAGCTTTCTCTATATGATTAATCTCACTCACTCATCTCTTAATGTGTGTGAGAATGTGGAATTATCAATTATGTAAAACCAATGCTTCATTATGTTGGAATTAAGAAGAAGAAAACTTGAAAGTGTTGAATTAAGAATGTAAATATTCGAATATGGTAGAATAATGATGATGATGGTGATGATGATTTGATAGAATAATGATGAAGATGATTCGAAGATGATGAATAAATGATGAAGGTGACTCAAATGATGAATTGATGAGGATAATAATCCAATAATGATGTGATAATGAAGATGATGATTTGATAATTAGGGTTTGAGAGTAGAGGGTTTCGTGTGTTAGGGTTAAGGTTAGGGTTAGAAAGTTTAGGTTAGGGTTTTGAATTTATAGATTAGGGTTAGGTTTTTATTTTCTAATGAATTAGGACGATAATTATGGCTAATAATGGCTTGGGTTATGAAGTTTAGAAATATATTACTTAATATCTAATTCACACAGACGAAGAGATTAAGGATTTCAAGATTAATCGTTCACACATATTTGATTAAACTTGAGATGAATTCAATAGCAATACTTTCAATTTGCATTCAAATTCAATTCAATCTATATCTCAATCTTAGGTTCTATGGCTATATATAGTCAAGGCTATTGATTACAATATACGAGCTAAAAGGTATAATTCTTTAAAAGATACCTAGCTAAAAGATATTAGAATATAGAATATTCTTAGAAAAGATAGATTTATGCTACTTTATTCTCTAGCTAATCTCTAACTAATTAATTGATTGATTGATTAAATCAACTAATAAGCACATCCAAGCTGCATTCTATTCACCCATGCACATAGCCATGCTCTCCATGCATGCTATGCACATGCATGTATGCTTAGTAACTTGTATGGTATGTTTCATCTATAACTAGCAACATAACTATCTTTTTATTTTCAATTTTGTGAGAGATCCTTTCAAAATGAAGAACAATTGGTTCTATAAGGATGAATGCTAAATCTTGAGTGTTTGCTCCAGTATCATCTCTTCTTCAATAAAGACATGTTTATTCTCAAATTAAACATGCTTGAATTAGTTAAAGGCACATTCTTTGGTATCATCTCTTCAACTCTTTTCATAAATTCTTTTTCTAATTTTACCATCTAAATCTTGTCCTTAACCCTCACTTTCTTACAAGTTTCAATACATTTACCAAGAATATTCAACAAATGACCTTTCACCCTTGTATAGCTTCATTGCTTTGTTTGATTACAAAAATTACAAGTCCAATAAATAGTTTCACCTCCACTAGTTTTCTCTTTTATAGTAATATAATTCAAAATAAGATTATCAGTAACATTTGTAGAAGATACACTAGCAATCGTAGATCCTATATTTCTATCACTACCACTAGAAGCCATAATACACTTCAACCACACCACAATCCACACAAACCAAACGAGCTTCAATCAACCACAACATCAACCGAACAAAGCTTGTATCAATTAATACACAAACTACAAAAATTGAATTCATATTCAATCGATCACAACACAAACCATATAACATTGAACAACTGAATGCACATTTATAGCAATCACAACATAATATACACATTTACACAAACTGCACGACATTTAGCAAGAAGCAACATACAACATCATTTACAACAAAATCTATAAACATTCTTGTTGGTATACAACAACATTTATAGCTTCTATCAACTAATACACAAAATCTAGAAACTGAATACACATATAATCAATCATAACATTCTTGATGCAAATTCAATCAATCACCTTACTTGTATACCACAGCATTTACAGCAACAAAGTACAAAAATAGTTGGTGAGGAAACATTCAACCATTGCAGCAAAAAAAATTGCATCTCACTTTCGACAATCAAATTTCAAGCTACACAGCAAAAAAATAGTTGAAATTAAACAAATTTAATGAATCATAACAATATTAAATAGATAAAACAATTAGTGCTGGGGAATAATTTCAGGCTACATACTGATATGTTGTGTCAACGTTTAGGCCTTAGATTCAACGATCTTTAGCACCATAACTAAGTGGTAATGCCTCTCTCAGCAGTTATGGACCTATATAAGCATGATTCAAGTTCTCCCTTCAACCCTACCCTTCAACACAGATTCAATTTTGTTGAATACCAAGACAGATGAATGACGACAAAAAGAATATTCAATAGATAGAAAAGATAAAGGATGGAGATGATGGTAGATGGATTCTTATGGTCAACAATTGACGAAGCTGGTTGGGGTAGGATGCTCACTTGCTTAGTCGAGATGCATATATGGTGAGAAAAGGTGAAGAACATAACAAAAGTGAAGAAGGTTGAAGAAGAATCATGTCAAATGAAAAAAGTAAAGCCAAACAATCTATTACGGTTTTTTTTACTATTTAAACACTCCAAAATGACGTCGTTTTTTTATCTTTTTCTTAAAAAACCACAGCTGTACAGTCTCACGTTTTGTCACTATAATTGTTCCGGGGACATGAAACGACACATTAAAAGCATCTCTGTGCTTCGCTAATGAGAGTACATGAAAGATTAGTAGTCTAATCGGCCAATAGTTTAGTCATTTCATTCATACATTAGTACATGTATTCATCAGTTTCCATTAATAGGATTCTTTATAAAATTTGACATCTAATAAACTAATAAAATATTCAAATTAATCCAATTTAAAAAATTAAATAATTGATTAGAATTTTCCTTGATCAAATAACTAATTTGGGTAATAAAAAAAAATAAGATATTTGATAAATACAATAATATCCTATTTGATAAATCAAATATATCAAATGTTATTTGATTATTTTTCTATTATAAAATTGAATAATATTTTTATTTCCGTCGATTATAAACTTTTAAAAATGATAATTGTTGGTGGGCATTTAATTAAGATTGTCATATGTTTTCATGAACAATTTTTTTATGTTATAATTTTTTTTATTTTTGTTAAATATTTAACTAGTATTCGATATTTGAGATTTATTAACCAGATAATATAGTTTAAGACTCATATCAAATCATTATCATTTTATTTTGTTATTTGGATCATACTAACTCAAATAGGATTTATTTATTATGTATCAATAAGATAATTTTTTTATATTGAATGTCCAAGGAATTAGTTGTGAATAGATCAGAAGAACCAGATATCTAAATTTTTTTTATTGGGCATTCAAAACTTTTCTTCGGATATCTAATTATTGCATATCTAAAATATTGAATATCCAATCCACAAACACCTATATCAAGTAATGGTTGGTTATGTTCAAATAGTAATGTTAACTATAAGAAGAATGATTTAGCAAATGTGATATTACGCTTCTAACTAAGATTAAGTTTGAGTACCTTCTAAAGTTGAATCCCTTTTATGCGGATATTGATTTTTTTAACCTGCATGAATTGTTAGGTTTATTGTCTAGTACATCAATTGTTAGCTTTATTGTCTACCGGTAATAACTTTAACGATCCCTACAAATTAAGAACTTATTTGGAATAAAATTAATTAGAAATAGAAATACATTTATACTTCTATAATTCTATTTTTATTGTTTGGAATTCAATGAAAAAAAAAAGAAGAAAAAAAACTAGAAATAGTATTGAAAGAAATTTATATTTTTCAAATTTTTTAGGGATAGAATTATATTTTTTTTATTTGCTTTGATATACTACACAAGAAAATTCCCAATAATAATAATATATATTTTCATAATTAGTAGGCATTCCAAGTAAGTGTTGTTGTCGGATTTTGAACAATTATAATAACCTACCTAAAATGTATAAGGGTTTGTCTGGTTTGAGAAAAATAAGAAAGAAAGGAAAATGAAAAGAAAAGAAAATAAGAGAAATTAACTTTCTTTCATTGGTTTAGTTGTTGGAAATTTTTTGTAGAAAACATAATTCTTGGAAAGTATTTTTAGTGTTTGGTTTTATAAAAAGAAAATTTTGAGGAAAGTTAATTATTATTATTTAAATACTCTTACATATTTAATAAAAATTAATAATTGAAAGACCATGGGAATAATTAATAAACATATGTTTTTAATTATTTTATATCCTTTTAATTTAAGCTTTGATTATTAATTTGAATAATATATTATCTTTTTTATTATTATTTTAGTTATTTACTTTATTTAAAATAATATTATGTATTTAATTAATTTTGAGTTTAAAGTTAATTTTTGTATGATTTTAATATTTCACATAAGAAATTAGATTTAGGTACTGATTGATTGTGCATAGAGTAACAAATTAAGAGAAAGAAAAAGAAAATAGAAATTAAGATAGTTTAAAAGAACAAAAAAGGAAAGAAAAGAAGATAGAGGGCGGCAATAGATGAAATGGGGCAAAAGAAGAAGAAAAAGCTGAGGAGTGCATGCAAGGGCCAAAAAATTGAGAAAAGTAGATACCACAAAGTGTGTTGAAAGGATAACAGAAATTAAAAAAGTTGAGAAATGAATGAGAGAGAGAGAATGCAAGGTAGGGCCAAAAAACCCAAAGGAATTGTTTCCTTCTTTCCTTGGGTTTAGCATAGAAAAAAGTTCCAATACAACTTTCTCCATTCCTTTTCTTTGTATTTGCTTTCTTTATAATTTTTTAGATAAACAAATAACCTAAAATCATTTTTCTCTTAATTTTCTTTCTTTTCTTTGTTGCTTTTCACAAATCAAATACAACTTAATTGTTCAATTGGTTATTAAGTAGCAACACATCTTCAGGAAGACTTTGACGTAATGCCCATGATCATAATTATACAACAGACAACATCAATTATTTTAGAATTAACACATAAGAAAGTGAATGTAATGCAATATAGATAAAATAATTAAAAAATGTAAATATACTTTAATTATCTAAAAAAACATATAAGACTAATTTTTTTTCTTTTAAAAAAGAGTTTCTTAAAGATATAAAAACCAATACAGTATCGCATGGGAGTAGTTGAACCTTAACATACTAAAATCCCATTGTATGAAGGACATGTAGTCATAATCGGACGAAGTTTAATTTGGTAATAGATATTATTTTTTAGTACTAAAAGTTTTAAGTTTAAATTTTTATTCCTCTAATTTAATATTATAATACTTTTATAATGTCATTATCTATATAGACTTTTATATTTACATTCATAAACCTTCTATAAATCAATAAAAGAACATAAAATCATAGACCAAACAATAAAGTAATAATTTTATATTCATCCTTATGGATAAAAAAAATAGATAAAGTAATAGTTTTAAGAACTAGAGAAAAAATGCTTAGTTGGGAGAGGGAAAAGTGTTGGATAGTTTGAAAAACAAATTACACCGTATTTTGGTGAAGAGATGTAAGGGGAAGGGTGAGACAAATAGGGGGGAAGAAAAAAATGGAGAGATGCTCTATATTATGCGAGAGGTTATTATACAAGAAATGTGTATCCAATTTTGAATGCCACGTTTATATATTTAATATAATTATAATATAATTTTATTATATTTTAATATATATTTAATATATAGTAAACATATACTATACTTATATTATTTAAGTATAATTTAATATATATTTTATATATTATATTATAATTATATTAAATATAAAAAAGAGTACACTTATCCATTTACTAAGGCTCTATTTGTTCCTAAAAAAATTTAAGAGGAAAAAAATTATAATTAAAATGATTTTTTTAACTTTTTAAAAAAAATTAAACAGTTAATTTTTAATAATTTTATTCCTTATTTCTTTTATATTTCATTATTTTATATAAATCAAACACAAAAAATATTTTTTTTTATTTTTTTAAAAAAATTCATAAACTAAATGGAGTATAAATAATTTCTGATTTTGTGCGAGCTGAATGGGCGAAGAGTCTGCTGGTGCAATTTGTACAGTAGTACAAGTTACAAAAAGAAGGGTCAAAATAAACGGGGGCCTACACAGTTCTGCAGACGTAAAAGTTTCTGAATAGGAAGAAGCAAAAAGAAAATGCAATTAAGAAGCAAATGGCCTGTACAAGGAACCAGCTCAAGACTCTAGGCACATGTCAACACATGCAAATGCAACAAGCAAAGATAAATGAATTTGATTAGCAAGGCCCTTCTTTATGCAGGCAAGGCTGAGTGCCACACTACATTACTATCTGTTTGTACATACAGATAACGATGGACCATATGATCAAGCATCAACCATTCACGTCTACGACTATATAACATAATATGTTAATACTTCAAAACACGGAATCAGGAAAACCAGTTTCATTCACAGAAAAACTTGGTTCAAAGCCTATGGTTTGACTACAATTAACCATTTCTGAAAGACCAACAGACAGGATTCAACTATTATGCTTGTTTGGTATAAGAATAAAAAGGATGGAAATTTCCTCCCTCTATTTTTTCCTATTTTATATTTTATATGAAGTATTTACGAATAATAAAAATATTTTTTATAAAATATTTTTAAGATTAAATTAAAGTCTAAAACAGATATTCATCTTCCTTTTTTTTTTAAAATAAATTATACAAGACAAATAAAATATGAAGATAATTCTTCTATTCCTATAATTTTCGTACTAAACCACCACTAAAGATTAATCCATAGCCTGAAAAATCATACAAGAATCCAATCTTCATGTAAAAATCAACTATTTGCGATGGCAAAATGCACACAAGTATGAAATAAAATGTAATGGGATTGCAGGGCAAAGAAACAAGGATGGAGCATCAAACCCATAGGGACACTAGAACCACAAAGTACCAAATAATAAACCAGAACACCAAAGTAACCATACCCCACGAACAGCACAAAATTCCAATCATTAAACCAGAGCACCAAAGTAACCATACCCCATGCATACATAAAAGCCATAGAGCGAGTAATTAGCACAAATGCGCAAACAAGCACATATCAGAAACAGAAAAGCAACAGATGCTTCATGACGCAACTCAACTCATACCAGCAGGTGCCGGCCCTCGAAAGCACGCGCTTTGCTGGAAAAGAAGGGCAACCATGTAAGGTACTAGTACTACTAGATTGATTATTATTATTATTATTTGAATAAATACAGGAACAAAAACACTTCTTTGAGACTCAGCGTGATTGAAAAATAAGTTCAAGGGAACGTTTTGGGAAACAAGAGATCCTGCTGGCATCCAATGATGCAAACCAATATTTGACATTAATGATATGGCCCATAAGGACTTATGCAGCCAATCCTACCCGATGGTCTGCTATGGTTTGGTGAACATATCAGAAAGAGGGTGAATGAAGAAAGTACACCCTCTATTCGCCTACATTATATTAGTTAAGGGGCCGGACAACCAGAACGTGATTGGAGCAGCACTGACAAAAACGACAATTCTAGTGAAGCTAATGAGAGAGAGGTCAAAAGACACATGAACCCATAACCACAATTGCCTGTGCAATAAATGATAGTACCAACAACTCACCAACCCCCCACCCCCGATCCCCTACCCCTAGAACCTCTCACAACGTCCAAACTCTACCTCCCATCAATCCCTCAACGGCCAAGATATGTTCACCCTCCCACTAATCCCTCAGGAGTTGTTAGTCCAGTAGTTAAAACTAAAAGCATGACACATATTCAAAGTTTCCCTCATACAAGCTTCGATCATTCAAAAAGAATCCAACCTCTACCTCCCATCAATCCCTCAACAGCCAAGACATGTTCACCCCTCCCACCAATCTCTCAGGAGTTGTTAGTCCGGTAGTTAAAACTAAGGAGCCTGACACATAGATTCAGTTTTTCCCCCATACAATTTCGATCATTCAAAAAGAATCCACTACCATCTCGACGCTAGTAGAAGTGACATTGACCTACCAAACTCCGCCTAAAATGAGTTTCAAAATGGGTGTTACTCACCTTGAAAGAAGCAATAACCCCCTCCACATTTCACAATCACTTTCTTACCTTTATCCTTCCACCACAATCCTATCTAAGACATGAGATTTCATCTTAGCAAGGCATAAAAAGATCAAGCTATCATTTATATAAAGAAAAAAATCCCGATAGATCTTATATCAAGATAGATACAAAATGCAGTTCGGCCAGACACAACAATGAATGTAACAAATTAAACACCTCAGTAGCTTTTCGCGTATGCCAACATTGACATCAGAACTTCTATGCTTTCATTCACTTCCATGGTTCCATTACTACCTGGAAAATAGATGATGAAGTTCACTATCAAACTTGTATGAACCAGGAAGAAAAACCCAAGGCTTAAACGCATGACGATTTTATTCTTCAATTAGATGATGTTTTGTACAAGGAAAAACCGATACATACTCCGTAACAAGATCACAAATCAAGAATAGAATACATATTACATATCATAGCAACTGAACTGCAGCCCACACTGAACAAACCCCAGTTTCACTCAAATGTAAAAGCCTATTCTACATATCATATGATATGATCTATTACAGAGTAGTGGTACAAATGAGTTGAAGTGCAACAAATGGAAAGAAGAAAAATTAAAAACAGATTCTTCTCATCCCGACTAATTTTCTTGCAAATCTCTTTTCTTTACCTTTTTTTTTTTTGCTTTCTCACTCTTGTTATCAATCAGCAATCACAACCTTAATGCAGTTAATTCTAAATCATCCCCAACATCAACATCCATAGATGACGGAAGGTTGAGATCAAATGGCAACGGTTTTTTCCTATAACATGAGGTCAGATCTTCATCATCATCTACGACCGAGGATGACGAACCGCAATCACTATGACAATCATCCAGTGGTTGAAGCCGCGCCACTGGTAGATGTTGCCGCTGGAGGGCCTTTAAAGGCCTCAGACTCTGAGGCCTTGGGCCACTAAATGATTCCACTGTACTACTTAGACCACTAGCTGCCGGTCGAGGAGGCGGAGGCAGAAAGTGGACGGATGAGGAAATCTGATGATAATAGCTGCAATTTCCATCATCAACGTTATGAAAATTATTGTCGTGCATATGGTTATAAGGAAACAAATCTTGTACTCTCTGTAATTGTGGGTTAGGGTTTCGCTGCTTCGGAGGATTGAACACTGGAAAATTTGTCTTGGCCTTCGGACCGCGGAGGGATCGGGCGGCAGCATCATAGGCCAGAGCAGCATCCTCAGCGGAATCAAACGTTCCCAGCCAGACTCGTGTTTTCTTCCAAGGGTCTCGGATCTCGGCGGCGTATCGACCCCATGGTCGCTTTCTGACGCCTCTATAACGGGTTTCTTGACCTGGGGAATCGTTAACTGGTGCGGCTGATCCTGGGATTAGGTTTTTAGTGGATTGTTGTTGCTCTGATCTCTTCCGGTGGTGCATATGGACGGAAGGGGGCGGAGAAGGAGAAGAAACCAACCGAACAGGGGCTTGAGAGAAAGCAGGGAGGATGCGGGTAGATAGAGAGGAGATAAGGGAGGCGAGGAGGATGGGAGGGTTATTATGAGAGAGGGAGGAAGGAGGGGTGTTTTTGAGGCCCGGTCCGAAAGAGCCATTTGGACAATACCAAAAAAGAAAGGGGGAAAAAAAGAGCGCGCCTATGCGCCGCCTTCTTCATATCTTAGCTCCTTTTTGTTCCCGGTGTTTCTAGCCCGTTCTTCTTTTCTTTTTTCTCTCTGCCATGGCAATTGGCAACCGAAGCAAATTATCAACCATCCCCTCCTCCTTCATTTCAGATTATCTTTCAACATGATAATATGGATGCATCCTATCAAATTAAAGATCATTTAAGAACCTTTTTGATGACATTGCATTAGATGACGAGGAAGATGAGAAAAATGACACTCTAGCTATTAAATTCTATCAGTTTGGGGGGAATATATGTAACCCTTAATTTACTTTTTAATTGTCAAGATAATTGGAAGGCCACAATCCTATGAAATTATATGCCACCAACTTTCTACCCTCTTCAAACCTTCAAGTGCTTTTGGCATAATTGACTTCGGAAAAATAGTTTTTTATTGCACAATATTCGACCAAAGTGAATTAACAAAGGGTATTACTTAATAGTCCCTATTTCATTAATATAAAATCCTTGTCTATTAGAATTTGGGAACATAAATTCAACCCCTACCACTAAACCATTAAAGCTATAGCAATTTGGGCAAGGATCTAAATGTTACCAATCAAATACTGTTGATGTGTGTGGGAGGATGGTATTATCAAATTGATGATATTAAGGCTTGATTATGTCAGTAATAATTAGAATAAGGTTCGACAATGAGAGATGGATGATTAGAACATTCAAATAGGATGAAATAAAGATGAATATATTTCGAACAAAGTGACGATGATTCGGTGATGACAGTTAACTAATGGTGATAGTTTGAATATGTTATGATAATTAAGATGAGGATTCGATAATGATGTGTTGTTGATGATGATGCTTCGAATGTTAGGGTTTGGATGGAAGATGATGTCATGGTTTAGGGTTAGGATTAGGGTTTAACTCAATTTTAGGGTTAGGGTTATGTTTGGTTTGAACGGAAATGATTAGGGTTTCGAATGAGGAGGTAGTGTTTCGAATGTTGAAATCGAATTAGGGCTTCAATTATGCTCGATTTTAAGTAATGTTTGGATGATAATGATGGCTATAAAAATATGGATTATGGAGAGAAGAAATGATAGGACTTAATCTCTAATTCACTCAGACAAAGAGATTAAGGTTCTTAAGCTAAATCATTCACACATATTTGATTAACTTAAATGGAACTCACACATAATTCAACTTTGCATTCAAATTCAATACTAATCATCAATTACTTGTTCTATTCGTGACTTTCATGGCTCTATATAGCCAATCTACTACTTAGCTAAAAAACATAATTCAAAAGATTCCAAGCTAAGAGATATTATCCTAACTTTATGCTACTTTATGTTCTATCTAATTATCAACTCTACTAATTAATTAATTAATTAGCTAACTTAATAATTGTGCACTACCAAGTTGTAGTTAAACTCCCCATGCACGTGGCCATGCATTCCATGCATGCCATACACATGAACGCAAACACTTAGTAGCTTGTTTGGTACTTTTCTAGTAACATAATCATCTATTTGTCTTCAAATTTGTGGGATATACCTTCCAAATGAAGAATAATTGGCTCCATAATTATTAAAGCCAATTCTTATATGTTTTCTCCTACATCAACTATAAAGCAAGTCATTTATTGGATATTGGTAGTCTCATTGAAAAATTCCTCAAAATTAACCTTTACATGAAAAACTCAAAAAAAAAGGTAAGTTTGCTTGTGATTGTGTTCGGATTGATATGAATCAACTATTGGTGTCAAAATATTGTGTAGGAATTGCTTACTATAATGTACAATTTGAAAATAGGTCACATATGTGCTTTATATTTAGATACCTTAACCAAATGAAAGATCATTTACCAAGAGTGTTCCAAACAAAAAATCCTGGTACAAGGAAGCCATGGAGTTTAAAGTAGAAAATTATGATGAGAAGCTAACCCTGAAATTCAAGGGGATAAAGATAAGTATGGTCCATATAATTTGGTCAAGAAGAAAACACCAATAAGAAGGCTAACTAAGTGTGGACATGCCCAACCCCCATTGATTAAGGATTATAGTATTCAACACAGACAAACCAACAATAAGGTAAGACCTAATGAAATTATGAGACTTTAACCAAACCCAACGTCTCTTCAACAAGGTTAAGGCCAAAAAAGACATTCAAAGCCCTTGGTATTTTGAGGAGTTAGTTGATTCTGATAAGAAAAATTTATACTTCCTCTCTAAAGTTTCCTAGGAAAGGAAAAAAATCTAAGGCTTTTATAATCTTAAGATCTAATTCCACTATTAATTCTATCTCTCACTCATATCCACCTACCTTTACCAAAACCATTTAGAAACATCATAAGAAACTCATTACTCCAATGTGAACACATCTCCATTTCTAGACAAATTCTCCATTCTTCTTTTGTTCAATCTAAGAATAATGTTGAGTTTATCAAATGAAACAACACCAAAAGCCTCAAACAACAATGCTTAGAGGCAAGCACAAACAATGTTAGCATGCCTTTTATCATGGGTGGAAGTGACCACAGGGGACTTAAACAGTGTTATCATACCATTTCCAATGATGAATTGATTTGTAGATGTTTGTGGTCAAATGGTGAAAATCTGAAAGAAAATGCTAATAGTGATATTGAAAAGTACATCCAACTTTTCAACACAGAGGAGAAAAATCAAATGGAGTTTCAGTAAATGGTATTCACTTTATCTCAACATCGAGCAACTTTCTAGGAGAATAGAATGAGAAAGGAGGTGGAGATAGATAGACATGCATGATATATACTAGAAATGGTTGGGAACTCAACCATTATGAATATATTTATAAGTACATACATAGCACCAAGAATAATAGAGGTTTCATGCAAAGTTCTTCCATTACTAAGAGGCAATGGTCCATAGTTTTTCATTCATATATATTGGTGAGTGATGTCTTATTGATAACAATCTACTCAAAAATGTTGTATGCAGTGTCGAGGATTAACTAGACTCAATAATCAATGCATTATTGATAAACCACTACAAAATCAACATAAGGGAGGGAGTGATGGAACCTCTTATGCTTCCTTATAGCTTACCATTAATTAAAAACCCTAGGCATCAACATTTCTACAAGGGATTTAACACAGCTAGGAAAAAAATTACCTAATCATACATGTACTAATGATAAACTTCTGGTAGAATGTTAGAGGTGTGGATAATATAAGGTTAAGCAAGTGTTTGTAGATTACATGAGGCAATACACTCCTTGCAATGTGATTCACCTAGAGACTAGAGTTTTAGGGACCAAAGCTAAGTAAATCTTAAGATCTCTATGGTTTCGAAAGATTTTCAAGCAAGATGCTCAAACTATTGTTAGTGGAATTTGTAACATCCCATTTTTTTGTAACATGAATTAATATGTGTTTAGGCTTATAATCAAATTCTAATAATAATAACAATGATGATGATGATGATGATGATACCAATACCAATATTTATAATATTATATAATTCCTTACCCTTCATGTTAAATTCAAGCTTTCACGTTTCATTTCATTCATTTACAAAAAATCTCATTTTCTGTGATTCTCTCAAGCCAATCATTTTTGCATATTTTTAACTCAGTTAATATTTATAATTCATAATTAAAATATTTCTAAGCTTACCCAATAATTATATTCCATTTTAATTCATCAATTCTTCCCAAATCACTAAATCAGAAAAAATTCTATTTTTTCGATTTGATGATTTTAATCATTTTATTTTTTTTAATTCATTTGAGCTCCAAAACATTTCTAAGATAAAATATGTTTACATATTTTATTTTCTAAAATTTATCTGCATCAACAGATACCTATTTAGGCCTTCCATTATCTATTTTAAGCAATTGTCAAAAAATGCATTTCAATGGATTATCCATTTTTATATATTTCATTCATTTTTGTTAGTTTAATCTTAAAATAATTTTATATTCAAATTATTTTTATATATTTTAATTCATAAAAATATTCCACATCTTTCCACAAACTTTCATTATTTTTAGGATTTATTTCATATTTTCCTAATAAATCTCTATCATCTAGCTTTTATCTATTTAATTATTCTAAAAATTGTATAAAAAAATATATTCTACCCTCACCATGGATGTAATTAGTTCTCCATACTATGGAAAACCATATTTTTGGTTTATTTTGGTTACTTTGACTCAATCTCAACTAGAACTCAATTTTTACATAAAATCTACCTAATCTCACATCCCAACACCCACATTTTTCATTCAAAAAAATTTACAAGCTAACCTCACCCATCTCCTCATTTTAATTTTAGTTTTATATAGAGATGAGGGAGGTTATTGCATTCCTATTATCCCCAAACACCACTCCTCTCACTTAATTGCACCAAAAGTTTAGCCAAGTCTTTGTGCCCCTTTGTACATCATTTTTATTTTTATTTTTCCTTAAATTAAATCTCCTCAAATACTTTCCATCTTTGTTCTAATCTTTTTATTGTTTAGGTAGTCACTTTTTTAATAAAGTTGCTACATTTTTTGCTCCATACTTCTTAGTTGTTGCAGTTGTTTTTGACACTCCTCTAGCTTTATGCCCATTTTTATTTATTCATAACCCTACCCAACACTACCTATTGCCTTGGGGTGGTGGTATTTAGGGTGGTTTTGGTGGTGGCATTGCTACATTTTTCCCTAGCTCAATCGAGGCATCCATTCTCTTTCTCTCCTTTTATCTTTGATTCTTACTCTCCTTAATCCTTTCTTTTTCTATTATTTTTCATTAATATTTTTACCATACTTAAAATCTTATCATTTTTTAAGGTTATCAAGCTTAGGAGGAAGAGGTGGCAAGTTTTAAGGAGTATTATTATATCTCTTGAAGATTTAGATACTAGGTAAAGTGACTAATTATATAAACATAGGTTGTATGCTATTTTGATGTATTAATTTAAATGGCATGTTTGCATTATTATTTTTATGTTGAAAATATGCATGAGAATGTATTTAAGTGTGATGCATGATGATTTAATCTTGGATGTATTAATATGTTAGCATGAGCATGATTATAACTATGAGATGGAGGAAATGATCGGAAAGTGTTGGTATGGCTCCTCCCTTAGTGGTACGGTATGTTTGTAATGTTTTTAATTTTTATTGAACATGATTATATGTGTATAATAATAATAATTTAAAATGTATTATTACATATCATGAGCTTTTGTGAAAAAATAGTTATGTCCTACCTAGTATGGATCTCAACCTCTATTATTTTATGCTGTTTTACTTGTTTTAATTTTTAATTATTTTTTATAAAGTATTTTGGGTATAAAAGTTAAGGTCTGAATTTGGAACCAATTAAAGTTAAGCTAGATTTTTAGACTTAGGGTTTGCTCTCAATTTAGGGATGTTCTAGGTATTACATCATATATATTTTTTTGTGAATTTTGAGTGAACCATTGTGTTCATTGGGTCATTTTCATCAAAATTTGACACATAATTTGATAAGGTTTGGAGTTTTATGGAATTAATTATGATATTTAGAACTATTAAGGAAAATATATGTGATTAAGGGTATTTTAGTCTTTTCTTATTAATTCAAAGATTTTGGGTTGAAACAAGCTAAATTTGATAATTGGGTAGTTTAGAATTAGTTCATGATATTAGATCTAAGGTTAGCCTTAAAATAAGTATCTTGGCATAATAAGGATATTTTGGGTATCTTACATAGTTTGAGGATTTAAGGATCTAATATCAATAATTAGATAAGTGTGGAATATCTATCACCATTAATATTATATATACCTATTTGGGGCTTTAAAATGTGATTCACAATCCCTAAGATCTTTAAGGTTATTTTATATGTTCACTAATGTAATCTTGTCATGTGGGCCCTATACTTAATCTTTTGAAGGTTATTGACCTTTGGTTGAGTTGCAGTTAATTGTTGATCCTTGGAGAAGTATTGACTTGGTCCCCTATTAACTTTTGTTGATTGGTGACTTTAGTTGACCGTTGACTTTGCGTTTACAAATGACCCTTATCTTTGAATATTTGAAGTAGGGTGTCATAAGAACTTTAATTTTTGTTGCATGTGCTATTTTATGTGTAGTAGGTTTTGTTTAATTGAGATTAGTGTGTCTATAATAAGATGTTTAATTTATAATTGTTGGTATGAATTCATACAATAAAGGATATGTTATGAGAAATTGGTATTATTAGATGGTTCAATTTGATTCTATAAGTGGAATTTTAGGTGAAATGGTTGAGGGTGTGATATTTTATTATGTGATAGTGTGGTTATTATACTTGAATAAAATATTTACATCAAAGTGAAAGATCACATGAGATAGGATCAAGAAAGTTGTGAATATTATTGTTCTAGTTTCGTGGGAACCATAATGATCCTATATATACTTTACACAAGTCCATTCTACTAACTTGTAAGGGGTAAGTGTACTTATGGATTAAGTGTCTAGTTTTGTGGTCTCTAAATGCATTTTACTCAAAAATAGCTTAATGCCAAATATCCGTTCCATTAGAAAGAATAATAATAGTCCCCCCCCCCAAATATCATGTATTGGGAGGAGCTTTATGAAGTTAATCATTATTGGCACTCAATATGAATAAGAATTTAATTGTGTGATAATTAAGTAAATATAATTATATGGCTTGTGCTCTAAGTTTTATCTTGTGTTATGAATCTGATCTTATCATGTGTTATTGTATGTTTTATTTTAAGTGTACCATGATCTGTATGTAGTATGCTATGTAACACTCTAAAATTTTGGGCTAAAAATTTCATTTAAAACCATAGATTTATAGAAGTGGAAACCAAAATATGGGTGTTACCACTTATCTCAACAAGAATTCAGTCACCATACTATCCTTATGCTAAAAGAAAAGTTAAATTTGTTTGCAATCAAGTCGAAAAATAGATACAATAAGAGGAAGCAATATGCATGCATGCATATATATAGAGGACATTTTTAATGAGAACTATCTCTCTTACTGAGAATCGAGAACTAGTATCTCGAGTTGAAGAAACTATCCACAATAGTTAGCAGGTGGCGGAAACTACTATTAGTAGATAGAGAAAATTACTGTAAATAGTCTCAATAAACTATAGTATTTGAGTGTTAGGAAAAAAAGGCAGTGGAATTTTTGTAAATTTTTTGTATTTATATTTTGGCTTTGGAAACTACCTACCATGGGTATTGGAAACTAGTATTAGTAGGTAGAAGAAAATACTTTAAGTCTTTCAAAAAACTATATTATTTGAGTGTTATAACAAAAATAATGTGTTATTTTTGTAAATATTAGGCATTTATGTTTCAAGTTAGGAAACTACTTCCAGTGGGTGGAGGAAAGAACTATAAATCTCTCAAGAAACTATAGTATTTGAGTATTAAAAAGCAATAGAATTTTTGTAAATATTGATATTTATGTTTTAAATTAGGAAACTACATATACTTAGTGGTGGAAACTACTAGCAGTAGGTAGTATACACTAATGTAAGTATCTCAAAAAACTAATGTAGTTTTTAGTTCTCACTGCAAAGGGTAATTCTCACTAGATATACCTTATATATATATATATAAAGATAAATGTTATTGGAGATCAACTCCCAAAATACGACAAAAAGGGGGCAATAGACATAAGAGTCTAAAATATTTAGATCACAAAGGATCTCAAAGTCACTACCAAATAGCTCCTACTCTATGTCTCCACCCATATATAGTCATTATCGCCTAGACATATCATCATACAAATCAACATCATCCTTATTGAGCATCTCTAACAAGTTGCTTACAAGTGTAGTATCAATACACTAATTTACTAAGTAAAAAAGGCCTCCCTTATAAAGGAAATATGAAACACATAGGGCATGGTATAAAAAGATTAAGACATATGATACATATACACATGCTATCACAAATTACTCATAATCAACTCATAGAAGAGACCCATTAATAATCATGTAATACTCTAAGTTTTTGTTAATCCTAATCCTGAGTGATTAATATCTTAACATAATTCTAATATCAAAAAAATCATATTTCTATCCTACCATGATTCCTTAACCTAACCTTAATCTCTCATATGGGTCATTAATATTTTTAACCTAAAATTAATCCCAAAAGGTTGATAATTAAATTATCTTAATGCTCTTATCTAAATTATTTTACTCTAATCCTACGTTATCTTCCTCCCAAATGGTTGATAATTAGATTATCTTAATACCCTTATCTAAATTATTTTATTCTAATCCTACCTTATCTTCCTCCCTCCCTTTTCTTTTAACTTTTTCCCCTTACCTTTTCTTTTCCCCTGCATGATCAATATTCTTTTCTGCCCTTCTTCCTACTTGAAACATTCTCCCTAAGCAATGCCTCTACCATACCTCCATCACCTACACCCTACCCTCATCATCACCCATGTCCTTTGCTCACGGGTTAGGTTGAATATTTCAGGCTATCACCCCACTTCTCCTCTTCTCCTTCTGTACACACACGTAACCCCTACATATATACACAATAACTCATAGAGATACCTCTTTTAATGCCACGAACCACTCCTTTCCTTCCTCTAAATTTTTGTTAAAATAACACTAAATGCATCTTATTTTCCTTACATTCCTCCTTCTCGCCATCGCCAAACCACACTACTTTACATCGATGAAAACTATCATTCTCCCCCCAATCACTGGTTAAAACTACTATTACACACCCCTTGCTTGGCAAAGCCCACCGAAGCACCCTACAACCCTTCTGAACAACCCACTAAAGCACACTACTTCCATTCGGCTTCGTCCATCCTTGCACTCTCACCTTTGGCCCTCCTTGCCATTACCTTACCACTAGAAAATTCATCTTGTGTTGTTGCCACCCCTTGGCTCTAGCACTTGTTATCGTTCCTCCCTCCTTTGTTATGCAAAGTTTGGTCAATCACACCTTTAAGCCTTATTTTGGGTTTTGCTCCAATCATTTCATGCTCTATTACAATAAATATTCCTTTTTTATATCATTAATTTCTAATGGTGTTTTATTTTTGTTTCTTAGGTATTTTTTAGAGGTTCTGGAGGAGGTGAGATAGGAGGTATATGCTTAGAGAATAATGTCTTTTTTTTATAAGGATAATAGTCGTAGTTAGGGTTTTCTGATAATTGTTATGTATGAGTTATGGATTATTATGTTGTTGTGATTGTTTTTTTAATTTCATGTTGATTAAAATTATGATGTGGAAATATGATATTATATGATGAAAAGTAAGAAGGTTGAGAAGCATGTGATATCGTTATGATAATTTCTATGTTGAAAACCTTAAGAGAATCGGTATGCTATATGGTATTGTATTATGGGTTGAATAATTATGATAATTGGTAAATGAATATTTAAGATAATGGTGATAAATGGAGGATTTGAAATTAATAATACCAAACATATAAGGTTTTTGTGAAATAACAGTATTTAGTTATCTTTGAGAGCATTTTGGTCAATATGGGTGTAATATAAAAAAAATATGGTAATTTAATGTGTTATATGGGTTAAAACTTTTAAATAGTATTATATGAAACTTTTGGAGTAATTATAAATGGTATAAGTTCTACAAAATGAGAAAATAACATAATTGGGGAATAGTAACCCTAAGAGTGTAATGTTATTATCACATGTGAGAAACATTAGAGTTATACCACGATTTTCGGATAAGGTGTAAAAATTGGTATTTTATACAGTAAATTGAATTTGGTAATCATAGGAGCCTTATGGGAAAAGTTATGTTGTACTTATAAAAATAGAGTTTTGTAAGCATTATAAATAGTAACTCTTAAGATAAGGTTGTTATTACATGTGTAAGATGCTAGAGTTAGACCTTGATTTTATGGTATGTTAATAAATATAGTATTTGAGGAAATGCTACTAAATTTGATGGATAAAAGAGCAATAAGGAATAATTTATGCTTAAAATGTGAAATTAGGGTTTCTTAGAAAGTTTATGGACCTAATCCTTGAGAACAACCTTGCTATCTGTGTGGTTGTACTTTTAGGGATTTAATTATGCATTTTAAATATCAAGAAAAACATGGATAAGATTTTAATAATTTAAAGTGAAATATCACATGAGTTGGGCTAAGGTGTTTAATGGGTCTGTTCTACTAGATGATAATAGTGATTGAAATGTGCTTTTCCCTAATAGGTGCACTAATCCATTCCATTGGATTAAGAATAGTGGGGACCCAAACTTAATATCAATGATAAAATGATTTGAGATAAGTAACTAATGGATAATATATTAATTATTTAAAGTGGAAGATTACTTGAGTTAGGACCTAAGGGATGTACATGTTCAATTATATGATAATAGTGGCTCAAGTGTATTCTTCCCTAAGTGGTGCTTCAAATCATTTCAATAGTTTAAGAACAGTTTTCAAGAGTGTATTACTCTATAATATGTTGGGTCTATTCCAACAAACAATAATAATAGCTTAGATGTGTTTTTCTATAAGAGGTGCATTAGTTTATTCCATCAAATTATGAATAGTAGGGCCCCTAAACTCAATATAAATAAAAGAATAAAATATGTCATATCAAATAATAAGATATGGAATTAGTATTTACTTTGCATTGTGTTATTTATCACATATGTATGATTATTCTCTGATGTGAAATCATGTAATTATCTAATTCCCTTATTTTGTTGTTTTGTTACCTTACTCAGTACATAACACACTGATCGTCATTTTCATGGGTGTTGCTCATTCCTATGAGTAGATGACCTAGATGTCTATGTGTAGATCGATGAGGACCCAATGGATGACTTTTTTTGTATATTATGACTTATGTGTAGAAGAGTGGCTTTATATATTAAGGTTTTGGGTGTAAAGTCATGTTATTTAAATGCCAGTGTTACCTGGATGCCTTTGTGGGACTTTGAGCTCCATGGTATCCCTTTATTTGTATTTTTAGATATTGTACACAAAGTTAATCTTCAACTTGTATTCATGTTTATTAAGCTCCCATCATTTTTCTATTTATCATGTTTTACATTGTGATTGTTTTTCCTTGTGATTGATGTAAGGATGGTTTGGTAAGCAAGACTTATGTTAATTATGGTTTTAACACCTAACTATTTTGGTATTATACTTCCGTTGTAATAAAAAAAAATCAGTAGTAAAATTTGGAGGTGCTACAAATTAATATCAAAGCCTTTGTTTTGATTACCGTGTTGTTTTCAACATTTTAGTTTTCAAATGATATTTCAATTGATTTTATTAGTCTATATTATATTTTGAAAATTTTAATTATTTTAAAACTTGTGTTAACTTGTGAAGAATCGAGAATAGGTAGCCCTAGTGGCATGTTAATGTGCATATGTGCAATGTGTTCTAGTAATCTAGTAATGATTATCCTAATACATTTTCTATCTTGTAGTTATCTCACTATGGTCCTTAGTAGTCGCATTAGCCATTTAGAGGAGGCTTTTAAGGCCTTTGTGGATTTCATCATACATCCATCATTGTCTCCTTAGCCTTGGTCACCACCACCACCTTTGCATTACTCACAATAGAGTATATGAAAGGATTGGATTTGGAGGGTTACAAGATATCACCCTTTTATCTACGCTAGTGATGAGGACCTGGTCATCCTAAAGGTATGAATTTGGGACATAGGTAGAATGTACGAGGAATTCAACTGTTAACTTTCTCATAAGGTGAGTATTATAACCTTCTTTCTTCATGGAGTAGTAGACACCTAGTGGATATGATATTGTGTGTAAGGATGACCACTAATGTCCCCTAGGAGAACTTTGAGATAATGATTTGTATTAAATTTTACTCTGATAGTCTTAAGAAGGATAAGCTGAAGGAGTTCATGCAGTTAACATAAGGGAGCATGACAGTAAGGTAGTACCACACACAACTCATATAGTTGTTGATGTTTGTACTAGGTATAGCAACTAGCGAGTTTATCATGGTATATTTGTTTGAGAAGAGACTCTATTTTAGTATCAAGAAGATGATGGGTGTAGTGATTTTACAAGCCTTGGCCACATTATATGAGCGAGCATATGTTATGCTACTATGTTTAGGAGAAAGCTTCCATTTTGAGTAAAGGAAGTTAGATACATAGGGTTTTGGAAGTAGGATTCAGTTTGGGGGAATTGGACCTGCAGGGTTTCAACAGAGAGGCCATTTCTAGTCACAGGGTGGCTAGTTTCAAAACTAGGGTTAGATTGGTGGTCAAAGTAGATCTATGGGATAGTCGAGGTACTTCATGTGTTTTTTCTATGGATGAGATCATCCAAGGTGAGATTTTTGGGGCACTCCTTTTTAGTTTGGGTTGTGTGTTCAATTAGATCACTAATCATTTGAGTGCCATCGTCGGTAGGGTCAGTTCTAGCAATAGGGACCACTCATACTGCAGCAACAGACCTATCAACACTAGGCCTACCGGCCACATCAACAACAACATCAATAAAATAGGCTTTATGCATTAACTAGATGAAAACCTAGGGAGGCTAAGGGTAGATCATAGGAGCCTCGCCCATTTCCTCAGGGAAGAGGGTTGTAATGTCCCATCCTAAAATCCTTTAAATTATATTTTAATTATATTGATTTGAAATACATGGAAATAACTTGAAATTTGAATAAAAAGGTGAGTTTTAGGCTCAATTATCAATTTGTTTCCCTAACTAATTAGCTAGTACGCTTATAAAATGGAAATTTTAATTCCTAATAAACTAGTCAACTGATTTGGTAAAACCGATTGACTAGTTATCTTACGATTTCAGATCCTTTTTTTTTATATTTTGATTTGGATCTCTTTCCAATACTTATGAAAACTTCTAATTAGAATCTATTTGTGCTAATAAGTATGTTTTGTTGCCTTAAAATTATTTTTATATTATTTAGATCAATTTATGATTTTATTTAGCTAAAATTTTTCAAAAGCACTTTTGAGACATTTCTCACCTTCTCACTCTTCTCCTTCACTTTACTCTCTCTTTTGGCAACCATGGCTATATGTTTTAATTTCTACCCCTATTCCCTGACTTATCAACCCTCTATCATTCCTTTCTCTTATCACACTCTACCTCCTTTACGTCATCATGTGTTTGCCTTATACTTTGGTTGCCCATACTCAACCCAAGTCAAATTTCTCTCTCTTCCACTTGTGTATGAAAGCCAACTCCCTCCCTTATACACTACATTCCTGATTCAATTCACTCTCTATCATCTAAACTAACTAATTCTCTCCCCTTAACTTCGTGAAAATTCCCTAAATGTTGGGCATTTTCATTTCCTTTCATTTTCTTCTCTACTATGAAAAAATAGATGCTTACCTCTTGTTCCACATCTTTTGGTCAAATTCTTATTTCTTCTCTCTTCTTCTGATCTTATTAAGTATTGATGACATCATGTGCTTATGTGGTTCTATTTGTGTAGTAAGTCTATTTATGTGTTTTATGAAATAAATACATGCTAGGATCAATATAGTAAGGTTCAATATAGTTTTGTTAAGTGGATTCTAGGTCTAGATGCTATTTTACCTAGACTAATAGATCGGTTTGTTAGACCGAATGACTAGTTGTGAGTAGTCACTTGGTTTAGAAATTTTGATTGGATGGTTTTAAAGAGTAGTAAATTGGTTTGGTGAATTAGTTAACTGGTTTCCATGAGCAACCAATTGGTTTTCTAAACCTATCGACTAGTGGCCATGTGACCAGAGTGGTCTAGTCTCTACTTAGACCAATTGACCAATTTGGTCAAACCCATATTCTAGTTTCTATGAACAGTTGATCGGTGAGACTAACCGGTCAACTGATTTTCTAGTTTATTTTCTTCCCAAGTCTGGTATGACTAGATATGTTGATTGGTTTCCTAGTTTTATTTAGGTGCTAAAGTTTAATGGAGAATAGGTGGTTTCATATATATCATATCTTATGTGATTTTATGATGATAAATAATTGATGATTTCTAAACTAAAAATATGGATAAAAAAATCACAAAAAGCAATTCTTCAAACTAACTTTGAAGTCTCACACATATAACTAGAGTTGTAAATAAACAAAGCTGGCTCGTAAATTGTTCGACTAATTCATTTATTTAAATAATCTAAGCACGAGTAAATTTTTTGACTCGTTCATTTATTTAAATAATCTAAGCATGAACTTTATTCGAGGCTCATTTATTAAATGAGTTGAGCACGAGCTCTTGAGTGTTTGGCTTGACAGGACTCATTTACGGTCTTACACATAACTCTTAAATTATCACTAATTAAAAAAACACACATTAAACTTATCTAGATAATTTTATATAGGCCCACATAAGAAAGGTATAGAAGGTTTCTAAATTATCATTCACATAGAATTGACAAAGTAAAAAAAAAACCTCATATAGAGAACATATTTTATTAAAACTTAAATTCCACCATCATGAGAAAATAATGTCAGTATACAAGGAGTATTTATATGCTAATATCTACCTCCTCATGTAGCCTTATCACTAACTAAATCTAAATAATACAAACAAACAACCCCTTTTAATGAGTAAATCACTATTTATGTGAATAATACTCATGAATAATCCCTACAAATCCTATAATAATAACAATTAAATCCTAATAAAATCTTAGTAAGATAAAATGCACCGTAAGATAAACCTCATATAACTTCTTAATTATTAAGTAAACTAATTAGCTAACTAAATATTAACAAAATTATCAAATAAGTAAATAACAACCTAATTAATAAATATAAAAAAAAAATAAAGCGTCTGTAATACTAATTACGATACACTTTATCAATTCGCGCATAAAAATTTAACTAGAGGCACGTATTATAAAACAACCATAATTTTATATGAAAAACTCAAAATTGATATCTAAAAAATATATTGGACTTCTAATTAAATAAGTTTTTGAACGAAACCTATACTACGGGAGAAAATATTTCTCTTCAAATTGAGACTAATTTATAAATCAATCTTCAAAATTTTAAAATGCTCCTACATTATTCGGAGTTCTCCAAACAGCAACACCAGACTTCAAATAAGGCTATATGATAGCACTACCAGACCCTTTGGAATTAGGATCGGAGAGAACTTTCATTTTTTAGTTTACCATGATCATCAAATATATTTTTAAGGTGATTTCATTAAAACCATTTTCGTTATAATAATAACAATAACGTAGCTGTTATTTAAGAAACAAGTATTTACTGCGCAGAAAATATTTGCGCAGTAAATACCTATTTTACCCCTGCCTCATCAAACAAGCTTCTGCCTGCCCACTTCTCTTTCCCTCACCAATTATTTGAGCTTCTGCCTGCCGACGTCTCTCTCCCTATCTTCTCTTTATTTTTCTCTCAAAATTCAGCCCAAATCTCCTCCCCGAGAAGAAATTTCAAGGTAAGTATCGTATTTTTTTTTAATTTTTAATTTATAATATATAATTATAATAATTTTTTAGTAGATCTGGTAAATTTTTTATTTTATTAAGTAGATCCGGTAGGTTCGTCGAATTAGGCCGAAACCCGGGGCTGATTTCGGCGAAACTGACCGAAGGATGGGGGAGTTTCGGCAAAAATAACCGAAGGGAGGGAGGGGGTTCGGCAAAAATTGCCGATGTGAGGGCTCCTGTTTCGGCAAAAATTGCTGATGTCTGGCGCCGAAATTAAAAAAAAAAGTTGCATCGGCAAAATTAACC
This sequence comes from Tamarix chinensis, assembly GCA_030549775.1. Taxonomy (NCBI): domain Eukaryota; kingdom Viridiplantae; phylum Streptophyta; class Magnoliopsida; order Caryophyllales; family Tamaricaceae; genus Tamarix; species Tamarix chinensis. The sequence goes on along the minus strand of CM060173.1, from coordinate 12,321,043 downwards.
GAAGGGAGGGAGGGAGTTCGGCAAAAATTGCCGATGTAAGGCTCCTGTTTCGGCAATAATTACCGATGTCTGGCGCCGAAATAAAAAAAAATTCTGGCCTGATTCGGCTAATTTTGCATGGGATTCGGTAGAATCGACCGAAGGGAAGGCTTTGTTTCGGCAATTATTGCCGATGCAAGGATCTCCTGTTTCGCAATTTAGGGTTCCTGTTAATTATATATAATAATTTAATTTAATTTAATAATATATTTAGATTATGGTTAATTGATTATATTTAGGATGTAAAATTATATATATTAATTATAATATATTAATAATATTAATCGTACTCCAATATTCTAATTAAATATAGATTTGGTAAATTATATCTTTATTGTATAGTTTTGGTTATTTGTAGGATATATAATTATATATATTAATTATAGTTTATTAATTATATTAATTATGCACTAATATTTTAACTAAATATAGGTTCGATAAACTATCTCTTTATTGTAGGGTATTGGCTATATTTTGGATATGTAATTATTTATATTAATTATGTTTTATTAATTATGTTAATAATATATTTTGATTATGGTTAATTGATTAATTTTAGAAAAATATATTTTTAGATTTATTATACTCTGATATTTGAATTAAATATAGGTTTTAGTAAATTGTCTTTCTATTATAGGATTTTGGTTATTTTTATGATGTAAAATTATATATATTGAATATAGTTTATTAATTTGGTTATTTTTATGATGTAAAATTATATATATTGAATATAGTTTATTAATAATATTAATTTTACTCGAATATTGTAATGAAATATGGGTTTGGTAAATTATATCTGTATGCTATAGTTTTGGTTATTTGTAGGATATATAATTATATATATTAATTATGGTTTATTAATTATATTCATTGTAGGTTTTAGTTTTGGGTATTGGCTATATCTTTGAAGTGTAATTTGTATATATTAATTAAGGTATATTAATGATATATGCTAATTAAAGATTTTAATTATGGTTAAGTTGATTAAATTTGTTTATTATGTTTATAGATTTGTTAATACGTTGTTAATTATGTTATTGTATTATTTATATATGATTAGTTGTTTATCAGATTTAATTATATTTTCATTAAATATGTTAAATATTATTATGTGATAGGGATTATTGGTGAATGTTTTTAATTATATTGATAGGATAATAGGTTACATTTGTTTAATATTTTTGTTAAATGTATTTATAATAGATAAAATATGTTTATATTTGAATTATATTTAATTATGTTGCTAATTTGTATGGAATATATTTGGATAATTCTAGTTGGATTATTGAAAAAATAGATGAGGACATACCATAATTAAGTATACTTTAGTTGTTATATTATACTAAACTCCTACTAGTAAGTAATACAAATATTGTTGATATATTTAATGAATAAAGTAGAGGATTAATGTAAAGAGATTGTATTTGAGTTATATGGTTGGGTATACAGATCTCTTTGGCTATCATAATATGAGTTGATATTTATTAATGATATTAATTTCATGTATGTAATTAGGTTATATTTATGTTATCACGTATTACCTTCAATTCATATACATAATTAAAAATGACTTTATGTATTTATTATTGAAATTCAGATGAGTCGCAGACAAGACAATGTAGTAGATAGAACCGATGGTCAGCATGTGACTGCTTCTGCACGACGTAACAGAACTGGTACTGAGCTACCTGCGCCGATGGCTCGTTTGAGAAATTTCGGCAGGAGTATTACCAAAGGATTACAACGATCTAAGAAATCTGGAGAACAAGAACCGGAAGAAGCATCAGAACAACAAGAATATGCAGAAGTTCGCGAAGAACCATCGTCTAGTCAACAAGGTCATAAATTTCCATCATTTACAGACTATGCAGGTCGTCCATCATTTGTGGCTGATGTTGGTACTGCGGGGTTTGGAGGTTTGGGGGTAGGAGGTCCGGGGTTTGGAGGTTTGGAGGTTGGAGGTTCTAGGGTTGGAGGTTCTGGGTATGGAGGTTATGCGGTTGGAGGTTCTAGGGTTGGAGATTCTGGGTATCGAGGTTCTGGGGTTGGAGGTGCTGGGTATGGAGGTTCTACGGGTGGAGGTTCCGGGTACGGAGGTTCCGAGTCAGGAGGTTTTCCATATCTTACACAATATATAGATTTTCTTACCTCACCTGCGCAGCCTGCTATGGGAGGAGGAAGAGGAGGAGGAGCATCGTCATCGACTTATGTGCGTAGTGATGATGATGAGGAGGAGGAGGAGGAAGAGGAGGAGGAGGAGGAGGAGGAGGAGGAGGAGGATAGAGATCATCATGATAGGGATGTTGGTGTTGCTGGTGACGATAGTGAAGATGAAGAGAGTATACAATTAAAGGATGAATGGTACTTGCTTGGGCCATGTCCAGGAGGTCCAATAATTCCTGATTTGATTCCTAGCTTTGGTGGTCACGCAGCTTTAGATTTATGGTTAGGAAAGGTAAGTTTAATATATTCATTATTTCTTAATTATTATTTTATATGTAATCAATCATATGTACACATTACATTTGCTTATTGTATTGATCAGAATCGGGGTTGTCCGAAGATCCACACAAGGCAGGAGGTTTTAAGAAGTTTTCTAGGAAGTGTCAATGATAGGATGTTCGCTCTGATACGACGAACAGGATTATCACACCTTCCATCCTGCACATTTGAACATGTGAGCGTGCCGCTTATTTCAGCATTTATTGAGCGATGGCAACCAGACACAAATAGCTTTCATATGCCATGGGGGGAGATGACGATCACTCTTTTAGATGTACATCGTATATTAGGGCTACGAGTTGATGGTCATCCATTACATTTGGACATGACGGCGGACACGCGTGGGCAAATGATTGGTGCAATGGGTGCCTTATTTGGGATGGAGGAAATGCAAGCGAATGAAGTCACTCGAAAGGGCGGGCTTCCATTTAAATGGCTGCAAGAAGTATGTGAATCATACTGGTTAGGGGACGAAGCAAAAGCGATCGGGTATACACTATGGTTGATCGGCTTATCGCTGTTTGTCGATAAGACGGTTGATAAAGTTAATCCATACTTTATCATTTTCCTTCAAGATCTTAGCCAGGTTGAAGGTTATACATGGGGTGCAGCCACACTTGCTTTTTTATATCGACAACTTGGCATGGCTTCTAGAGCCGACGCTGCTCAATTGTCTGGATGCATGACTCTATTACAGGTAATTTTATAATCAATATATATATACATATATACATATGCATGACTCTATATTCATTGTGATGGCTAACAATCGAATATATTTACAGACATGGATATATGAATACTTTCCTGGGTTTGGAGTGGAAAGATCTAGGTATGATCCAGACCATCCTCGTTGTATGAGGTGGTCTTGTGGCCAGAAATTCGAAAATCAATTGGAGACGCTCGAGTACTTTCGGGCAAAGATTGATGTTATGTCTGCGTCGAAGGTATGCTAAATCAATTATTTTATCCTCCTATATTATATTTGTGATATCCATATTTACTTGAATATTTTTGTGAAAGGTCAATTGGGATCCGTATAGAGTTGCTGATCCATATAGATATTGTCGTATGGCATTCTATCACGCTTGTATACACTGTTTGGACAAAGTTGAACCACATATGCCTGATAGAGTGACACGACAATTCGGTTATACACAAGTCATCCCTGAGGAGCCCATCAAGCCAAATAGAAACTCATACAGAGGTCCTTCCCTGAAGAAGTACAAAGTATACTATGCACACATGCTCGGGCAATGGTTCTTGAGGTATGAACATATTTTAGGCCCGGATGTTTTTGGACCAGCTGTTGAATACCCATGGGAAGTGGCCGATGATTATATGGATTGGTATGTTCCGAGAACGCATAGATATATATTGGCTACGACGGAAGAATATTTGGCTGAACATGCGAACTATGATCATCATATACCAGCCGAAAAACGTCTGAACAAAGCACGTAAAACTATTCGTCGATTGTATTGGAGGGGAGAGCCAGCTCCAAATTATGAGCAGTTAGTTACATGTATCGAAACCCTTGTGCGTGATTTAGGAGTTACTCCACCTCGGCGTGGCCATTTGTAATGAACTTCATGTATTACCGTATTGTTATGTGAAAACATTAACATATGTTTGTTAGAATTAATACCACCTGTCCTTATTATTTTACCATTGACTATTTGTGTTCAAATTTAAAAATATATCAAGTGTTTTTTTATATATCCATAGTTTAGAACTTCGTGATAGAAATTATACTATATTTTATAAAATTACCACGTACATGATACAAAGGATGTAAACTTAAATAAATGTACCATCCTAATTACAACAATTCTACATTAAAGTTGAGTCCGAAGATAAAGGATGAGGGTCTTGTGTGTCATCATTTACCAATGTACGCCATTGTTCGAATCTTGAAGAATATTGCGTATTCCATGTTGAAATGCTGCTATCACGATATCTATTCCAATTGGTATGTACTGGTGGGAGTGGAAAACTTTCCAGAAGATATACCTGTAGAAAAAAAAAACTATTATGTCAGCCATTCATATCATATTGAAATGGAAAAATTCTTCATTAAACTTAGTGCTCACCAATATGTAGTGACTCATGTCTTGCAAGAAAAATATAGTGACTTCAGATTTAGGACCTTGAATTCCGTGCATAGCCACTAAAGGTAGGAATGAGCTGCATGCATTCAATGAGTAATATGCGAACAACACACAGTAACGGGTTGCAATGACATGACCAATATCAGGCATTTCCATCCAGTGTGCCATCGGAGCTGGCCCTTCCCAGTGGGCAATAGTATTAAGAACTTGATCAACGCTTTCATAGACGAACACATTCTCGTACAATTGTCGTCTCGCCAATATCTCATGATACAAGTCGGTACGAATCTGAACCCATCGTTCTTCATCTCCTAGTATAATAGAAGCCAGTGCTCTGAAACCACAATTCCCATCTCCTAAAACATTACACCAGCTACTAATATAAGGAACTATATGTCGATTCATTTGAGTCACATATGGAAATTGAAATTGGCCTGATGACATAAATGCCGATTGCCGTCCCTGACCCCGACGTTGACTTGATGTAGGACGACTACAAAATTGTTGTTCTGTATACTCCCAACTAGATTGTTCCCTTCTAGTGGAGTTCCTTGGTCGACCCCTGTGCTGCCGTACTTGTGGCTCGTCGAAAGGTGTTCTCTGGGGAACTGCAATATTAAATATCTCTCTAGCCAACTGATTCTGTATTTCTGGTGGCTGGCGCATAACAGATTCCATCGAAATATGGAGCAAGTGAGATGCAACATCAACTAGTTCTTGGGGTCTCGGTGGAGTAATGGGTCCATCTATGTCGAGTTTCTTCCAAAACGGATGAATAGCCGACAGGGGGATTGACATGTAGTTCTGAATGTATGTTTTAATTTCATGCGTACACGGTATCCCGTGCGTACGACGCATGTAACATCCGCATAAATCATCATTCCCACTTACATGCTCAAGTCTCTAACACTCGTTGTTCACCAACTCTATTGCATATAAAGAAACATGACCCCTCAAATTGGCATAAAGATCACTTGTAGCAAAATGAGGAGTGTTGAACCGAGACCTCTCAAGTGATGGTTTTATCTCATCATGTTGTAATTCGAGGAACGTGTGCATTTGTTTGTGGACGGTATTGAAGCTGCCCCGTGATGTCTCCAGGAATCTTTTTAAAGATCCATGAGCTCCTTCAACCCTGTTCGTTACAAAAATTTATTTACTTAACTTTATCAACATAAAAGAAGCTCAATCAGCTATCACGGTTGCAAGAAAATATAAATCATACCTATTCGTTGTAAGTTGATGGATATGGAACACGTCACCAAAGAATGCTGCAACAATTTTATGTTTGTAGGGTTGTAGCCAATTCGTCTTGAGATACGAAATTAGACTGGGCATGCTTCTGTAATCTTCCTCTATTGACAACAATCGTGCATCATATGTTTCTTCATCCGTGGCATCTATCAAATTTTTCCATCGTGACATAAAACCACGTGCGAACGATGAACGACTATAAAGTTTCTTACATTTTTCCTCGACATTCTTATTCACATGAAATCTGCATAATAAATGTTTTGAAGTAGGAAAAATATGTTCCACAGCTGAAATTAGAGCAAGTTCTCGGTCGGTAATAATGGTGGTTGGAAGCATATATGGATCCATTAAGGTCTTTAATCTCTCAAGCACCCAGAAATAATTTTCCTCCTTCTCAGATGACATGTATGCACATGCAACGTTGAAATTCAATTGTGTTGGTGTTAAGCCAATAACTTCAAGTAAGGGCATTCCGTATCTATTTGTCTTATACATGCAATCCATTTGTAAAACAAAAGGAAATGCACGTAAAATGTTAATAGATACGGGATGTGCGAACAAATGCTCACTTATTACGTTTGATTGAGGCTCACTTCGATGCCACTGAAAATAATTATTCTCAACCAACATACTCATGACATGCTGTAACATTGTTTGACCATCCATTTCTTCGGACCTAAGCTTCTGTCGAGCATTATAAATATGCCTCATCATACTCACATTACCTTCAAATTGTTTTTGAAGAAGTGGTATGATTTGTCGTGGCTTCACGTTAGCTGTAATAAGTTCATCAACAAATTGAACTTTATTTTCTGTCAACTTACCAAGAACAGCATGACCTTGCTCATAATTAGTCAATTCGTGATTGTGTGTCCCGTTCCTAACTACCACTTGCCATCCACCATTATTATTTTCAACACCAATAATAAAAAAAGGACAATCGGTTTTTTTTGAACAAGTATTACGTGCACCTTCGGTATCTGTTGGTCTAGTACGGACGTAAGTACCACTTCGTTCACATCTTATCGAGACTCTACCCGCCCCTATACCATTTCCTTTTCTAGAACCTTTAATAATCAAAATCATCTTATGAGTTCTACCCATTTTCTTAACCCATGTCACAAGTTCATCCCGATCCGAAAATATTTCATCCGTTACAAAAAATCTCTGATAATTTTCACTCATAAAAGATGTATTCCCCATGTCCTGAAAAAAGAGTTTACCATAATAATATAATAACAAAAAAACTATAAATTTCATGTAACTAATTTTGTCGCCACAATTTACAATACTTAAAAAATAATATTTTACCTCTTCGTTGAAGTTGTAATTAATATTGGGAGAATGCATTTGCGTATCTTCTGCATATCGATAGCTTCTCGGTATTGTAAATCTATCATCGTAATACGATGGGGTTCTGACCCCATCTTCGTAGCTCATCGGACTTCCGAAATCATCGTACCCTATCGAAGTTTCAAACTCTTCGTAGTTTGAAGAACTTCAAAATTCATTATTCATTGTGAGTTTTTAACAAATATTGAAAAGTTATATCTCAACCTTCAACTAACAAAGTTTCTGCAGAATAGAAATATTGAGTTGAAGAATACGATCGGGTAAGCTGTTCCTTTATATAGAATGCTTCATGTTCCTATCCCTGACGAGCTTAACATACCATCGTACAATTATTTTATTTACAAAGATATGCAACAGTAAAATTATTCTACGTACCGTCCTACAATACTATTTGCAGAAGCAACACACATTGACTATCCCTGCTAGCAACCTTCGATTCATTGTATATGATCGGCCAAACTTACCGAAACACCAACAGTAATATGATTTATTATCAGGCAAGATTATTTTGTCAGAAGTACGCGTTAATGAAACACCAACAGGTAAGATTATTTTGTCAGAAGTACGCGTTAATGAAACACCAACAGGTAAGATTATTTTGTCAGAAGTACGCGTTACTTTTACCGTGTACAATCTTTGAATCAGCGTTTTTATTATTTGGAAAACAAAAATTTACTCCATAGAAAATATATTTTATCCTTATCTTATATTTTTTAATTATAAATATATTAATTTAATTTTGTATCAAATATTTATATAAATTCTGATTTTTTAATTATAAATAATAATTATTTACAAACTTTTCGGCCGAAATTAAAAAAAATAAAATAATAATAATAATTGGTGAATCGGCAGATATTACCGATGCGATGGCCTGGTTTCGGCCATAATTGCCGATGCCCTGGCGCCGAAATAAAAAAAAAAATTGGTGCATCGGCGATTTGTGTGATTCTTTGGTCCGGTTTCGGCAAAAATTGCCGATCCCCTGGGCCGGTTTCGGCAGAAATTGCCGAATTTATCGGCCGAAATTAAAAAAATTATATATATTTATATGTTGTATTTCGGCAATAATTGCCGATATGTTTCGGCCAAAATTAGAAAAAAACTTTAGGTAGATCGGCAGTGTTTGCCGATGTCTTGGCTTTGGCAATAAGTGTCGATGGACTGGGCCAATTTCGGTAAGAATTGCCGAATATTATCCATGATTTCGGCTAAAATCGCCGATCCCAAAACTACTTTCGGTATTTGTTTTCCGCCGAGTAAAAATGCATTTTTCATATAACAATATCCTAACAATAATACTAGGAGAAAAAACGTTCCTCTTGGAACGGAAACAGTATATTACATAATGTTTGATTCATGAGACGGAAACAAACATACATGGGATTGGAGATAAGAATTTTTTATCAAAGGGAAGGATATGAATGAATCTAAATAAACATAAAGAAATAGCATCCGGTCTATGCCTTTATCTTGAGGTACCTTCAGTAGGGCCTCGGGATAAGAGTATTTTTCGATTGCTGTCGGAGCAATTTATTACGGAAGAATCACAAACAACTCCGTCAACAAGCTTATTCGTAATCATGCACAATCTGACAATACTCAAAACCATGAGCACCAATCGACAGGCTTCAATCAACGATGACTGACCAAGGACGACAGGGCCGTGGAGGACAAGCCAGGGAGCTTAAATTGTCAAGGCTGGATTAGAAGGATCGCCACTTTCCAAATTCCATGTTCTCGGACTTTCCGCACGCCATAGCAAAGAAAGACCGCGCCAGCACTCAAAATTACCCGAGTAGCCATAAAGCCATCCATCCAAGTAGAGGCGTGTAAAATTAAATACCCGTTTGGATATTTTTTAAATATCTACTTCGTAATTTTTAAATTAAATATATAGGATGTGAATATTTAAAAAATATTAATTAAATATGAACCGAATTTAAATATATCTAATATATATAAAAATACTATTTTATTAATTTTAATAATTTTTATTATAATATTTTTAAAAATAAAGATCGTATATCAATAAATATTTATACCTATATTCATATAAATATCTTACTTTATCTAAAAAAATTATTAAAATATTATTATAAATATTTAAAATATAAAAATAAATAAAATTTTAAGACTTAAAACTATAAAAATACAATAATATAATGTATTATTGAAATAATCTACAAAATATCGTATATTTTTCCAAATCGGATAATTCAGTAAAAAATCGGATATCCGAATATCGATCATTCTTTTGGACTAATATCAGTTCGAATATCTGAAATAATAGATTAAATTTTTTGAATATTGGATCAGATTTTCATATCTTAAATTTTTTACACGGCCCAAATCCAAATGGTATTTTGCAATTGAAACACCCCTAAACCCCCCCTCCCCCCCTAAAAAAATCCATGATACCAGGATTAGTTTTGGATACGCGACAGTAAAGCGTAGATAACATATTCATTGTCGTAGTCGTAGCCATGCAGCTCCCCATGGTGGCCAAATATTCTAGCCCTTGAAACTCGTCACTCAATAGTCAATACTATCTATTATCACCGCCATTGTTAAACTCTCATTTCCCATAACCATAATAATGCCCTCTCTGTCTCCAAACAAAAAAAAAAAAACTTTATGCTTCCAAAGATTAATTGTAGATCAACAAATCATTATTTTTCCATACAAAACTCTTCTCTTATTAGAGTTTGCCCTCGCTTTATTTTTAAATTAAATCAGATCAATAAAATTTTAATAAAAATAAAAATAACATTAAATTAATGGTAATAATTATAAGAATAAAAGTAAAAACAACAATAGCAATAACAGTAATAAATAAAATACCAATTACTGTAATAAAAATAATAATACGTTAATTCTGTAATCCAGAACTAAACAAATTAATCTTGCCTTTAGTCATATTACCGGCAAGGTTAGGTAAATCATGTTAACTTTTAGAGTCTATTTGGTTTGAAGAAAATTAAGTGGAAAGGAAAATATAGAGGAAAGAAAATTGAAGGAAAGAAAATGAAAGAATATAATTTTCTTTCCTTTGTTTGGTTATTGGAGAAAATTTTATGAAAAATTAAATTCTTGGAAAATATTTTTAGTGTTTGGTATATAAAAAAAAAATTCTAAGAAAAGTTAAATGTTATTATTTAAATATTTTTATATATTTAATTATAATTATAATATTCTATTGATACATAAAAAAATTACATAAAATTTCTAAAAAATTTATAAAAATTCTATAAAATCAATACTAATTCCAATTTTTTTTATAGAACTATTCTAAAATATTACATGAATAACTTTATTTTGAAAGAAAAATGAAAAAAATTACCTTTAAAATATATTTTGTATTTGGTTTTTTAGAAAGAAAATTCTAAGAAAACTTTATTATTATTATTATTTTAATACCTTTATATATTAATAAATCATAAAAACTTTATAAACTCAATACTAATGTAAAATTTTGTTTAGAAAAATTCTTAAATATTACATAAAAAAAACTTATAATAATTTTTTTAAAAAAATTAAAAATATACAAAATATTTCATATTATTTTTCATTTCAAAAATGAGATGACAAACATATGAATCTATTGTTCCGAACTGGAGTCGGTACCTCTGAATCTATTGTTCTGCTTCTGGTAGCTCTAGGAGTTTGTGAAATCATTCTCACTGCTGCATTTCGTGTTTAGCTGCAAATCTACAGTGAAAGAGGAAGAAAAGGAGGGGGAGAGACAATGAATATCAGTTCGACCGATGGCGAAGGCCAGGATGGGGCATCTGCGGCCCAGAGGAAGATTCCACCGACGTCGTCAATGCCATGGGTTCGCAACCTTTGCCGATATATTGGATCCGGTGCCGGCCCAGAGGAGCTGAGAAGGATGGCAAGTTCTAAACTATCGGATAAGCTCCCAAAGTCATTTTCTTCGGAAGCTTACTTATTTTCCGTAAGTTTCAGTGAGGAAAATAGTCTTATATAGCTTTCCCCACCTCTTTCTTTCTTATTTTCTTCCTTTATAATTTTTCTTAATAACCAAACAGCATAAAAATATTTTCCTTCTAATTTTTTTTCTTTCCTCATTATTTTCTTTAAATCAAACAAAGCCTTAAGGTTTTGAAGCTGCATTACTGATTAAAGTGAAGAGTTTTTAGGGTTAAAAAAGGCAAGTAGAAGCCTTATTGTCCTTATTAGGGCCTCTTTGGATTTGGTACCAAGAAAGATAATTACTTGACAATTTAATTAATTTACTTTTGGTTTATTTCAAGAGAATGGGGAAGAAACTTGATTTACTTTTATTTTGGAAAATTATATGAGATAAAAAAAAGTAAAGTATGACTTCCTAAAGCATAACTCAGTTAATAATAATAATAATAATAATAATAATAATAATAATAATAATAATAATAATAATAATCTTCATCAACTAAGAAAATGGAGACTTACTTTAAATTAATCAAGCTTAAATTTCAGTACTTTATAGGAAGTAGAACTTCTTCGAATAACCTTAACCAACCCTATATTATACGGCCGATACCTAAGAAGCCTGTAGAATTATTTCCATTCTAGCTACGCACATTTGTAAAAGCTAAGACCCACAATCCTAATAAGGTCATTAAATTATAAATAAATGATGCAAGTGAACATGAGTTGGATACTCGGCATAGTTAAGCGATCTTACATTTCTCGATTTCCGTTCCACGTTTGTTTTTTATTGAGTCCCAAAAAAATTGCCTTTCCTCATCCCTGCTATTCGTTCAAAAATACCTAAATAACTGTTCAGTCCATGCAGGTGGTGTCTAAGGGCGAGGACAGAGGCTACAACGAAGAATCATTTTGAACTTTCCCCCCAAAAAAATACATGGAAAGAGAATGGACTGTGTGAGTTAAATTGGAGGGAGGGAAGAGGGGATATGAAAGAAAATATGACTATCCATGAACTTCAGAAGAATCTGGCTGCACGTGTCCATGTTGATCTTCCAAGCTGTCAGCATCTGAATTTTGCTTGACTTCAACAGTCTCGGGTTTCTTTACCCATTCAGTGGTCTTTACCGACTTAGGAGATGTACCGGATGAATGTTTAATCAATGAACTCCCTTGATAAGGATGAAGAGATTGATCAAACATAGGTTGAGACGGGAAACCAAAACCATAATTTGAAAAATACCCCGCAACTGGATGATCGAATCTGCAGGTTGGTCCATATCTGCAGACCCCATATGCACTGAAGTGTGTACACATAGCTTGTCCCTGAAAAATTAATTATGACGGGCAGTAATCCAATCCCAATATACAGCTTCAGTGAAAGCACAAACTTTGACTACCACATAAATGACCATGAATATTGTGCCACCTAATCGTTGAATCCGTCAAATTAAGCTCTAGTAAAATATCAGCTAAACCTTCAATGTTAGTGCAACGGTAAAGATCCAATATGCATGAGCACTTTAAAAACCAGCAAATTAGGCTTTGTAAAAGCGGCTGGACATACTCTTTGGGAAGAACTTTGACCTTCACAAGCATATAAATAGGCCCTAATCTCAAATAACTCAAAAGCAATCAATTCAGACACAAATGCAATTATGCAATTTCATTTGTTTGCAAGGCTATATTTCAAATCAGGATGGTCCTAAACCAACAATAGGTAAAAAGGAGATACTTACAGGTCTAAGTGGAAGCCCGTGTGGACCTAACATGTTCATGGCCAGTTGAGCGATTCTTTCTTTCGGATGATGATACTTGCAACCTGAACCATATTTGCAGCTGCCATTGCTCATAAAATAGCGGCATTCTGGCTGATCTGGTCTCACGGGAAGATTTAAATAGTCTGATGACACGAAGTCAAGCTGCCCATCACTCTTTGGGCTGTAACCAAGAGTAACCACAGGGTTTAAATTTCCCTAATCAGCAAAAGCACACGCATCAGAGTTACAATAGCAAGATCATAATACTGCAGTATATCCATAGGTTACTTATGTCATCATCACATATCACAGCACACTTTCTTTACAATATTATTATACACACATTTATAATTCTTCCCGTAGCTTTTAAACCCTTTGATAGCCCTGACAAGTCTAGTGATGGAAAACAGGTTAAGACTAATTCCATTCAAGGATAGGACGTAGGTGAAGACATCAACATTTAAATAAAATGAACACACAACATAATAGACCCTAAGCCAAGGACAACATCCCAAATTATACAAGTCTCATCCTCATATTATATATCATGCAAGGGGTCCCTGCTCCCAACTCCCCAAAACAACCAAAAAAAGGCCCTTACCCATTGGTCAGAACTACATGCAACATGAAGGAATGACGACACTAGAAACCTTCTAAAAGAGAGCATTTCGCAGCACAATTTAAGAAGAACAGTACAGCAGTCAGCAGATCCTCAATTATCCCCGCACATCAGAAACAAAATCACACAACTCTTTCAAGAGTTGCTAACCAATAATATCAAGTTTAAGAATCATCAAATATTACAAATAATTTATAAGGAAATTAACCATTGTTTTAAGATTTATTATAGTAAAGCATTATGTGAGATGCAAAGAGATCGTCTCTATAGCTTCATTTGGTTCAAAAAAAAAATTAAAGAGGGAAATAATTTCATTCGTTTGGTTTACTACAAGAAAATGGTATGGAAAAATAGTGATGAAGATTAGCTACTTAATTTTCTTCACAATTATTTATGGGAAGTTTGGAAGTTTTTAAAAATAAATAAACAAATATTTTCTTGAGTCTTTTCAAGAACAATACAAAAACATATCTCGAATATTGTAACAGGAACCAGTGAAATGTCACAAATTTTGAGTTATCAGGGTGGATAAACGAACAATCAGGACCAATTAAAGATCAGATAGAAGAATAGTATAATGAATTACAACAAAGGATACATGCCACATGTTATAACAAGGATGGGACCAAAGAGTTAAGCTACTACATTGCATAAGAAACCTTATTTTGGATATCAATACTGATATTGCTGCTCAACTGAAAATATGGGAAAAAAGGTTACCATTTACCACAGTGATTTAGAAAAGTGAAACAAGGAATATGACTATAGAGATCTGGAAAATCCTAGAAGAGAGGATAAAGTTCAGAGCTATATTACACAACCAATTAGCAGGGGAACAATTTCGAAGGGTGCCTATCTGTTCATAATCATCTCGCCTATAATTGTGGGGTGTTCCAGTCCAAGGAAAGCTGCTATTTTTTGGTAATGTTTCAGAGTCCATTGGAATGGAACTTATTTTCCTGTTTCCTTTTGTGATTTCTCTTATGCATTAATCAGGGGATATGAATAATGGAAACAATTAGATGAACAAAACTAAGAAAGTTTTTGGACTTATGAATGTGAAAAACCATAATATGAACATCTAAAAGACAGATTACAAAATCATTTACTAACCACATAAGTGCCCCAGCCTTGAGCAGCCATCATGCCTTGGGGAGGATAAACAGACGGCATGTAGTTATTGGGACCAGAAACACGTGATCCTGGTAGATACTGTGGCTTAGGTAATGACCATGTAGGAACTACACCGGCATAAGGCGGAACTCCTCCAACATAAGGCAGGTTAGTAGTATTTAAACAACCAGAGCACATTGCACCAGAGGCAGGGCTGGATAAGACATTATCAAGTGAAGCAGGCTGGGGATGATGAAACTTGCATACTGCCCCAAACTTGCATGTAAACGTACGCAAGTAATATGGACAAGACTTTTCTCCCTGATATATATTGCCAAGAAAATATGTCACTAATTCGTAATAAATATTTCAAATAGCATGTTTCAGTACTAAAATAAAACAAATATGATCAGTAGTAGTTTGCACCTCACGCATGGGTAGACCAAAAGTATTCAGAGGCACTAGCTCAGCACCAGCCCTATCTTTCGGATGATGATATTTACAAGTGGAACCATACTTACAAGATCCAGTCTTCAAAAAGTACTGCACAAATGCAACCAGTTAAATGCAATCCAGTTAGCCAACACAAGCACGGTTGCTTTTTCAAAAGTTGTAAAGTGTTCTTTACTAAATAATATCCTATCAATCATAGCAAATAAAAACAAACACCATGTCTTTCTTAGAAGTTCCACATAGTTTTGTCATATTATAACATAGTTGCAAAAAACTTAGACAAGCATCAGCACATCTTATATGACAAAATGTGAAAATATTCCACTTCTGTAAGAATTATAAAAACTCCGCTGATCTTGAATGCATTGACCCTCAACAAGCATGAGAGAAAAGACAATAGACCGTCAATAGAAAGATGATGGTACTCTTCTCCATTAGCACCAACCAATAGAAGGTAAAATCCACCCAAATAATGAAAACGTAAGAACACAGTCCAAGGTTTTTTTTTTCCTGTTTTTTTTAATTTCAAGTGGTAAACAATGTTATCCATGACCACCCTGTCCCTTCCCTTCCCTCTCATACTCAAGAATGGAGTTTGCACATGTGTTGCAACATACTCTAGAATCAGATGCTGGAAGTAAGAATATCAGAACTTTCTGTTTAATCAGATTGAGTGAAGAATTTGTACTAGTCAATGCGGGTTGATCACCCACAGGAATTCCACAGGCTGGAAATTGTGAGGTTAAAAATGAGTCATCTTATAAAATTTAAATTGCCTAGTATAACCACATGTCACGAGTCCATATCATCATCTCATCCGCCACAATGGGAAAGAAGTTTGACTTAGGAAATGAAATAAAAAGTGTAATGTTATGACATTCTCAAAAGTGGTAAATCGGCTGTAATGGTACACACCTAATGTTAATAAGCAAACATTCAATCCAATAGTCGAATAACATTAATATAGCCCCAAGGAAAACAGAAATCCAGAAGAGAAGTGAAATAAATAAATAAATAAATAAGCATACCCCGCAATCAGGCTGTCCAGTTCTTTGTGGCAGCTCGCCTTTATCCTGGACACCCTGCTGCTGTATAAATTATTCAATGAAGCACAATTCAATTCCCATTTGTTTATATAAAAATGCCAAGAGATAGCAATTAAGTAATTGAACAAAACGACAATCCATGAAATAAATAATAAAATACCTCATCAGTAACGGTAGCAGCAGTAGCATTAACATCAGCAGGAGCAAGAGGCGGGTGATTGAACTTACAAGCATTACCATAGCCACAAGATCCAGTTCTCAAATAGTAAATGCAATCGGGTTCATTAGGACGATTTGGGTATTGATGTGATTCGGCAACCGCCGCTACTCTTTCTACCCCTTCCGTAACCACTATCTCCTCGGCCTCCGCCTCCGCCTCCGCCTCGTTATTGTTGTTGTTAGTATTATTCTTGTCGATTTTCAGCTCCCGTATAAGACCTTCAACACCAGTCGATAACAATTTCTCAAGTCACATACACGTCAATTACACCGACATCAATAAAGCTCCAAACCCCGAACATTTAATTATATTTTGTTCGATTACGAAAAATCGTCGTTGGACAATTACAAGATAACGAAAATTACTTAATGCAGTAGTATTAGTAGCTACATAATATAGAAGAAAACAGAGGCATAACTGTAACCTGGTGCAGTATAGTAAAAAAAAACGGAAGTTTAATTTATTTTTCAAAAGAAAACATATTACTGACGAAATTCTGATTCAGATACTACCAAAACTAAATTCTTCACACGCAAGTGGTCATTAAAGTAAAAATCAAACAAAAAAAAATAAGGAAAGGAAGCCGAGGTAGTGCCCACAGAATAGAAAATTAACAGTTACATTTACTACAATATTACTGACAGAGAAAGAGAGAGAGAAACCCAGAAGGAAAAGGTATTCGTACCTCCAATGGAGTCATCGGAGGCAGCATTGTCGTGATTTTGCAGATTATCAGACATCGATAGTCCTCTCTAACGAAAAAACAGAAAATAATTTTCTCTCTAGAAAATAATAAATTATCACAATTTTATTTCTATATAAGTTTGTTTGTTCGACTGAAGAATTGATTGATTGGATGAGCCGATTTAAACAAGAATCCTTCCTGAGAATAAATACAAGAGAAGAAACAAAAGGTAAGATTATTGACGGAGAAGGAAGGGTAGTAATCCGATCAACATGTTTTAGGTGCGGGGGAGAGAGAGAGAGAGAGAGAGAGAGAGAGAGGAAAGTGGGAAAATTAGGACGGAGGCGGGGTTGGAACTTGGACGTGTGAAACTGAGAATCGCATAGTTTGCAGGAATTTATGATCGATCTCGCTCTCAGGAATCAACAGAATTTCATTTCTTTTTTCTTTTTCTTTTTTCCATTTGCTTCTACGAGGAGGAAAATATATCACTATAATAAATGGTTTATTTAATAAGTGTCTTGTTCACCTGTCAAGATTTAATTTTTTTACCTAAAATAGTATAATAAATGTATTTAACATTAAATATAAGTTTTACTTCCTTCATAAAAAAATATTATTCTATCATTTTGTATATTTTTTAAAAAAATCAATAAAAATAGTTTTAAAATTATACTAATATCCTTCATTGAAAAATAATAAAATATTTAATACATATATAATTAAAAAAATAAGGATAACAATAGAAAATATATTTTGAATTTTCTAAAATGACTTTTTTTATATAAAAATTTCATGACGGAATAAATTTTTTTCTAATACGAATGGAAGATTATATATATATATAGTATTGCTAACAAATATCCCTCAACACTCAATAGAAAAAATGTATAATAAAAGCTTTTAAAAGAATATGAATGACTTTATATAATACTCGAAGTTAATTTAGCATCAAATATTATATCAAAAATTAATATCATTTTAAAAATTTGAAACATAATTTACATAAGTATTCCTACCTCTCTTATTCTTAAGTTTATTAATAATATTTAAATATTATTTCTCTTTTTTAAAAAATAAAATAAAAAAAAGGAAATGACATGTTTGTTAGATAAGGCTTAATTAAATATCCTAGTATGAAAATATCTAATATAACTTGTTTTCATACAGAAACATAATACTAATTACTCACCAACTTTTAATAAGTATAAAATTGTATAGCAAATTGAGATAGATAATTACTAATCATATTTTGATAATTATGTCTATACCTGTAATTTATAGAATATAAAAATAAATTTTAAATTTTGAGAAATTAAACATTTAACAACAATGGAAAGGAATAAAACATAAAAGATGAACAAGATAAATGATTATATGAAGATGATGCATGATATTACTATTACTACTATTATCATCATCGATTATCAAAGCTTAAGCAACCAACATTATGTACCTGGAGTTGAAAAAATTCTAAGCACACACATGCCACTTTATATGGGCTTTGGGGCATAAACAATAATTATTGGTTGGATCTTGTTATTAGATATTATAATACATATCACTATAAAAGACTTTTTTTGAAAATATGAAGTAATTTAGAATTGGCTAAGGTGCATTTTGGCTACCAAATTATTTATAGTATATCAGTGTATTATCTTTAATGTAATACATTATCTTTAAAAAATTAAAAAAAAATTGCTACATTTTATGTCTATGGTAAGAATAATATTTTATGTAAAAGGTTGGGTTTTCATTTAAGTGGTTACATTGCTAAGGTCAAGAAATGTAATAATTATGAATCTCAAGTAATTGGTCGACTCCTTCATCTTGAGGAAAAGGCAGCATTGTGGAATCACACACTAATTCCTATAGGTGTCATGATTCATTTCATCATTCCCAAGTATATCTACTCCATGGTATTTTTTTCCCTCTTTAGGAGACAATTAACTCTTCAAATCTAAGGTTATCGTACTTTACCAATTTTATGTAAGACATAGTTTTATCTTTCTTATGTAATGTCGTTAGCCTAATGAAGACTAAAGGAAATAACTTAGATGATCAACTAAGGTCCCTAAATGATTGTTTCCAATGCCTACCTATTTTTTTCTCATTTGTGGTGAAACCTAGAAATAGGAGCGGCAAACCCATCCAATGATCAATGACCAAACCTATGTTTGGAGCTACTTATCAAAATTAGTTATCCATGATAAATACTTATTTTGAAAACTTTTTAGGTTAATTTGTTTTAAAATAAGTAATTAGTATAGATAATTACTTTTGATAAATAACTCCAAACAAGTCACAAATAATCAATTGGCCTATTAGGAAGAATAAATAATTAGATTTCATATGGCTATGACTTAGACATTGGTCTTTCTTAACCTATTGTGATTTGATCCTTGAGTTCAATTAGATGATATTGGTGTGGATATAAATAAGCTTATGCATAATCTTGTGATAACCTTGAATAAACTATTGATAATAAAAAGTGGAAGATAACTTGAATTAGGAATGTAATCGTTGTTCTTTGAGTTGGGCTCTAAGGATGGGTTGTCTTTAGCCTTCCCTATTTATATTAGACTTCTTGGTCAAGGCTCTATATAACACTTCCATTTTATTCAACTTTAAAAAAAATGAAATTACAATGAATAAGGGGAAAAAATGAGAGATGTTCCTACAACACCTATCATGAAGAGAGGTGAGTGCATTCACCTAACCTATAACTGATGTAAGGCTAGGTATAAAAACTACTTAACAATAAGAACAATGTTGCAAGGTAAAACTCTTGAAATTAAAAAAAATCTTAATCTAATGTTACAAGTTGAACCAAACCAACTAAAACCAAAACAAGAAAATCTAAGTTGAAACTAAAACAACATATACTTTATGACTCCAACTTAAGCTCCAACAATATATTGATCAACTGCACCACAATCATTGAAACATATTTGGTCTCTACAAAAGCATTGAATAAACTCACCTAAAATTGAGACAATATCATGCTCGCCAAAACATACACACCGGCAATAACAACATCATAAAACTTAACATGATACACTACTAGGGAACACAATCATCACTATAGGTAATAGTCTCCTAAACATATTATCATGATACTCATGCTTCCAAAGGTAACTTCATATACTTAAACCCTTGTATGATCAACAATCTTACAACACACAAAGGTGTAAAATCATGAATTCACATGCAATAACATCAAGTAATGCATAAACTCTAAGTAATACATGTACCAATATGCAATACAAACAATGATCTAAAACAATCAAATAATAATTATGGATAGCGCACATTAGTCACCTACTGAAAAAAACTCAACCATAAAGTTGGTGCATATAATAAAACTACCAAACTAACCAAAATTACAAGAGTAATGCACATAATGTAACTAATGACCCACAAACTCAACAACAAGGATAATACACATAACGTCCCTTCTAATGCAATAACACGTATGTATATTTCGATTATTTATTACTCAAGATACACCCCTTGTAACCTAGTAATACTAAGATCTCCTTGTCATACCAACGCACAAAGGTAACATGATACTCACCCTTCAAAACCATATGGCAATCAAAGATAGTACACATAATGCCAACCAAACTACACACCCAAATTAACTTTATTTATTACTCAAGAGAGATCTGTGAATTGTAACTTGAGGATAATAAGATACCTTAGTCATATTGATGAAACCCAAAGATGCTAATATACATTGATCATGAAGCCACATAATAGCATTACCCTCCTAACTATATAACCCAAGGCTACTAAGATACCTTGGTCATATTAGTGCTCTCCAAGCAATAAAATACTTACCTATCCTAGGACAGATAATCATTAAATAGCAATACCCTCTAAGAAGTATAGAAGATTAAATAGAGTATAATATGACCTTATTAGGACACTAAGGTACACCAACCAAATTGAGAGCTAATATATGATCTCTCTAGTATCTACTATTAAATAGTACCATATTCCTAACTTGAGATCTTCCACTTTAATAATTAATTTTTAATTAAGAATAATTTATTATTCACTAAGGATACAATGGTCCACAGATAAAAACTAAAAAATTCCTCACACAAATATTCATAATCAACTACCAGTCAGTTAAGGCCAACCAAACATCATTTATTCATCATTAGTCATTCAATGATCTAAATACACTCTAAAGATCTAAAACCCTACCCATAGGTTTAGACGCCTCAAAACCAAACAAAATGCCAAATAATAAATTTTTGTTGTTGGGGCCATAATTAACTAAAATTTAGATATATTTACCTTAACCAAGTTAAAATAAGACTAACATCAAATTTGGAAAAATGAGTATTCACTAGTTAGCGGGAGATGTTGTTTTATATTGAAAAGCTTAAAAAATTTATTATTGAAAATTACTATTCATCAAAACCATTACTCATACTTATTCATTAATCATGAGGGTAAAATGGTAAAATGTCAAATTTTATGGTCAACCTCTGACACAAAAAACCCACTAAAGCCTTTTAGAGGTATTTTAGTTGTTTTTATGTTTTTATGAACCAAAAACATAATTAACATAAGATTAAACTCTATATATGATAATTATGACATCATTATCCAAGAACAATTTGAATGTTCTCAAGAACACAAAGAATACCATAACAATATTTAAACCTTTCAAACTTTCAATCATAAATTAGAGCATCAATACATACTCAAATCAAGCATATTATATTATATTATATATCCAAACTCATATAAATATTAGAATGAGTATCATGTTATTATTATATTCAAACACTAACAACCACATCATCGAATATACTCCAAAAATTGAAACCCCCCAAACCATAAAAACTAAAGCCTTATAACCATCACACACTTATAAAACATATCAAACAAAACCAAATCATAACATGTTATATATCAAAATTATCTTTGAACATTAAGGATCATCACTATCTTATTAGATTTAAATAAACTCCCATGAATCACAATTTATAGCTAAAAGGTCAAATCCACCACAAAACGCACACAACTCATGCTTAACTTAAATTAACACACAACATCAAAATGTTCTATTTACTTAGGCTTTTGGAGGTTTAAATTTAATTCTAAGATTTAACATTAATAAAAAAAAACAACATAAAACCTATAACAACCATAAAAAAAATTAGATAAATATGCTCACAAAAATGATAACAAAGGAGGAAGAATTAAAGAGGAACAATTAAGAAACTTATCATCAAAGTTTATAAGCAAAATCAAGCTTAAAAAATGGTGTAATTTGGATATGGTGCCCATAAAATTTGAATTATAAAGGAATATGAGAGGTTTTAGTGATGGAGAGTAGAAAGAAGAAAGAAAATGACCAAGTTTTGCTAAGTTAAGATACTTGAGACTTAAGTTAATAAAATAAGGGCACAATGGTAATTTTACTCAGGAAACCAAAACCAACTTGGATACTATAAAATCATGGGTGGTGCCACATGTAATTTTATAAAAAAAGGAATAGTTATTCTTCAGACACCACACAAAGAAAATGAGTGGAGAAGAAGGAAAGAAGAAAATATCTAACTTAAGATATATTTTTCCAAAATATCTACCATAGAAAACAAAGCCAGGTTTAGTTAATATACCAAGGCACAAAGTATTTATAGGAATAAAATTATGGATTATAACTAATAATAAACAATAATTGAAGGTTAGGATCAAGTCTTATAATATTTTGATAAGGTTTGAGGAAGAAAAATGTAATTTGGTAACTTTATGGTACAAAAGTATTTGAACAATTCCAAAAATGATATATATAATAATGGAAAGGTTTAGCATCATTTATATCTCAAGAATAATAAAAAAAATGTGATCCCCAAAGTTTGTGAAATGTAGATAGCTAGAAAGGGCTTAACAGACTCAAAACACATGATTTAGGCCCATCTTAATAATGAATAATGCCTTTGTCCAATAATTTAATTTGACATTTTAAAAAGACTAGGATAATTAAAAAAAATGTGACAATCTTAATTATTGATACAAAATAATAATTTAGAAATATTTCATAGGCTAAAAATGGCTCCTAAGTGTCAAGAAACATTAATCTATAAGAAATAACAAAGAGTCCTAAACGGAACATTTTAAAAATGTTCCGTTTAGTGTTAAGGTGTGATATTGTGACTAAAAATGTGACAATCAAATATATCAAGGGCAAATATTTCAATATCTACATGATTTGGATCTACGAACCTCTTAGTGAATATCGATACTTAAGGAATAAGTCACTTATGATATTGTGTAGTATTTCCTATAGATATATTTGCCCTTGATTGAAATATACCTCCCTCTCAAATTTGTATGATAATAATTTATTTGGTTTATCATGATCTTGAAAAGAAATAAGTGGTTAAGTGTTAAGGTGTAAGTGTATTCTATATTACCTTCTTTTTCCATTTATTGTATGAGATTATTATTGTATATGGTATTGTATCATATGTGTTAAATGTGATTATATGATTAATGTTATAATTATGCTCCAATATGATCACATGCTACCCTAATATTGTTATCACATGTAATCCATGTAATATGTATATTGAATATGTTATATGAGCATGATATCTCATTAGAGGATATGGTTTCACTAAGTAGATCAGCATATTGTGCAACACCCCCAAAATTTATTACTATTTTTTTATTTAAAAATTAGTAGAAGCAAAAATTGCAGATTTTGGGGATGTTACTACTACACTTAGTAACAGATCAGTTTCCTTCTACCGTTCCAGTACCAAGTGCTGAGGTTAAAAAGATAAAAATATAATTTACTCAAATTCAGACTTTAATCAAATCAGAGTAGCGTAATAGATTCGTTAAAAGAGTAAAGCCCACTAATAGTGGTTACAAGAATACATATTATTTTAAATAAGGAAATAAAAAGGTGGAAAAGAAACCCTGAAATCATTCCCGGACAACCTTTACGTTCTTACCCGATGCACACTTGAATAACACCTGCAATAGACTTGCAAGGGGCATTGCCCATTGAATGGGCAAGGGCCCATAAATGGAACCCTTCAGTACTATGATACCGAGTAACTCTTTATACCAAACTGAAAGGCAAGGTCCACATGCAACATATCATACACAAACAATATAAAATGATAATATACGGACTAATACATGAGGCAACACCACATACAAAGAGGAATGCATAACGCAACAGCCATGCACCTAGCAATTCCATCATATGCCGAGAGAAAGAGACACTAAGGCTGAACTTATACTATAACAATAGATCATGAGGATAGACATAACTCTTTTGGTCTTAAGGCATTAATGAGTATCATTCCATATCTATCGAATTATATCCATGTGAGTACATGAACCCCACCATTATGACCGGTGGATGGGAATATTCATTAGGGTATATTGCACCTGGCCACTATTATTCACTAGTAGACCAGTCTCCAAGGCAGAAGGTTCCTGACCACTATTATTTGCCGATGGGCCGGTCTAACCCCGACTCACATAATCTATCACTTTACATGATCAGCATTTTCCATTTAATTAGCACAATAAATCGATTTATTTAACTCGAGGGGGAGATCAAGAACCCGGAGATGCAAAGGTACACCTATCATACTAGTGTATACAAGCAACACAGTATCCTTTAACCATCAACCCATGGACGCAAAGGTACCCTGGTGGCACTAGTGCACGAGTACATACAGTACCCTACCAACAATGACACCTAATCCATAAGTATGCATACCCCCTAAATAGGTTCATAGAGCAGATAGAGTAAGATGTAGGGTCTGACTAGGGCACGAAGGCACACAAGCAAATATCAGAATAATTATGGGCTAAACCATGTCTTTAGGATAGTAACCCCTAAAGAGCCATCATTTCCAATCTGGAGGTCTTCCACTTTAATTATTAGTGTCTTAATTAAGGTGACCATGAGAAACACAACAACCACATACTTATTCATTCTCATTTGTTTCTATCATCATAAAGTACTCCTTATTCCAACAGTTATCCATGTTAACCTAAAGAAACCACTAATGCCATCTATATATCATCCAATTCTAACTCAGGATTCATTTCCATTTATTCATATGCCATAAGGGTTATTATAACATAATCATAATATGGTCTTAGCATTTGGTAGTCTACATCAAAGAATCATGGAACAATTAACCCTAATATGCCCTTATATCACATCCAACACACATTACCATGCATGATTAATGATCAAGGCACCCCTTTCATGAATATGAGATAAACACCATACCACACCCTTAGTTGTCCATCCAACACTAGGTTATCCCATGTTCTTGTGATACTTACTGATTTGCAAATCCCCTTATTCTATTATTTAACGTTACTTATGTTTGATTATGGAGACTTATTTAATCCATTGACATGTTATATGCATGGAGGAATCTAGGGTTTGCATGGGGAATTTAAGGTTTCGTGTGGGAGTTTTAGGGTTTGTATGAAAAAGTTCGAAGGGTTGCATGGGGTGTGTAAAGTCTGCATGGGGATGAATTTTACGTATGAAAAGTTGATTTGAGGTGTGAGGAAGGTGGTTGAGGTTTTTTTTGGTGTTTGAATGCTTTGAATGAAAAAAGGTACGTGGGACAGTATAAGGGTATATAGGAGACCGATCTAGGGTTTTGTGTGGCCGATTAGGGTTGGTGTGGATACTTGGGGTTTTTGTGGTCGTACATGTACTTGGTGAGGAAGGTGAAATGGTGAAGGTGGAATCTATGAGTTGTGATGAGAGATGTGTTAATATAATTTGAATTGTGTAAGGTGGAGTAGGATGGACCATCTAGGTCTAAACTAGGGTTTTTGGGTAAAAACCCTAAAGGGAGGAAGTGTGTGGGTAGGAGGTGAAAACGTAGTGGGCCTTGACCCACACACATGGAAATGGGTTCTAGTGTGAGTAAGGGTAATGAGGAAAATATGTAGGGTCGAGTTAGGAGGTGTCTGAGTCTCATGATGTGGGACGAGGCCTTTGGAGGATAAGCGCAGAGGGAGTTAGTCATGCATGTCTAGTATGAAATTTCTGAATAAGACAATTAATACATTAATCATGTAAAGTGGGAGATTATTGAGCCGGGTCCCATCGATCCACCGATTAGAAATAGTGGTTAGTACGCTTCGTCTTATGTGTGTCCTATCCACCGACTATAATAGTGGTTAGGGTATGCTACCCTATGCGTATCCTATCCACCGGCTATAATAGTGGCAGATTTCGAGCTCAATAAATCAAACCCTAAAGTTTGCTAAGATACATAAAAGACATTAAGTACTTACAGTGAAATACCTTGCGAGTCGGGGCTACCCGATCCACCGGTAAGAAATAGTGGTTAGGGCATCACGCCTTATACGTGATCAATCCACAGGCTAATAATAGTAGTCAGGTGCATTGTGCCCTATTCGTCTCCGCTCCACTAGCTATAATAGTGGGGGCTTCCATACTTGCATGGATTTGATAAAGAACATGGTGTGGAATGAGCATCCATAAGAGATTAAATAGTAATTCATCCGGACTATAAATAACCTTTGATTATTATTTCTCTGAGGTAATTGTATGTTGTTTTTATTATTATTCGGTTTGAATTACGTACTTACATGCGTTAGCGTTAGTGCACTGTTACCTTACTCAATACGTAGCGCACTGACCACCCTTTTCATAGGTGCTACTTATTCCCACGAGCAGAAGGCCCATTTGATGCATTGTAGGTAGATGATGTCTATTTTGATGCCTTTGATATCAATGAGGCATCAGGCGGGGCTGAGTGATGATCATGGGTTGGTTCAATTCTTGTAGTGTTGTGGCCGTATTATTATCCCTTTTTATCATTTCTTCTATGTAATGAATTTTCAGAATCGACTTTAATGTTTGTAGACATTATCCCTTTTCAAAGAATTTGCTTTCGTACTTCGAATTATGTAAACATTCATGTGTACTCTGATTTGCGTATTTATGAACTTTTGGTTTATGTATAAATTTGAGTATTGAGGATAATCTTTTCTTAGCCTTAGCACTTGGCACTGGAATGGTATGAATGAATCGATTCGGTTTTAATTAGTGAATTTTAAGGTGTTACAGTGTAGGGTATCTGGTCGGGTAGAGGAAGAGGTGTAGCAGGCATGTAAGAGAATGAGGAGGTGTATGAAGGGGGTGTCTAAGGTGTGTTTGGTAGGGGCACAGATGAGGAAGAAAGGAAGGGGAAACTGAGTTGCGCTGGGGAAAGAAGAAGGGAAAGGGGTTGGGCTCTACGAGAGAAAAGAAGGAAGGAGGGGGAAGTGGGTCACACATGAGAGAGGAGAAGAGGGGAAGTTGGGCCAGCTTGAGGGAAAAGAAAATAAGGAAGGAAGAGGAGGCCTTAGTTAGCCTGAGGGAAAAGAAAAGAAAATAAAAGGGAGCGGTGGTTCGGGCTAGCCCAAAGGAAGAAAGTAGAAGGGGAAAAAAAGAAAGAAAACGAAGAGGGAAAAAGGAAAAGAAGAAAAATAAAATAAAATATATTTAGAGTTAGGATTAAAAATTAGATTAAAGTTGGATTATTAGAAAAAATTTAAATTAATTTTCCTAAAAATTAGGGTATTAATTTAAGAAAATAATATTATTAAAATTATGGGTTTAGGGTTTATTTAATTAAAAAGGGTAAGTTAAAATAATAAAATAATTATATTAATTTATTAAATAATTTTATCTATTTTTGTAAGCCAAAATTTCACAAAGATAATTAAATAAATAATTTAAAGATTAAATTTTTTTGGATAAAAGGTTAAATATTCAAATTTTAGGTTTTAAAAATTCAGGGTGTTACATCCATAGATGATCCTCAAGGTGATGATTTGGCATACTTAGTTTTGGATCCTATCACATTGGTTGTCTTTGATGATAATACTTTGACTATCCATAATGATATTGCTTTAAGTCATTCTTGCAGATATGTAGCATATTTGCATGAAAAAGATCAATTCATATAAGAAGTTAAGGTACTTAATATTTCCACATGTTACAAGCTATTATAAAAGAAGCAATTGTGCATAAAAGTCAAAGTCAAAAAGACCTAGTCAACCTTTGAAAGTAAACATCATTGTTTTTATTAGGATTCTTGTTAATTATTTTCATGTAATATTAGCTTACTTTGTTTGTAGTACTCTTGTTGAGCCATTTATTATAGAGGATATAAATACAATGTAATACTAGTTATATGCTAGTTAGCCATTTGTGTTTCATGTGGCTAAATCATTGTGGTAGTTAGCAATGCCACAAAATCCTATATAAGGTATGTGTGTCGACATATTGTAACATGTTGGTGGATACTGATATTGAAATATAACAAAAGTAGTTCGCTTGGTTAATTCTCTCTTTGTGATTGAATGCCCTTTTTAAGACTATTTGGAATAATCTTAAATTGTTAATATTCAAACTAAATTTCTTTGAATCTTGTTGAATTCTTTGAATTCTTGTTGCATTCTTTTCAAATTATTTCTTGAATCTTCCTACTTCATCTTCATAACTCATAGCCAAAATGATCATAATATAACTACATTCACACTAGTCTTCATCCCCCTTTGAAGATTTGTGTTAGGAATACTTCTAGCTAAGAAAAGTGAGTAAAGTGCACTTTTCAATAAAATCTCAAAATATGAAAGTTTTGAAATTTTGAGTGAGCAATTGAATGATTTGAGACTAAGAGATTAATTGCACAATCAATGTTATAGAAATGTTTTTGTAACAAATATAGAGGGGCCTTATGTAACACCCCCAAAATTCACTACTGAAAAATTTCGTTTTATTAAAAGATAATAGCGGAAGCAGATAAATAAAATGTGAACTTTGGGAGTATTACCGCCACACTTAGTACCAGACCGGTTCACTCATACCGTTCCAGTACCAAGTGCTAAGGCTAAGAAAATGAAATACAATTCGAAAGACATTCAACATGCATAAATCAGAGTAAATTGCAAGAACTTCAACATATTTAAATCAGAGTAGCGCATCAAATCGTTTTCAGGAATAAAATCCACCAATGGTGGTTAAAGTACCAACATAACATCAAAATCAGGGAATTAAACGAAGAAGGAGGGAAACCCTAACGATACCGGATAACTCCTTACTCTCTTTCCAGTAGCCCACTTGAGTAGCACCTGAAAAACCTGCAAGGGCACTGCCCATTGAATAGGCAGGGCCCCATAAAAGGAATCCCTTCAGTACTACGGTACTGAGTAACCCTTTAATACCACACTTAAAGACAGGCCCGCATACGACACACAATGCAAGCCACACACATATAAATAATGAGAGATGCATACATAACAATGACAAACATAATACTTTATAAGTCACGATCGATACTTTGGGCCTTAAGCCATTATTCTGTCATTAATCCATCAATATCATATTTTATATCCATGTGAGTACGAGAACCTCACTATTATAGCCGGTGGACCGGAAAGTATACACTCAGGGCATAACGCCTCTGACCACTATTATTGCCGGTGGACCGGAAGATAAACACACAGGGCAGAACGCACCTGACCACTATTATTTGCCGGTGGACCGGTCTGGCCCCGACTCACATGGTGTTCCACTATAAGTGATTAGTATTTTTCCATAACCTTATTCACATACATAACCGATTTTATTGAGCTCGGGACCCCCACTATTATTGCCGGTGGACCGGAATACAGATAACTCATCATCCAGGGCACAACGCTCCTGGCCACTATTATAACCGGTGGACTGGGATATATAAAGAATCATCATCCAGGGCACAACGCTCCTGGCCACTATTATAACCGGTGGACCGGGATACATATAACTCATCATCCAGGGCACAACGCTCCTGGCCACTATTATAATCGGTGGACTGATACTCAATATCATAATCATTTGGGCCCGGCTCATTAATATTTCACTTTCAATAATAGTGTCTTTCCTTTTCTTTAATCAGCACATCAATCGTATTTATTTGCCTCGATTGGGAGATCGATAACCTGGGACACAAAGGTACACCGGTCGTACCGGTGCATATCAGCTACTCAGTACCCTTCAACCATGAACCCAAGGACGCAAAGGTACCCTGGTCGTACTGGTGCATAAAGCTAACTCAGTACCCTACCGACAAGGACACCTAATCCATAAGTATGCATACCCTCTAACTAGGTCCGTAGAGCTAGGAAGAGTAAGATATAGGGCCTGGCTGGGGCACAAAGGCACACCAGCAAATACCAGAATAATCGTGGACTAAACCACGTCCTTAGGGTAGCGACCCCTAAGGAGTCACCATTCCCGATCTCGAGGTATTTCACTTTAAGTAATAGTGTCTTAATTAAGGTGATCACAGAAAGCACGATAATCCGATACTTGTTCACTTTCAATCGTTTCGATATCATTAATCGTTTCTTATTCAGAGGATTATCCAGGATGTCACAGAGAAACCCTCAAGGCCATACTAATCATTAGATACTCTTACTTGGCTAATCAACATTATTTAATCATATTAATGTTCCACAATCTCAAAGGCATGTCAGGTACAAACCACTCATTTTCCCTTTACTTATATAATTGTTAAGTGTCCATTCCTTACTTGATAAATTACCACATTACCCTTAAGATTGCATAATTACCAAATTACCCTTGTCCACTTTAGATTACCAAATTGTCTCCTACACTTTTTAGATCACCATTCACCCCTCATAATGACTACACTTATCATATTTCCCTTTTGGTTGGTTATATTACCAAATCGCCCTTCTCATTTGTTATAATTACAAAACTGCCCTTGAGTTGGATAAATTACTAAATTACCCTCCTTCATTATCATGATTACTATTTTGCCCCTTTAGTTGGTTAAACAATTATCACTTTACCCTTTTATCGGCTAAATTACCAAATTGCCCCTTTATTTGAACAAATTACCAAATTGCCCTTCTCCTTTATCATAATTACCATTTTACCCCTCTCAATTATTTTAATTGCCATTTACCCTTTTTAATTATCCCAAATCCCAAATTACTCTTCTTCATAATTACCAATATTAATTTACCCTTTTTCATAATCAAAATTACTATATTACCCTTCTCCATTATTAAAATTACCATAATGCCCTTTAATTGGTTAATTTACCAAATTACCCTTCTATAGTATCATACTTATCCAATTGCCCTTCTACAATCATAATTTAATTGCTAAATTATATTTTGTCGTTATCATAATTACCAAGTTACCCCTTACTCCCAAGTTTACCATAATATCCTTTTATTTACAAAATTACCATTTTACCCCCTTACATCCAATTTTACCATAATATCCTTTTATTTATGAAAACTACCACCATACATCTTTTACTTTACAAATTACTATTTTACCCTTTCACATCCAAGATTACCATCTTTATCTTTCCATACATAATTACCATTTTGCCCTTCTTTCCCAAATTACCATATTACCCCTTTACTTATGAATTACCACTTCACCATTCACTTATAAAATTTACCATATTACCCTTTACTTATGAAATTACGATTTTGCCCCTTTACCTCCAAAATTACCATAGTGCCCTCCTTCATCCAAAATTACTATTTTACCCCTACTTCCAAAATTACCATTTTACCCTTTTTTCTCACAACTTACCATTTTATCCTTTACTTATAAATTATCATTTAACCATTTAATCATACAATTTCCATATTATTCTTTTATCTTAAAAATTACCTAAATACCCTTTCCACTTATAAAATTTTCACTCAACCCCTTTATTCACCATTTTTATGAATTTACTAACACTACATAAAATAATGATATTAATACTTCATTTTTATCATCTAAGTCCACCAACTTGTCATTTTTCAACATAATACTCATTAGCAACTACACACATTGATTTATTTACCTCATAAGCATAATTACTAAAATACTCTTAAACAATAACATCATTCATGCATTAACAACATGGTACATCATAAACAAGTATTTAACATTTCTATCCATATTCCAACTCCTTCTTTATTTAACATACCTACATATGGCGCGAAAATTATCATGCTTTTTCTTCTTAACAAACAATATAAGAAACCATAAACATATCATGCTAAGCATACAAAACATGCATAAAATCATACTAAACCCTAAATGTGCTAGCATGCGTTTTTCCATATATTTAAGGGAGGATTAACGGTTACCTTAATCCCGCAAAATATCAAATCTTACCAAGCATAATTAGCAACTCAACACCTAAAAATAATACCCATCATATTTATGTTAGAAACAGGATTTTAAAAAGGATAAGACTTTATAAAAATTTATTTAATAATCAAACACTTAACATAAAATACTATTATACCTTAAAAATTATCCAAGAATTTTTTTTTTAAAATGAAGGGCAGCTCACGCTGCATGATCAGCGTGAGTTTCATGCGAAAAGAGAAGGGAAAAGGCTCAAAGAGGGGTGAAGGAAGCAAGATTTATCATTTTCGGGTTAGGGTCTTTAGACTAGAAAAGAGGGTGGTTAGGGGAGGTTCTAAGGCAGAGGAATGGTGCAGAAGTGTAGAGGGGGTGTAGGTGGAGGCAAAGGGTGGTTTCAAGGCGGCTTAAGGCGGCGGAGACGGCGGCGGCAAGGTGGCGAAGTTGGCTGCCGGAGTGGGTCGAGTGGAAGGGCTGAGAAGGAAGGAAAAGTGGAAGGAAAAATGGAGGGGTGCAAGGGCTGTTTTCGACCAACTAAGGAATGGCGGTGGTAGAGGGGGTTGCAGGGCCTTGAATGGTGGCTTGGGTGGCGGAAGAGGCGGCTAGAAGGCGGCGTAAGGAGGGCTTGAAGGTGGGTGTCGAGAGGGATGAAAAATAGGAAGGAAAAGAAGAGGGGAGGAAGAAGGCTGCGGGATGGCTCGGGATGGCTCGGGAGGGACGTTGTGGTGGCGCAAGGCTGAGTTGGAGGGTGGCAGGGAGCGGTGCAGGGGGTTGGTGAGGCGGCAAGAGCGGCGGACGGTGGTGGCGACGCAAAAACAGGGTGGAAATGGGAGAGGAAGAAAATGAGAGAGAGAAGGGAGGATCGGGGGTGAGGGGCTCGACAACAATGGGCAGGGAAATGGATGAAATGGGAGAAGAAAAAGAGGAGGAAGGGTAGGGGGATAGGGGCTGATCGGATGGCAGGCTTAGGGTGGCAGGGCATCGCAGGGTGGCAGGGAAAGGAGGGGAAGAAGAAGGAAAGGGGGAGAGGCATGCGGGGCTGGTCCAAGGCCGGTTTGGCTCAAAAAAAGAAAGAAAATGACGGGGGGAAGAGAGAGAGGGAGAGGGAGGGAGGCACGGGAGCGGCAGGGCTGAGGTTGCAGGCATGCTCGACCATGGCAGAGGGCGCTGGTCGGGCGTGGGAGAAGAAGAAGAAGGGGAGAAAGGGCTGGCGGCTGGACCGGCGCAGGAAAGGAGAGAGCCGGCCGATCCAAGGAGAAAAAAAATAAAGGAGGGCAGCTGGGCTGGAGGGACGGCTGGACGGTGCGCGAGGGAGAGAAGGGGTGAGGCGGGCCGAAGGCCCAACGCGCGGGGGAGAGGGAAGAGCAGGCCGGGCGGGCGGCCCAAGGGGGAGAAAAAGGAAAAGAGAAGGAAGAAGAAAAGGAGAAAAGGAGGAGGAAAAGAAAAAGGAAAAATGGGAAAATAGGGGAAATAAATTAAATTAATTTTATAAATCATAAAATGTAATATTCTTGATAATTTATTTAATTTAATAATTTAATTTATTATAATATAATATATTAGTTTAAAAAGGATAAAGTTGGTAAAATATTAGTTTGGAAAATTATTCAAATAAAATAATATGATAAATAGAAAAATATTTATTTTTAATTTATTAAATAATCTTATCCAAATTTATATACTCTAAAATTCATAAAATAATTAAAATAAATAGTTTTACAAGCAAATTTTGTTTCAAATAAAGTTATTTATTAAAATATAGGTTTTCGAAATTTTTGGGGGATTACACCTTATTTATAGGGGTTTCCCTTGCCATATAGTGTAATACCCAAATTAAGTGGAGTATTATAAGAATTGATGTGGATACTTATATCAATATGGTGTAACATCAGATTGGTGATTCCATCCTAAGAACTCTATAATTAAGCGTGTTGGCTATGGAGTAATTTTTAAGATGGCTGACCCTCCTGAGAAGTTTCAAAATTTTCTGAAAAAATACCTTGGGAAGTATGTGAGTGAGGACAAAACATGTTGAAAGGACTCGTGTTGATCTGTGGGATCAGCCGATCAATCCAAAACTGCTCCAAGGTAGCCCCTACGTGGTCGTTTCGAGTCAAGGTATTACAAATGATATCAGAGCAAAACCGCGATTATGAGCTGAACTTGGATGAGCCAGTCTGAAATACTCCAAAATTCTAATTCTAAAAATTATGGATAAATAAGGATTTATTAGAACAATTAATTAAATAAATTATTTTATTAAAATATAGGGGAGTTATTTAGGGACAATCAAGAGGAAAATGATAAATAATTTAATTAGGAAAAAATTAGGGAGTGTTACTAATTAAAATGGGATTTAAAAAAATTTATTATTCAAAAATAGCCCAAATTAATCTAAAAATGAATTAATTATTATTTTATAAATATTATTATTTTAAATAACCCAAAAATACCAAAATACTCAATCCACCTATTTTTCCTTTTTTTCTTTTCTTTTTCTCCCTCCTTTCCCTTTTTATTTTTTTCTTCTATTTCCCTTTTCTTTTTTCCTTCTTCTCCCCGAACTGGGCCAACCCACCCCGCGTGGCCTAGCTTCTCTCCCTCCTGCATGACCCAGGCCCACGTAGCACCTCCTCTTCCTTTTTTTTCTTTCTTTCCCAGCCGATCTAGTTTCTTTTTTTTTTCTTTTCTTCTTTCTTCCTCCCTGGACCGCCGGTCCTGACCCTTCTTCTTCCCCGAGGAGCGGGTGGCGACCGAGGAGCTGCAACCCGGCCCTCCGCCTGCCACCACCGTATCCTACCGTCCTTCCCTCCCTCTCCCGTCGCTTTCTTTCATTTTTTTCAACCTCAACCGAGCCTTTCCCCTCTCTTGATCACCTTGCTCCTTTCCCTTTTCCGCTTCCCTCGACCTTGCCGCCCTACCATGGCAGAACTACCTCGAATGCCACCACCAGCAGCATGTCTGGCATCTGCACCCCTCTTATCTTCTTCCTCTTGTCATTGCCCATCCAATCGGCCTATAAATACCCCATAGGCTGCCTTAATTCGGTTTTTGATTTCGAAACCCAGAAATTGCTCCTTCTCGCCGCCGCCACCCATCGCCGCTAGCCAAACCACCCCCAGAAATTCCCCTTACACTACCTACTACCTAACTAAACCCTCCTCGCCCCTCTATTTTCCCTGCACGAGCCACCCCATCCATGCAAAGTTTCCCTCCCAATCAACCCCTCCTCAACCCCTACAGCCCTTCGCACCGCCGTCCGTAGCCACTAACACCACCTCTACCCTTCAAAACAACCAGGGGAGCCTCCTCTACCTCCCTACACCCCCTTTCTCCCTGCATCCCTCTCCTTCTCACTCCTTTATCCTCCTTCCACCACCTCCAATCCCCACATCCACCGCCGTCGATGCCACCACTGTCCCTAGGTGGTGCTCTAATCTTCACAACCCTTAAACCCATTTTATACAAGTATTGGTTATTTTTAATAATATTAATGGTATTATCTATATTATTATTATTATTATTATTATTATTATCATTATTATTATTAATGCCATTATTATTATTATTATTATCATTATTATTAGTTAACCTAACTTTGGAAATATTTCTAACTAATGCTACTATTAATGGAGATCTACAATTTTAGTATTATTATGATTACCCTTGTTGTTGTTGCTGTTGTTGTTGTTATTACCATTATCATTATCATTATTTTATTGGTAATATAGTTAATACTAACTTTGTCCATTATCACTTTTTATTATTAATATAAATATTTGGACCCTTATATTACTATACCATTTTGATTATTATTACTATTAGTATTATTCTTAACATTATTGTTGTTGTTGTTGTTGTTGTTGTTGTTGTTGTTGTTGTTGTTGTTGTTGTTGTTTTTGTTGTTGTTATTATTATTATTAGTAATGTTATTGAAACCGAAGTTGCATATTATCATTTTATTATTATAGAAGAAGAATACTTAAGCCTTAATATTATTATTACTTAATGTTCGAATATTGCTAATATTATTCCTAATGCCTTTATTACCAACATTATTACTATAGTATTATTATTAGTTATTACTGTTATTATTGTTATTATTTTTGCTACTACTATTGTGGTAAAAATATTCGAACCCTTATATTATCATTATTTCAAATATGACTATTATCACTATTATGTTTAGTAATATTAGTACTTTGTTATTACCACTAATATTATATTATTATTTTATCCCTAAAGCTATTATTAGCCTTAGCCTTAAAATACTAAGGTTTCTATTACTAGGGGCATTAGTATTACTATTATTATTATTATCGCTATTTTGCTATAACTAGTATTAGTACTATTATTAGAAGAAATAAAGCTATTAGGTTTAATAATATAAATATAGCTATATATATTAACATAAACATATTTTGACTAGTAATATCTAGTAGGCTAAGTTGAGGATAAAAACCCTAGTTTCACTTGTAAAGCTCCCTTTAATAATAGTAACCCTAATCTTAGACTAAAATAAGAAATAATAGTATTTTTGATAGGAGGGAAACTAATCCTTAGTTTTTCCCTCTTATAGGTGAATCTAGCCAGAACCCTAAGGAGGCACAGGAGCGTGCTCTAAGTCCGTCATTGTTTTAGGTAAGGATGTAGCTAAGTCTATGTGTGTTGTGTGACCTGTATGCCTTAGATGTTATGTATCATGCTATGTCGTACATCGTATGATTGTCATTAACTTGTCTTGTGTGTAGCACAGCTTGGAGTTGAAGTATGTTTATGTGTTCCTTATGGCATGAGCATGATACGTATATATGGTGATTATGATGTGATATGATATGACCCTCTAGGATATGCATGCTAGGATGATCGATAATGTGATATAGGAAGGAAAGGATAAAAAGAAAGAAAATAGGAAGTGAGTTTACTAATGGGGATATGAGGTTGACCAAAATACCTCATGATCCATGAGAGGAAAATAAAAAAGAAGAGATAACCAAAATGAAAAAGAGATGGGAACCATGCATGGGAATTCTAGGATTTGCATGGGGACTTCGAGAGTTGCATGGGGTGGATGAAACTTGCATGGGGATGATCTTTACGTGAGAAACATTGTTTTAGGATGTAAATAAGCTAAGGGGAGAGTTGTGGAGTGGTTGGAGACTTGGGACGAAAAATAGTACGTAGGTTGGTGTAAGGGTATATAAGGGACCCGATTAGGGTTTTGAGAGGAAGCACTAATCTGAAAAAAAATTGTGGAAGTAAAAACAAATAAAGGAGAGTGGAGTACGGGTTAAGAGTGGGAATTTATTTTATAAGGGGTAAGTATGGGTTCCATGAGAGAGAAGAGATTTTGGGTGAAAAAGAGAGATGTTACTTGTGGGTAAGAAAGGTACTAGGGTTGAAGTGGCCAACTAGGGTTTTCAGTCACATGTGGAATCGAGGGGTAAAGCGATATGATTTGGTATTGGATCTAAATGAGATAAGGTATGGGGCGATAAATGAAGTAATGGTAGCGTAAGTGAGAGAAAGTTGGGTCACATAGGCCTAATTAGGATTTTTAAGGGAAAACCCTAGAGGGTGATAGTAGGTGGAGTTTGATGCCATGAGGTGTTAGGCTTTCATCCACAGCCTTGGGAGTTGGTTTCATTATGTGTAAGTGTAAGGGGGAATGGATGTCAGGGCGCAATAAGGGGCGCATGAGTCTCAAGATATGGGACAGGCCCCCTTGAGAGGATAGAGGTAGAATTTTGGAGATATGCATGCCAAGGGTGAAATGCTTATTGAATAAGACACGAATAAGATACTATCCATTTAAAGAGAAAGATTGTTGAGCCAAGCTTAGACTGGTCCACCGGCGAATAATAGTGGCTAGGAGCCGGAGTGCCCTGCATGACCGGTCCATCGGCGAATAATAATAGCCAGGCACATTTTACCCTACATGACCGTTCCACAGGCTATAATAGTGAGGGTTTTCATGCTCAACAAACCAAACATAATGATGATAAGACATGGGAAATACACGAAGTAATTACTATGAAACACCATGTGAGTCAGGGCCAAAGCGGTTCACCAGCGAATAATAGTGGCCAAGAGCATTTTGCCCTGCATGACCGGTCCACCGGTGAATAATAGTGGCCAGGAGCATTTTTCCCTGCATGATCAGTCCATCGGCTATAATAGTGGGGTTCCCGTACTCATATGGATTGATAAAGACTGTGATGTGAATCGACTATATTTACCAGAGATCTAAAGAATAAGCCTATCTGGACTATAGTCGGCCTTCATCCTTTGTATTATTGTGAGTTGCCTACATGATCATGTCATGTATGCTATGTTATATGCATTTGTATGTTTGTCCTTAGCACATGGTTACCTTACTCAGTACGTAGCGTATTGATCACCCGTTTCATGGGTGCTGCTCATTCCCACGAGCAAAAGACCCTTCTGAGTTTATGCAAGTAGGGGACGACGTCTTCAATGCCTATGACACATACAAGGCATCGGTCGGGGATGAGAGTTGAGCTTGGACCTCACTTGGGGATCAAGAGTAATCGGCTAGACTCTATCTTTCCTTTGATTTCACCATGTATCGTTTTTATTCTAGTTATGTCATGTTGTATGGTACTTTATGTTTTTGAAAAAAACTTTAGCTACTTACTCTTTGGGTTGTAATTCTTAAATCACACTCTGATTTCTGTATGACTGTGAGGGATTCCTCTTATGGATTCTCATTTTTTATTTATGACTTATGTTTGATGTTAATCCTTTTTATCCTTAGCACTTAGTACTAGAACGGTAGGGAGTGAACCGGTCTAGTACTAAGTGTGGCGATAATATCCCTAAAACTTACAGTGCTGTTATTTCACTTCTGTTAAACCTTTTTATTAAAACAAAATTTTTCAGTAGTAAATTTTAGGGGTATTACACAGTCAATAATCTAGCAGGACAATTCTTGGGATAAACTGTAATGAGATAGTTATTGGTTGAGGCACAACGAGGACATTGTGTACTTTGAGTGGGGATGAATGTAATACAATAAATTAAGCAGAGTGTTATAAGAATTGATATGGCTATTTATATCAATATAGTATACCATCCTTTTGGTGATTCCATCATAAGAACTCCACGGTTAAGTGTGTTGGCCATGGAGTAATTTTTAGGATGGGTGACCCTCTTGGGAAGTTTCATAATTTTCTAACAAAATATCTTGGAAAGTGCGTGAGTGAGGACAAAGTATGCTGAAAGGACTCGTGTTGGTCCATGGGGCTAACCGATCAATCCAAAACCGCTCTAAGGTAGCCCCCACGTGGTCGTATCAAGTTGGGGGTGTTATAGCCATTAGATGCAAAACCTTAAAAATTTGTATCACCCAATAGAAAAAAATTCAGAATTTAATGCTCACCTATTGATTAGCAGGGATGAACTAGTCGATTGGTTGCATGGCCAGTTAATCAATGGTTCAAACTGGTCAACTGTTTATGTTCAAACTAGAATTTTAAAGTTACCATTATGTAAACCATTCAATTGATTTAATCAAACTAGTCAATCGGTTATGCATAGTGTAGAGTTGTTCTGAAGAACATATATGAACAGTGACATAGTATAGTATGACAAGTCAATATATTCATTTTACTAATTGATTGACTTGTTCAAATTATTCAATTGGTTATGAACCTATCGATTGGTTTGGAAAAACCACTTGATGTGTTTAAATAAAGATGAATTGGTTTCTATAGAAATAAAACTCATGGACTTGTTGGTCAAACTAGACAATCGGTGTGGAGAAACTAATCAATGTGTTTAAATAGATGTGAATGGGTTTCTGGGGGAATAAAACTCAAGGACTAATTGGTTAAACCAATTGATAGGTTTGGCAAAACCATTAGATGTGTTTAAAAAAAAAGATGAGTGGGTTTTTGTAGAAATAAAACTCATGGAGTGGTTGGTTAAATTATTCCATCGGTTTTCTCAAACTAGTTGATCAATTTCTCAAAACCATTCAGTGAGTTTAAATAGAGACAAACGAGTTTCTATAGGAATAAAACCTACAGACTGATAATTCAAACCAATCGATTGATTTCTAAAGTAGTCGACTGATTTGGAATAACCAGTCAATTAGTTTGTTGCACCAGTTGATCAGTATGAGTTTAACTCATTTCATGCTTTCGATTAGACAAAGCCAATCGATCGGTCTTAAGACCAGTCTACTAGTTATGACTGGAACCAACTATTTAGTTTTTTAAAACACTTTTGAAGAGTATAAAAATAAACCTATGAAATACATTCAAATCAAGTGTTTTTTTAACATAATTTTTTAAAGAATTTTAATTAAAATATGAACTTTGCTCAATTTAACTCTTTATATGAAACCTAAGACTTAAGAAATATTATCCTTAACCTTCAAGTCTTAGTTACTTTCCATGTGTTGTTTTCTTTTTCTTGGAAACTTGATTACTCTTTTAAATTTGCACATGCTCTTTTAATTTCCTTAATCTATGCATGTTATTGATATTGTCCTTTTAGGTTTGCATAATAAAGTTGGTGGTTCTTTGAGTCTCATAGTAAAAGTCATGATTAATTTGTGAAATTAGGGTTTTGTAGAAAACGTAAATAATAACCCTAAGAGTAGGTTATTATCGCATGTGTAATATGTGGGAGTTAGACCTCGATTTTTGTATATGATGTTAATAATAATATTTTGGAAATGTATACTAAATTTTGTGGTTTTATAAGAAATTTAAATAGTAACTCTAAAGGTAGGTTATTATCACATGTGTAAGATGTACGAGTTAGACTTTGATTTTTGGGTATGTTCTCAATAACAATATTTAAAATATGAGTATGAAATTTGGTGATAAAATGAGTATCTAGATTTGTGAATTTAGGGTTTCTTAGGAAAATATGGCTTGGGATGATATATTAGGACTTGTACCTTGCATGGTTATATATGTGTTTGTATAATAATCTTAGAATAAATAACTAAGAATAGGATATTAATCATTTAGTGTGAAAGATCATATGAGCCAAGACTGGTTGTACCTGTCCATTCTACCAAACAAAAATAGTAGCTAGGAGCTTTATGCGCTAGGTTTATATTTATGATAGCATTCCACCAGTTAAGAATAGTGTCTAGGAGTTTTATACCTTGGGGTTGTACATTTATGATTTCATTACACCGGTTAAGAATAGTGGGACCCCTAAACTCAAATTAAATAAGTCATTTGAATGATTATAACCATTGATAAGATATTAATCATTTAAAGCCAAATACTACGTGAGTTAAGGCCAGTTGTACTTTTCTATCCCACTAGATGGGAATAGTGGTTATGAGCTTTATGCCCTAGGGTTGTATATTATGATACCTTTCTATCGGTTGAGAATAGTGACCAAAAGAATTTTTCCTTTAGGTTGTATATTTATAATAACATTCTACTGGTTGAGAATAGTAGCGAGGAGCTTTATACCCTGGGGTTTTAAATGTATGATATTGTTCCACCGGTTGAGAATAGGGGGTCTCTAAACTCAAAGTGAATAGATTATGAATAATGAGCCTGTCATTATTATTGTAAATCCTATAAATCAATAAATAAATTGGTACATTTGCATTATTCTATATACACATTTATCTCTTGCTGTGATCTTATGACCTTGTGTGATATTTCTTAATTATATTGTTACCTTATTCAGTATGTAAGGTATTGATCATTTTTGTCATGGGTGCCGCTAAATTCCATGAGTAGAACTGCCTTATTTTGCAAGATTGTTTAATATTAGTTTTAATGTGCTTACCTTTGATGAGTGCTAATTAATTTGGTAAAGGATATAGTTATCCGAATATCTCTATCTCTCTACTCTTAGTCCTCTATTTTCATTATGCATTCTCCTTTTCTCTATTTTGTATCATGTATCATGGTGAAATTAAGTGATTCCCACACATGATTCTAATGTATAAGGTTACTTCTGCCTTTTTGTAACACCCCCATTTTTCAATACTAGAAAATTTTATTTTGAAAACCTTACGGAAGTAGAAAATTAATAAACACTTAGAAAAAATGGAATGTTACTACGACACCTAACATAGGATAGGCGCCAACCACCCATC
This sequence comes from Tamarix chinensis, assembly GCA_030549775.1. Lineage (NCBI taxonomy): Eukaryota > Viridiplantae > Streptophyta > Magnoliopsida > Caryophyllales > Tamaricaceae > Tamarix > Tamarix chinensis. The sequence goes on along the minus strand of CM060173.1, from coordinate 12,278,645 downwards.
CCATGTTAGATACAGGGTTGAGAACCAACCAACAAAAATTCATGTAGAGTGCACTAAAACATGTTATATACATACAGAAAGAAAGCATATTATATAAATATAGTTACCCAACGGTCCACAATGTTCAAATACATGAGGAATTTAAGTCAAAGTATATGGTCTAAAATTGTAGAAACAGAGTAGGGTGTGGCTCTAACTCTAGTCCATCACAAACTGCTCAAAAGTATTCGAATGTCCACACTCTCAAAACTCATTCCCACATGAGGTTGGCCAACGTCTAACCATCCCCGAAAACCTGCACATGACCCTCTACTTGTAGGAATGAGTAGGTGATGAAGAAAATGGACACATCAATACACTTTATATAGAGTAAGCTAAGTTACGTAATTAATAAAGTCACCACCACACAAGATTCCAACATAATTCTCAAGTCATACTAACATTTTCCATACATATTTCATATAAACATGATACATGCTCTATTATAGTCATATCAGGAAGAGTAAGCTCATACCATATATGATTCATCATTCTTGACACCATAGCACTAAATCATAGATGGCAATGTGCAGGATACAAGTTAGAATGTCAAGCTAATAGTAAGGCTTCATTTATCCAGACACATAATTTCACCATAAGTTATTTCCACGTACCTAATTTATTAGATTATTTATACATATATAGGCTATTATCTCCTCTACCTCTCTTTTCTTTTTACCTTTACCTTTCTCTTTAGTCACATTCTTATTTCAACTGCTTATCCAATTACTTATTCAAACTCTTATACAAGTACATGTCTAAGTTATTATCAAGTGATGGATTATGTATCACCTTATGGTATCACATACCATGGAAGTCTATCCAAATTAAAGGACATAATGTCCATGCTGAAGCAAAGTAACCACCAATGGACATAATTTTAGGTTGAAGCCAAGTAACCACCAATGGACATAAGTCAAGTCTGAAGCGAAAACCACCTAAATGATCAGACCCTTTAGTACATCAACAATTTTTAGAGCAGGTAAAACACTAGAATCTACTAGGATCCCGCCCAAAAGTAAAGCCCATATTATAAAAGCAATGACAAATATTATAACCCAAACCCATATTATAACACCCTCATTTTTATGAACCAAAAAATTTTGTTTACAGAGTTAAGTGTGGAAGCTAAAACAATAAAAATGAAAGGTGTTATCGACATACTTGGTACAAGTCCAATTACCCTTATCATTCTTATATCAAATGCTAAGGCTAAAATTATTACTCCACTTAGATTTAATAGCTTATTACAAGAAATATAATAGAAGAGAAAAAAGATAAGTATTATGCTATATAAAAGCAATGACAAATATTTATGAAATTGAGAGAGAGAGAGAGAGAGAGAGAGAATACGGAAGGATACAGGCATCCAAATACAACTGAAATCAATATATCAAAAGACACTGGATAGCGCTAGGATCTCAAACCAAACTACCAGCTTTTGACTAAACTTAGAAGATGACCTATAAAGACCACTATCCATTGAATAGGCAAGGGTCTACGAAAGGAACCCTTCAGTACGGTAGTACTGAGCAATCCTTTATACTAAACCAAAATGAAAAACTAGCATAGAACATATGTAAGGAATCCTAATAATATATGGTATAAAACATTGAATTGTGCATGCATCAATTAAACATTCATATAACCACATACCACCAATACCATATACTATTCATACTCATTCATCTGAAACAAACTAAAACTTACCAATAAATCATCTAATAGATGCTCTTTGTAGTATAATTAGAAACAACATCAACCCAAAAACAAGATAAACACCACATACCACATGCCTCATTATCATTCCCAGTAAATCTTATAACACAGGTAGTCTCACAAGCATAAATCAATAATAGCTCATCACATCACAGGTAGGCATGAAGGCAGCTATCTAAACATAGGTAGGCACAAAGGCTTCTATAGACCAATCCAATAATCCATATATCATTTCTATTTTTATTTACTCTAGGGGAGATGAATCAACCTAGAGGCACTAAGGTACTCTAGTCATACCGCCACTCCAAGGTAGCACAGTATCCTACTAACTATCAACCCAAGGATACAGAGGTACCCTAGTTGCACTGGTAAACAAAGATAACATGGTATACTACTAAAAAGGACACCTAATCCATATGTATGCATACCCCCTATCAGTCCACAGAACATAATAGAGTAAGATATACGGCCTGGCTGGGGCACTAAGGCACACCTGTAGAAATTCAGAATAAATCATGGGCTAAACCATATCGTTATGGTTGCGACCCCTAATGAGCCACCATTCCCGATCTTGAGGTCTTTCACTTTAAGTATTAGTATTTTATTAAGGTGACCACGAAATCACATACAAATCACATAGGTCCAATTTCCATACTTTAACCATTTTACTCACTTATAATTATTTTGAGACAAACATAATCAAGACCATTACCGAGGTTGGTCATAAAATATACTAAGGTCGTCCTAGGCTCAATTATTCACTTTTTGGTGCATTAAGCTAAAAAATGATAAAAATGCCCCAGATGTAAAAATTACCACATTAACATCCTCTTAGATTTACTAAATCCATTTTATTTATTAAGTTGCCATGAAAAGCTAAAATATAATAATTAAGCCAATTTATCATGCAAATAAATTATCAAATAAGCCAAATGACCAATTTACCATTATTCAATGTTTTGCATATAAAACCCTAACATGCATATCTAATACACCCAATGTTACATAATCTCATGCTTAGAAGCATATAATACAAATTAAGCATGCTTGTCATGGTAAAAATCATAATATGCATAAAATGACCAAATTGCCCCTAGAGCATATATCCATGATTATTATTCCATAATTATATCTAAACATACTCATCTTATCATTTTTCACGTACATGTCACATATAATCTTTAAATATCATTTTTATCATACTTTTTCCCTTAAATATTTTATATATGATTACATACTCTATTTATAGATTTGTAGGATATAACAGATAACATAAAATTATAATTTAACAAATCATGCTTAACATATTTCAACACAAAAACCCTAATGTATTATCATGTGACATCTAATATTTTAGTAGAGCATAACAATTACCTAAATTCTGACAAAAACAAAAATAGTGGTATCCTACTAAATACTATAAGATTCCGCTAATCAAATTTCGTACCTAAGAATAATACCAAAATACCAAATTAATATTTAACAAATAAAATAATAATTATAATAATAAAATACTTATTTCTCTAAAATTACCAAAATACCCTTACGTATAAATAATAGGTACTAAATTGTTTTGAACCAAACACAATTCATGTTGCATGCATAGTGTGAGACACGCACACGCATGAGGAAGAAGTGTGGAGTTGGTTGGCTAGGTTCATGGAGACTTGTGCTGGTTGGTGCTGGTCGGTGGTTGAGGAAATAAAGTGGTGATGGCTAGGTGTTGTGAGGTGGTGATGGTGATGTGGAAGATAATGGATTATTACTCTTTCATAATACAGGACCTTTTATCTTATTTCTTAGGTAGAAATTAGTGATCCAAAATGATGGAAATGTCAAGCAGGAAATGATTAGTCTTTGAAGATACCTTGCTATTTTGATGTTGATCCACGCCAAGATCAATTCATTTTTAAAGATAAATAACCAAGTTTTCTCTAGAGAACAATTATTCAACTCTCAAGACAAATCTCATTTGAAGAAGAAGGAATGGAGATTTGAAATTCTCTCTTAAAATATCAATTCTATTATCAATTGTTATTATTATGAAGGAATAAGGCACCATTACATATATATATATACACACACACACAAGTAGGTATTGCTTACTCTTTACTAACTAATCCCATCCAACCGACCTAATTAATAAAGACTAACTAGTGCGTGCCTATATTAAACATATAATGAATACAATTATAAGTTACAACCATTACAAAGTATACATAAGATAACAAAGCTACACGGAACCCTATTCATGTAATACATTGAATAATCATATGTAATCAAGCTTTGTGTCTTGTAGCCTTATCTTTCATGCAACTTTGTAACCCTTGTAATGCCATTATCTTGTACACTAGATATCTTTCATGGATTGGTCTTGCAAACATATGTAATACCAACAAAAGTTACTTAACAAAATATTAGAAGTATTAATATCTTTAAGAACAATTGGTACCATTTATAAGTATGCTAACTCTTGATCTTCGATATTAGAAGAGTGATATTGAGATGCTCCTGCATCAGATGGGATGGTGTTGGAATTTGGAGTTACGAATGGAGGGTAGTGGTTGGTTGGCTTGGTTTCGTGGAAGGGTGCCAAAGGTGAGTGATGGAGGTGCGATGGTTATGGCAGGAAGGTACGAGGGTGGGAATGGGAGAAAAAGCCACAGGGGGGCCTTGTGGTACACGAAACTACTGGGGAGGTTTGGCTAGGTTGGAATGATGGTTGCGAGGTGGGAGGTTCAAGAAGGGAGTTCGCTGTAAGGAAGGGTGTTGAAGAGAGTGGTGGATAGCAATGCCAGAAGGTGTCAAAGTGAAGGGGAACAACAATGATAACAATTTTCGTTGCCTAAGGAGATCCTACGGAGAGCTTTGCCATAGGCAGTGGCAGGGATTAGCAAAATATGTCGTAGGGAAGGAGAAGAAAAAGAAAGACAGGGGTGGCAGGGAAGAGGAGGAGGAGGAGGAGGAGAATAGGAGGGAGAGGAAGGGTGTATATAGGGTGCTAGTGTAGAGGCTGCGAAGGGTCAAGGGTTATGGTGAGTACTTGGTGGTTGAGGTATGGGGAGTTATGGAAACGATCATGGTTGGGAGTTGGTGCTGGGGTTGCAAGAAAACCAAACGAAGGGAGTAGGAGATGAAATCAAACGGAGCCGAGAGAAGAAGAAGGTTGGTTATAAAAAGAATAGAGATTGTTTGACAACCTAGGGGCATGGGTGTAGCAAGAGAAGGGGAGGGAGATAAAGAGAGTGTTTGGGGGAATTATTTGGTGCACACAAGGGGTAGAATATGGGTGGTAAAATGGTAGGGCAGAAATAGGTTTATTTTATTTTAGTTATAAGTTTAATTTAGTTAGGTTAGGATATTAGATAGAAAATATATTAAGAAAAATAATTCGGTTTATAATAGATCTAGCAAAAAAAGGTAAAAATAATCAAAAAAAAGTTTAGGAATTTATTTAGGTTATGGCGTAAAGGTTATTAATTAAATAATTAGGCCAAGGTTTAAGGGTTAATTTTGAATAAAAGTCTAAAAACCTAAAAGCAAAGGTTATCAAATTATATATTGTTACATCACAACTCAATCATCTTTCATTTTAAGTGATTAGTATGTTATTATTGAGGTTGCATGATCACACAAAGCCCATATAATATATAATAAAGACATTCACATACTTATTCCATCTTACCCTTTACCATTCCCCAACCATGTATGGGATTTTCATTAATTCTTACTCAATATTAACCAAATTCCTTAGATTAATCCATTTCAAGCCAAATTCCAGATTGCATTACCCCTTTAAAGCCATCAAATACTTATTCGGTTTTACCCATTAAACCTTTACAACACCAATGGAGTATGCCATAAATTATGATCTATTTAATCCATCCATTAGGTTTTCCATTTATGTCAACAGAGGTATTTCACTTGTTAAACAATCATATAGCATCAATAGGCACGATCTCAAGGCATATCCAAGTGAAAAGATCAAAATCACACAATCTGGCCTAACCAATAGATGGGTTTAGCCTAACCAGTCAATTGGTTATACCAATCAATTGATCGGTTTGGGATGACCAACCAATTGGTTTGGCTCAGCCAAACCCAGGGTTCTCTCAAATTAGTTGATCAGTTTGGCCAAACTATTCATATATTCTAGGACCATTCAACTGATTCTACCAAGCTAGTTGGTGGGTTTAAGTAGAGAGTAAACCAAGGTCACCACAGACATGCCGGTCACTAGGTTGGGTCAACCAATCAATCAATTTGCCTTCAAATAACACAAAATAGTCATTTTTCATGCAAATCATCCTCAAAATTCCTACCACATCTAAACTCAAACATATCCTAGCATTATAGCAACACTTTTTCATCTCATGAATTGATGTATACTTCATAATTAATCAAATTGACCTAATTTCCCTAAAATCATGCATTTTTCTTAAAATTCATAATTTAATCAACATGTATCAATATGAAACTAAATTCTCATGCCAAATTATAAGATCAGTACTTTAAATAATTCACCATAACACATGCTTAACCAAGTCACATTTCAAAAGTAAGAATAACTTACTTGATGCGAGCAAAACTCTTCCACAAATATGAAAACTCAACCTGGAAGATTTTTAATTTCCAAACCTTAAAAAAATAGAAGTGAAAGCTTTAGAAATTCAATGAATGATTTCATAAATCATAATTCGAATTAAGAGAAAATGACTTACCAAACCTAAGAGAAAACAAAGAGAATTTGTGTTGAAAGAGAGACTCCTAAATCTAACCCTATATTGCTTAAAGATAAATAAAAAGGAGTTAGAGAAAGGATCTGAAGATTGGAAAGGAACCAAAACTAAGCTTAAATTGGAGAGAAAAGAACACTAGGTTAGAGAGAGTTGGAATATTTCAGCGACTGAAAGAAAAGTGAATGGTAGGGGTGATTAGGGCTATTTAAAGCTAACAAATTAGTACAATAATGAGTGTGGTTAGACAAAAATCAAATAAACATAATGTATACCATTCAAATTTGAGCTGAATAGGCAGATTTTTCTAAAGATGAGCATGGGGATTTCTGGAGTTGAAATGGGGATTTCTGGAAAAATGCATGTCGAATGATGACAAATACAAGATAGGAAATGAACGATAAGCATGGAAGGAGTATCATATCTAAGCATAGGTAGGTTTAAGAATCAAATCAATGATTTCTAGATTAGGTAAAGGAGAGAGGGGGAAGGAAACAAAGTTGAGGTCACCCTCCCCCTTAATTGTCCCAATCGAACCCTCAAATTAGTTTGAGGTAGAAGCTTGGACTGAATGCATGATAAAAAAAAGTTAAGAATATTTAAAATCAACTTTGAATGATATTATCAAGGTTCCATTTTGGTATAAGAAAGTTTCCCAAAATAATCAAGTTTCAAAAACATACTCAGCTTGATAAACCGATCGATCAATTTGACCTACTAGTCGACTATTCTACTAATTAGTTGATCGGTTCCCCAAACCAATCAATCGATTCAGTCAAGAAAAATCTTTTAGCTAAAATGATGAATTAATCAATCGGTTCATGGAAACAATCAATCAGTCCACCTAAAAACTTATTTCATTCCATTTCTAAAACTTATTCAAATCCAACTTTTCCTCAAACTCAATTATAGCTCAAAATCAAAATCAAACATTATCAAATCTTAATAAATACCATAAATTCTCATTCCAAAAAATTCATAAAAAGATGGGGTATTACACTTGCACTCGACATAGACTAGGCATAGAGAGTGTTTCTTCTATGTTGGATGTAATATGTCACCCCCTAAATTTATGGTGTGGCTTCCACAATTGACTCTGTTAAAAAAAATTAGTCCTAAAATTTAGTGATGTTACAGATGGTATCAAAGCTTTTGATTGTTGAGAATCGTGTTTCGATTAGAAACTCAATTTTCATGTCCTAAATGTTTTTAAATTCTTCTACTCTATTTTAAAAATCTGGAGTAATCATGTGAGGAATCAGGAAATAGGTAGATTTAGTGGTCTTATAATGTGTGATTTTATCTTATGTGCTTAGTAAGATAGGGTTTTCCTAACATGGATTTGATGTTATAGCTCAAGAAGACGTGTTTGTATGTACTCACTGTATTGTGAATCGGTGCACCTACCGCTATGTTCTTCATTTGGGATTTAGAATCCCTTAAAACTCCAAGAGGAATCGTATGGAGGTTATGGGCATAAAGATGAGGATTTACCACTTCTTTGCCTAGTCACAAATGAGCTGGCTAAGATGAAAAATTCTTTTGCGAAGATGGTAATTAAAGATAGTAGAAGAGCTCTTATGTGCTTCAGGAGCCCCAACGTTGCGATAATGCGATTCCAGTGGGTTGATAGAATATGCAATTGCTTGGAGAGGAGTCTATGCATGTGTGATACCATTCGTCAACCATGATCCTTAGGAATTAGTCACACAAGGTAGTCATACAAGTAAACTCAACAAGGATGAGATCATCAAGGAGTATCAGACGACCCTCTAGTAGTTTTTGAATCGTGACACATTGAACTTAGGATACTTTAATTGTGCCCTTCTTCTTTCATGTTTGCATTGCATATAGACTTGTCAATAAACCCATTTCTATATTTGGCTTGGACGTACTTTGGATTAGGGTTTCTAGTTTAAGGTTTTGTTTTACTATTTTCCTAGTCTTTGTCCTTACCCTATCCACTTTTTTTCATTTTCATCTTCTTCACATCAGGGACCTCTTTTAATGGGATAGTACCCTGATTTTTCAACCTTGATTCCTTACAGTGTTTTCCTTATAACCCTTGAAGACCACTGCTTGTTCTAATCACTCCACCTTTACCCTTGCCAACATTTGTTTCATTAATCACTTCTCTAATCATTGTAACACTTTAGCTCTTTGTCATTTTGAAGAGAGACATTGACAATCCTCTGCATGTGAACGGACTCGACAAGATCAAGAAAGATGATTCATTATTCTATAAGGAGAGGCCCTTATAGATTCTTAACATCAAGATACTCTGGACCTAGACAAGTTCAATTCCACTTGTGAAGATTATATATATCTACCATGAAGCAAAGGAGGCAACCTAGGAGACAAATAAAGACATGCTTGAGATGCATCCTGAGCTCTTTAGTATGTGGTGTTAGGTTTTATGGTTCTCTCTTTCTTTTAGTGGGTAGTGTCAGGTAGTGTAATGTCAACTCCATTAGAATTAACCACAGAGATCACTTTCCCTTACATCATCTTTCTCTTATTCCCCAACCTTGATTTTTGACTTTGTGGATGAAGTCCCTTTTAATGAAACAATGATGTAATACCTCAATTTTTTATATAATCATAACCCCAATTAATCTATATTTTAACCTAAATCCTAATCTCGGATAATCAATAATTTTATCTTACCCAAATTCCTCACCCCTAAATTAAATCCTAATTTTAATACCTAGGTCATTATATTTTATTTTATTTTTTAGCCTAACCCTAACCCTAGATAAGTGATAAATAAAATTTTAGATTAATTCCCTAAAATGTAAACCTAAACTTAATCATAATCCTACACCCAAAATTTTCCTTTTGTCTTTTGTCTTTTTCCTTTTTCTTTTTTTTTCTTTTGTTTCCCTTTTTCTTCTTTTCTTTTTTCTCTTTCTTTTTCTTTCCTCCCTCTCTTCCAAAGGCTACGCCCTAGCCTAGCTCAATCTTTCTTCTTCTTTTTTTCTCTCGTCTTGCACCTCCAACGCATTCCTCTTTCCCTTTTTTTCTTTTCTTTTCTTTTTTTTCTTCCTTCTTACATCATTGCCTCTACCTCCTTCATCCTTTTCCTTTCCCCATTCAGCCCAAACAAGCCTTACCTCCCCATACACTTGTTGCCATCGCTCCTTCCCAGCCATGCATAATTATTCCCCCTACACCCCTACATGGCACCATCCACCCCTGCACCCTCGCAAGCTTAAGCTCCCCTTTCCAATCAATTTTTCTTACCCCTTCTTTCGGCCATACATCTATATACCTACACACATGCAAGTTTTTCTTTTCCCTTCTCCCCTCTCCTTTCCTTTCCTTCTTTTCCCATCGAAGAAATGACTAAGCCTCCCCCAAGCCTCTCCTGCTCTATTTTTCCTCTCCTCACCACACCATCACCCATCATCGCCAGAACCATCACCTCAGCCACTGCTCGTCTCATCCAGCTAAGACTCTTCTCCTTCCTTTTCCCTCTGCTTGCTCATCACAGCACCACTACCACCACCCATGCCCCATTTCCTCCTCACCCATGCCCACGCAACCCAGCCATCTACCTCCCTTCTTCATAGCCATCAGTCACTGCCGACACCACCTCCCAATCTTCATTTTTCTTCACACCTCATTGTGGTGTTTAGAGGTGATGCCAAACTTAACCAAATCAATGTCTAATTATCATCATTTTGATCCATATTAATTTCAGGGTAAACTTGGTTGGATTAATGATTAAAATGTTGTAAATTTATAGAATATTATTATAGAAGGACCAACAAAAGGATATTAACTAATAAATAAATCTAGATAAAACAAGTCAACTAGTCAATCGGTCCCTACGGCCAGTTGATTGGTCAGGCCATACAAGTCCTATACTGAAAAATAAACCGGGGAGCTAGTCGACACTAATCAACTATTCATGAAAAACTAGTCGATGGGTTTAACTAAACCAGTCAATGGGTCTGAGTAGAGACCAGACCACTATGCTTATAAGGCAACCAATTGATGGGTTTGGAAAACTAATCGACTGCTCATAGGAACCAGTCGAATAGTTTATCAAACCAATCAACTGATCTCCCAACTACCCAATCAAAGTTCCCAAACAGAGTGATTGTTCACACAACCAATCAATCAGTCCAACAGACCATTCAAGTAATATGAGTAAAACAACACTCAAACCTACGATCCGCGTACCAACATTTCAATCAACCTGCCATATTAATCCTAGAATATTTCTATATCATCAAACACATAAAGAGATATGTTACGCCCATAGAATCACAAGAATATATGGTAATATTGGCATTAAACAAAATCATGCTTAAAACTGCTAAAATCATTCATGAATTTTACAAGCCGGTGCACATAGCTGAATTTGAATGGGCTGTTTGTTTTTCCTTTTTTTTCTACTACAAAAATGAATACAATTAAATATGATAAATGTCAATATTTTTATCGTAGAAGAATGCACATCTATAAATGTGCATTATTATTCTAAAAGATGTGTATCCTGCAATATAAGTATATTAAGTAAGGAGAGATGTGCATTTTTTTTTCGCACATGTATTTGTTTCCTTGCAAATAAATAATAAAAGTGTAATCTTGTCCAAGAAATATGTATTATTACCAAACATGTATAATTTTATCTTGTAAGATGTGCATTTTATTTTTAAATATGTGTATCTATTTATATAAGTACACACACACACACTTGGTTGTGGAAAATGTTTGAACTAGCTAAATGAATGTGCACACATCTTATATAAATGCACATTTATAAAATTGTGTATTTATATTTTTGACAATATGTATTTTTGTCCCTAAAAATGTATATTTTTGTTCCCCTAAGATGTATTTGTATTCTAAAAGAACACACACACACACACACACACACACACACACATATATATATATATTTTAAAATTATTATTTTTCCCATAATATGCATAATATTATTTTGGAGGATGTGTAATCCTATCCCAAATGATCTGTATTCTTATACTAGTATATATATATATATATATATTTCTTTTTATACATGTGTATTCTCCTTACATTTGTATAAATAAATTGTGTGTTCTTGTTTTGGAAAAAATGTATATTATTATCTTGAAAGATATGTATTTATTTTTAAAATGTGTATTTTATCCTTATCCTTGTATAAATAATGGATGTGTAATCTTATAATGTGTGTGTGTGTCATAAAAATTATGTATTTATATGTATATTGTTGCCCTAAATGATGTCTATTGTTTTGGAAGATGTGTATTTATAACATAAAATATATGTATTCATATCTTAAAAAGTGTGTATTATTATCCTTAATGATGTGCATTCTTTATTAAAAAAATTGTGCAATATTCTAAAATATGTGTATTATATTAGTAACATGTAGCATGTATGGTTGTAAGATGTATATTTATTCATGTATATATTGCTTGGTACCATGTATACTCTAGCCATTTACACCATGTACACAATGCAAATTACATTTATATTATAATAGTCATAAAATGACTATAATTACTAAAGCAAGTATATAGTCATTTTAAAATTATTAAAAAAAATTATTACAATATATAATCACAAAGGGCTAATATTTATAATTCTACGTTATACATATTTCTATAGATCAAATGTTATTTATATTTATATTATTTATATTTATCAAATCAGATAACTAATTTATTTAATTTTTTATTATATGGATTAAATGTTTGTTTTCTCCAATTAAAATTAGATCAATAAAATATTAAATTACATAAACAATCCTATTTGCACTAAACTGTAATATGAATAATCAAGATTCAATTCCCACACTAAACTGTAATACGAATAATCAAGCCTTTTCAGGAAAAAGAGAGCTGGAACAAAACTCCAGTACAAAATATCCAGCCCTAAAATTGGAGCGACAGAGGAAACTCAATGTCCCATTAGATCAGATCGCTTTTTTGAACAATGTCAATGAGAGAGCTGAACATATTTCAGGTTAAAGCCAAACGGTTCTCGAAGAAAAGGATGCAGAGGATTCAAAATAGCAAATCAACCAAAACTGAGAGCCTGCTTTTGTTCCATCAGGATGACAACATCAGCCTTACTAAGGCCACAATGCTGGAATTCGAGGTAACAGGGTGTTGGCCCAAAAATTATCTCCTAAACCACCTCGTCTAGTTCTGCTACGTTTGCCTCCTTAGAACTCTGTACCTGCAAAAGTATGTACAATTCTGCCTTCCGATTGCAATTTATTTACCGCCAAACGCCTTAACAGAAAAACATAGAATGCCGGACATTTTCATGCAGCCTAGGCAACTCCAGCAATTGAGATTCTGTTGTGGGGGTGTCCTCTTGCTCAGGATTCTTCGGCGTCTCAAGTTTCATAAACTGCCCCACTTGCTGTGCGGCAAGATGAGCATAACAGATTGGTGCCACTGAAAAGGAGAAATTAAACGTTATTAGGGAACCGTGAGAGTTTTAGCATCGCAATGTACGTGTAAATGGATGAACCTCAATAATCACTCACCAACTGCTACTGCAGAAGTGCTCCTCTGGTACCTGAATAATAACCAAAATCCTTTTCAATCCAAACCATAAAAAACAGAAAAATTTAACATTGGAAAAGGAGGGAAAAAAAAGGGCTGAAAAGCTTACACATAAGATAATGTGTGGATAAAATTTTGAAGCTCGTCCGGTGAGAAACCAATCTCATCCAGCAAGATATGATAGTGAATTGGCCGCAAGGTTCCCTTAACGAATAGAACAAACCAAAAACAAGGAATCATGATCAGGAATTCAGTAATATGTATGGAGACGTAGGGAGAGAAAGCAATGTCAAATGCTTTGAAAAAGCCTCATTGAATCATACATCATCATGTAAATGACCAGAAATAGCTTAAGTTGCATAGACTGTTTCTTTCTAATCAAGGTCTGTGTAAGCCCCCGGCAAAGGCAATGTATATGTGGCTATTAAATCAGCAAAACCTCACATGACAAAGACACAATAATCATGACCCTGAATTCAACTACCAGACAACTCTCTCATACACATACAGATGGGAAGAAAAATGTCGTCGACCAATTTTTTGCACAATGTGCACCTAAAGTCAGATCCACAGTCCAAGAAGAGAAATGTATGTGTCGATAAAAAGAAAAAATGAGATCACCACACTCACAAACATTCCTGTATGGGCACACAGATAAAAATCGAAGTTCCTAGAATGCACAATCCTCCTGTCAACAATAGTTCCTGCAAAAGGGGAGAGAAGTTCAGAAAATGTTAATATAATTTGCGTAACGAAAAATAGTTGAATGAACAACAGACCAGGTGGAACATTCTCAAAGGAACCGGCTTGAAACAATCTTATGTGATGATTCTTCTGTGCCACAATGACCGTGAACTTCGGAAGTTCCACTTCACCTAGGGCACAGTATGCCTGAATAGTGACAAATGTTTAAGGTTATAAAATTAAGTTACACATTAAATGTCCCATAAAACCTAATACGAATAGGCAAATGAAAGGAATCAAGAAAACAAAATTAAATGACTAAAAACAATTATTCTCATTGATTTAAATTAGGAACCTAACCCAGGGTCCGCCTTACCACGCCCACTGAAATCTCACATATGCACATTTCATTCTGATTGACAGTAATGGAAGAGTGTATAAATTCACAGCAATCATCAGTGATTATTCAGCCAAATATACTGTTTGCACAATACCAAAATTTTGAGTTATCAACGAGCAAGTTTATAAATGCAGATACAAAGAAAAACAAATTTATGACGTGTCCAATAACTTCACTCTTCCCCCACTGCAAATGCCAATCTATGAAGTAAAATATCATGACACGCATTGGATTTTGAGTCGACTAATATTCATTGTCACAAATATGTGATGCAGCCAATACATACTGAATTTCATTGATTGCAGCGCAACAATATTTATATTATTCACGATATTCCAATACCGTGACATGCAACCATAAGCGTAATCTAGAATGCAACTGTGTAATGATCCAACGTTCATCATGTATGGGCTTCGTTAATAATAATATACAATCCACTAAGCATCCTCTCCTTACAAGCCAGTTCAAAGGGTGAGTTCTACCTAGTGGATTGTTAGAATCAGTTTACCACATTTCTCAATGCAAGAGTACGCACAAGTAGTAACATCAATATTGCTAACAAGCTTGGACAATAATAATCCACTAAGCAACCTCTCCTTACAAGGGGGTTTTAAGGATAAGTTATACCTAGAGCCGGCAAAAGTTGACCCGACCAACAAAACCCGACCCGAGCGAAACCCGACCCGATAAGATCCAAAAAGTTTAGCAATCCCACCTGACTCAAACCCGACCCGACCCAGCACTGACCCAATAAAAATTAACCTGACCCGACCCCAACCCATGCCCCGTTATAGACCCGACCCGATAAAAACCCAACCCGATGTCGATTCGACCTGACTTTTACTAGATCCAACCCAACATTGACCCAATCGGACATTAAAATCTATTATAATAATAATAAATTACACATATTTTATTATTCATTTAAAGCTTTTAAAAATATAGTGTTTTATAAATTGTACTTATTTTTCATACTTTTAACCTAGGTATTCTTATTTATTAATGATATCCTAATAAATTTTCTCACACAAAAATACAACATTAAGAAGTCATAAAATAATAATAATTTAATAAACAAGTGACAATTAAGAAAATATTTTTAATTACATGCTTATATGAAATCAAAATTAGATTAATGAGTTGGAGAAATTTTGGTGATAAAGGTATATATTAGATAATTTTTTAATATCTTTTATCTTCTTTGCCTAACTACTTTTATAAGTTCATAACTTGTCAACATACACGTATCTTATAATATCAAATGAACTTATACACATAATTATTGATTTATTATATTATATGTTATTACTTATGATGTAAAATAACATTTTTTCTCTAATTCCATCATCCATAACTTGTATAATAAGTTAACAACTAGCAAGTATCAATATGTTATTCGAATCATTTTGATCAAAACTCCAAATTTTTATATAAAATAAAATGAAATATATAAAATAAATTTATCTTTTTTTAAGTAATCAAATAAATATAATATCTGATAAATATCTAATATTTTTACTTGTAAAATTTATAAATATTAATCAAATATAATATTGTTAAAACTTATAAATATCTTTATTATTTACCTTTGTAAAAATAAAGCACATATAATATTCTTATTTCATTTATCTTTACTAATAATTTTATGATTGTTTCTAATATTTACAATGTAATAAATGATAATTATACATTGTATAGTCATATTTATGATCACCTTTATTTTATAAAATTATCTTTTTTAAGTAATCAAATAAATATAATAAATGATAAATATCTAATATTTTTACTTGTAAAATTTATAAATATTTTAAGTAATTAAATATAATATTGTTAAAACTTATAAATATCTTTATTATTTACCTTTATAAAAATAAAGCACATATAATATTCTTATTTCATTTATCTTTACTAGTAATCTTCTAAATGTCTCTAATATTTATAATGTAACAAATGATAATTATACACTGTATAGTCATGTTTATGATCATGTGTATTTTAGCAATTTATCTTTTCTTAAGTAATCAAATATTTTAAGTACTCAAATAAATATAATATATGATAAATATCTAATATTTTTACTTGTAAAATTTATAAATATTTTAAGTAATCAAATATAATATTGTTAAAACTTATAAATATCTTTATTATTTACCTTTGTAAAAATAAAGCACATATAATATTCTTATTTCATTTATCTTTACTAGTAATCTTATGAATGTCTCTAATATTTACAATATAACAAATGATAATTATATACTGTAGAGTCGTGTTTATGATCACGTTTATTTTATCAATTTATCTTTTCTTAAGTAATCAAATATTTTAAGTACTCAAATAAATATAATATATGATAAATATCTAATATTTTTAATTGTAAAATTTATAAATATTTCAAGTAATCAAATATAATATTGTTAAAACTTATAAATATATTTATTATTTACTTGTAAAAATAAAACACATATAATATTCTTATTTCATTTATCTGTACTAGTAATCTTATGTTTGTTTCTAATATTTACAACATAATAAATGATAATTATACATTGTATAGTCATATTTATAATCACGTTTATTTATAAATTTATCTTTTCTTAAGTAATCAAATATTTTAAGTACTCAAATAAATATAATATATGATAAATATATAATATTTTTACTTGTAAAATTTATAAATATTTTAGATAATCAAATACAATATTGTTAAAACTTATAAATATCGTTATTATTTACTTATAAAAATAAAGCGCATATAATATTCTTATTTCATTTATCTGTACTAGTAATCTTATGATTGTCTCTAATATTTATAATATAATAAATGATAATTATACATTGTATAGTCATGTTTATGCTCACCTTTATTTTATAAAATTATCTTTTTTTTAAGTAATCAAATAAATATAATATATGATAAATATCTATTATTTTTACTTGTAAAATTTATAAATATTTTATGTAATCAAATATCATGTTGTTAAAACTTATAAATATCATTATTATTTACCTTTGTAAAAATAAAGCACATATAATATTCTTATTTGTACTAGTATTCTTATAATTGTCTCTAATATTTACAATGTAATAAATGATCAAATATTTTAAGTAATCAAACAAATATAATATATGATAAATATATAATATTTTTGCTTGTAAAATTTATAAATATTTTAAGTAATCAAATATAATATTGTTAAAACTTATAAATATCTTTATTATTTACTTTTAAAAATAAAGCACATATAATATTATTATTTGTAATAGTAATCTTATGATTGTCTTTAATATTTACAATGTAATAAATGATCAAATATTTTAAGTAATCAAATATAATATTGTTAAAACTTATAAATATCTTTATTATTTACTTTTTAAAATAAAGCACATATAATATTCTTATTTTATTTATTTGTATTGTACTAGTAATCTTATGATTGTTTCTAATATTTACAATGCAATAAATAATAATTATACATTGTATAGTCATGTATATGATCATCTTTATTTTATAAAATTATCTTTTTTTTTTATGTAATCAAATATCTTTAGTAATTAAATATTTTAAGTAATATGTACAATGTAATAAATGATCAAATATTTTAAGTAATCAAATAAATATAATATATGATAAATATATAATATTTTTGCTTGTAAAATTTATAAATATTTTAAGTAATCAAATATAATATTGTTAATATTTGTAAATATCTTTATTATTTACTTGTAAAAATAAAGCATATATATTATTCTTATTTCATTTATCTGTACTAATAATCTTATGATTGTCTCTAATATTTACAATGTAATAAATGATAATTATACATTGTATAGTCATGTTATGATCATCTTTTTTTTTAAGTAATTAAATATTTTAAGTAATCAAATAAATTAGAATAAATGATTAATATCTTTGTTAGATTCAATTATGCAATGTTTTTTATTATTAAAATTTATAAATATCTTTACTACTTACTTGTGAAAATAAAGCACATCTAATATTTTTAATTCATTTATCTGCAATAGTAATCTTATAGTTGTCTCTAATATTTATAATAAAATAAATGATAATTACTTGGACCTGAATTTGACTCAACCCGTCAAAACTCAACCGACCTGACCCGACCCGACCCATCAAGTCAACCTGTAACTACTCAAATCTAACCCGTCAAATTGGACGAAATGACCCAACGCATTAAGTTAACCCGAAACAGCTCGGACCCAACGGAGCTAACTCGTCATATTGCACGAAATGACCCGAACAGACTAAAGTCACCTAGTCATGTGAACTAGAAAATGACCCAAAATCAACCCGACCCTACCAGTCAAGTTAACCCGAAATAACCCAAACCTGAGTTTACTTAACCCAAACCCGACCCGACCCGACCAATTAACCCGAATCTGACCCAAGAATCGAAATGACCCGACCCGAATCTGACCCACCCGACCTGATTTCTACCTCTAGTTCTACCTAGTGGATTGTTAGAATTGGTTTCAGAGCCTGATACCACATCTCTCAATTCAAAAGTACACACAAGTAGTGACATGAATATAGC
Organism: Tamarix chinensis; assembly: GCA_030549775.1. Lineage (NCBI taxonomy): Eukaryota > Viridiplantae > Streptophyta > Magnoliopsida > Caryophyllales > Tamaricaceae > Tamarix > Tamarix chinensis. Next base: position 12,259,981 of record CM060173.1, on the reverse strand, counting down.
TAGCAAGCTTGGACAATGGGCTGCAAAAGTATGGTGGTATGTTACAATCCCACAGTGGTTAAATATGGGCTTAACTATTGTAAACAAGACCATGGTTTTGCTTTCTGGCCAGATCTCAACCTCTATCCCTGTCCATCACTCGTGGCCAAGTGAAAGCTATCAGAAGTTGGCTGCCAGGTAATTGGTAACAAAATAACCTTATATGAACATGCTATTCTGTGATCACCAGCATTCTAGCTGCAGGTTCTAAGGTATATTATGACATTATATCACTATGCGGTCCAGTTGAATTCTATTGGACTTCTGTAATTTGAAGGAACAAAACACGTGAAATCACCAATAAATCTTATTTCACAAGTCCAACCACAGAGCTCTAAGAGTGAAATCTGAAGTCAAAACTTAAAAGCCAAAATTCATTATCCTGGTTCCTCATCTCCCAGACGAAGTGTAGATTTGAAATGTCACATCTTTGATGCCTATCCAGTGGATACCCAAGGAACACAAAAATAAAAGTTGTACAATTAGCATAACAAAAACATAAATATTTATGTGCAAAAACTAACAAACCTGCTTTATCTGCTCCAGCTCAATGTTCAAAACTTGATGGAATTGTGATTCACCCACACCATCCCTTTGAAACCGCCCCAAGAGAAAGAAGAAAAGATTAAAAGGATAAAAATAATATATCTAGCATATGATGACCAAAAAACAAGTTCAAAAAATATAATAAAAAAACAGAAGAGAAGAGAATACAGATTTATCCACAAGCTTTTATGTGAAAGACAGGAAAAAAGAGAAGAAGGAAAGTAGCTATTGTACAACAAAAAGCAAGGCCAATTTGTCTAGTTCTTAAGCACATATATCAGATATTAATAATAATAACTATATAGGTCTAAGCATGTAAATCAGAGATATGGAAATTGAGCAAAAAACTTGAGGAATGAGGAAGTAAAATATAAGAAAGGAAAATATGCAGCATTGGATGACCAAAAGTTATCCTTGAGCTCAAGCATAAAGTCGAACATTTCACACACCCAAACTAGAAATAAATAAGGAATCACTAACCTAAATATAATTATCTGCTTAGGTTTTTGGCCCCCACTAGATGTATAGAAGTCCTTGAGCAATTCCCTGGAACAATATCACAAATTTAAACCATCCAATAAACACAGAATATGACACATTGTTGCATGTTATAATTAAATTAGCAACAACCATTAAACAGTAAGTACCTGATACTACCATCGTCGTCTCCATTTGCTGATGGTTTAAATAAGGACTGAATAATTTCAACCTTTGGAGGTTGGGTGCGTACAACTGCTCTATAACTTGATATACATGGCCAAGAAAGAGACCCAACCACCTAAGAATTTATCCATATACAAAATAGAAAGCATGACCACCAATCATAAAAAAATAATTCAAACGGCCATTATGTAGTTCAGCATATCGTGCAAACTAAGGCAGAAAGCATGCAATTGCATAACAAGGCAGAATGAAGAAAAGGGAAGAATGCATTTACCGCAGCAATAGAAGGACTATCCAAGCAACCAGGTGAAGCATGAGAGACATCCATCCCTATTATCATTGTTGGAGCATCTTTGATAATAGGGATACAAGAAGGCATCTCCAGAGCTAACAAAGAATTTGTTCCCCCAAGCTATAAGAAGATATGAAATCAACTACCATAAGCAGGCAAAAAGATGAAACAGAGTCAACAAATTTTGTTTCCTCTTCTAAGCAGACTTTACCTTGGCATTGATTTTGAGAAGCACGTTAGAAAGATATTGATTGGTAATTTTAACAGGACAGACACATTGTGTTGCAATACCAAACTTGGTCAAGCTCCTCATTTTCCATGGCCCTTGGGGACAGAAAAGAGCATAAGTAGTAAATTGCCAGTAAAAGTTAACAAGAATGTCTAGCCTAAGATAAAAAGAAAGAATTAAGTACAAAACACCAACATTAATATAACTTCATAGTTCATACCATACAAATCACAATTTTTCCTCTCCGGTAGGACACATAGAATAAATTCAGGTTCACCAGGAAGCTTATCCTGCAACTTCTCAAACATTTCGTCAACTCTCACTAAAGGGCTAGCTCTTTTAATCCGTTGATCTTCCTCAACTAGAGCAAATGGTCGATTTATGTGCTAGTAACAGAGATATTCAATTAGATGGAAACCCAATAAGAAAGAAACAAGCACAAAAACTCTAAGATAAAGTATGACCAACCATGCCCTTGATTCTTCCACAACTAATCAGTTCTCGGGAGAGATAGCTAGTATCGCAACGAGAAGAGAAGTTTACAATCGCCCAGTGCTCAATATTAACAGGAGATTGAAGTTGCTAATATCGAAGAAAGGAACAATCATCAGCTGTCAGTAGGAGAAAATGGAACTTCTATATGCCGAATGAAGCATCTCTGGCAGTCGAGAACCTCATCTTGACAAATAAATGTCTGAAAAAAAAATACTCATCAATCTTATCAGATAGTACCTTGTTACCAAAGTTCCACCGACCATTGCAAGGGATGAACTCTTCACCTTTGCCAACTTTCAACTGCAAGATCCAAATAGTGTAACATGTCATCAGGATCTTTTAGCAGTCAATTAGATCTATGAAAAGTCAAAATCATTCACAGATAATCTTTGCATGGAGAGAGTAAGAAGGGAGTAGTGTGGTGCATACTTTTGGTGGTTCCAGTACACGGGCATCAAGTTGTATAAATTGTTTCTCTAATGAAATGCCCCCTGCTGCCAGCAATGGTTCTTCATCAAAGTTGTAATTGTTCAGGGCCTAGCAAATTGAGTGAAGGTAAGAACCAAACACAAAACCAAATCTTGAAACTATCAAGATAGGCATAAACTCACATCAGACAAAACTTTTATTCGTTCCTTAGGCTTCTGCCTAGACTTCTCAGCTAAAGATAATCTCTGAACCAGAGATGATGCCTTTTTGTAGTGTTGAAGTGAAACAAGTGAACAGAGCTGGAAAAGGAGATTGAATGATGAAATCAATACAGTTGCCATTTTAAACAGTTTTTAAGAGGTAGTAGAAAATTGCAGCAATATAAAGAAATTACAACTTTTACACACCTCAATTGGTAAATATATTGGATACTTCGGTTTGCCAACATCAAGGCATGGCATATGTTTAGAATAAGAGAGTTGCAAGCCACGATGTTTAGTGAAGTAATCAAAAACAGTAGTTCCTATGATTTGCTCTCCAGCCTCTTCCTTCGAACTATCATCCTTTCTCTTTCTCCAGGGAAAACTAGAACAAGTAGGAAACATGTTCAGATAATCTTGCAGCCAAACTCATAACAAAAGGGATAGCATTTTATGATAAAGGCTCTTACCTTTGCATGTAACATGGCTTCTCACTTAAGCCAATTATTTTGAACTCCAAGTTGGTGTGCTTAGTTTTAATCCTCAGATTCCTCAACGTTGCTCCAGCCTTTGAATTATCAAAAAGATTAAGACATATATAGGCTCTAATAAATAGCTAATTTTTTTAAGCATTTTATGACTACCTTTTTCCAGTCAATTTGGTGAGCTTCTCGCACATTCTGGGTTATCAGCAGAAAATCCAGTACAGGCCCAGGAGTTAAGACTAAAGTTGTAGCAACATCTACAGGAAAATATCAATGTAAACACCAAAAAAATGAACATCCAAGCAGAAGGATGCTGAAGATTGAAAAACAAGTACCAAAAACAATTCCTACCCATGTTCAAACATAATCCAGTTTGTGTCATTTGAAAACTAGAATGTAAACCACGGACGCCATTCAAACCTCCGCCAACATCAAGCAAATTTCTCGAGTCGTTAGTGAAGAATGATTGCCGAACTAGTAGGCATCCCCTGCACTTGACAGTCTCGATCTAAGATGTATGTTACAGCAAATGATTGATGATAAACTAGCTAAAAACCATCATAAGCAACCAGTTTAAAGAGAAAGCATACTTTTCAGCAGCTTGGTGCCTCAATATTACATCAAGCACTCTTAAAGCATTGTCAATTCCATTGGCATCGGTGCCTTTGGAAGAAAGAGTAACTGGTTGCAATGGAATTTTTGTGCAGTAGCTAATCTCCACCTTTAGAAGTTTTGACTGGAAAGATCGTTTAGCTCTCTTAGCATGTTCATCAAGGTTCAAGCTGCTGGAAAGTATAAATGTGTAAATTTTAAACTAAATTAAATCCAATTGAGAAGTGACTAAGTAGGGAGTACCTATCTGCAAATGAATCCTCAAGTGCTATAGTAAACTCAAAAGCATTCTTGGGTAAAGGACCCACAGTATAAATAATTTGCCCCCCATCATATGCAATCCTTTTTCCAGCGAGGTCAGCCGAATGGATCTGGTTTAGCTTATCAATTACTTTTCTTCCCAATACCTTGCTTTTAATAACTTTATTCTCACTGGATGTGATCTTAACCTGCATCAAGAATAGAATCATAAAATTATAACGGACAAGCATGGATCTTTAGTAGAAGAATGCAGGTAGCATGTATATATGTACATTATATTGATAGAACATCCTATCTGAGGCCTTGATGGAAACTTCAAAAAGATTTGCTATCAAATTTATGCTTCTGCCATTACTCCCATAGCCTGGCCGACCCATTAAACTGTAACTAGGTGAGTCCATCTCCCCAGCTTTGCCAGGAGACTCAATATCTGAAGGTGTAGGACTCTCCTCCATTTCTTGAATATTCTCCTCTGTCATACTTTTAAAGAATCAGCAACTTTACAGCCTTTCGGGCCTGAACTAACAGTGAAACAGATAGACAACATTAGTATTGAAACAAGAATGTCTATACCACTTAGAGTAGTTAGGCATTGTTTTGAAAACAAAACCATCAAACAAATACTGGAAAAGGAAAATTCCTGAGAAGCATATAAGAGTAGACTGGCATCCATTATGTGTAAGTGATGCCAAATGCATGATTCCAGGATTCTTCAAAAGGAAAATATTACAAGAAACAAAGATCAATGTAGAATCTTAGAGCAACAAGGAAAAAGATTAACTTTTGAATTGACCATACATTACCAAACAATTGTGTTTTGTGCCCAGGCCTATGAAAATGCCACTTCCGACATACGATTAAATATCAGTCCCGATACACAATATCAGCCAATATTTGTCACATTTTAGATCAGCCAATATGCAAAATTGGTAATGCACGACGGTTTTAGAATTTTACATATTTATCAGCGGTATATCAGTTACTGGCTGATATTTACCGATATTTGCTAATATTTATTGTGAAAAAAATATATAAAAAATTCACGCCGCAATAATTGCAACATTTAAAATTTCATTCGCGATACAGCAATTGAAATCACAACTTCGGATTTATTGATTGACTTCCAACTTGTCTTTTTTTGTTCTCTCTCCTCTTTTAATATTAAGGCTTCAGGGTTAATCAGGGAAATGAAAAAACACTAAAGAGAAGATGCAAAGGATATCTCAAAACACAATTGATCTTTAGAGGCAAAATCAAGGAAAATGCTGGAATTATACAAGTTCAAGCAAAATTCTACCATTCTTGTGATCCCTTCCTCTCTTTTAATCTTACATAATGTTTAACTTGATAAATATGGCTTTTCATTTAAACTAGTGTGGAACCTCATGCAATACAATAAAATATTTAAATAGACGAAATCTAATAGTCTGAATACTTAACTAAAAGAAAATAATACTATTTCACACTTCAAAATTAATATACTTAGTTAATAATTAAACACATTAGTAAAATATGCAAAAATCACACCATAAATATTAAAAATACAAAACTATCACCACAAATAAAATGATATAAAAGACTACACATATTACTCTCATTTTAGCCATTTGAATACATATGAGTCAAGCCAATAATTGAATACATAAGAAAATTATGAAGAAAATAAAGTATAGTGTTCAAGCTAATATTTAAAATTGCAACAAAGCCAAACGAAAATAATTATAGGTTTTTTTTCTCCATACAAGAGAATATTGTTTTTATTAGAAGGTTAAATTAGAATGAAAGAGATGAAAAAGGGACCAAGATAGAAAAAAGACAAATGACAATACATAATCTTTATTAATCTAGACTGAAAATAGTTAAACGAAGATATTGAATACATATAGGAAGAATTTATCATTAATTCTATAATTGTAAATTATGCTTTAAGGGCTAATAACTACATTGTAAGGTTTATTGCTAGAAAGAATGAAAAGGAAAGAAAAATAATTGAATTTTCACCATTAATATGTACAAAATTCATATATCTACATATTTAAACGGCAACAATAAAATGGGGTGTATTTTCAAACATTTTACATAGTAAATATGCTAAAGCTACTTACCTGATCAATTAAACTAGCAAACCGCAACACATTAATAAGGGATATTTTTCCTAATTAATTGACCTATTAACTTATTCAACTAATGAATCACGATTCATTAATTGACCCAAAGAAGCATATATTAGTGATATCTTTTAAAAATATTTATCTAATTGATTTTCCTAGTAAATCCCGACATGTTAAGCACATTTGTATTGATAGCTCAAAGAACATACAAAATAGCAACTATATTTGGGTGAGAAAATTGTTGTTTTCTGATAGTGGCATATACTCTATTTTTACATAGACATAGATACAAGCAACTTCATTGATTAGTAGGTTTGGGAGTAGCTAGTGTTGAGTTTCATCTTTCGCCTTACATTGGATGTCTATTTGTCAACGTCATATTTGCATGATTAATAAAAGGTAAAACTTATAGTGAAACTCTAGAATTGAACTTGGGTCAAATCACAAAGCAAAATTAGTCCCTTAAGGATTCATTGAATCATCAAAGATTGAAATGGGCTTACATTGATACAAAGAAGAATCCAATTGTTTGAAAATTAACTTACAAATCATGTTGGGAGGAATCAAGAGTCGAGTTTTGAGGAAACATATTTACCCTATAATATGGATATCATTAGAAAGCTTAAATGCTTAATAAATCATAAAACTAATGCATTTCGGATCTCAATTTCTAGTTTTCTACATAAAGTTAGGTGTGTTTTACCATACAAGAGTCAAGCTGAAATTTTTGGACAATCGGATAAAATTATTGTGTTTATCTTTAATTACACGATTGAGTTCTTAATTAAGTTGTTAATTTCTTAGTTATTGAGATTAGTTTGTTAAGACATTATCTTTTACCTTATGATGTGTTTTATCTTTGAGAGGATTTAATTGAGTTGATTATTATTCATGATTACGATTCACATGAATAGTTCCATAAATAGTATTTTGGCCAATTGGGATTTTTTATCTTATTTAATTAGTTATCTTATTAGTAGGGAGGTTAAGCTTAAAGAGGCGATCATGTGACGATAAAAGCTTGTAATCTCACGATGAATTGAGTTGATGAATCGACATTGAAACCTACGTGATTTAGTTGTTCTACATTTATATTATTTGTATGAGTTGCAAACTAGATCTCTCTCTAAATTATGAGTGATAATTTAGAAACCTCATGATTATTTTCTATGAGTTTCATTAAGAGTAGCTCCACATTCATATCTAGCACCCATGAAAACCCCTACCAACAAACCCTAACCCATACTATTCTCGTCAATATGTGGCAATTCATGGAAAACCGATCATTCACCAAACCACCCATTCTACCATGCATCAAAATCACCACAAAATAGGAGGTAGATTGATTTAGGCACATTATTGCTTCAAAATTAGACAACAATTACCATAGGTAATCCAACTCCAAAAGTGGACATTAATAGTAGGATGCAGTCATTATAATATCACCAATTCTCATTTAGCTAATCCTTGTCCTAAAAGATTCCAAAATTTGATATCTTGGTTGCAATTTCATAGCTATGGTTATTATGGTTTCATAATTGAAATACAAATTAGTTTAGACAACCATTGTTTACGTGAAACCTGATAATCTAGACCTTCTTAGAACTCTCATATATTACCCAATTAGCCATGCACATGTATTTTTTGGAAACACAAGGGTGTCAACAGGCATAGTATTCCATGACTATATTGTCTAGTCGTGCTCTTCGTTGAAAACTCCTGGTACTTGATTCTAGTGGCAAACAAAGGCTAGGGACACTATAATGTTTGAGATCGTGTTGCATGTTGCGTGCTCAAAGTATAATGCTCATTTTCATTCTAAATCTTGTTTGCTTAGTTTTGGATATGTATTTGAATAGAGAATTGATGTATCGGCTATAACTTTTGCAAAAGAGAGAGAATGCACAAGACATTGATGTAAACATAGTGTTGAACCAATGCTATCATTTTTTGCTTGAGTTCTTGCTCAATTTCTATTACTTAGAGATCATTATCACAAAAACAATTGATATCAAAGTACAATCGGACGAATTAGGGGTCCAAACAACACGGAAGGAAAATTCATGATTTTTAAGTTTGATACCTTTGATTTTGCATTTAGGAAGAAGCAAATGGAGTTTTATCAATATCAAAATTATAGAGAGAAATAAGCCCAATCAGATGGAGCAAGCCAAGTGTGATGCTTTAGATAGGAAGGCTCAAAGTGTAAAAACAAGAATAAAGATTAATGTATTATGCCTAATTGGATGTTGGTTTCGGACCTTTTTTTCAGTCATTGTAATAAATATATATATCTATATATATATATATATATATATATATGTATCAATAAAAAAAAAAGTCAAGCTCAAATACCAAATGCCTCTAACTTTACAAGAAAACTAGATAAATATTTGGTTCACAGAACTAACAAGATTACCAAAAGAAGTAATAGAAGGGAAAGCATCAACTCTGCATGCTAATTCCACCATAATATCTCAGACGATGTGATGGGTGGACTTCTTTTTGATGTCAAACATTCTTGGATTACGCTCCCACCATACATGATAGGTGCAAGAGGCAAGGAGAGCTCTCAAAGCTTTTCGCCTACAATGGGAACCTCTACCTCCCCTTTCCATCCAATGCACTCTCTCTTGCCATTGATGAGGAGTATTTCAATTACTCATACTATTAAAAACATGTGCCCAGATGCACAAAGAGAATCTACACTGAAAGAACAAACGACCATGCATTTCAAGTTCTTCATTGCATAAAGTACACATGCGATCGGTGTCATTCCCATCTTAACCTTTCTATCTCGGGTAAATAATCTTTCTTGAATCACCATCCATAAATGAATTTTATGTTGTGGCATGGTCAGAAGATTCCAAACGATTTTAGCCCAAGAACTAGTTCTTCTTGATCTCTAACTAGGTTTTAAAATCACGGTCGTGGTATTGGAGCATCACGAATGATAAATTATATGTCGAGATCACTACGGCATAAATTTTTATTTTTATTTATCCATATACTCTAATTATTACTTATTGATCTTTTGAATATAAATATTCAATAAACTAGTGTTTTATATCATATTAAAATTATTTAAGTGAGTCATCATATGCTAAATTGTCCTAACGACCCTAAATTTACCTTATAATGAAAAAATATATATCTTATTTAGTGGTACATGTGAAGGTAACAAATAGCAATACTCTATTATAATTTAATAGTAACTTAATCCAAGATATATATGGTAAATGAATAAGAAATCTATTCAATAAATGGTTGATAAATCGGCGATTTATTCCTAGCAGACACTATGCTATAGCAGCACCGCTATTTAATTATATGGTGGTATCACTAAGTCTAAGTAACATATATGAATGATCAGAGGTAAGGATGGTCCAAAATAAACTTCAAATCCTCAAAAAATATACAGCCATCTGTCATTTCCCATAACCCAATCAAGCTTGCACCAAATTCTAGCATGATCCTCTCTTTCATCACATCAAGTCAAGAAGGATCCTGTGGCTCTCAAATCATGTAGATTGAGAGTTTGCACACATTCTCAAGTGTCCTGAATATCCTCATCAACATATAGATCACCATATAATTTCTCTTTTAGATTAAGGATAACATTAAAGTCACCCATCAAATCGAAAGGTTGGCATGAGTTAGACCATTCTTTGCATCCATGACCATCATTAAATCAATAGATGAAAGCAATACTAAAGGTAAAATTATGATTAATGTCAAAAACAATGAACATACTACCCTAGGAAACAATGCACATAAAATCCTTTTTTTTTCATTGATTTACCACTTTGTGAAAGCTATGCTTATGGAAAGCAGAAGAGGGTCCATTTCACAAAGGTACAAAAAGAGCCTAAGTGAGAACGTTAGAGTTAGTACATACAATGTGCATGGGCATGCACTAGCAAATGGCTTTTTGATAACAAGCTGATTGTAAGCATTATCATGAAAGCCATCAAGGACTTGGAATGGAAAGGGGAAATGAAAGACTTAGGTTCTTAGTTTATAGATTTTCATGGGACACTTCAAGAAAGACCTCAAAATTGACTCTAGAGGATTATATTGAGTAGGTGATGTGCATTTGTGGGTTTAGTATTCATGAGCTAAGGATGTTTCACCAAGGAATCATTGTAACTTGGCTAAGACATTCCTACAAATAGTTTAAGAGTACATCAATGGTAGAAAGCCATAGTTATGCTAGGGTGTGTACAAGAGATGATATAGCCCATGTTGTTGGAACTATCTGCTAATTTATATCGTTTAAATCTAAACATAGGAAAAAACATTTTGAGGCAGTAAAGTGGTTCTTGAGGTATTTAAATGGTACATCTAATTGAGCGCTTGCATTTAGATGAGGTGATATAGTACTAGAAGAGTTCGCTTATGCAAATTTTAGTGGGGATAAGGAAACTAGTAAGAATACTTCTAGTTATGCCTTTGTGGATAGTACTACTATTAGTAGGATTCCAAACTCCAAAGTGCATCTACTATGGTGTTCGAAGAGAAAGAGAAGGTTTGGTTATTTTTTCCTGAACGAGATAGGCTAGATGTCAGTCTCTTTAGTCAACTAGAGTGTTATTTAGCTTGTCTAAGATCCATGAACAAAGCATATTAGAAGAATGTATCACTTTATTCATAACCTTGTGGAAGATGAAGCATTAAACCTACAAAAGATTATAGCTTCAAAGAATCTTGCTTGCATGACAACTAATGGGTTGATATTGAGAAACTGAGGTTGCCTTAGTTAACTTCCTTTAGAAGATTGATGTTTGGTGGAGCCTAATAAACTAATATTCATTCGGAGAAGCAAAAAAGGTGAGACATGTAATGTGTTTGAGCAACAAGGATGTGTTGTCGAAACAAAGTGTGTTTGAGTGTGCGTCCCACACATGTTGCCCCAGCATGCTCAGCGTCGGCGACTCCTTTTGGTGATTGATTCAAGTGATGATTAGCGAACCCAATCTAAAAACACGGACAAGTTGGAGCCCATGTTGTACGCTCAAAAGTACTACTTGTTTTTATTCCGCAACTTATTTAATTAGTTTTAGACTGAGCTATTAACATATATTTAGAGATTGATGTATCAGTTGTAACATTAAAACATTCACAAAAAGGGAGGGAAAACAACCCATAGTCCTAATTAGTGGGTCTAAGCATATTGTTGAAATAGATAAATAAAAACAGAGTTAAATAATCAAGCCTCTCCATTTTTTATTCACCTTCGATAGTTTTCTATACATCAGGATATACATATATATAGTCTCATAAATAGACGAGACTTCCTAAATTATAGAAAGAGAACAGATACTAATTGATTCCTAAGAATCAGGATTTAATATTCCAATTAATAAAGTGGACTAAGTCCCATGATATAGCCCTCATCTCTCTATAATAACTCAAAGTCAAATATTATAAATAAAGTGGACTAAGTCCCGCGATATAGCCCTCATCTCTCTATAATAACTCAAAGTCAAATATTATAATTAAACTACACCGGTAGTCAATCTTTCAACATTCCCCCTCAAGCTAGCATAAATATATCACTCATGGCAAGCTTGCCGACTAACTTATCATGCTGCGCCTTAGGAAGTCCTTTGGTGAGTATATCTTCTATTTGACTGCTAGTGGGTATGTAAGTCATGCATATCACTCCATTGTCTATCTTATCCTTGATGAAGTGTTTATCCACTTCTACGTGTTTTGTTTAATCATGTAGTAATGGATTATGAGCTATTGAAATAGCTGATTTGTTATCACAATAGACTTTGACATGTATAGGTGTATGAACCTTTAGTTCATTTAGGCATCGTTTAACCCATAACACCTCGCAAAAACCATGGGCAACGGTATGAAATTCTGCTTCAGCACTACTCCTTACCACAATGTTATGTTTTTTACTTTTCCAAGTAAGCAAATTTCCTCCTACAAAAGTGCAGTACCCCGAAGTAGACTTTCTATCATTTATATCACCTATCCAATCTACACCTGTGTAGGCTTCAATTTGAGCATGACCCCCATTTTTAACAAGAGTCCTTTTCCTGAAGTTCCTTTCAAATATCTTAAAATTCTAAATACGGCTTCCAAATGAGTAGGTCCAAATGAATGCATAAATTGACTTACAATACTCACCGCAAAGGCTATATTAGGTCTTGTGTATGAAACATAAATTAATCTCCCAACTAGTCTATGATAGCGTTCTCGATCCACCACCTCATTAGCTGTTACTGCTTTTAGTTTAACGGTTGGGCCTATTGGAGTTTCTGCAGCTTTAGAGCCTATCATCCCCATCTCTTGAGTAAATCAAGAATGTATTTGCGTTGGTTGATGAAGATTCCCTCCTTTGATCTTGCAAATTCCATTCCGAGGAAATATTTAAGCTTCACAAGGTCCTTGATTTCAAATTTGACCTCCAGCTTGTTTTTCAGCATATGGATTTCAGACAACTCATCCCCAATCATGATAATATCATCTACATAAACTATTTTCCCTCCATTAGAATGCTTAAAGAACAAAGTATAGTCCGCATGACTTTGTCAGAAGCCATGTTTCCTTACTACATTTCCAAACATCTCAAACCAAGCTCTCAATGATTGCTTTAGCCCATATAGGGATTTTCTCAACCTACAAACCATGCCTCTTCCAAGAATTTCTTCAAATCCAGGTGGCAGGTCTATGTAAATCTCCATTCAAGAAGGCATTTTTTATATCAAATTGATGAAGTGGCCAGTTGTAATTGACTGCAAGAGAAAGAAGACATCTTATAGAGTTCATCTTAGCTATAGGGGCAAAAGTCTCTTGGTAGTCTATACCACGAGTTTGAGTAAATCCTTTTGCTACGAGTTTCGCTTTATATCTCTCCACACTTCCATCAACTTTGCACTTCACTGTGAAAACCCATTTATCTCTTGTATCACAACTATCCTCCAATTTGGATCATCTAATGCTTCCTGTATATTTCTTGGCACAAATAGATTAGTGATCCTAGACACAAACGCTCTATGAGTATGAGATAATTGTTTATACGACAAGTAATTTGCAATGGGGTGTTTTGTGGATGCTCGAGTACCTTTTCTTAATGCAATTGGAAGGTCAAGATCAAAAGTGGACAAATTAGTTATATCAGTAGTAAAGGAAGGATTACTCTAAGTTGTAGGACCTTCACTCGGTAAATTGGATTGAACCTCTGCTTGAGTTAAAACTAGAACATGAGTACATTGGCAAAACTTCTTCCTGGTATAAACCTGAAGCTCAAGGTTATGATCTATGACTTCTCCCCCTATTTCTGATACAATATCTAGAAATCTCATATTGAGGGTACTATCACTAGGTTCCATTTTTTCAAATAATGTTTCAATCAAAGGTTCTTGAAGAGAAGGTAAAATAAGCAAAGTTTCCCAAAAATTATCTTCCTTACCAGTGTTCTCCCCCTGAAGAGAATTTTTATGAAAAAAGGATTGGTTCTCAAAAAAATTATTTGTAACTGGGTTAAAATATTTGCACCCTTTTTTATTAGACACATAACCAAGGAAAACACATTTTTCAGCTTTTGGATCCAACTTTGATCTAAAAACATTTGGTATATACACATAACACACAGCCAAAAACCCCTAAAGGGAGATTTGTAGTTATTCGAGATGTTGGAAAACAATATTTTAGAACCTGTAAAGGTGTTTCATAATTCAACACTCAAGATGGCATTCTGTTCATTAGATAACAGGCAGTGAGGAGAGCATTTGTCCAAAGATATTTAGGAATGTTCATAGAGAACATAATAGCTCTAGTTACTTCAAGAAGGTGGCTATTTTTTCTTTCTGCAATTCCATTTTGCTAGGTGTGCCATGAGGCCCATGACAAGTTGATTGATGAATAACTCCTTTTTGGGTCAAGAAAGCTCCTAAATATTTATGAAAGTACTCAGTCCCATTATCAGATCGTAGAATACCAATCTTAGTTTGAAACTAATTTTTAATGATAAGGAAAAAAATCCTTAAATCTTTGTTCAACTTCAAATTTTCTTTCCAATAAGCAAACCCAACAAGTTATGGTGTGATCATCAATGAAAGTGAGAAACCATTTTTTTTCCAAAGAGAGTATTAACCTTAGATGGACCCCAAATATCACTATGGAATAGATGAAATGGTTTAGAACCAGAATAGGGTTTTATAGGAAAAGATACACGATGATCTTTAGCTAAGTGACAAGCCTCACAATGGATATTTGAATAATTAATTCCTTTAAACAACTTAGTGAACAAGTGCTTAAGATAGGAAAAGCTAGGATGTCCTAACCTTCTATGGCATAACATAATTTGATCATAGACAGAGCTAGAACTAGTAATACTTAACACTTGAGCCTTTTTTATAACCGGAAGTAGTTTCAGCAAAGCAGTAGAGTCCATTTATCTCTCTAGCAATTCCAATCATCTTCTCCAAGCTCTGGTCCTAAAAAACATAGATGGAAGGAAAAAAAAATAATGGTGCAATTAGTGTCTCTAGATAATTTGCTTACGGAGAGAAGATCGCAAGCAAGTTTTGGAACATGTAGAACAGAATGTAAGGTAATGGTTTCTAAAATTTTTATGTTTCCTTTTCCAACAATCGATGAAAAACTACCATCAACTATTCTAACTTTTTCAATACTAAAACATGGATAGTAGGAACTAAAGAAAAAGGGGCAGCTTGTCATATGATCAGAAGCCCCCGAATCAATAATCCAAGGATTAGATTTTCCTAGAGCCGAGAGTGTCAGAGCATCACTACTTGTTTGTGCCAGAGATCTGACAAAAGTATTAGGTGAAGAATAGGATTTTAGCAGTTTAAGAAGTTGATCTACTTGCTCTTTACTTAGAGCAGACGACTCAGGCCCTGGGCATATATGGTGGATCAGGTTTATTCATCCTAGATAGTCTACCATGTAACTTGTAACAAGTTTCTCTAGAGTGGCGAGGTTTCCCATAATAATCACAACGCAGATTATTTTTGTCAATTCGTTAATTCTGTGTTAATTTCCAACTGACTTGAGCCTCAGGGATAGCTAGGGCTGATCCTTCTATAGATCCGACTGTTCCACCAACCTTCTTTCCAAGCATCACTTGTCTTCGACTCTCTTCTCTATGAACTTCAGCAAATACCTCACTTCTTAGAGACAGAGGATTTCTTCCGATGATTCAGCCTCGAACCTCATCAAATTCAATGTTTAAGCCTGCAAGAAACTTAAAGACTCGGTTCTCATCCACCATCTTCTTGTAATGCCTATAGTCCTCGGATGACTTCCACTCGTAATCATTGAACACATCCAGGTCTTGCCAAATTCTTTTAAGAATATTAAAATATTTAGTCAAAGAATTCTCACCTTGGCGAATATCTCCAAATTGAAGAGTTAATTCATAAACTAGAGATTGATTCCCTAAGTGAGAGTATATTAGTGAGACATTGTCTCATAATTCTTTTGCCGTAGAATAACAGAGATAATTAGAGCCTATCTCTTCAGCCATAGAATTAACCAACCATGTCATTACCATGTAATTTTCAGCATCCCAACTAGAATAGGATGAATCCTTCATGTCAGACTGTTTACTATCTCCTGTGATATAGCCAATTTTTCCTCTCCCTCTAAGATACATACAAACAGATTGAGACCACCGAAGAAAATTGTCACCATTCAGCCTCATTGTTGTGATCTAAATAGGGTGATTTTCGGGTATATTCCAAGTTGTAAGGTGAGGTTCAGTCTTAGAGGATTAAGATGTCACTTCCGGCATTTTTTTTTTTTGGGATGAAGATAGAGGTGAACTAGGCTTTGATATCATAAAAACAAAGAGTTAATTAATCGCGACTCTCTTTTTTTTTTATTCACCTTCGATATTTTTCTATACATCAGGATATACCATAGGATTAAAAACTAGACCGGACTGGCCGGTCCGCCCAGCGAACCAAAAACCGGTCAGGTTACCAGCAAGATTCCATGTACCTATTCTTAAGATCTCAGAACCAGTAAAAACCTGTCAAAAACCAATCAAACCAATGAAAACCAATAAGCCAATCAAAACATCGGTGAGCTGACTCGATCAAAAAACCAATTGGGAGCCAGCCAAATTCTTGTATAGTTTAATTTTTTATATATTTCATATTTTTTGACTTAATATATACCACTAGTCCAACCAGTCCAAACCACTGGTCCGACCACTAAACCAGTGAACCAATTATAATACCGGTCTAGGTTTTAAAACTATGGGATATACATATATATAATCTCATAGATAGACGAGACTTCCTAAATTATAGGAAGAGAAAAGATACTAACTAATTCCTAAAAATCAAGATTTAATATTCCAATTAATAAAGTGGTCTAAGTCCCACAATATAGCCCTCATCTCTCTATAATATCTCAAAGTCAAATATTATAATTAAACTACACCGGTAGTCAATCTTTCAACAATAAATCTATTATCTTTTATTCTTACTTTCTTGATTCATGTTTAGTTTCTACTACTTGAGTGATTATTGAGCAGAAACGTAGGCATGTGCTAGTGGGGAGAAAATCCTTCCTTTTTTTTCATTCCTCCTTTGCTTTTCGTGAAAAAAACCTCACACTTCCACATAAAAACATCTTTATAAACATACATGCACATATATATCACCACATCAATTACAATCAATCTGTGAATTCACCAAATTTCTCAGTTGTCGTTGAGGCAATAGTCATCATAAAAGAAACTAAACTATATTTACTTAGACAAAGTTTATATTCAACAAAGTAACTTCCGAATGACCATGAGTTCATGAACACAAACATACAACTTCCAGATGACCATGAGTTCATGAACACAAACATACTATCTATGAACTATCCTTTTCCCGAAGGAATCTCAGTTCCTTAGGGAATGGCAAATTTCAAGTAACACATAATGTAATCTGATAAGTAGATAATCATAAATAAGCACATTCATTTACAAGTAACTAAGAACAAAAAGAGAAGTCACAAAAATTGGCTAACATTGTTAGACCTCAGTCTTGGCAGAACTTCCTGCAACGGACCTCAAGAGGAGCTTGAAGAAAGGCTGGATTGCGTGGGTTGATTCGAATGGTTGTAGCAAGCATGGTTTACAAATTATGAGGGAACCAAAATGCTGCAACTTTCTAACAGAAGGCTATTATTCCCATGTGTTTGGTATACGATCTCATTAAGGATTTGTTCATCAACATTTCCAATAGCTCATGTAGTAGAAACCACAGAGGCTTATTAGCTAGATTGGATGTTTTGCTAGGGTAGTTTTCTTTCTTTTGGGGGCATTGTATGTTTTTGTTGATACTTTGATGTATATAACATTCATTCTATGCATCAATAAAATTTATCAATTGCCAAAAAAAATGGCTAATAATGACCAACTGAGCATGATAGAGTGAAAAAATCCCTTTGTCTTCACAACATCCCATCCCCTAGGCTTCTAGCAAAAAGTAGAAAATAAACACTGAAAGAAGATAAAAATGATTGTTCTGTCATTTGATAAAGCTATGATTGGGCCAGAACCCAATATTATGCATCCTAACCACAAAGTGTTCAAAATGCTACTACACAAATGACTTAGTTCCTCTCATTCACAATGTTCACTTGTATATAAGTCATACAAAAACAAGGAGGGTACAGAGAAAGGGAAGAAAATAAAGCGTACAACAACAGCGCTGTGAATTACTTTGTAAGCTTTAAGCTTGAGAACATGAGAAAATTTTGATACAGATCTAAGCTTATTAGATAATTAGCATGATTGTCTGTAGATTGTCATTAGCACAAATAAATAAATTTGCTAATTATTATAGCATAAGAATATTTCAATTTATATTTTCTAGGTGGGTCACGTCGTTTGTCAAGGGTATTATTTCTCCACTGACATATCTAAGGAACGCCAATGAAAAGATAAGAAAAAATTAATGAAAAGGTCTGTCTAGACTCTTTTCTTCCTCCTCATTTATAATTCTAGAGCCTATTCCCGCTCGAAGTGGAAATCAAATACCTGCATCAATTGGTGCTCAAAGTAGAAATACCATGGGTGTCATCGTTGAGCACTCCTCTTATCCTTATATTATTCTACACACATCAAACTGAGATATAAGATATGGAGGCTAAGAATTTATCCATCATTTGCAACAAGGAATATGATGCTTAATCATCTATGCCAAAACCTCAAAACACCAATGAAACAAACCAAAAACCATCACCCACAAAAACCAACCCACATCCACTACCTCCTGAAACCTTCAAACCATCAAGCAAGAAATCAACCCAAATTACCAAACTCAGCCATATAAACACAGGCAACTTTTGGTACCATCTCATCCATCACCACCTAAACTACCCACACTCTCACTATCACTAGTGAGGGAATGCACTAGAGGTTACAACTCTTGATTTTGAAGGAAGATGTACCCCAATTAACTGCCACCTACAGGGTTTACATTTCGGTAAAGGTAGAATCAAACCTTATACCGTCAAAAATTAATGGTCATACTGTGACTATCTTCTCTTTGATTAAGTACCATGCTGTATTGGTAGCTTGGCTTTAATTCACTTCAGCATTGAGCACAAGGTTGTTTTGAAGACTGGAGCAATGATATAACTGAAAGCTTTTTAGCTAATTAGCATGAATGTCAGTAGGATGTCCTTGGCAAAAATAATTAAATTAGCTAATTATTGCTATAGCCTATCAGTAGGAATATTTTGGTTTTTGTTGTCCGACTGACCTATTTGTTAGAGAACTTGTCTTATTGCTGTATATCTGTTATCTACTAAACATCTGTATAAGCTAAGGAATGATAGTGAAAAAGTAAGCAGCAATTAGTCGAAGTCTCTTCATCTTTTTTCCAGAATCTCTCATTCCTCCTCATTTCTAATTTCAGGAGTTCATTCCCGTTCGAAGTGGAAACAGCCGCATCAAATTTCTTAATCAAATCTCTAACAATAAAATTCACACCAACAAAACCAAAATAAAAGAAAATGATACTGAACAAAACTATAGCTATGAGTAGGAGAAAATTGATGATTTGTAGCAACGATCAGCAGCTAAACCGTAATTGCTACTGAGATAATACTCTAATTAACAACATATTAAGAGCATTGGCCAGAATCACGACCTTGATCGCATTCATAGCTAGTGAAGTCAAAACGGTAATATGAACAATGCAGTCAAATGGAGATGAAATTGCATGGAAATGGCAACACGACTGATAAATCAAGCATTCAAGAGAAAGCATAATAGGAAATTAGAGATAAAACCTTTACAATACAAAGAAGTAAACGTCTAGAAAAGCATGCAAGCGATGAAGCAAATAATCTGGTACAAAACGAGCGTTGAAGATAGAGACTTCTTATAGCAGTATTACCACGAAAACTTGAAGAAGAACGACTGCTAGGGTTTCAAGCGTCGATGGAAAATTGGAAAGCGGAGGACTCCTAGAGAAAGGACCAAGAAATGGACCTGTACTGTGACTCTGGTGTTGGAATTCAAGTAGGACGGAGCGAGAAGAGTGGAGGGAAAAAGCTGCCGGTGCCTTGTCTTGAGGATATAAGAAATATCCCCAATATCTCAATATTGATGAAATTTGGTCTGACAATAAAGCTCAATTTTTTATATAAGATGACACTATCAATAATGGTATAATAGTATACAGTATTTTTAGTCCTCGCACGCACGGAGGTAGCAATAGTTACTTTTGATGAGTATTTGATAAAAATAATCATTATATAATAAGTTAATAAAAAAATATTAAATGTATAAAATCTAAAATGCTATAAGAATTGATTGGTAATTAAATTATATGATCAAATTTTTTTAAATATTTTTTAAATATAATATTTATTGTTGAATTATTTTTATTATATCAAAATTTATAAATATTTACGATTTATAGCTCTAGAAACTGCGATACATATTTGACTGTAGTTAAATATTTAGTTTTTACAACAAAAAAAAACATTACTAAAAGAGTGACCTTGACTTTTGTTTATTGATATTGCATATAATACAATCAACATAAATTATATTTATTTGAACTTGAAAGATATTCATGGATCATATGGTGTTAATGACATCCAAGGTAACAACTTTATGACCATCATTACTCTCACCCAGGGATGTAAATGAGTCGGTTCAACTCGTAAAATATTTTACTTAGCTCATGAAAAACTCGATTCGACCCGTTTAGTTAATGAGTCGAGTTGGAGCATCACTTTCAGACTCATTTATTGAACGAACCGAGAATGACCCGGTAAAAGTTTGGCTTGGCTCAATTATAGTTTAGGCTAGTGACTCGTCTCGGCTTAGCTCTTTCATTTAGTTAAACAAGTTGAGCTCGGGCCTAGGAATATTCAACTCAACTCGACTTATTTATAACTCTACTCCCACCTAATATACATGCTTCCAAAACATAAGTTTCAAGCTTTGTGATGATCATCTTGTTGTGTAGCATAAGTAAATGATCGATATTCTTCAATAACATAATATGTGTAGCAATATTCAAATTCAATATATAGTTAAGCACCTCATAGCATTTAATTCTGTTTAAGAATTTTGGATTGTGTACATCCTACAACAAATCATTATTTAAATCATAATTATACATTGTATCATAACTTAAATATGTTTTCTCTTCGGCATTATTGATTAACAACATATACTCATTGATAGACTCAACAATACTTGGTGCTAATCTAGATCTTTGAAAAATGAGCATTGTTAATGATATTATCAATGAATTCCATATATGTACTTTCTACAATGGTTATAATTGGATCACTAGAGTATTTTATTAATATGTCATCTAGGATTTTGATTTGTTGCATGACCATTGATAGGATTGTTTTCCAAACCAAACTATTAGGTATTCATAAGCTAACCTAAAGAAACAAGATTAGATTGAGGGGAGGCCAATCCTAGCCCGAACATGCCCCAATGTGTTCTTTTGACCTTAGGTCGTATCTAAGTTGCTAGCCCAAGCAACACCGTTGTTGGGTCACCTGACTCATATGGTACCAAAGACTGCACTTCATTACATTGTATTCCCCTTAACCCTCTATAAAGAGGAGGCATTGTATTCACTTTAGACATAAAAATAATAACATACATGCTCACTATTTTACTCTCTCCTTGATCCTCTCTCTCTTCTTCATTTTCCCTCATTCTTCCACTTGCATTTAACCCAACCCCATACCTCAAGAACATCTCAATTCACATATTTTACACAACAACCATCATTATGACCTCTAATTGTTCTATATCTAATGCTTGCAAACCATTATAAGAAAATGCTTCAAGTTAGCACATTTATCGGCAAAGTTAAGTTTTTGCAACCTCATATTATTTGTCAATCGTGAACCCTGACAATCTCTCCATAAGCATGAAGAGTTGATAGTTGTATTAACAATGCCTTGATGTCTACCCTTAATAATCACAAGTAATAATTACTGAAAATATCCATGAAGAACATCAGTTTTGGCATTAAATGACTTGTCAAGTCCAAATTAATTAGTAAATTGTAGAATGTCTCTTATAGTTTTCTCCAAAGCTTCAAAACAATATCTATACATCATTGGAGTTCAATCCCATATTATGAGCTCACACCTTATAATCAACTCAATCAGCGGACTACCTTATTTGATGTTGTATGTTGAACATTTGTTTGAATCTATATAAATCTTGAATCAAGAATGAGTCATTCTTCCTGTAATCCCCCAAAATTTTAAAATTCTATAATTTAATAAATAACTTTATTTGGGATAAATTAGCTTTTAAATCTATTTAATTTAATTATTTTATGGATTTGTGAGTATATAAAATAGGATAAATATTTAATAAATTAAAATAAATATTTTGTTACTACATCATACTCTTTTTATTTAAATAATTTTTCAAACCATTATTTTACTAAAATTATCCTTTTTAAACCCATATATTTAATTATATTAAATTAAATTATTAAATAAATTTATTACCCAAGAATATTACATTTTATTATTTTATAAATTAAGTTATTTTATTTTTCTCATTTTCCCATTTTCCTTTTCTTCTCCTTTTTTTCCTTTTTCTCCTTTCTTTCTTTTTCCTTTTTCTTCCTTCGGGCCACCAACACCCTGGCATGCCCTACCTTCCTCACGCCTGGGCCACAGGCCTACTTCTCCTCCTCCCTCTCCTTCTCCTATGTGCGTCATTCGACCCAGACCCCCTCTCCTTTTCTTTTCTTCCTTCCTCCCCCGCACAATCCCGACTCGTCCTCCCTTCTTTCTTTTCTTTCCTTTCTCCCCCGACCGGGCCGGCCCACTCCCCTCTTCCCTTTCGCTCAGCCTGCACGTAGCCTCCCCCTCCTTTCTTTCTTCTTCTTCCTTTCTTTGACGCCATACCCGACCACCTCTGCCATCTCCGGGTGCCCTACCTGGAACCCTCCTCCCCCTACTGCTATCTCTCTCTCTCTCTCTCGCACGCGTTTTGTCCTACCCTATCTCGGCCCCACCACCTCTCTCTCTCCTCACCCATGCCCTGCCTCTCCTTGCCATTCCCATACTCCTACCACCCTGCCGCCACCCTACCAAGCCCCTTATCCCCTCCCTTTCTCTCCCTCTTCTTTTTCTTCTTCCCTCCCTGCTTGATCCTGCCCATTTTCAAGCCTCACATCCCCTTCCTAGATCTTCTTTCTCTCCCTTTCTTCTCCTTCCATCTCCCTCCCTGTTTTTGCACCGCCGCTTCCACCGCCACAATAGCCACCTGCATCACCCCTACCACCCTCTACCTCACCCCCGCACCACCACACCACCCCTCGAGCCACCCTACAGCCCCCTTCTTTCTCCCTTCTTGGCAACCACCCTATACCTCCTCCTTCTGTCGTCGTTCCGCCGCCTGAGCCACCAAACCAATCCCTACAACCTCCTCTACCACCTCCACACCTCCTTTGGTTGAAACAACCACCTGCAACCCTTCATTTTCCTCCTCCCTTTTCCTTCCTTCTCAGCCCCTTCCTCCTTGGCAGCCACCTTTGCAGCCTTGTTGCCGCCGCCGCCGCCTCCCTTGGCCGCCATCAACCTATCCCCAACCACCACCTATACCCCCTCTCCACCTCTGCACCCTTCCTTTTACTTAAATCCTACCCCACCTACCTTCTTTCCTAGCCCCAAAATCCTAACTCAAAAACACCACTCCCTCGTCTCTTTCTTGCCATTTTGAGCCCCTTACCCCTCTTGTTTTGCATGCAGCTCATGTTGCATAAGTAGTACGAGATGCTGCATGCCTTAGTATTGGTTTTTCTAATCAAAGCTTGAATATTTAACCGGAATACCGGTAAGGTTCAATTTTACGGGAATTAAGGTAATCGTTAAACCCCACTTAAACAAATGGATAAACGTATGTTAGCAGATTAGGCTTTTTAATATGTTATTATGCTTGATATTTGTTGTTTAATATAATATATGTAGTTTCTTGTGCTGATTGATAAAAAGGAAAGCATGCTAGTTTATATGCCATGTATGGAAGAAATGCTTACGGAAGGAGAATTGTTATTCAAAAATATGTTAAGTACTTATCCGTGCTATGTTATGTTGTTGTGACCATTAATGCATGGTTAATATTATTGTGAGCCCTAGGGCATTTTAGTAATATAACTTGGGTAAGAGTGTGGCCTAATATGTGTAGCAGTTAATAGGTATTATGTTGAAATGCAATAGTTGGTGGAATTAGATGATGAGAATAGAGTATTAATATTTATATTTTTAAGTAGTGTTGATAATTTGATAAAGGTGGTGTAATAAAGGTTAAAATGGTAATTTTGGAGGCAAGGGTAAAATGGTAATTTGTAAGTAAAAGGGTATTATGGTAATTTTAAAAGTAAAAGGGTAAAATGATGATTTTAGAAGTAAAGGGTAAAATTGTAATTTTGGGAAGTGAAGGGTAAAATGGTGACTTTGTGAGTAAAGGGTAATTTGGTAATTTTAATAATGGAGAAGGGTAGTTTGGTGATTATAATAATGAAGAAGGGTAATTTAACCAACTAAAGGGTAATTTAGTAATTATGATAAGAGAGAAGGGCAATTTGATAATTTAACCAACTAAAGGGTAATTTGTTAATTATAATAAAGGAGAAGGGCAAATTGGTAATCTAACCAACCAAATGGAAAATATGTTAAGTGTTACAATTATGAAGGGTAGTTGGTGACCTAATAAGTATGGGAGATAACTTGGTAACCTAAATCGAGTAAGGTGTAATTTGGTAATTATGCAACAAGGAGGGTAATATGGTAATTTGTCAAGTAAGGAAGGGATGACTTAGCGATTATATAAGGGGTAAATGAGTAATTTGTGTCTAAAATGTCGTTGTGATAGCAGAATTTCGTAATATGACTCAAGTAACACTGAATAGCAAGATAAGAGTATTTGATAATTAGTAAGTATCACGAGAATGAATCCAAAATTGAAATTGGATGAGATTATGATGGCCTTAATGATTCCTTTATGTTACCTTGGATAACCGTTTGAATAAGAAATATCTAATGATATCAGAACGATTGAAAGTGAATAAGTATCTGATTGTTGTGCTTTTTGTGATTGCCTTAATTAAGACACTAATACTTAAAGTGAAAGACCTTGAGATCGGAAATGGTGGATCTTTAAGGGTTACTACCTTAAAGACGTGGTTTAGCCCATGATTATTCTAGTATTTGTTGGTGTACCTTTGTTCCCCAGCCAAACCCTATATCTTACTCTATCTAGCTCTATGGACCTATTTAGGGGGTATGCATACTTATGAATTAGGTGTCCTTATCGGTAGGGTACTGAGTTAGCTTTATGCACCAGTACGACCAGGGTACCTTTGCGTCCCTGGGTTGATAGTTGAAGGGTACTGAGTAGCTTATACGTACCAGTGCCACCGATGTACCTTTGTGTCCTGGGATCTTGATCTCCCTATCGACGCAAATAAATGGAATTGTTGTGATGATTAAAAAAAGAAAACACTAATCGTGAAAGTGAAAGATTAATGAGTCAGGCCTAGTTGAATTATATTATGAGTACCGATCCACCGGATATAATAGCGGCTCAGGTGTGTGTTGCCCTGGATGATGTATATTTGTATTCCGATCCACCAGCTATAATAATGGCGGTCACAAGCTCAATAAGTTTGATTTGGTTGTGAATAAATCATGGTAAAATACTAATCACTTATAATGGAACACCATATGAGTTGGGGCCACACCGACCCACTAACGAATAATAGTGGCCAGGAGTATTTTGCCCTGGAGACCAATCCACCAGTAATAATGGTGGTCAGGAGCATTCTGTCATGTATGTATTCCAGTCCACCGGCTATAATAATGGGGTTCCCACACTCACATAGATATTTATAATCCGAGATGATTGTTTAATGATGAACTAATGGGTTAAGGCCTAGGAGTATCGATTGTTCATTATGACCTATTAATATTTGATTGATTTGTTAAGTATGTGAATGCACGAATATGAATATTAAGTATCTACCTTTCATTATGTATGTATGTAGTGTTGTATCATGTGTTGCATTACGGGCTTGCTGTTAAGTGTGTTTAAAAGGGTTACTCAGTATCATAGTACTAAAGGGTTCCATTTGTGGGGCCCCTACCTATTCAATGGGCAGTGTTCCTTGCAGATCCTTTTTAGGTGCTATTCAAGTGGGCTCCCAGGAAAGAGTGTAAGGAACTATTTGGAAAGTCCTAGGGTTGTACTCTTTCCCTTTTAAATTCCTGGTTTCAATGTAATCGTTGTTTTGTAGCCACCATTGGTGGATTCTATTCTTGTAAATTGTTTTATTACGCTACTATGATTTAAAGATGTTTGAGTTTCTCGTAAGTTCTATTTTTTTTTCTTTTAGCCTTAGCACTTGGTACTGGAATGGTAGGAGTGAACCGGTCTGGTACTAAGTGTGGCGATAATATCCCTAGAATTTACAGCTTTGTTATTCTGCTTCCGCTAATTAATTTAATAGAACGAAATTTTTAGTAGTGAATTTTGGGGGTGTTACACTTCCACTTAGAAATAAAAGAGATGATATTCCACTTTATGCCACGTTAAACATAACATGCCCTTTACATTTGAGAGCTTCTAATAGAGTCCTCTATACAAATGTCTTTCCTATACATCCATACCCATAAACAAAGAAGAATACTCTAGATTTAACTTATAGCTTGTTTGGAGTTATTTATCAAAAGTAATTACCTATGATAACTACTTATTTTAGAAATTTTTTGGCCTAAAAAGTTTCCAAAATAAATAGTTATCATAGAAAACTAATTTTAATAAGTAGTTCCAAACATAGGCTTAGTTGCATCCATTATAGTTTCATATACATGGTGTTACTCATCGGTCATATTACATAGATAGTTGTGAAGTTCATCAACTAAAGTTGAGCGATCATAATCCTCACGTATCAATGTATTGCAAACACTTAAGAAAAACTTGTAAGATAGGAATGACTTTATCTCAAAATCTAGTTATGTTCTACTATAGTTTTGCAACAACTTTTTAACTTCTACCAAGCCATTAATTTTTCACCACAAAAACTTGATGCAGATCATCTACTAAAGCTTCAAGCATCAGTTGAAAATTGGAAATTTTAGGACTACTAAAGAGAGGACCAATAAATGGATCTATACTATAACTCTAGTGTTGGAATTCAAGTGGGGCGGAGAGAGGGGAGTGTAGGGAAAATCTATCAATGTCTTTTTTTTAGTGTAAAAAAAACTTCCAATGTTGTTCTTGCTACTACTCTAGTAGTTTATACTTAACCCAGCAGGGTTTGTTTTCCTAATATTTTTTTTATTAATCTTGTATTGATTAATTTAAATTAAATAATAATAATAATATTATTATTATTAATAAGCTTTTATTAATATTTTGATGTGATTATTATAAATATTTTTTTAATTAATTGATTTTCACTACCAAATATGTGCATCATCAACTTTTGGCAACCTCATTAACCTAAGTGTTGAAAAGCATCATTCAAAGTTGAAAGATTCGGTAAATCTTATAGCTCCGAAATCAAATAAAATGTACTCCCTAGTGTTTCTTATATATTCCAATGATCTATGATATAAGTATATTACTTTTTGCTTATGTCCCGAGCACCACTTATTAGATCAACCAGCGCATCAATTGTTTTCTTGATCATGATTTTGGCAACGCCCTTTAATATATGACCTTGTTTCTATTGCACTAAAGTTTTTATGGGTAGCTAAAAAAACAGTTCTCCAAACCAAACCCTTCCCTTTTGTTGTTGGGATTTGCATCATCTAATATGGACAACTCAACCAAGAGTTGCATAAGGAAGTAACAACCAATTTAGAATTATTTTCCATACCATATGTGTAACAAGGCGATGGATGAATAGATGGTCTGTGTCTTCATCATTTTGTGCACAAGTCTTCTAATTTTCTAAGTCAATAATATCTTATGATTTTAACTTTTTCTTAATTGATAATCCAGCTTGATAAACCATCCAAAATATCATTTTACACTTTAGCATTCCATGATGTCCCATGCTAAGTTATACCATGGCACTTTAGGGTTGGGTTGTGGTGTTTGAATAATTGATAAACTTTATTGACTTTCAAAGCTCCATCACATAAACAATATTCAACAATAGTGAGTCCCAAGCTTTTGTTGTTAAAGTTTTGTTTAAGCATCCAAGAGGCACCCTATTTAAGTTGTACATTCCACATAGTGACGTCTATAATATTTCTTTCAAATACCATTTTATCTGCACACTACTTTTTATATTACTACTACTACTAGTACTAGTAGTAGTAGTAGTAGTAGTACTACTACTACTACTATTGTTATTGTCATCATTATTAACATTATCATGATTTTAACCTTAATTTTATGTTCTTGATCATATTTTTTCTCTAGAACTTTTATTTTGATGTATAGATCAAATTATTAGAATATTCTTTTTACTTTTACCCATCTACCTTACTCATTCTCCCTTTCAATTTCATTTGTCCAACATAGCCACCCTTTTGCTACATTCATTCTCAATCCTCCTTTCATAGTCTCCCTCTTCTTCTCACAAAAGAAATAATTTTTCTAGAAACAAACATTTTTTCTACCCAAAGAAAAATTTTCACCACCCAAACCACTTGTAACAAAAAAAAATATCATTGTTTTGTTGCCCTTAACTAAGGTGATGAAAACAATTGACGCCTAAAGCTACTTTGTGCAATGAAAAGTTATTGCAACCCAACCCCTTATGTGGGACAAAATCTTGTTTTGTTTCTCAAAATCACTTTATACAAAAAAAAAATTTGTAGCCCAAAAACTTCTTTAGTGTGGTAAAAGTTATTCCATAGCCTAACATCATTTTTGTGGAATGAAAATTATTTGTATACCAAAATCATCCTAGGTGTAGAGAACCTTATTTGTAGCTCGGATATCCTTTGTATGACAAAAATATATCATAAACCACTTAGTCAAGGGAATTTTTCAACAATTACCTATATTTATAATAATCATATAGAAGATACTATTTTGTCCTAGAAGATCGTGACTTGTACTTTTTCAACTAAAACATGTACATATATAAACCATCCTTATATTATTTCATCGTCCAAATACAAATTTCATTAAATTGATCTAAAATTTCAAAATATATTATTTCAAGGTATATAAATTGGTAAAATTCAAGCCTAATGAACACCACATAATATTAGTATGTTGGATAAAAATACCTACAAACCATGGATGATACTATCTACATTTTCATGTATTTAACTTTATTAAAATTACTTGTAGTTTTAACGCCACAAAAAAAATACACCAAGTTAATATGCAATTCATTAAAAAAATATATGAATTAATAAAGTTACTTATTATATAATAAGAACATTAGGGTGTAGAACCTCCAAAATAATTTGAAGAAAAATTAATAAGATTATTCAAGAAAGAACCACCAAGACACACTAGTCATATATACATAATCACTACAAATTAAATTATCAGTTCTCACCTAAATATATAAGTAAATAAGAGTTGATCATATGAAGAGAGTGTATTTCTAAATTCTAAAGTGAGACTAGGAGCTCATTGCAACCAACTATGCATTAACCTCTAATGAAACAAAAATACCAAAAGTGGGCATAGAAAATTAGTTACAACACAATTGTTTGAAATCACAAGTACTTAAGTAAAGCATATCTCAAAGAATCTTAAAATGAAAAATTTAGCATGTTCTACAAAATACCTAGTCAGAGTCTCTCTAAAATTTCTAGCAAGACCACCCTCAATGTAATCTTCAACACTAACTAGCTGTAAGGAAGGTTACATCAACTTAAACACATTAGTATTCAAAAAAAAATTATAGATCTCAAAAGAGCAGAAGAAGTGACCATTAATTAAGCATAATAAAGGAAAATGAAATAACTATACCATATACAATCACTTTTCTAGATCACCAGAAAAGTTTAAGAATGCATTACACATGCCCTATCCTATTCTCTTGAGTTGACTATTGTTGGGATACTAGAAATATTAAGGAAACATGAAGCATTCATCACTTTATCATAAATCAACAATTTGTGGGCTATAGAAACATGTGTAATTTGCTTGAAAGCTAGACTATTGAAAGGAAACCTTCAATCAAACCGACATATGAATTTCCTAGGCTAAGAGGGGAAAAGGTGAATAAAAGCATTTCTATATGGGATATGAATCAAGTTAAAAGGTAGAGGTTTATTTCTTGGTTAGAAATGAAGGCAAATTTTAATACCAAGGAGAAATTGCACTACCTTAACATCAACCCTAACACTTATTCTTCAAATGCATAGTGATAACACAAGTTTGGGGCATGGGTAAATATTGGTTAGGAATAAGAAGAGGCTTTACTAATCTCACAAGTTTAGTGAGAGCCCACCAGGAAATGCAAGAATAAAATATTATGATACTCACACTATTGAAGTGATTACAATAGCATACCACATTTGAATGGCAAGGAACTCAATTTTGTTTTTAAAAGAGAAACAATCAAATGTCCAATCCATTATCATGCAAATCAATTTTATTGTGTATAGGGTAATTTCAAGCATTCATAAAAATGTTATAATTACTTTTTGAAGAAGGATTTGGTATGAACATGATAGTTGTTGTTATAGGGTTTTCAAGGTTTGTTTATAGGTTTGTTAACCTCAACTGCAGGTTTGTGATTTTTTTTAAACTATTGTTTGGCAATGGTAACACATCTTATTGGTTTGATTATTCTCATATTGCTATTATAACCCTCTCATAGTGGAATTTTACTAAAAGTGTTATGTATATATATTTTGATTTTAATATGGTTGGTTTTGTGATAGAGTTCTCATCCTTAATGTAGAAGTAATTATAGCTACTAACCACTATTGTAACAATAATTGCTACAATTGTTTTTTTTTGTTTTTTTTGTTTATGATTGATCTCTCAAATAGTTGTTTGGTTGGTCAAGAAGCTACAAGCAAGGAAAGGCTTATGTCTTTACACCTAGTTTCTAATGTGTAAAATGTGTTACAAGACACAAAACATGGGGTGCACAACTATATATAGTACGCTTGGTTAAGTTCTTATCCAATACCTAGATACCAACTCTAGATCTATTGTAGTATGGAAGTTGAATATACTAAATGCTACCTCTAATTCTTTTTCTACCATAAGAAACATAAATAACAATGTTCTAAAAATCACTATAGTGAATTCCACTCGATTAGAAAGAACTAACACTACTTGACTATCAAATGCTACTTAGGTATACCAATGCATTATCAAAAAGAAGAATAGAAAAACTCTAAAAGAGACACTAAGAAAAAAGGGTGCAACCCCTCCTGCCAAACCCCCATAAGGAGAAGAAGAAAAAAAGAGCAATACACTACTTAGACATCACAAACCAGCAATAAACAAAATCAAAAGAGAAGATATATGAAAGGAATAGCTAAGAAAACACTACATGTCCATCCAAAGTAAATAAAATCAAGAAAACCATCTAAAATAAACCAATAATAACTCCAAAAAGCAGCAAAGTAGCTGTTTGAGTATGATAACACATGATACAAACATATCCTCCAATTATCAATAATTATAAAAGTAGTTGTTAATAGAGTTATTAATTGAGGATAAATTGGGAACTAAAATGTTCTAAAATAATTAAATTATGAATATATTTATAAATGGAAAGAATAAAATGAATTACTTGGATTTTAGTGAAGTATAAAGTCCCTCCAATTATATGAGATCAAAGGGTGTAGGAGGTAACATCAAAAACATAATGTAAAGGGAAATAAGAAGAAAAGTACGTAGTAGTGGTCAGAAAGAAGAAGAAATAGATGGAGTAGTGGCAAATCAAAGGAAAAGAAGATAACAAACTGTAGCAAAGGGAAGGACTTGGAAGACAATAGACCAAAAGATATAAGATGTGCTCATGAGCTTGATTAGAAGAATTAAGACGATACGTCTAAAATTTGATGGAAAAAATAAACTAGCATAGGTTTGAATTTTTCACCATGCATAAAAAATAAGTGAGTGAAGAAAATTTTCTACATCCCATAGACACATTGGGCAAAAATAGTAAATTTTTGTAGCCTAAATTGTCACTAAAAAGACAAAAAATAATTGTGTTGCCTCATTTTGAGTCCCATGAACTATGTTGGCGGAACATATAAATTTTTTTCCTTAAATAAAATAATAAAATAATAAATTTTTGACACCCAAAATCCAACCTAAGGTAACAAAATTTATTTTTTCTCCCTTGTAACATAGCATTTGTCGCCCAAACTCACTTTTCTTGTTGTGCTTCACCAATAAAGCATAAAAATCGAATTATATACATCTACAAAAGATAAATACAATTTTAATTAAAATGGAGTGAAGGATCAACCTTAATTCCCAACTAATAAAAAAACACTAGTAATTCCATAGAATTATAGAATCATATTTACTTTTCATAATTCATGTGCTTATGCACAAAGATTATAATATTTTATTTTTCAAATATCTTTATTCGTGTAGGATTTTCATTATGTGGAAATAAATTTATCATACTTTTGAATATATTTTTACATGCTTTGCAATATTATAAATTACTGTTATGTTTTTAAAATATTTCATTCTCGTTGTATTGTCATTTCTTACAGTTTTAATCTACATGAAACTTTTGAGACACTTTTGATCCTCAAACTCTCTTTTTTAATGTGAATGTTTGAGTTTCTCATATTTTTCTAAGTCTCCTAAACTTTTACAAAATGTCAAACAGAGTTGTTGACAAGAATAATACTATTCATCATACCTGTATGCCTTAAATAAGCATTTAAACCTTCGAAATGATCCTTTAAGCTAACTAAAATTTATGAAACTCTTAGTTTCACTAGATTTTAATATTTTTTTAGTTATACATGAATTAAAAATGTTTTATTATTACTTTTATTATTTTAATATTTAATTTTCCATTTTTTGGCATAATTAGTTATCAAAGTATAACACTTTATATTTAGATTGTATTTGGAGAGAATTAATGAAAAGGTGAAAAGGCATTTTATGGATGTGAATCATGGTAACAAGGTTTAAATCTGGTAAAAATATTATAATAACAATTTAAAACTCTATATTAATCATTTATAAGCAAAGTATTTTTTTAATCCTCTTTTATTCTATAATGATTTTTTTTTATCTAGAATTAGTACTAACTATTTGTTTGAGGTGAAACCCATTATTTACTTTGTAAAATATGCTTGTATAATCTCTAGCAATTTCACTAGAAAGAATAAAATAAAACACAAAGTTTTAACCTATTGATTGGTTCCCTAATTTGAAATTCTTTTTCACAATTTATTTTCCATTCAAATAGTATACAAAACTACTTTTATATATAGGGTATTACATTATGATTGGTTTTTCTATCTCTTTCTTCCTTTCTTGATAACTTAGAGCATATACTTCATATGTTATACCCTAATTTTTAGGGTCTTTATTGTGTATTAATCTATACATTTGTTGGTGATTTGAGTGTTTTTTATCTTGTTTTGGAGGTATGTTTATGAATGGTATGGTTTTGGTTGAGCTTGGTTTGGATTTTGAAATACGATCAGTTTTATCATAAAATTACTTGACTATTTGGAGGTACCGAATAACTTGTTTATTCCTTAAGATTTAGTTCTAAAACCTAACAAACCAATCGATTGGTTCGATGAAACTAGTTGTTCTCTGGACTCAATTTTCACTATAAGTCTTTCCCCAAAAATTTTCCATCATCGTGATTCTATTTTGAGTAGTTTGTTTATGATTTTTATGAAGCTTTTAAGTACGCCTAAGTCCTAACCTATTTTATCGATTCTCAACGGAATCATGAAGAGGTACTTTATGAGAAGTCACTTTCATGACTTTAGCTTATTTGTCTTCTTCTTTCTTACTTTCCCTCTCTTTTGTGAGATTTCTAAGCAAATTATTTTCTCCTACAACCTTTGTAGATTGCTAAACTTTTATTCCCTTCCATTGTTGGCATTATTCCTTTCTTGTGTTTGAAATTTCTAAGACACATTACCCAAAACATTTTGATTTCACCAATTGAGCTCAAAGGCAAAAACTCTGGCTTTAAACCTTCTGTAACACCCCAAAATTCACTACTTTTTTTGAAAGCAGAAGTAATTAAAAATAGAAACTCTTAAATTAAAACCCGTGAATTCTGGGGATGTTACCACCACACTTAGTGCCAAACCGATTCTCTCCGACTGTTTTAGTACCAAGTGCTAAGGCTAAAGAAAAGATTAACAATCAATTATAAATCGAGACAAACTAAACTCCAAATAAGCATTAAACGGTTGTGAAACAAAATCAGAGTACGCATAAAGAATTGTAATTTATTTCCAAAAGAGAAATAAGCTTACAACCGATAAAAGGTTTATTTAAAATACTCAAACGAGTAATAAATCATAAGAGGATAAATTCGATACACAAGGAATAACATAATGAAATAAAATCACATGAAGAGAAAATACGGTCACAATACTCTCGAACTTCGAGCCAAACATGCTCAACACTCAGCCCTGACTGATGTCTTGCCCACCTGCACAAAGTTAGAAGGGCATACTACTCGTGGGAATGAGCAGCACCCATGAAAAGGGTGATCAGTATGCTACGTACTGATCAAGGTAATAGAGCACTAAGGCCAACACATAAAATCACATAAACCATGCATACGAATAAAAGAACATAAAGGCCATCATGATATCATAATATCAATCAATCATTCAGGTACATACATAAAGGCCCATTTATAATCCGGATTAATTACTTAATTAATCTCTTATCAGAAATCAATTACACCATGCTTTTTATCAAATCCATGCGAGTACGGAAGCCTCCACTATTATAGTCGGTGGATTGGAGACAAGCAGGGCACAATGCTCCTACCTACTACTATTAGCCGGTGGATCGGTCACACATAGGGTATCATACCCTAACCACTGTTCCTTACCAGTGGATCGGTTGGCTCCAGCACGCATGGTGTTCCACTGTAAGTAATTAGTGTTTTTCTAAAGTCTTAGCAAACTGTTAGATTTATTGAGCTCGGAATCTGCCACTATTATAGCCGGAGGATTGGAGGCACATAGGGTAACATACCCTAACTACTATTATAGTCGGTGGATCCGAGACACATAGGACTACGCGTCCTAACCACTATTTCTAATCGGTGGATCGGTGGGACCCGACTTAATAGTCTTTCACTTTAAGTAATTAATGTCTTAAGTATCTTATTCAAAAGCTTTTGCCCTGGAAATGCATGAATCATCACACATCACAAATCATAAATTCTACCATCATAATTACACTTTAATCACCAATTACAAATGATACAACAAAAACCCTAAGCAGCCACACCAAACCCTAATTAACCACAACAAACCATAGTTAACCACTCCAAACTCTATTTAACCATAACAACTATAATTAGCCATTCCAAACCTTAGTTAACCACAACAAACCACAATTAGCCACTCTAAACCCTAGCTTAGTCTCTTATGCACCCAGATAATGCTCCTCGTACTATTTTCCATCCAAAGTGTTTAACCACCCAAACAACACTTACATTACCATCCTTACATCCCAAATCAACTTTTCATACGTAAATTTCACTCCCATGCAGACTTTACACACCCCATGCAACCTTTCGAATTTTTCATGCAGAACCCTAAGTCCATCCATATGAAACCCTAAATTCTTTCATACAAAACCCAAGATTCCATCATACAAAACCCTAAATTCAATCCACACAAAACCAAAGATTCATCCATACCAAACCCTAGATTTAAACCATATAAAACTAAAGATTCATCCATATAAAACCAAATATTCATCCATACCAACCCTAAATTCAATCCATACAAAACCAAAGATTCATCCATACTAAACCCTAAATTCAATCCATACCAAACCAAAGATTCATCATTACCAAACCCTAAATTCCAACCATATAAAACCAAAGATTCATCCATACAAAACCCTAAATTCAATCCATATAAAACCATAAATTAGATTATCCCATATAACATTATAAATTAGATTCTCCTATAAAATATCATAAATTAGATTTTCCCATATAACACCATAAATTTGATTCTCCCACATAACACCATAAATTTGATTCTCCCACACAAACCCATAAATTATATCCTCTCACACGAAACCCTAAATTTTCTAATTTATTATTCCACTCAGTAATCATTAAAATACTTAGGTCAACTCACATCCCTTAGTCAACTTCTTTTCCCATCCTCCTTTTTCATCCTTTCTCCCACACAAACCACATCAACATCCTCACATGCATGTCTTTTAGGGTCACAACAACACATATCATCACATACACATAAAACACATGCCATATAACAACACAAGAACATGCTTGAACTCCACATCATATCATATACGACATAATTAATAATAATAAACATAAGATACATAGCATGCGAAGCATATAATGCATATAAACACACAAAATGCCTTAGCACCCCTTACCTAAAATAATACCGGTCTTGGAGCACACTCTTAAGCCTCCTTAGGGCTTTGACTGATCTCACCTATTATGAGGGAAAATCTAGAATTAGATTCCCTCCTACCAAAAATAATATTAATTACTAACTTATTCTAAGACTAGACTTTTCATAAAATACTAAAACAATAATAGCAAAAATACCAAAATAATATCAATATTAATACTAATAAGAATAGTAATAATAATAAAAAAAAGGGATTACTCAAAAACATAGTGAAATAAGGGTTTCAACCCCTTTACCAAAATAATAATAATAATAATAATAATAATAATAATAATAATAATAATAGTAAAATAAATAACCAATTTTAGTAATAATAATAATAATGATGAAATAATAACAATAACAATAACAATAACAATAACAATAATAATAGCAACACTAATGGTAAACTAGTTTTAATAATAATAAAAATTTTAAAATAGTAATAATATTAATAATTATAATTATAATAATAACATATTAATATTAATAATAGTAATAATGGAAATAATAAGAGTAATAATGATAAAATCGAAATAAAATTATAATAGGGCTTCAGCCCTCAACATAAATAATAATAAA
This sequence comes from Tamarix chinensis, assembly GCA_030549775.1. Taxonomy (NCBI): domain Eukaryota; kingdom Viridiplantae; phylum Streptophyta; class Magnoliopsida; order Caryophyllales; family Tamaricaceae; genus Tamarix; species Tamarix chinensis. The sequence goes on along the minus strand of CM060173.1, from coordinate 12,222,971 downwards.
AACATTAATAATAATAATAAAAATAATAATAACAATAATACATATTAAAAAAAATTAATATTATTTATATTCAAATAAATGAAATAAAATAATTTAAGGCTTATAAAAATAGGGAGAATGGTTCAGAGGGTCTAGGGTTCAACCTTAAGATGGTGGGGATAGGCGGCACCGGCGGTGGTGCACGGCGGCGGCGGTGCACGAAAAAAAGGAAGAAAAGTGTAAAAGTTGAATGTTGGGAAAAAGATAGGGAGAATTAGGGTGGAAGTTGGGGTGTTTAGGGTTGCATAGAGGGAGAGGAGTAGAATGAAGGTGGCGTCGCAGCTAAAGGTGGTGGTGCAAGGCGGCGGCTGCTGAATGGAGAAGAAAGAGAGAAAGAGAGGAGGAGAGGGAGGAAGAGGAAAAGAAAGGTAGGGGAAGGTAGAGGAGGGTCTACATAATATATTGGAAGGTGAAAGGAGCGGAAGAAGCGACAGAAGAGGTGGCGGACGGCGACGCGAAGGGTGGCAGAGATAGAAAATGGGATGGTCGAGGGGGCTACTTCGCACAGCCAGAGTGGCTTGTGCAAGAAGAATCGAGGGAGGAGGAAGGTATAGTTAGTTAGGGGGCGGTGCAAGGAGTACATGGGTGGCCATAACGGGCGGAGGTGTTGGCTGGAGGCAGTGGAAATGGCGTCTAAAGTGGCGGCGGTGGAAAGGTTAGAAATTTTTAGGTAAGCAGCCAAAGGTTCGATAGATTATAGGGATATTTATAGAGTAAAATGGAGGGCTAAGGTTAGAGGGCAAAACGGGAGGATCAGGCAGGTTGTTTAGGCTCATTGGTGGCAGCAAAAGCCGGCGAAAATCAAATGGCAAGATGGTTGTGAGCAAAAAAAGAAGGAAGAGTGCGCGAGAAATGGAGGAAGTGGTTTGAGTCATCGTGACCAGCAGAATAATGGGGAAAATAAGGGAGAACAACCGGTCAAATGGGCCAGATCGGCGGCGTTAGTTTTGGAGGTGGCTGGTCGACGATAATGGCAGGTGCGATTGGTGTGGGGAGAAGAAGAAGAAGGAGAAGGAAAGGTATGGGGCGGACCGGCGGTCCGAGAAAAAAGAAAAGAAAATAAAGGGAGGCAGACCGGGCGGTTGGGCGCGAGGCGAGGGGGCGTTTAAATGGAACGCTGAGTTTTGGCAAAAAAAAGAGATAAAACGCAGCGCGATGAGGGACGGGCGAAGGGCGATGGCAGCACAGGTTGGGCCATGCTGAAGGAAGGAAGGAGGGAAAAATTGGGTCGCGGGAGGGGTAGGCCCAAACAGGGAAAAAGGAGAGAAAAAAGAAAAAGAAGAAAAGGAAGAAAAAGAAAGAAAAAGAAAGGAAAAAGGAAGAAAGAAAAGGAAAAAGGAAAAAGGAAAAAGGGAAAAAGGAAAAATAATGGGTTAGGGTAATTAAATTGATCTGAATATTTAGGATATTTAAAAATAATAATATTTAAATAAAATAATATTTAAATCCCTTTTTAGGCTAAATTAGGATTTTTAAAAGATTCTCCATAAATTCCATTTTAATTATTAAAACACCCTTAATTTCTCCAATTAAATTATTTATAAAACTAATATTAATTTGAAACTATTTTCTCCTTCTTATTTTTAATAAAATAATTTACTTAATTAATTTTCAAAATAAAATCCTTAATTAGCTAAAATACTCAAAACTTTTCTAATAAAAATTATTTATTCTTTTATTCTTGAATAGCCCTAATTAATTCTCTTTTATTATAATAAAAATAATTTATTCAATTAATTTTCATAATAAAACCTCATTTAAATTAGAAATTTTTGGGGCATTTCACCTTCAAAACCTACTTTTTGAAGCTTTTATTTGGGCTAGGTTTTAGGATCTTGATTTATACACCCTCTTACCTTTTTTTTTTCAGGAGAAACCCTCAATAATTTAAACTTAAAGGCTTTATTTTCTCTCTTCTTTCCTAACCTTTGAACTGTGTTATTTTCCTTCATATTTTCTATGCAACATTTCCTCTCCTTAACTTTTGTATTTGATTTTACTTTACTCTTCTAATCCTTTATCTAGCTCCTTCTTGTTTTGATCTTAAGCAAGATACGGTTAGATTTGGGAAAGGAGTGAGGATTTAGCTTCCATCTCTAGTGTCCTTTATTTTCCCCTTGGGAAGGTAGGTTTTGTCTGATTTCCTCTCCTAGGTCTTCTATTTTACTAGATCTTATTTACATGATTTCTAAAGGTTTTTACTAAGTTTTAATCTGGATTTTTTTAAGGGTGTTCTAGTGTTGGAAAGGGGCTTAGATTTTTTAGAGACTTTTGCTCTCTCTAATGTGTTGCTCAACTCTTTTGAGATAAAACATCGACTTTCCTACTTTGTGGAAAATGATATGAATAAGTGAAGTTTATATTATTTGTTTAATTAAACATGTGGGTTCTAATGATAAGAATGTGTAGAGTAGGTAGTTTTTTAAATGATGGAAGAATTGGTAGCAATCTTAACTTGAATTCTTGTATACATAAGCCTTATAAATTTGGTTTTACGTTTTGTAATGTCCTTGATATTCTAAGTATCTCACTTATGTTAGCATGTGTAATATGATGCATAGTTTTTTTTTCATGATGGGCTAGCAAGAAGAGAATATGATGTGTATTTTTCTAGTTTGTATTAAGTTTATAAAGTCCAAACATGATTTTATTGAGATTCTCATCATGATTTTGGTATTTTGTATGTCTATTCAAGAATATTGTGTGTGAAGAACCTTGAATGACCTGAGATTGATGTTCGGATTGATTGGACAAAGATTTTGGAATTTAATTGTGTGTAAGTTTGTTTTCTTGGGCCTATTTTCACCCCAATCGATTGACTGGTCCCCATGACCAATTAACTGGTCTCTAAGACTGATCGAGTGGTATGGTAGAGCCATCGACTAGTTAGCCTATGACTTTATTAGTCTTGGTCTTGGGTTAAACCCATTATCTAGTTTGATCAAACCCATCGACTGGTTCTTAGAACGGTTGAGTGGTTGGACCAACTAATTGACTAGTTGGTTTGTGACCTTAGTAGCCTTAGCCTCAGGTTAGACACATCGACAAATAAAGTTGATTGATCAGCTGGTTCACTACCATTGTGAAGGTTTGGTAGTGCCTAAACCAATTTATTGGTCTACATGATAGACCAACTGGTCAGTATAACTGATCAAATGGTCCTTAGAAACCCATCGGCTAATCTCTGACAGAGTTGTGTTTCTTACCTCTTTCTTTCCAAATTTGATGCTTTAAGTTTCATGCTTGGATAATAACCTCAGGTGCTAGTATCTATAATTTACCTAGATGAAGTGAGTTTAAATAATGGAGTAAAGTTAGTAAAGAGAAATTTTATCCTAGTTGACCAATGTTGACCTTAATTTAGCATTTGGACCTTTCTCTTGACCAAAACATGAGTAGATGATTAGACGGATAAAAATAGATTCTTCCTATGGTAAGTATTTATGTAATGAATCAAAATGATGTATAATAGATCTGTAATGACTTACATCATGGCCTTAAAATGTGAAACCCTGTAAGTTAAATGACTTAGCAATAATAGGGGAAAATAACGTGGATATGTATGGTGGCCTTAGGTTGACACAATATATAAAAAATGACTTTAATTTGGCTATTGAGATAAATAGATAAGTAACCATGAGTTAGGGTTGGAATCTAGCTTACCTCCAATTGGACCTTCATCTTTTCCCTTAGGGAATTAACTTGGAACACCTTTTAATGAATGGTAAGCTGTGGTTAAGAAATAAACTATGGCTTTGACTTTATCCCTAAGCTTTGACCCATATTTGAATTGTGAAATGGAAATAAAATTTGGATTGGACATTTATAAATAATATTAACACTATATAATTCCACCTTTTGGCATAATTGATCATGTAATGGGATGATCACATGAAGATACCCTAAATGGGGACACTGGATGATGTGAAAACCTTATATGGGTGCATTAAATTGAAATAGATTATTATTTGGTGGGATATTGTTTGCGGACCTTTATGTGATATGACATCCCAATACAATAAGATATTAATCACTTAAAGTGGAATAATCATCATGATAGGTTTAGATTATTTGATCCTTAATTAGCTATCGGGGTTAGTCTATCTTTGAGCATTTTACCTTTGGGTGCCTTTAGGTGGGATACTCATTGAACCCGATTGTCTTTCCTACTCTAGACACTGATAATGTACTAAGGGGTATCAATACTAAAGGGTTTGGTTGCTATAAGATGGTTATTTTGGCATGTGCCAAGACTTATGTCCGCCTGGTTAATTAAGCATAAGCTAAGACTTTATGTCCACTTATCGGTCTGACTTCTATGGTTTAGAGAGACCGTGGGAAACAACCCCACCTATTGCTCAATAACTTGAGGTAAAATAATTCTATGTTCACCTATTGCTCAATAACTTGGGGTAAAAGAATTCTATGTTCACTAATTGCTCAATAACTTAGGGAAAAAGGATTATATATTCTACTATTTCTCAATAATTTTGTAAAGGAGTTCTATATTCACCTAACACAAAATAATAACCACAATGAAACTGAAAGAGGTATTAATTAGCTTTATCTTATTTTATTCTTGATATTGATATGGTTATTTTGCTAATGTGATACTTGCTTTACCCTATAAGTATTTAAAGAGCCCATGGCTCACTTAAGCTATGAATATGTAGTGTAACTTATGTTTACCTTTCTTAAATTCTATGTCAATCATATGTTTTCCTCCTGGAATTGATGGTAAATATATATCAAAAATGATTACTGTACAAGTTCACAGGGCATACCCTGGATAGTAGGCCCCTACAAAACAAAAATCTAGTTACAAGGCACCTTAGGTAACAATAGCACCCTAGGGGTACAACCTGACCATGTCTTACATACCTTCCCTAAGGTCCCTGTCAAAAAATAGGGCACTATACACAAATTTCTGGACTTGTACGATAATACTCTTAGTGTCTAGAGGTTTACATTCAAACAAGGCATAGTTCCTGCCCTTCCAGATTAAGTATACTGCTGCTGCTACTGCCCATTGTGGTATAACTCTGTATTTCCAATATGTTTCCATGAATTATCGTATGGTCTATTGTTATTACAATCATGATCCATCTACTGTAACAGTCATCTATGAAGTTCTAATTTCACAATGCCCTCTAAGCTATACTCCAAACACTGCTGTATGGATAGTCTAAGTAATCCATGTTTTTTAGTAAGGCGATATGTGATATATAATCGGTATGTCTTTATATGATGGTATGATTATGATTGAGCATGTTTTGTTGGATTCAAATATGTCTTTTATTACCTATATGATTGTATGTGAATGAAATAATAGGAGAATTGCATGTACATTTTGGTAAGTTGTACCATGGACATATTATGTGGGCCTTGATTGTACTATGACCTACATGATAGTGGTATATTAGTTTGCTCAATATGTATGCATACTGATGGGGTTGTTGTTGCAATCCTCTACTTAATCCCATGGGTTGGAGGTTTGGTGCAGGTTTTCTAAGGATGATTAGTAAGTGGTTCATCCTCTTCTTAGCATAGTTGGGCTGATGAATGTAGGCATTTGCAAGGACTTCCTTCTATGGTCCTTGAGTGACCACGATGTTTCTTATTTGAAATTGATTTATTCTTATTAGCCTTTTCTTTTGATATATCTTTGTATGAAGTTTGGGCCTACGTAGCATTAGGTTGTAAACCTTGATTTTTCCTATCTCCAAGTGTTTCTTGTGCACACTAGTTTTTCCATGTGTTTGATTGGTTAGATACTTAGCCTAGTGTTTAATGGGAGGTAGGTGGCAATGTGTCTATCTTGTGTTAGATATGGTGGTAACACCCCATGTATTGTAAGATTGACTTGTATTTCCACTTCCGCAATATTTTAAAACATAATTTTTTAGTAGTGAAAATAGGGGGTGTTACATCATGTAAAATCTTCCTTTCTTTAAGCCTATTTTCATGCTCTTGGGTGTTTTTGGTGATACCGTGATGTTGATTTGAAGTTTTACTTGAAGTTTCATATTTATCATAATTTGGTTTAAGCATATAAAGATTTTATTTTGGTGGATTGAAAGTCTAACACCGATTATGTTTTTTGTGATTTTTGGTTTTCATGAGTTTTGGCTAGATCTTAGTGTTGGAGTTATGTTTATAACTTTTGATGATTCCATGCCAAGGCTTGATGCATTTAGGATAAATTTAATATATAACATGTTACAAATTTTATTTGCTTATCATGTTTTATAAGTAGTTTAAGATTATGATGCTTTAGGTATATATTCAAATTCTTCTTCATGATATTTAAAGTATTATTGACTAATCACCTATTTATTGCCATATGTAGGGTTAGAATGAGATTAATCATAAGTATGTGGCTAATTATTAAATCAAGGGTAATTTTACAATTAAAGGCCTTAAGTGTTATTAGAGGTTAATGGTTGACCATTGTCCATTACATATAATAATAAACCATTGACCATTAACTTTGACTATCAACCATTTACCATTGACTTTGACTTTTTTGGTAATCACATTTTTGATGGTTTTGGATTTAAGCTTTTCGATATAAAATGACATTTTTCAATGTTTTCATAACTAGTGATTTTTTTCCTCAGGTAGGCATTAACCTTACTTTAAGGTGGTTTGACTAATTGTATATGATATTTCCATCTATTATCCCTTTTGCGGTCTTTTAGGATTAAAAGTTGCTATCTTGAAGAAAAAGTTTTCCAATGTATTCTATGTTGAGTTTAGTGTAATCTAGAAACACTTGTTATGTGAGTCATATGATTTATATGAGATATACACTTGTGTTACATTTAGTGTTATCTATAAACATCCATTTGAATTATTTGCTATATTATGTTTTGTGTTATCTATAAAAACCAATTTGAATTCTTTGTTATTTACATTTGACGTTATTTATAAACACCTACTTGAATTGTTTTTTATGGTACATTTGGTGTTATCTATAAGAACCAATGAATATGTTGTTATGCTATGTTTTGTGTTATCTATGAGCACTCATGTTATGATATGTATGGTGTTATCTAAAAACACCTATTTGAATTGTTGGAGGTAAATAATAAACATCTATCTGGATTTTTTGGTGTAACCAACAAACATCCATTTGAATTGTTTAGTGTAACCAACAACACCCATTTGACAAGTTTGGTGTTATCTCCTAAACATCCATTTTGGTTACTTTAGTCTTTGTTTGGTGTCAACACCCATTTTGGTTTATTAATTAGAATTATGTGGCCATATGATGAGTTGATAATAATATAATTTGTTCTAACTTAAAGATGCATGAGTTTGCCTCACACTACAAATATATTATACTCATGTGTTTAAGTATGATTCATACATCATGTTGTCACATTATCCTTGTTATACCTTGCTTCATTTGATGCCTTATGTGCATAGTGTATCTTGTTATTTTTTTATGCTAGCATGATATTACATTTTGTTATAATATCATGACTCTATAGGAACCATGATTAAGCATGTAGAGTAGTTAGATCTTACTCAATATGTTACTATATTAATACTACATGTAACAACCCAAACTTTCATACTAAAAGTTTTCATTTAAAATATATATATTTAGAATTAGAAAATTAGATCAATGTAGGGATGACAATGGGTCTTGGACCTGATGGAGACCTGCTAGACCCACTAGACCTACCTAATTTTTAACGGGTCTAAGCCTACAATTTTTGGACGTAATGGGTCTGGGTCTGGTCTGGGTCCATATGTACGTAAATGGGTCTAGTAGTTTTAGACCCAGACCCAACCTGCCGGACTTGTTTAGTGTATATATATGTTTGTGTGTATATGTGTGTGTGTGTGTGTGTGTGTGTGTGTAAGTATATAAATACATACTAATATTATATTTATCATCGTTGTTGTAATCTTATTTAAGCTTCTTATTAATTTTTTTAATTTTATTTTTGTATATTTACTTTATAGTTAATATGTATAATATTGTATTCCAAAAGTATGAAAACACCATTTGAAAAGTTAATTTAACTATTCTAAAATGTTTATTTTTTCACTCAAAGGATTTTTTTTAACAAAAGAAATAAATGTTAAGCTATATAAAACATAAATGTATTTATATTTACACATATTATCAATTATTTTAAAAAAAAATATCTATACCTATTTAGGACCCGTTTACCTGCTAGACTTAGTGGATCTGATTCCGAGTTTGAACTTTTAAGACCCGGAAAGTGTGTGTCTAGTTTGGGTCTAAGTAATATAAAAAGGTTTAATTTTGGGTCTAGCTGGACCCATCCTAGACCCAAGCCATTGCCATCCCTAGATCAAGGTTGTTACTACTACTCCTGTCACAAGTTAAGTTATAATATCATTATCATGGTAAGAGTAAGACTAAAACATTTCATAAAACATGCCAAGAAATAGAGATGATAAACATAAGATAATATCATATCATATACTAAATAACAATTGTGGAAATAAACATCCAAAAATACAACAAAAGCGTGTAACGAGACATTAGAGTCCAAAATATTTAGATCAAAAAATATCTCTAAGGACACCACTAGGTAGATACCACTCTAAGTCCCAACTCAAAATACAATCATTCCTTCCCGGACACATTATCAAATAGCTCATCAACATTTGGTATCCATAACAAATCACCTATGAAGTTAGTATGGGTACATTGATGTACTAAGTAAATAAGGTGTCCCCTATAGATGTAACATGAAACAAATAGGGTATGGCATAAAAGTGGAAAAACATTTGTCACAATTATACATACTATCATAGATTACTCATAACCAATCTCAAGGAAATAACCAATTCATACTCATGAATTCCATGATCCATACTCATCTCATAAAAGATACCATAATCATAACAATTTGTACTCGGAATAAGTGGATTATATGCAACTATCTAATTTGAGATAGTTAATTAGCACATATCAAAACAAATAAAACATATGGATTGTCTACCACCATTTAATCTAGTATATATAGTCAGCACAACTAAATAAAGGTGGATTATTTGCCACTAGCTAACTCAATATATGTAGTTAGCGTAAATCAACCACCCCAATCACTCAATATGTAAGTATTGATACCATATAAGAATTATGTAAATCTAAAGAGAGTAGATATGGGGCCTTAATTGGCAGACAAAAGCAAACCAGACATTGCTCATTAACATAAGGAAGACATACATTGTATAACCCCACCTTGAAAGCCATCTTGAGGCTACACATGATTGAATGCCTACCACAAGCTAACCCAATATAGTTAGTTAGCACATCTCATATCAAAGGTGGGTTAGAATCATCATCTGATCCAATAAGATAAATCAACACAATAATTCCACTTATCCTTCACTTTAATCATGTTCACCTTATTCAAGGCCAACACTAAAACCATAACCATCCATCTACATTTAAACTAGTTATCCGCATTTTATTCGTTACTTAAGAAATTCAAAGGTGAAATAAAGAACTCAACCCTAAGGTTCAACCTTAGAAATACCACCAAAATCCCCAAGCAAATCAATAGATTAATCTAGGAGACATATTATAATACCTCGTATATAAAGAGTATTTTATATAATATTTAAAATAAAATAAATTTTAAAATAATTTATGAAAACATTGTTCAAATCAGGGAACCAATCTACTAATACAATAAACTAGTTAATTGGTAAATTATGTATTTGTTTTTGTTGGTTTTGATACACAGTCGATCGATTTTGATACACATTCGTTCGATTGATTATATGAAGATCATGATATCTAGTTTGTTTTAAATTTGATTCTCTTCTAATTCTTTAACTATCCTTGGGGTTCTATTTTTATTTTTATAATAAATGATTTTTAGAGAGTTCTAAATTCTCATTAAAATAATGTTTTATATTTAAAACTTGATAACACGATCTCCTAAAACCAAAAGCACCTCATCCCTTTACCTAAATTTCCTTTCTGTCTCTTCACCCTCTCTCCTGTATTTATGGTTGTATTATTCAAACATGCCAACAACATCAAATCCCTCATTTTACTTCCCTTTTAGTTGATCTAATACCTCCCTACCACATTGGTCTTTACCCTTCACATCTAGCCTTGCCCTTTTCACTTTTCTTCTCCTTACTCAAGTGTCAACCCATTCTTTGTTTCCCTTCCTTTTGATTTTGACTAGACCCTCTCTTTGTCTGATTTTTATGCTCAATAGAATCTTTGCATCATTTTGAAGCTCCCTTGTTCTTATTTGTAAGAAAACCTCTAAGTGATCTCTTTCTCTCAAGATTCCTTTTTCCATGAGAAGGGTTGCTCTTCCTCTACTAACTTCTTCTCTATTTTTTGATTTTATTTTAATATGTAAATGGATTTTTCTTAGTGTTTTTCTCTAATTCTTGATAGGTGACCAAGAATTGTAGGTGTTAGAGTGCATTGTGGGTGGTCTTCTTTGCCTGATAACTTTGCTAAATGGTAAATTTGTATAGACCTTATCTATGCCAAATAATGTGATATGTGCCATAGAGGTTTCCAAAATGAATATATAAATAAATTATGTTGAAAACCATGTTTAAGTGTTAAAATTACCTGTATCACCTTTAGAGCATGATAGGTTTTGGTTTTTTTGCATAAAATTTGATGGAGTTGAATGTAGCATGATTATTACGTAAAATGTTTGTTTTCAATCTTCAATTATAAAGCATGTGTGTCATGATGTGATTTTGGTTAGCCTTGAGTAAGTCATATGTGTTACCTAGTGGAATCAAATGATTGGTTTGAACCTACCAATTGACTAATTAGGTAGAATTTTTGGATGTTTAGTCTTGAGTTGGATTGGTTAACTAGTTATGCCATACCAGTCGATTGATTTGACTCTTTTGTCTTATTTTCTCTTGGTATGTTCCCCATACTAGTATAATGGTTTGTGAGGCCGGTAGGTTGACTTATCTAGGCCTTTTAGTGACATTTTGAGGGTATAATTCTTTATTTAGGCTTGACTTTCTTCAATGATGTGTAAGATGTGAATAATTAATTTAGTGTGGATGTATGGTATGGAGTAAAATGTTAGCCTTGAATAAGGTATCTATGATTGAAGTGAAAGGAGGAATTCTATGATGACATCTCTTAGTAAATCAATTGGTGATTTTATTTCACCTTTGTTGTGAGTCGTGCTATATATATTGGGTTAGCTAGTGGTAGATATTATATCCTTATTTGAATTGCATTAACTATCTATATTAGGACTATTGGTGGTAGATAATCTACCTTTTGTTTGATTCATGCTATCTATATTAGGTTAGCTAGTGGTAAATAATCACCCTTTATTTGAGTTACACTAGCTATCTATTTTGGACCAGCTAGTGGTAGACATTCCACCTTTGTTTTTTTTAAAATAAAAGCATATATTATATCATGGAGAAAATTTACATCCAAGGCTATAGAATTGATCTACTTGACCCAAGAAACCTCTAAACTTTGCACTATGTGCCGAGTTATTACATATAGATGACATATCTAGAGAAATTTGATAAGCTATTCTTTTCAGGTCCCATCTTACATTTGTGAAAATACATGTATTTCGAGCTTTCCACACCTCATATATGCTAGTAGTATAGAAAGCAGCCCTGCAATGTGTCTGAGCAACCCCTCTATTTTGAGAATAAGAAATGCCTTTAAGCAAAGACTGCCATGAGTCATGTCTTCTTTTTTCTCTAAAAACCTTCCTGATGGCATCCCAAAGCTGCTGCAGACCTTGGCAATGGAATAGAAGACATCTTAGACTTTCCTGTTGAGGACAGAAACAACACTACGGGTTTATGGTAGGAAAAATTTTTGCTAGCAAGTCCTTAGTGGGAATCCTTGAGTGAGTAACCAGCTAGGATACAAACTTGTGTTTAGGAGCAGCTGGGTTTTTCCAAACTTCCTTCCACCAGTACACTTTAGGAGCTTTAATACGAATCATATCATAAATTGCTGAAATGCTATATGTTCCCTCTGTCTGAAGAAGCTGGAAAATTGGGAGTAACTTTGGCCTTAAACCAAGAATATTCTACAGAATCCAAGAGGCTGTACAAGGCAGCCTAAACTCAGCCACATTCTGATATTTAATGAAGTAAGTGTGGATCCATTTTATCCATAAGGAATTTTAATCCTTATAAATGTTCCATAGATGCTTCCCAACTGCTGCTATATTCCAAGAAAACAAATTAATAATACCCAACCCTCCTTAATTTTTAGGAAAACACACCATCTTCCAGGCTACAAGAGCTCTTTTGCTTGAGGAAGACATTCCACCTTTGTTATTGCTTTTAGTTGTGTTAATTATCTATAATGGATTAGTTAATGGTGGACAACTCACTTTATCTAATTATGAGATTGGTATGGTTATGGTACATTATAATTTGACTATGAATGAGTCATTTGTTTATGTTTGACCATAAGTAATTTGTGATAACATGTTTGAATGTATCACATGGTTTACCACTTTTATGGAATACCCTATATGTTTCATGATGCCTCTATAGGATATGTATTATTTACTTAGTACATCGATACACTAATATTGCACTTACATATGACTTGCTTTAAGTACTAGAAAATGATGATGTCAATTTGTATGATGATGTATCTCAGGAGGAGTGGTTATATCTACGGGGATTAAAGTAAGAGTTATTTGGTAGTGTTGTTGAGATCTTTTGTCATCTTAATATTTTGGACTCTTGTATCCTATTCCCCCTTTTAGTTTATTTTTGGGAGTTGATCTCCACAACAATTATCTTGTTATACTATATTACTTTTTCTTACTGTCTTTATTTCATGGTATACTTTGGTAAAGGTTTTACCAATTCCCTTAGTATGCAAATTGTACGTAAAAATGAGCTCATGTTGATGAAGGTGGTAACACCCATGTTTTAGTTTTTGCTTTCGTAGATCTATATTTTTATATGATTTTTTTGCTTAAATTTTAGGTGTTATAAAAACTAAGAGAAAAGAAATCAAGACATGCAAACCAACCAATTGGTAGAAGAAAACTATTTGATTAGTTAACAATTTAAAATTTTGACTAGTGCTTGGTTAAAGACAACATCTAAGATTTTTTAGTAAACCGGATGACATGTTCTAATAGGTAACACACATTTAATTCTCATGCTTTTCTAACTGAACCAAAAACACATCCATATTTAATCATGCCCATTCCCTAAAAACTTTAAACACAATATTTATGCTTTATATTTTAGAACTTAATCCATCAAATACTCAAAAATTATGCTTCACTTAACTCAAAGTTTCTCATAAAAATCAATCAAGACCTATCATTCTCCTTACACCAAATTCATGATTCAATATACTTGAGCATGCTCTTTGACACAAATTTACTTATAGATTCATATTGGGAAACATCTATAATACATTACATAAGACATAATTTTGCATTTACCCAAAAAGAATGTCTACAAGCAAAGAACACCCCCCACAAAACCACACAAACACCTATGACTCTTGCTCGCCTAACAATAATCATAGAGAAAATATTTAGCAAAACACATTTATAGGTAAAATATAACCTATTGTAGAAAAATACAAGAGAAAAATAAGAAGGAGAAGAAGTATAAGAAAAAGAGAAGAAGGAGAAGGAGAAGGAGGAGGAGGAGGAGAAGGAGAAGAAGGAGAAGGGGAAAGAGAAGGATGAAGAAAAAGAAGGAAAAAGAAGAAGAAGAGGGGGAGTAGGAGGAGGAGGGGAAGGAGAAGAAAGAGAAGAAGAAGGAGGAACATGAATAATAAAAGAGGAAAAAGAGAAAGAGGAGGAGGAGGAGAGAAGAAGGAGGGGAGGAGAAGAAGGAGAAGGAGAAGAATGAGGAGGAGAAGAAAGAAGAGAAGGAGAATAATGAGGAGGAGAAGGTGGAAGAGAATGAGAAGAAGGAGAAGGAGAAGGAGAAGGAGAATAGGAGAATGAGAAGAAGGATGAGGAGGAGGAGGATGAGTAGTAGTAGAAGAAGACATATAGTAGCCTAGAGTGTAGGAGAAAAGTGTAATACCTTGAATTTTAGCTAAACCTAATCCCTAGATTATTTACTTTATAACCTAATCCTAATCTCAAGAAATTAATATTTCTACCTTACCTTAATTCTCTAACCCTATAATTTTAACATAATCTCAATTTATTGATAATTAAACTATCCTAATATCCTAACATAAGTTCTATTAATCTTATCCTAATTAAAAACCAAACCTATTATTCTCCCTTTTTCTTTTCCCTCTTTTCATTTCTTTCTCTTTTCCTCCTTTGTCCAACTTTCTCCCTTTCTATTTTCCCTTTCCCATTCTTCCTGTATGAAATATTGTCCTCAGACAATGCTTGCCATGCCCATCACCTCTTTATCTCCTTCTAAGCCAATACTTACCCTATTAACCTATCAACTCCCTACCCCTACAATCGTGGGTTAGAGTTGAATTTTTCAACCGATCACACCCCCTCCTTCCTCATCTCTATGCATATATATATACAACAATGGGTTGGGGTTGAATTTTTTGATCGATCGCACCCCTCCTTCCTCATATCTGTATATGTATATGCATATATATATAAACCTAGAAATAAACTCTCCAACCATCTATTTTCTCTCATATAGAAATTCCAACTCCAAATTCCTCCTTCTCCTCCTCATTGCCATCTCAAAAAAACCACAAAACTCACCACAAACAACCCTCACTAGAGCACCCTCACCCCCTTCGATCACTTTTGTCGTTTCCTCCTCCTAACTAATGGCCACTTTCACCGCAGCCTACACCTCCACCTTTGACCAAACACCCCACAACCATCATATTTGCTTTACTTTCCTTAGTTGTAGCCCCATCAACAGAACAATCCCATCCTCAATAACCTTCACCACAGGTCACACCTTCACCTTCGACCAACCTCCTTGTAACCTTCCCATTTCTTTTATTCATTAGTTGTAGCACCAACAACCAGTGCACACCCCTCTCCTTCGGCCACTTCCAACATTTCCTGCATCCTCCCCTTCAAAAATTTAGGATGTTACAAAGATTGTGTGCATGGACAACAAACAAAGACATGTAATAAATTGATAATTGCATATGATGTGATGGGACATACTAAAATGATGTACGCATATATGACCTGTACTAATGATTACATATTATGGTGTAATTAGTTACAACATTTTAAATTTATAGGATATAAAGGAAGGGCAAGAAACTATTACCCGAGTCCTCTTCTACTTGTTCTCCCATGGCAAAAACTAGGAGAACTATTGTTGCAAGGAAGATGATACCTCAGACAGATGTTTCCTAATCATCTCTAGATAAGAACCTATTTTCTCACTCTTTTACCCCTGAGAGGATTTTTGTGGATGAATTTTCTCAACAAATCCAAACCTTGATTTCAAAGGGATAGACTTAAGTTGCTATTGATCCATTTATTTCTAATCTGACCATAGTAGTCCCTAATAGTCCCTTAGTCTCCCTCTAGTTCGATATTAGAAAAGTAATTGAATATAATTTCCAATTTACATAGTATGAACCTTCAACAAACCCATGAGAATGAATGGTGCAACCACCAAAAATAGGTACGTCCTGTAGGGATAAGGTATTATCCAATCAGGTGTCAGTTAATGGAGGAGACCTTTCATATGTACCCCCACCATTTCCATAAATACTTAGAGAATCAAACTATAAAAGGATCAAATTAACGCAAATAGGGATAGGTGGGAGGGAGCCCTAGTTGGTTATGTTATAAGCTATCAACCTTCACTGGGCCAAATTACAACATTTGTTAAGACTTAATGGGAAAGTATTGCTATGCCTAGTATCTACGTTCATGAAAAGGGATTCATCATATTCAAATTTCAAAACTCTAAAGATTATGAAAGAATAGACGCTTGTAAATGTTGGACTTTCATCAATCATCCATTGGTGCTAAGGCAATGGCATAAGAACTTTAAGTTTGCAAAGGAGAAATTCTAATTTCTTCCATTATACATCAAGTTGCCAAACCTTCCTCTGGAATATTGGGATCTTGATTATTTAAGATGTATTGCAAGTGTAGTGGGAAAACCATTACAAACTAATAGTCTCACCTCATTTGGTAACTGTATGTCTTATGTATGGGTGTTGGTTGAAGTTGATGTTACAAAAAAATATGTTGAGTTAGTGGATTTAAAGGACCCTGATGGTGAAATTCTTACTTAGAAAATATAGTAAGAATGGAGACCACCATATTGTGATGAATGTAACACTATAGGAAATTCCCTCAAATGTTGCCCCAAGACAAACACTAAACATCCCCAATAGATTGACCAATCCTTGACTCAGACCATTCCTCATCAACCCATCAATCCTACTAAACAAAATCATATATAGTCTTCCTAGAGCTAGGTGTTATATAGCAGGTGGACTACTATTAAACCAAAAAAGCCAAAAGATCCTATGGAATTTGCAAGTACTTCTAACCCTTTCCAAGTTTTAGAATAAGTTGAACAGTTTGAATTGATGGAGGGAAGCCTCAATACATTCAACCCATCTCATTCCCATTATAGACAATGATTTTTGTGGTTAACATTAGGGGTTTTAATAAACCCTATAAACAAAAAGATGTTTGATCTTGGATGAGTGCCAATAAAATGTCACTAGTATGTTTAATAGAAACTCATATTAAGAGTAATAAATTAGTTAGTATCCAAAATAATATCTGTCTAGACTGGGGCTTCCTCAATAATTATAACTTTCATCCTAATGGTAGAATTTGGTGCCTCTAGAACCCACGAATTTGGATAGTAAACCTTATTACATCTACTAACCAAGCTCTTCTTATTCATTCTACTTCTCATACCTTTTCTTCTGTTTTTTTTTGTTATGATTTATGCTAAAAACACAGGTTCTAAAATGCAACATCTATGGAATCGGCTCAATACTTACAAACATTTTACTTCCCCCATCATTCTTATAGGTGACCTTAATGTCATTATGAATTAGTTGGAGAAATTCCAAGGGTTTTCTCCCATCTAAATGACATCTAGGATGCAAATAATTGCTTAGCTCACCTTTCTATGACTGATCTAGCTTCTACTGGTTCTTTTTTCACTTGATGCGATAAATAGATTAGTGAGGATAGGATCATGGTCAAGCTATGGTTTCAACATTTCACTTCATCTTATGCTCTCTTCCAGCCTGTTCCTTTCTCTAACCACTGTGCTGGTCTCTTAACCATGTAATAAATAAATGGTCATCATAAAATAATGTTTAAGTTTTTCAACATGTGGTGCCAACACCGCTCTTTCATATAGATGGTTTAGTATACCTAGAATACCATAGAAGCTTCCCACCCTGTTTCTATGTTAAGGCAATGCCTTAATATTTTATGCCTAAAGTTCAAACATCTAAATAGGGACTATTTTAGCTCTATCTCCAACCGTGTCTCTAAAAAAAAAGAGGAAATTCTCCAAAAAATATAGAATGACTTAGTTGAGGATCCTATCAATTTTCATCTTCAAATACTTGAACTAGATGCTTGGAAAACTTATGATTACCTCTTAGACTGTGAAGAGTTATTCTTTAAACTGAAATCAACAATTCATTGGCTCAATGTGGGTGATTAAAATAACAATTTTTTGTATGCCTCGATGAAGTCAAGGTAAAACATATGCAGGGTTATCATAATCAAGAAAGAAGATGGTGCTTGTGTTGTTGATCCAGCAGATATCTAAACTCAGTTTTAGGAGTTTTATATTTCCTTGTTAGGAGCATATGCCAACCTCAACCCTGAAGTGGACATGAATATCTTCTATTTGGGGCCTCATTTATCTCAACAACATCAATATGATCTCCAATAATTAGTAACTAGAGATGAAGTAAAGTTAGCTCTAAATTCCATTAGTGATATTAAGGTTCTAGGCCTGGATGGCTACACTTCTTATTTTTCAAGCAATCTTGGTCCATTATGGGTGAGGATATCTAGTGTATAGTAAATGATGCTTTCTTATCAGGTTATATCCCTAAATTCCTTAACCATAATGCTATTTCCATCCTTCTTAAGTGGACCATCCACAATAGGTAACACAATTCTAACCCATTGCTTGCCATAATATCCTCTATAAAATCATCATGGAAGTCATCACCAAACAATTACAACATATACTTCCTACTATTATTGATCCTTCTCAAGTAACATTTATCAAAGGAAGGTATCTAGGGGATAATGTTTAACTTTCTCATGACCTTTTGTGTCATTATAATCGCAAACATATCATACCTAGGTGCATGCTCTAGATATATGTAAAAAAGGATTATGACACTTTGAATTGGAAATTTTTGGAATGAGTAATGTTAGGCCCAAATATCCCTCCTCATTTTGTATGAGTTGTTATGGGATGTGTTAGCTACTCTATTGGTCTAAATGGAACCTCCCTTCTCCCTTTTGATTGGAAAAGAGGGCTAACTCAAGGATACCCTATTTCCCCATACTTATTTGTGATTGCTATGGAGTATTTCACCCACATTCTAAGATCTCTTTGGAATAATCAGAATTTTCACGGTCACTAACAATGGAAAAATTGATGCATCATTAATCTATCATTTACCAATGGCATCTTACTATTTTGTTAATGCAACATCAATTCCATAAGATTATTACTATAACAAATGCATTCTTTTAGTGACCTCTCCGGCCTTCACATGAATCCATAAAAAGTTTCCTTTATTGTGGGGGAATAAATGAGAAGATTAGAAGTGAAATCCTAAATTTTACTTCCTTTCAATTTGGTTGCCTTCCTTCCTACTACCTAAGACTCCCTATGGCAATAGCTAGGATGAAAACTCATCAACTATAGGGGCTTCTTAATAAAATAATGTATAAAGTTAAACATTAGACTTCTAAATTGCTCTTATATACTAGTTGAATCTAACTCATCACAAGATTTATTTTTGGAATTCAAAAGTTTTGGTGCTAGATTTTGCTTCTTCCAAAAGCTCTTATTAAAAGTATAGTATCCTTATGCATAACATATCTTTGGAAAGGAACTTTGAAGTTAGCTATAAGGCTCCTGTTGCTGGAACAAGTGTTTTCTACCAAAAAAAGAAGGAGATATGGGTATCATTGACATAGGGATGTGGAATATTGTTTCCCTTCGTAAACACATGGAATTTAAAGACTAACAAGGAAAATATTTGGGTGTAATGGATTCATGGTAGATACTTACACACTCAAACCCTAGAAAATGTAAAATTAACACAATAAGACGTATGGACCATACGAAGTATCATTCAACTTTAAACTCAACTACTACCCATTATCAACTCTAGTCTTGTTGAGGGGGAGTACAACATCAATAAATTCTATAATTTGATCCAAAAAAAAGTTTCAGTTAAAATGTGGTGGAGGAATGTATTGAAGAACCCTATAGCCCCAAAATACCCATTCATAATGTGGGTAGCTACTCATGAGAGGCTGGCTACTAAGGTTTATCTCTTGAAATTTCAGTCTCTACCTGATTTAGCCTGTGTTCGTTGCCAAAATTCTTAGACATCCCAACATATTACTTTAGAATGTTAATATATGAATTCGCTTGTGAAGATACTTGATAACTTGGGAGGTTGGAAAGTTGGACTATGCAATTGGAAACAAATAGCAAGTGCTATGCATGGTTGGGTTAAAGCTAAAGCTGAATTGCTATTTAGTATTTTAGCTACAACAATTTATGAAGTATGGAAGGCTATAAACCTAAGAGTGTTCCAACAAAAATACATTCCAAGTCATGTCTTAGCTAAGGTGATAGCTATAGCTATAGGTCATCAATGTACACATTAGTCTAGAGAGGAAAAGTTCAAGATTCATATTCATTACATAGAAGAGTTTGTTTATTGTACTTGTACATAACTTTCTATTAATAACATGACATTCATTTTCTTCAAAATTTTTTTACCTCCTTGTCAAAGGTAATCATTGACTTTGAATTTGAATAGAGAGTGAAATATTGGTCCTCCATACTATTAATTGTTGGATTATTGTCTACGTTATCAAAATTTCTTAAATCACATGTTATATATGAAAGAGTTTAAAGATAATATATTATGTTAAATAGAGAAGCTAGTAAAGTGAAGACATTAAGACGACAAGGGTATTATGGGAATGATGTTGTAAGATTTTATTCTATACATCAATTTAATTTTTTTTTATTAATCAATACTTTTTTTATGATTATAAAAAATTTGCATGTTTTCTTTGCTCTGAACTAATATGATTTGATCTAATAATTCCTAAAAATAAGTTAAGGAGAATATTCCCTAAGTAAGTAATACTCTTGTCTGCTTATTTTTATGATATGTATTACGATATTGGATAACATACTATTATATTTTAAATGATATTATTAATTAAAGCATTTATAAAAAATGCATTAGGTTTTTTTATAAGATCATGTCATATTATATGAGAAATAATCAAACCATAAGGTTCCTATATTGTTAACAAGAAACTCATAATTTTTTTGGGAGCTCAACATAGTATAGAAAATCAAGCCTTGCATAGGTTGTTAATCATATGTCTATCACTACTATAAAAATTAAAATAGACTCAATCATGTGTGTATCTGTGTGTGTGTGTGTGTGTGTGTGTATGCTATAATAAAGATAGTCGTATATAAATTTGTTGAAAAAAACGAAAAAAATATGGGATGATAGAGGCACTTTCTTTTTGAGAAAAAAAAATAAGCAATGCTTGTAAGGCACTTTATTTTTAACAATATAGGTGTTGGTTACAAAGTTGTAACTGTCATCTAAAGCTGAGTAGTATTTTTGATAATTTTAGACAATTATTCTAAATTAAAATTGTTATCTATTATAGAGCTTGATGATTTTTTTTTTCAATTTTTAAGGGTATAGATGTCGGTCTAACTTGGAACCACTAATTATTTATAACTATTCATTTTGTTTTTCATTCTTCACTTTTAACCTAGAAAGCCTTTCTTTTAACCACTAATTTAACAAACTTGCAAACGTTTGTCATGCAAACTGGTTATTTTCCTTCATATTCCACAATTATTGTTTCCTACACTTTCTCATTCTTCTTCTCAATTAGTAGCCTCCATATTTTTCACTTCCACCCCGCCTTCTTTTTCTTCTCTCGTTGTCATTGGTCTTCTCTTAGAGGTTTGAATTTTTAATCTTTACTCTTCTTTAGTATTGGCATGATATGTGATACCTAACTTTACCATGCTTTTACTACTTACTAGGCCATTTTGCTTCTTCATTTTTGGTACGTGATGTAGTTTATATATTTCTAGGAGTGTATCTTTGATATCATTATTGTTGTTGTTAGTGTATCATATGAGAAACCCTCACAATGTTATATATATATATATAACCTATGTATGTTTTATATACAATTAGTTTGGATATCATTGTTGTAGTTGTTACTAAATTATGCTACTCAACTGTGTTTTTAACATAGGTTGTGATGGGCTCTAGTAGGTTGACTAGAGAATATAAAAAGGGTGCATATGACATCCTAGTATTTGTAGTTGAACATGCCAGATATCCCTTACAGATATGTTACCCATGTATTGATTGTGGCAATACTAAGAAGAAATGGGTCCATGAAATATGATATCATATTATTATGTGTGTATTTGATACGAGTTACACTACTTAGATAAAGTGTAGAAAGTCCATCGATGTCCAAACTAGTTGTACGTAAAGTGATGATTTTAAATTTGATGATTTTTCTAACATGGAAGACATGACAAATAACGTAGAAGAACATATTAGAGCTATTATGAAAAGTTTAAAATGTTTAATAGTGATTTATAAATGCTCTTGTATAGAGGTTGTACTAAATTTAAAAAATTATCAGTTGTATTATGTTTGAGGTTAATGAATAAAGCGATAAAAGCTTCACTTTTCTTCTCAATTTGTTACAAGAGATACATCTGAAAGATAACATTTCTCCCCCATGACAAATGAATTAAATAATATTCTTTTCTCTATTCTCTTGAATTATGAAAACAAATTCATGTGTTTCCTAATGTTTTCATTTTGTATTATAATGCATATGTGTAATTGAACACATATCATGAATGTCAAATTTCATGATTTAAAAAAGGCTAAGGTTGTGGTACTGTCCAATTATACCAAGGTTTTGGTTTACGTTTAGTAATGGAGAAAATGTAAAGAATCTTATGTGGCATGTGAAAAAGAGGACTTCCTAAAGTAAGCTTATACATCTGGTTGATTCTCCTCAATGGAGGATGATAGATACCAAATTTATTGAATTTGGTTATGAAGTACTTTGCTATCATAAAATGAACAATTTCAATGGAAACACATAGTACAATTTATGGTATGCTTTATTGGTTAAATATAATATCTCTCCATCATTGTTCATGAAGAAAAAATGGATGGTGCTATATTTGATTATATCGAGTCTAAATTATCCCCATAATAATATTGAAGTTTATCTAGTTTCCCTTGTTGAGGATTTTAAGTATTTGTGGGATTATATTGCTGAAGTGTTTAATGCACATGTCCAAGAATCATTTAACTTGAGATCCATGCCATTTGTTACAAAAAAATGATTTTTTTAGCATATTGTACTTTTTTGGTTATAGTATGCACGAATACTCTACATGCCCTATTTGCAAAGTCAACTCAAACTTTTTTTATAGTTAATTTCCCCAGAAAAGGAAGATCGGATATCTTATACATCGTAATGCCTACAAATCATTATTATTGCAGGCAAAGAAAAAATTTTGATGGAAAAGTTAAATAGACAAGAGCTCTTAATCCACTCATAGGAGTCCATGTATTTGAAAAAGTTAGGGCATTAAATATGTCTTTAGGAGAAAAGAACAAGAAGTTAGTTTCAATAGGTGGGTGAAAGAAGAAGATAATATTCTTTGACCTTCTATATTAATAAAAAATCTTATATGTGTAACAATGTTTTGATATGATTCATATTGATAAGAGTGTATTTGATAATATACTTGTTACACTTTTAAATGTGCTAATGTGACAAGGATGACATCAATGCTAGATTGGACCTTGTTGAGACAGGTACAAGAAGAGAATTACATCTATAAAAAGTTAGGAATATAACTTTTTTAGCCTCCTATATGTTATAATCTTTCTACAAAAGAGAAATTTATTTGTGTTAGTGTTTGAAAGGAGTGATGGTTTTAGAAGTATAGCCATCAAACATCAAAAACCTTATTTCTATAAAATATTTGAAGTCAGTGGGCATCAAATCATAATATCATCATATTTTATGATGCAAGAACATCCATGGATTCTCGTGATAATAAGGATTTGACATTCTTAGTAATGGGACCTATTACAATATGTGCTTTGATGATAATATGACTATAAATAGCCATAACAAGTGCATTTTGGGTAATTCTTGTAGGTATATAACATATTTATAAGGAGAATATTTATATACTTCAAGATGCCAACACATTTAAGCTTTCTTATGTTACAAGTTATTACAAGTCAAATGAGCTATTATGCATGAAAGTCAAACTTATAAGTCAAATAAAACCTAGTTATCATTCTTATATAAATTTGGGATTTTGTTAGTTATTTCCATGTAATAATTAGCTATGTTTGTTTGTAATAAATTTTCTTTTGATTCATATACTATATAGGTTAATAATATGTTGCTATTACTAGTTAGTCATGTGTGCATTACCAACTACCTTAGTGTGCTACTTAGTAGAGTATAGCTACCTATATATATGCATGTGTCGACACTCTTGTATCATAGAAATATACAGTCAAAATTAAAATCAAATAACAAGTATACAACTTGGTTACTTTTTCTCTCTTTGAGTATGTGAGCTTGTGACTCGTATTTGGTGTGTATAATATCTTAGATTGGGGTGTGAAGTATTTTAGAGGAATTTAAAGTAGAACTATGAGCTATGCTAGAAAGATGTGAAGATATGACCTTGATCTAACTGGAATATGGAAAAGTATTAAACATGAAAGTTGTATATCTTTCTGTTAGCTTTCCAACGCATAAGAATCGGCTTGATTGGAGATCAAACAAAGAAGTTGTGGCCAAAATACTGAAGATTGTTAAAGCTGAAAAGAAACATGAGGGGCCCCGTGTTTGTGACAGCCTTGTACAGTATATATACTATGCGATTAGAACCCTAATTAGCATAGTACCATCATCTTCTCTCCTCTTGATTTCTCTTTTAATTCCTTGGTGAATTAAGTGATTTAGGTGAGGATTTCTTTGATTCTCTTTGTAATCACAATTACTTCAAATCAGTTCTTGTGTTCTTCTCAATTCGTGTTCTTGAGTGTTCTTCTCTTCTCAATTCTTGTGTTTTCTAATTGATTAGATCTTATTTTTTCAAATTGGTATCGATCCCAACAAATTGGTATCAAAGCGCAGGGTTCGTGTTTGTGGGTTTCTACAAGATTTGATATAGAGAAGTTTGATCGATCTGTGAACTTCAGCTTATGGAAGTTGAAGATGGAGGCAATTCTAATTAAAAATGGATTGGAGAAGGCATTACTCAAAAAATCAAAGAAGCCTGATTCGATGACAGATGAGAAATTCGAGGAGATATATCAAAAGGCGCTTTACACCATACGGTTGTGTTTGTCTAATGAGGTCTTACGGGAGGTGGCTAAAGAAACAATGGCATATTTTTTATGGCTCACGCTGGAGTCACTATACATGATGAAGTGGGTGAAGAATCATTTGTTATTGAAGAGCAAGTTGCACAAATTAAAATTTGGTAAAAGATAATCCCTAAAATCTCATCTTGATGAATTTTACTCTATAATTATGGATCTGAGGAATATAGATGTCAAATTGGAGGATGAAGATCTTGATATTACATTTTTATGTCCTTTGCTTACTGATTACAAATATTTTCGCGAGACCATATTATATGGGAAGGTTGTTAAGTTGGTTCTTGATGATGTTAAGACTACCTTACTACAGCGGGAACTGATAGAGAATTAGTTAACCAGAGGTGGTTCTACTAACTCACATAGTGAGGAACTTTTAGATAGGGGCATAACTTAGGAACAGGGTTCTAGTGGGAATAAGAAGAAGTCTAGGTCAAAGTCAAAGAATAACAGATCTAAGAATATCACGTGTTATGGATGTCACAAGGGACATATCAAGAATTTTTATATTAATAGGAAATTTGGAGATAAATTTGGTAAATCATATAGCACAAAGGATGATGCCACTATAACCCAATATGGTAGTGATAGTGATGTGTTGACTGTCATTGATAGTCAGACTAAGATTATGGACATGTGGATTTTGGACTCTGGATGGTCTTACTATATTTTTCCCAATAGGAACTGGTTCCAGAATTACGAGATGGCTCGAGGTGGAGTAGTTCTAATGGGTAATGATGTTGCATGTAAAGTTGCAGGGATTGGGGTAGTAAAGGAGAAGATGCATGATGGTGTGGTCAGATCATTGTCTAATGGTCGACATGTCCTTGAGATGACCAAGAACTTGATTTCATTGATTTCCTTGGATTGTAATGGATATAGTTGTGTGATTAAGGATGGCACAATGAGGATTACTAGAGGGACTCTTGTTGCAATGAAAGATAAGAGGGTCGGGACATTGTATGAGCTTGTTGGTTCCACCGTTGAGGGAGCAGCTGCAGTAACATCATCGAGTATGTTTGACTCGGATGTTACTAGACTTTGGCATATGCGACTTGAACACATGAGTATCAAAGGCTTGCTTGAACTCTCCAAGAGAGGGTTTTTGGATGGGTAGAGTATAGGTACTATGGATTTTTGTGAGTACGATGTGTTTGGAAAGTAGAAGTGGGTTAACTTTTCAAAGGTTACACATAGTACAAAAGGGCCTCTAGATTATGTTTACTCTTATTTGTGGGGTCCTGCAAGGGTGGTTCGCAATACCTACTGATATTTATTGATGACTTCTCTAAAAAAGTGTAGTTTTATTTTATTAAAAATAAGAATCATGTCTGTTATGTTTTCAAGCGTTGGAAGACCTTACTAGAGAAGCAGATTGGGAGACAGGTAAGGTGTCTTAGGATAGATAATGGCCTCAAGTTTGTGGAGTATAGTTTCACTAATTACTTTGAGGACCATGGTATTGCTAAGCATCACACTTGTGTCGGAAAATCACAATAGAATAGGGTTGTTGAGAGGATAAATATGACCCTATTAGAGAAGGCTCAATGTATGTTGTCCTTGGCTAGATTAGGTAAGGAGTTTTAGGTTGAGGTAGTTCACATGGTTGCATTCCTGATGAATAGGTCACCTAATCGTTCCATTGATTTGAAGACACCTGATGAGGTATAGTCTGACAAACTAGCTGATTATTCTGATTTGCATGTTTTTGAGTGTCCTACATATGCTTATGTGAATGATGGGAAGCTCGAGCCTAGAGCCAAGAAGTGTATTTTTCTTAGTTATACATCTGGTGTGAAGGGGTACAGGTTATGGGACCCAATTACATCCAAGTTTTTGACTTTAAGGAATGTTACCTTCAATGAGTTTGTATTCCTCCAAAATACTGAGTCTTTTTTTGATAGATTATCTGAAGAGGTAGGTTAAGAGAACTTGCGTAGTGTTACGGATAAAGTGGAGGTAGAGGTTGATTTGGATCAGTCAGACTCTTCTAGTATGATACCTACTAATCCTAAAGTGGGTAGATCCAGGTAGTAGGTGGAGCAGATGAGCATTGCTGTAGGTAGACCACATAGGGTTGTGAAGCCTTATGTAAGATATGGCTTTGAGGAGTTAGTGGGTTATGCTTTGGCTAGTGCTGTGACTATGGTTGATGTACAAGAGCTAGTGTTATAGACATATGCCATTGTTAGTGTTGATTCTACTCAATTGTTTGCTGCTATGGAGGAGGAGATGCAATCTCTATGGAATAACCAGACATGAGAACTTGTGAAGGTACCTAGGAAGAAGAAAATAGTCAATTGTAAGTGGGTGTACAAGTTCAAACAGGGAACTCCATATGTTGAGGGGCTGAGGTACAAGGCTCGTTTAGTTGCACGTGGGTTTAGTCAGATACCTAGTGTAGACTATAACAGGGTATTTTCCCCTGTTGTCAAGCATACTTTTATTCATACTTTACTTGTACTTGTGGATATATAGGATATGGAGTTAGAGTAATTAGATGTTAAACTAGTTTTTCTGCATGGTGAGCTCGAGGAGGAGATTTATATGCACCAATCAGATGGTTTTGTTATTGAAGGCATGTAGGATCATGTGTGCTTATTGAAGAAGTCAATGTATGGTCTGAAGCAGTCGCCTACACAATGGTACAAGAGGTTTAATCAGTTTATGATTGAGCATGGGTTCTCTAGGAGTGATTACGATGGATGTGTATACTTAAAGTAGGTTGGTGATGGTTCTCGGGTGTATCTTTTATTGCGTGTCGATGACACGCTTGTTGTAGCAAAAGATTTGTCTGAAATTAACAAGGTAAAAACAATGCTGAAGACCGAGTTTGAGATGAAGGATTTGGGGGCTGTGAAGAAGATTCTTGGTATGAAGATCATTCGAGATTGCAGATAGAAGCATCTTTACTTATCATAAGAGTAGTATGTAAACAAGGTGTTAGAGATGATTCATATGATTAATGTTAAGCTGGTTAGTACTCCCTTGGTGACTCACTTTAGATTATCTGCTTTGTATTACCCCAAATATAAAGATGAGGAGGGTTTTATGGCCATAGTTCCCTACTCTATTGCTGTGGGATGCATGATGTATGCTATGGTTTGTACTAGGCCGGATATTGCTCAAGTTGTGAATGTTGTGAGCATATATATGGAAAATCCCGGGAAGGCTCACTAGTGAGCGGTGAAGTGGATTCTAAGGTACTTGAAGGGTACTATTTCAGCTTATTTGGAGTATGGGAGGTTGATGGATGCGTTTACTGGGTTTGTTGACTCTAAATATGGTGGAGATCTTGATAATAGGAGATCTAATAGAGGTTATGTGTTGGAGGTCCACTAGGGTTATGTGGTTCGACAATTAGTTGGAGGTCATCTTTGCAAGATGTGACTGCATTGTCTACTATTGAGGTTGAGTATATGGTTATGACTGAGGCTTTTCAGGAAGCTTCGTGGCTTGGTGGTTTCGTTCATGAACTTGGGTATGGTCGTGGTGCTCTCATTGTTCGTAGTGATAGTCATAGTGCTATCTATTTGGCAAAAAAATCAGAATTCTTTCCATCGTCCGAGGTACTATTGCTGCAGGCAAGGTTGTGTGGGAGAAGGTGGCTACCATTAAGAATCCAATGGATATGCTAATGAGGTCATTGACAGTGAGCAAGTTCGAGCATTTCTTAGACTTGGTTTATGTTTGCGTACCATGAGGGCCTTTTTAAGCCTAGGGTTTTTTTTTACAAATGGCCTTTTGTATTTCTGGTGCTAGCTACTTCAAATACATTGTTAAGGTGGAGAATTGTGAGCTTGTAACTTATATTTGGTGTGTATAATAGCTTAGATTAGGGTGTGAAGTGTTTTGTAGGAATTTGAAGTAGAATTGTGAGCTATGTTATAAATATGTGAAGATTTGAACTTGATGAAACCAAAATATGGAAAAGTATTAAACATTAAAGTTGTATATCTTTTTGTTATCTCTCCAACGCATCAAGAACTAGCTAAATTGGAGGTCAAATAAAGATGTTGTGGCTAAAATACTAAAAACTATCGCAACTAGAAAAAAACACGGGGGCCCATGTTTGTGATAGTCTCGTACAGTGTAAATACCATGAAATTAGAACCCTAATTAGCATAGCGCCATCCTCTTCTCTCCTTTTGAGTTCTCTTTTAATTCCTTGGTGAAGTGAGTGATTTAGGTGAGGATTTATTTTATTCTCTTTGTAATCACAATTACTTCACATCAATGAGATCATATGTTTCCCCAATTTGTGTTCTTGAGTGTTTTTCTCATCTCAGTTCTTGTGTGTTATAATTGATTTGAATTAGATCTTATTTTCCCAAATTGGTATTGATCCCTAACAGAGTGAAAGTTTCTACCTAAGACTATTGAGAGTAATCTTAGCTAGATTACTTTGAATGTACTCTTAGAGAAACATTCAAAGCTATCTTATTGTTAAATTCATGTTGAATCTTGTTTGAAGATTTATAGCATTCTTTAAATCTTGATTGGATCTTGCTTGAAGATTTTTCTTCTTCTTCTTCTTCTTCAATCTCAACCCATCGATCCTACTACTTCTTTTAATGTTTGAATCTTCTTAATCTTCATTCCTCCTAAGAAGATTCACACTATTCTCATTCAATATTTGTTGTTAGTGCGCTCTATTTTATCTAATCATGTTCATAGTGACATCACTCATTTTTTTTGTTTCTAAGGGATATATATGCTAATATTATTGATCCTCAAACGTTGGAAACATAGTAGGAAGATATTATGATTAAATTATGTCAACTAGAGATGCACTTTCCTCCATATTTCTTTGTGATCATGATGTATTTAACCATGCATTTCGTTAGGGAAGTTAGATGATGTAGCCTAATTCATTTGCATTGAATGTATCCATTTGAGATGTTTGTGAAATTATTAAGAGGATATTTGAGGAATCCAAATGAGGAAAAATGATGCATTGTTGATGCTTATCTATTAGAAGAGGTGACTAAATTTTTTTGTGAGTTCTTATTAGATGTTAATGTTGTAGGTATTCCTTAACCATGACATTAAGATAAATCAAATGAAGGGAAAATAGGTAATGGAATTTGTGTATTCAAGTTTAATAATTATAACACGTTAAGATAAGGTGATTTATATATGCCTCATAATCGAGATGATGTCCAGCCACTTTTTCAGTAACACATGGATATGAGCAGGGATTCAAATCTATCTAAAAGAGAGTAATTGTTATTAGAGAAACTCAATGACTTATTTTCAAAGTGGTTGTCATTACAAGTGTTTGATCATGATATTGATTTGTGTTGGTTATCACATCCCTTTTCCAAGATGTATTGTGTTACAAATTGTATATGATTACAAAAGAGCAAGATAACAAGAGTATCTTGCACAATAGTGGTGTGGGTATAATATTTAAAGCTTTTGACAATTACCTATTTATGCATCCATGATGTATTATGGGGTGACTGAGCATATATAATTATTAGATTTCACTTACTTTTGGGTTCCTTTATTAAGTTGCAAATAGGTTAACAATCAAAATGATGTTTTTACTTAAGAAGTGGGGTTACAAGGATGGATATTTTTAGACTTAGTGATATAAGTGGCCTGTTTATATTAGCCTTACACCAAACAAATATTCTGTATCACAGATCTAGCCAATAAACTTTGGTCCATAGTCTTGTCAGTAAGGAAGTAAGATGATTACATAAAAAGGAAGAATGCGTTAAGTATGAGCTTATCTTCCACATACAATATTGATGATGCTACTAGTGACTTTTATGTGCTGGATGATCACAAAGAAGGGTGTGATATCCCATTTTTCAAAACACTAGCATGTTATAATCTTCTACATTTAAAAATAAAATTATATTATTTTAAATATGTTATTACATCTTTTATCAAATTGGAAACCATAGTTTACTTTGGTTTTTAACCCATTCTCACAAGTTTGTTTTACAAGATCTTCTTAAATACTCTTGGCTATCAAAATTTTCTCAAATCATTCTAACTCAATGAATTTTACACTTTTAGATTTTTTCTGACCCTCTTAGGCTCTTTCAAAATACTAAATTGAGTCATTAACAAAAATATACTATTTATCGTACCTATGCACCTTAACTAGATTTTAAGCCCCAAAACAACCCATTTTAGCTATCCAAATTTTACATAAATTTGGGGATAGTTACATTTTAGTTTGATTGAGCTTAAATCATTTTAAAATTTTATATACTTATTTATATAATTCTTGGATTTATTTAAAAAAATTTAGATATAATAAGTCGTCAAATGTGAATTTTCTTCTTCTAAGCTTTATATAATTGTGTGATGATCAATACCAACCTTTAATTATTTATTATCATGGATAAGAGACACTCATTATCGACAATCATCCATTTTGTGGCTTTTATCCCTTATAGTAGCCAGATTGAATTTATTTTCCTTAGCAAAGCTATTAATTTTCCCTTAGTCATATTTTTTTTTTCCTTTCTTTTCTCCTCCACTCATTTTTCTTTCATTATAGCCACTTATTTTTCTTTCTCCATGTGGCACTGTGCCCTCCACTCATTCTATAGGTGTTTTGTCACAAAATACCCTATTATGTGGATTTACCAATTTACCATTATGCACTTTAACTTAACAAACTTCTTTCTTTCGTCTCCTTCTCCCATGTGGTTATTTTCCTATTCTTCCTCATTTTTATATATCATCCCCTTCCTTTATCCATGAGATATTTGTCATAAAATGTCTTTTAAACCTTAATCATTAAGATTTTTATAAAATTACATTTCTACCCTTATAACCTTTTCCCACTTTGCATAATTTTCTTTCTTCTTTCTCCTCTTCTCCCTCTACTGAAATCCTCTTCCTTATCCTTTGTCATTTTCTTCCATTCTCATCTTCTTCCTCCTCCATTCCCCCAATGGTTAGAGCTTAAGTTGGTTTCAAGTTTAAGATGATAATCTACCCTTTAAACCTTGATATTTTCTTCTCTCCTTCTCTCCTCTTTTTCACCACTTCTTCCTCTATTTTCTCCTCTTAATTTCATGTCTTCCTCTCCCATTTTACTCCATGGTTGATCTTGGTTTTTATTCCAAATTCAAGATAAGAACTTACCTCCACCTCCATTTTCTATTTGATTTTAACTCTTTTGATTCCTTTTTTATATGTTAATTTTTGCTAATCTTTTCATGAGTTTTTTTTAGGTTCATAGAGGATTATTGAGAGTTGTTTTGGTATTTAATCTTTCTTTTATTTTTTTAATTAAGATCTTATATTGTAGATAAGATCTTTTTACATCATATAAGTATGTTTAATTTTGTGAATTTATGGATTTATGGCATGTTCAGTGGGTTTAGGGTTTTCTATCCAAAATTTTAAGGTTCTATGGATTTTGATGAAATTGATGATATCATGTAGGAGTTCTTGATTTACAGATGAATTTTGATGTTGAGTATGTTATGATATTTTAAATTATGATTGAAAAATTGATGAGTTTAGGTGTTTGAATGTTCTTAAATATTATCAAGTGATTTTAATAATCTTGAGGGTTTTGATAAATTAAATGATACCATAATAATATTGGTAATTAATATGTAGACTTTGATATATAGCATGTTAGCTAAACAGTATGTTGATGGACCTTTAATTTTAGATGAAATTGTAATTGGTTTAAGCTTGTTATTTGTGTTCTTCCTAATATTCAAACTATTCATGACTAATGATGTCCTCATCACAGTAAGTAGGGTTTAATCATATTTATGACAAATATTTTTACTTAATTGAATAATTAACCTAAATTACCTATTTTAGCATAATTAGGAGTTAATGATCAACCTTTCAATATTGGTCATTGGCTTTGTAAATAGAATTAAGTGTGAATAGTGAGTTCTAATGAATAGTAATTCTTAGTAATGAGATTTTTTCCCAACTTTTCAGTATAAAATAACATTTTTGTCAACTATTAAACCCTATATCCTTCCCATTTTGTGTCATGTATCAATCCCCAATTAGTCTGCATTCTCTTCTCCTTCCTCCGTAATTCCCTTAAGTACAAGAAGCCTTGCTGATCACCATCTTTTTTTGTTCCATTTCCACTATTTTTCTCTATGATGTGCGCTACCACTAGTTCCCTCTCTAGCTCCATCCACTTCCACCCATCCCACACCCCACCTTTGGTCACTTTTGCTAAAACTACCCCCAAACTATTACCAAAATCACTGTTCCCTCACCACCACCTTCTACCAAGTGCACTAGTCCCGTCACTTGGCTTTAGCCACTTCTACCGAACCTCCCCTCCTTGCTACACCCTCCACCACCAAATCTCTTTCCTAAGTTGCACACAAACCCTTTGATCAATACCTTCTCCTTTAGCTAAAATTTCTGATCCTCCCCACCTTGCCGCACCCTTACCTACCATAGCTATCCCCATGAATTGGCCATTCTTGTTAGTCATACCCCCCAACAATAGCCAAAGGTGCCATTGGTCACCTCTTCTCTTTGGTTCCTTCCACCTGTTGCCTTCTCCCCTTGGTTGCGAGTGGTGTTGTTGTGTTATTATTCCTTACTTGGCTGGTTAGTTGTTCTTTATTTGGTTTAGTTAATTTTAGGTTATTACTATGTTATAGTAAATGCTAATACATGTGTTATTAGGTGTTAATTTTCTAGGTAATTCTTGAGGATATTAGAGAAGATGATTTTTGTACTTTTGTAAGCTTGGATTTAGGTAAATCCAATCATGCATGAGATAGTAGAATTTATGTGCAAGTATGTTAGGATTTTTTAGACCTAGAATTATGCTAGGGTTATATATTTTTCAAGTATTATGAAATGCATGGTAAAATCATAACATGTTAAATAAATGGTACATATGATTGCTATAAGTTAAGTTACATGCATGAGTAATATGTTATATGATTTATGTGCACATGTGTAAGGTTTCGCAAGGGTTTGTAATTTTTTCAAGTGATGATTAAGTGCTCCATGATTATCTTGAATGCTAACTAGGGTCGATATAAATAGCATAAGAACATGCACACATGATTAGGGTTAGAATACAATAATTGATATTCACATGTTCTAGGGTTAGAGATATATCCCTAAATGTACTATGATGATAATTGTCCTAATAAATATCGCATTATGCTTTAAATATGTATGTACATGCTTCATGGAATATGTGACACGTGAGGAACACATGATTAGGGTTTGCGGGTGTAACTTACTAAATACATGAAAAGTGGAAAATATAATAAATTGCTAGATTGCTAAGATTACCTATGTGCTAAAATAATGTAAATTATTGTCTTTTAGCCTTTTCATGGAATATTTTTTTGTAGTAATAATTTTTGATATGAAAATGAATAAAATAATATAATTAGGGTTTTAAGGGTATTTTGGTAATTTTTAACCTAGTGGGTCTTTTGTGAATAATTAGATATTAGGTTGACCTTAGTGTTGACTTGGCTTGACATAGACCGGTCACCTTAGGGTTTACCTTAATAATTGAAAATAAAATATATGTATGGAAATGTAATTTGTTGTGTAGTATGTGATATTTGTGATTAACTCATAAAATATTAATAATTAAAGTGAAATACCTCAAGTTGGGAATGATTTCTCTCTAGGATTAGCTACCTTAGAGATGAGGTTTTAGCCCTCATTTGAGTTAGTTCACTGGTGGGCCACTCTGTCTCAATAAGGCCCTACTCTCCTCTATAGGTAACATATAGGTCCTAGAGGAGGTATCAATACTTAAAGATTAGGTGACCAAGGTTGGAGGATACTGTGTTTTCTTTGTGCACCAGTATAACCAGATATACGTTGTGTCCCTAAGTTCTAGAGTAAGGGTATTGTGTCACTTTTGGGTGTCAGTATGATCGGGTGTATCTTAGTGTTCCTGAGTTAATTGTATCCACCTCAAGTAATTAACAATGGAACTAATTATTATGTAAGAAACTAGAAAGGATTTGATTTGGATTTGTTGGCTGGATAGTTACCTCAATTCCAGGGCAGAAAGATCCTAGCCACTATTATTTGTCGGTGGACCGGTCTGGCCCCGACTCACATAGTGTTTCACTGTAATTACTTTGTGTCTTTCCCATGTCTTATCATCATTACTTTTGGTTTGTTGAGCACAGAAACCCCCACTATTATAGCCGGTGGACTGAAAATTATGTAGGGCAAAACGCTCCTGAAAATTATGTGGACCGGTCTGGGCTTGGTTCAACAATATTTCTCTTTAAATGTTTAGTATCTTATTCTATAAATATTTCACCCTTAACATGCATGTCACCAATCTTCTACTTTTATCCTCTGAAGGGAGCCTGCCCCATATCTTGCGACTCCTATACCCTTTATCACGCCCCGACATCCATTTCCCCTTACACTTACCCATAATGAAAACCCAACTCCTAAAGACATGGGTTAACGCCTATCACCTCATGGCATCCAACTCTACTTACTATCACTATTTGGGGTTTTCCCTTAAAAACCCTAATTGGACCTAGATGACCCAACTTCCTCTTACTTACACTACCATTATTTCATTTATCACCCAACACCTAATCTAATTTAGATTCAATCCCAAATCATATCACTTTACTCATTGATTTCATAGGTTACCGAAAAACCCTAGTTGGCCACGTCAAACCCTAGCACCTTTCTTCCTCCACAAGTAACCTCTCTATTTTTCACCTCATATTTCTTCCTTCCCATGGCATCCATACTCTTCCCTCATATAATAAATTCCCACTCTTAACCCATACTCCACTCTCCCTTAATTATTTTTTTACTTCCACATTTTTCCCATATTAGGGCTTCCTTCCAAAACCCTAATCAGGTCCCCCATATACCCTTATACCAACCTACGTACTATTTTTCATCCCAAATCTCCAATTCACTCCACAACTCTCCTCTTAGCTTACTTACATCATAAAATAACTTTTCTCACATAAAGATCATCTCCATGCCAACTTCATCCACCCCATGCAAACCTTCGAAGTTCCCATGCAAACCCTAGAATTACCATGTGTGGTTCCCATCTCTCATTTATTTTGATCACCTCTTCATCTTTATTTTCCTCTCATGGATCGTGAGGTCGTTTGGTCAACCTCATGTCCCGTTTAGTGAACTCACTTCCTATTTTCTTCCTTTTTATCCTTTCATCCCCATATCATATTATCAACCATCCTATCATGCATGTCCTAGAGGGTCACATCATAATCACCACATTTACATATTATACTCATAAGGAAACACATGAACATACCTCAACTCCAAGCTACGCTACACATAAGACAAGTTAATGATAACTATACGATACACAACATAGTATGGTATACAACATCCATGGCATGCAAGTCACACAATACACATAGGCCTTAGCTACATCCTTACCTAAAACGACGTCAGGCTTGGAGCACGCTCCTACGCCTCCTTAGGGTTTTGACTTGATTCACCTATAAGAGGGAAATACTATGGGTTAATCTCCCTCGTACCAAAATTACCATTATTCCTACCCTACCCTTATCATAATCTACTATTAGGGCTAATAATGATAATAGTAGTTTTTATAAGTAAAAGTAGGGTTATTATTCTAAAAATAATTAATCATACTACTACTACTAACCAAAATAAATCTTAGTAGCCATCATGGGTTTATGTTAAAGTAATCATAGTGATATTCATAGTATTAAAGATAATGGTTTCAATACTACTACTAATAATAATACTATTAGTTTTAGTGATAATACCAATATCAACCCAAACCCTAGTAATAATAATAATAATAATAGTGATATTAGTAATATAAAAGTAATGACCATAATGATACTTATATTGATAATGCTAGTAGTGATTTATTGATTATGAAATGTTAACAATAATGACAAGGTAGTAATAATATTCATAATAATAATGATAATAATAATGATAATAGTAATAATATTAATAATGGTTCCAATCTTAAGAATAATGCTAATGAAGGTCCTAGAAATCATAATAGTAGTAGCCTTGGTGATAATATGGTCAAGTATAGTATAATAATAATAATAATAATAATAATAATAATAATAATAATAATAATAATAATAAGCATAATAAGGATAATATTCAAAAAGGGTAATAGTAATATAAGGGTCCCAACATTTACACTAATAATAAAAGTGATAATGGCCAAAGTTAGTATTAATAGTATTAGTAAGAAAATAATGATAATAATAATGATAATAATAGTAATAATAGTAATAGTAGTAGTAGTAGTAGTAGTAGTAGTAGTAGTAGTAGTAGTAGTAGTAATAGTAGTAATTATAATAATAATAATAATAATAATAATAATAATAATAATAATAATAATAATAAAGATAATTATAATAATACTAAAGTTGTAGCCTTTTAAATAATAATACCATTAGTTAGAAATATCTTTGAAGTTAGGTTAGATAATAAGAGTGATAACATAACAACAACAACAACCTTAATAATAATATTAAGAGTAATACTATTAATATTACTAAAAATTATAAACACTTATATAATTTTTTTTAAGGGTTATGGAAATTAGGATACCACTTAGGGTTGGTGGCGGAACTGGCGGCGACGTGTGGCGACGGCGGTGAAGGAGGAAAAGAGGTGGAGAGATAGGGGTATTGTAACACCCCAAAATTCACTACTGAAAAATTTCGTTTAAATTGAAAGATTTAGCGGAAGCATACGAATTAAAACCATGAACTTGGGGGTATTACCGCCACACTTAGTACCGGACCGGTTCACTCCTACCGTCCCGATACTAAGTGCTAAGGCTAGATCAAGAACATCGTGAAGTAAAAACCGCCAAAGCACAAGTGCATAGTCAACATAAAATATCCATGGAAAATAAGGTGCCAACAGTAGTTAAAATATCGTTAGGATTACAACTTAAAAGTTCCACTCCAAAATACGAGCATAATATAATTATGACTAAAACAAGACAAACGAAAACGAGGATAACAAGAAGTTCGGCCGGCTCACTCTCGACCCCAACCAAGGTAGGCTCAGCACTCGGCCCCATCCGATGCCTCGTAAGTATCGTAGGCATCGAAAATAAAATCTCCTACCTGCACAAGGTTAGAAGGGCTCTCTGCTCGTAGGAATGAGCAGCACCCATGAGACGGGTGATCAGTACGCTACGTACTGAGTAAGGTAACAGACGAGCTAAGGCCAACACATAGCACACAAAGCCCATATTCAACACATAAATAACATACGATGACATGCAAGAATAGGTCTGATCACTTTCCCGGTGCCTTATCCTTTGTTCTCATTAATGATAATAAGTCCATTTCACACATTCTTCAATAATCCATGTGAGCACGGGAACCCCACTATTATAGCCGGTGGACCGGAAATAAAAACACAGGGCAAAACGCCTCTGACCACTATTCTAACCGGTGGACTGGACTGGCCCCGCCTCACATGGTGTTCCACTGTAAGTACTTAGTATTTTTCCCGTGGTTTAACTTATTTACTTTGGGGTTTATCGAGTCGAGGCCCCCACTATTATAGTCGGTGGACCGGAAATAAATACACAGGGCAAAACGCCTCTTACCACTATTATAACCGGTGGACCGGAACGAAACGTACAGGGCAGAACGCCTCTGACCACTATTCTAACCGGTGGACCGGACTGGGCTCGACTCAACAGTCTTTCGCTTTACGTTATTAGTGTCTTATCCATGTCTTATTAAATCACACAACACCCTTGACATAATACTCTACTACTTTCCCCTCCAAAGGGACCGTCCCATATTTTGAGACCCGTACCTCTTCTCACACCCAACATCCCCCCTAGGGTTCCTCCTCGGAGACCCTAATCGGACCTATGTGGCCCAACTCTTCCTTACTTACCCAAACTTTACTTTGTTCTCTATCTCGCACCTCATTCTTATTTGGAAATTCCTCAAATGCATTATTTTATCCCCCAAGTTCACGCGTGACCGACAAACCCTAGTTGGCCACGCCAAACCCTAGCATTTTACTTCCTCAATAAGTAACCTCCCTCTTTCACCCCCAAGTCCCTTCTCTTATTTAGAAACCCTCACTCTTCCTTTATATAAGTGAGTTCTCACTCTCAACCCCACATTCCATCCCTCCTTGATCATTTTTACCCTTGTACCCTTCAAATTGCTCATTTCCTCCCAAAACCCTAATTGGAACCCTTAGACACTCTAACACCGACCCACGTAAAATTTTGCACCCAAGTCTCCAATGGGTCCATAACTTCGACATTATTTTATTCACTTCCTAAATCAACTTTCCTCACGTAAGATTCATTCCCATGCATAATTTAAACACTCCATGCAGACTCTCCAACACCCGCTTACACACAAAACCCTAATAAGGTCTCTTATGCGCCAACTTACGTACTATTTTTCATACTGAGTCTCCAATCATTCCAAGACTCTCCCAAGCTCTTACTTACAACCCAAATCAACTTTTCACACGTAAGGATCATGCCCATGCAAGGTCTAGTCCCCCCATGCAAACTTCCCAAACGTCCATCTCCCCGTTGTTCTTTTATTATCATTTCAAGCTACCCAAAACCCTAGCATGCATGTCCTAGAGGGCCATAACAAGTCACATCATCAACATCAACATCAACATCAAACATGGAACATGTCATACACGTATAATATAAGGCACACATAACATACCTCATGATCCACGCTGCGCTACACAAAACAGGTTATTCATAACACATGCATAATACACATCAACATGGCATGCTCATCATTCACCCACACATTGCATCACACATAGCACAAGGCCATAGTTTCGTCCTTACCTAGGCAGGCACCGGGCTCAGAGCACGCTCCTCTAGCTCCTTAGGGCTCGGATCGGGGTCACCTATGAAAAGGGGAAAAAGCTAAGTATTAGTTTCCCTTATAAAAACTATTAACCCTTATTTTAGTCTAAGGTTAGGGTTCTTATCCCTAGTAGGTGCGTTGTACAAAACTAGGGTTTTTGCTCTAATTTATTATGCTAAGTATTACTCATTGATATATCTTTAGTTTCAAAACTCATTGTTACACTTATATCATTAGACCCGTTAGTTCCATCTTTATAACATTAGTGTTTGCTAGACATAGTAAAATAGTGATAATAATGGTATTAGTAAACTACTAATAGTGATACTTATGTTGGTGTTAGCATTAAAATATTAATACAATGGTTGTAATATCAACAAGTTAACACTCCTAGAGGTAGTAATGATAAAAGTCATGTTTTGAATAAATAGTGTAAGGGCTCCCATATTTTGTCACCCTAATAGAATTGGCATATGGGTAATATCAATAATAGAAATGACACTAATGTTAAAGGTATTAGATATGGTAAAACAATATTACATAGTTACAACACTTCACATAAGGTTGGGTTAAATAGTAAGAATACTAATAGTGGTAGTAATCTTAGCGATAGTATTAATAAAATAATAGCACCAACACTAATGGTTAAGTATATTGAAAGTTAGGGTTTTGGGAGAGATTATGGCTTGTAAGAAAATAACACCTTTAGGATACAGAAATTAATAATGGTAATAACAATAATAAAAGCAATAATAATAATAATAGTATTAGAAATGTTAATAATGAAGGTAATGACACTAACCCTAAGTTAAGCATAATAGGGGTTAGGGTTAGAAGGGGTGATAGTATGATGACATTAAGGATAATAACAGAAATGGTATTAGTTAATAAGCTAATAATAATAATAATAATAATAATAATAATAATAAATAATAATAATAATAATAATAATAATAATAATAATAAGTGTAATAATACTAATATTAGTTATAAACTACTATAGGGGGCATAAGAAAATGGTTTTAGGGTTCAGATGAGTGGAAGACCACCTGAGGACAGTGGTGGTCCGGCGGCGGCGATGGAGGAGGATAAGAGAGAAAAGATGGAGGAGGTGGTTAGATGGGAGGAGGAAAAGGAAAGTTAAGTGTGGGGGAGGAGACAGTAGGGAGAGGGGAGTGGAATGAGGGTGGTGGCGTGAGAAGGGCGGCGGCGCGCGGTGGTGGACGCGGCGGCCGAAGGAGGAAGAAGGTGGTGGAAAATGGTGGAGGCCGGTGGAGAAGGAAGCAGGGGGTAAGGAGGGTATGGGCAGGTAGGGGAGGACCTGCAGGTTACTTTGGAAGGTGGAAGGAGGGTGGAACACGGCGGAGGTGGCAGCTACGGGCGGCGTAAGGGGCGGCGGTGATTGGAAGAGGGGTTTTTTAGTATGGAACTTTGCACGGCTATGGCGGCACGTGCAGGGCAGGGTGGAGGGCGTCGATGGTTTGGTTTTGTCGAGGAAGGTGTAGGGGTGTTTTTGGTGGCCAGCGGTGGCAGCGGCGATCAGCGGCGGCGGCAGAAGCTTCGTTTGATTTTCAGGCGATTGAGAGGCAGAGTTTTGGGGTAATTTTTGTAGCATAGGTTATGGCTGTCGAAGGGGGGCATTTATAGGCAATTGGGGGGAGAAAACGACGAAGGAGGAGAGGACACGCCAGGTCACGGCAGTACGCCGTCCGACGGCGATCGGGAAGGCCTGCAGATTCTCTGTCAGCAGGTTCTGGCTCGGTTTGGGTGAGAAAGGAAAGGGGGCAGGGCTTGGGCGGTGCAGGATGGTAGACTGGGACAAATAGGGAAAGAAAGGGACGGGAAAAAGGACGAGAAGGACGGCTGGACTGTGACGTTGTCGGCATTGCAGCTGCGCGGTGGTCACGGGCGCGAGGAAGAAGACGACAACGGGGGGTAGGTTGGACCGGCGGTCCAGGGAAGAAAAGAAAGGGGAGAAACTGGCCGGTCGGCAACGGTTACAACGTTCCTAATCTCGACGCATCATTTCATTATTTAGAAGGTCAAAACACAGTGGCGTGTCATTGGCTGGCAACGGTTATAAGGCTCATTAATCGCGACGCGGCGCTTCAGCGGATCGAAAGGCAAAACACTGCGTCGCACTCAGGCGTTGGCCGCGGGGGAAGGAGAAAGGGAAATAAAAGAAGGGCTGGGAAAAAGGAAAAAAAAGAAAAGGAAGAAAAGGAAGAAAGGAAAATGAGGGAAAAGAAAAGAGAAAATGTTTTATTTAGGGTTTTGGATTTTGCATAAATTATTTAGAATATTTTTGGGCTGTTTAGAATATTAATATTTATAAAATATTAAATAAATTTCCTTTTTGCTTAGTTAGACTATTTTAGATAAATTTCCTTAACCTCCATACTAATTAGGAAAATACCCAAATTTTCTTCCAATTAAATTCTTTATTATTCCCTCTTAATTTACCTTAATTAATTCCCTACATTTTAAGTAATTAAATTTATATGTTTAATTTCCTACTAATTCCTTATTTGGCCATAATTTCGGAAATTAGGGTTTTGGGGTATTTCAGGTATAAGATAGAGGAGAGGGAAGCAGGGAGAGATGGAGGTATGGGGAGGTAGAGTAAGGTCCCCTGGTTGTTTTGGAGGGTAGAGGTGGTGTTATTTGCGATGGAATTGGTGGCGGACGGTGGCGCAAAGGGGAGCGGGAGGTCGAAGTAGGCTAATCGGGAGGGTGACTTTGCACGGCCAGGGTGGCTCGTATAGGGCAAGGAAAGGGAGGAGGGAGGCTCAGTTTTGTAGAGGGTGGTGTAGGGAAGACTTTGGTAGGCGGCGTTGGTGGTGGTGATGGTCGATGGTGGAGGAACGAAAAGTTTGTTTGGGCGGTGGCACAAAGTCAGCGTTTTTGGGCTGCGAAATCAAAGACCCAATTATGGCTGCCTATGGGGGTATTTATAGGCTTAATTGAGGAGGGAAACTATGAAGGAGGAATAGGACAAGCGGGGTAGTGGTGTGACCGTAGACGGCACGCAATTTAAACCCTCTTGTTGTCACTTGTAGTACTGGTAAATAGGGTATCGTTCTAGGCCGGGGATTGAGAGGGCTCACCTCTATTTAACTAGCTTGAAAATAAAAACTAAAACTAAAAATAAAAATCCTAAATAACCTAAAATAAATAAATCAGAAAAATACTAATGGGGGTTTATCAAAATAATAAAATAATAAAAGGAATAAATAAAATAAAATAAACTAATAATAAAGATAATGAAAATAATGGAAAACCACAGATATGAGAAATATGTTAGGGAAATAAAAATCCACCACTAGATTAGGTTGAAAATATAATATTTATTTCTAAGTCATCTTTTAATCGTGAGAAAGAGATCGACCAAGTTGCACACCAAAAGCAGGTCTATACACCTTATATTACTCCCCTTAATTAATTAATACAATAAAGCGCCAATATTAACCCTATTAAATACTAGCAGTATAGCAACAACAAGCGGCTCCTATATTTAACTAGATTTAATGCATTAAGTGTAAGTGGAAGACTGTCAATCTAAGTACCCAGACTAGTACAAAACGCATGTCTAGCTGTATTTCCTATCCTTGACCCACACGTATCGAAACATTTTACCACTTCGGTTAGAATCACAAAACGATTAGGTGAATTTCTATCTAACCTAGCTGCAATTTATGCATATAAATTCTAGCATATTTAGATGGCCACCTAGCAGGCAAATAATCCTACATACTGTCACTTATGAGGAACCAGAACAAGGCATGCACCAAATAAACTATACTGGACAGAATTATACATATAAATGATTACAATTAATATAGAGTCAAGAAAAAATCTCATGAAACAAAGAAAATAAAATTATATTTCAAACCATAGTGTAGGGTTTCAATTCATTCTCTAACAATAAATAATCAGCCAGTCATAATTAAAGAATTAATTACACAGAAATATATATCTAAAATATAAATTAAAAATAAGAGAAAGAAATAACCGAAATTAATTTTGGATAAAAGATTAAGAATTTATTCAGATAAAAATTAATTTTATCTGAAATAAATTCTACCGGTATTAGATTCTTCCTCTAATTTTCTCTTCTCTCGGCCCTTTAATTTTCGTGCCAAAAATTCTTTCTCTTTTTTTTTTTCTTTTTCGGCTGACGGCTGTTGAAGCTGACGCGTTGCCCTTCTCGAACTCCGTGCAGCTCTGTTTCCGTGCGTCGTCCGTGCGTGAGTGACGCGCCCTGCCGAGCCTGTTGAGGCTCTCGACCTCTGCTCTGGCCTGCGGCGCTTGACCGAGCCTTTGAAGGCTCTGTCGCCCACCCCTGCGTCTCGTCCCTTTTGTCTGCAGCCCTACCGCCTGCCTCCTGTATCGCACTCCTCGACTAATTAATGCCGCCCGAGCTTGAGAAGGCTCTCCTTCTCTCTGCTCTCCTGCTCTGCCGCGCACCTTTCTTCCTTTTTATAATTTTCTGTCGATGGCTGACGCTCCTCTTCCGTTACACGTCAGCCCTCACTGACTTGTCTCGTGGCCCACATTTTGCCTCCTTCGACCCGTGCGCTCATCGGCTCGTTTGATTTGCATTTTGTGGCGTTTGGGCCTTCGGCCTTTGGCCGTTGGTCCAAACGTCGACTTCTTTTCTTATTTTATTTTTTTATTTAAAAATAATAATACCTGCAAAATAAAATTTAATAAATATTAATAAATAATATTTTACTCTAAATTTACTTAATTTATATCATTTTAGCTCAAATAATAATATTTATGCAATTTTTACCACTTAAGCATAAAACAATAATTATTCCCCTATATTAGTTAAATAAACTACCAAAAACTAAGATTATAAGGGTATAAAATGTGTCAAAATATGAACTCATCAGGTAGGTGAGGCAGGTCATCTGCAGGCGGCGGTAGGTGGTGTAGGCCTGCTAAATCATAGGGTGTGTTTGGTCGGGGTGAGGAAAAAGGAAATGGCAGGCATGTGGGAGGAGGGGGGACTGTTTAATTGGGTCAAAATTGGAAAGAAAATGATGGGGGAAATCAGGGAAGGACAGCCAGACAGAGCAGGTGGCTGCTGATGGAAGAAGGGCTGCAGGATCGGGGTGTAGGTCACGTGGGGAAGAACAAGGAAAGGGAAAGGGGTGGACCGACGGTCTAGGGGTAAAGAAAGGAAAAAGAAAAAAAAAGACCGGTCGGACGGCTGGTAGGGGCGAC
Source organism: Tamarix chinensis (assembly GCA_030549775.1). Taxonomy (NCBI): domain Eukaryota; kingdom Viridiplantae; phylum Streptophyta; class Magnoliopsida; order Caryophyllales; family Tamaricaceae; genus Tamarix; species Tamarix chinensis. The sequence goes on along the minus strand of CM060173.1, from coordinate 12,178,190 downwards.
ATGGGCTTTGGGCCACGCTAGATAGGGAAGGGGGGAGAAGGGAATTAGGCTGGCGGGCTGGCCCATTTTAGGGAAGGAAGAAGAAAAGAAAAAGGAGGAAGGGGAGAAGAAAGAAAAAGGGAAAATAAGGGGAAAAGAGAAGAAAAGAAAAAGGAAAAGGAGAAAATAGGTTGGTTGGAGTGTTTAGGGTATTTTGGTATCCTTGAATATTTAAAATTAATCATATTTAAAATAATAATTATTATTAAATTCCTTTTTAGCTTAATTTGGCTATTTTGGACAAATTTTTCTTAACTTCCATGTTAATTAGTAAAATGCCCAAATTTTTCCTAAATAATTTATTTATTATTTTCTCCTTGATTTGCCTTAATTAATTCCCCTTTATCTTAATAAAATGATTTATTTACTTAATTTTTCTAATAAATCCTTATTTTGCTATAATTCCCTAAATTAGGGTTTTGGGATATTTTCGTGGGTTTGGTAGTTACTTCAGTGACCTACCTCGATGTTTAAAATTGATTTCAATAGTCATATATGGCTAATATGTACATCGTGATGATGTGAATTGACTTTTATGATCAAATATTGAGTATGAGCTTGTGATGTAATATATATTATCCTATGGTTATCACCTATTCTTATGGCTTGTGCTTTTTATTTGAGCATGATTTTTGGAGCATTGTGTGATTATATGCAATGTGGGCATGGTACGTCTTGTGAGGTATTGTAATTTAATCAATACCTGAAAGTCGTATTGATAATACTTTTGCAAATAATTATGTGAAGGGTATGGAGTGGCTCCAGACATATTATAGTGACAAGGAAGAGAGCCATTGGGATGAGATCTAGTTCTTGCAATGGGCTTATGGGTATAAGAGTTAGGGTAAACTGGTATTGTACCTTTAGATACTAGTTTTTAGTTGTATCAGCTTTCTTTTGGACTCTTATGTCCCTATTTGTGTTTTAACAAATATCATTGTGCGTAGAGTATTATCCATAACTTCCATTTATGTATCATCTCTTGTTTTTGTTATGTTTTGTTTAAAGCTTAGAACTTGTCATAAGAAATGTGAGAGAATGACACTTATTCTAAATGTGGCGGTAACACCTAGTAATTTGGTAATTAACGCTTCCGTAAAACAAAATTTTTATGTAGTAAAAATGAGGGTGTTATAATAACAACAAAAAGTGATTTTTAGCAATTTTGCCATCATTTGAGGTTATTTAAACCTATGGATTAGGTTTCAAGTCTTTAAAGTGTTTTTATTTATTTAATGAATAAATAAATGAATATTATGGTATATTGGACTTTAGGGCCTTATTAACCTAAGTTGGACTTTCAGTTGGTTTTTAGGACTCTTACTTAGTAAGAGGTGCATTGCTTTAAATTTTAGAAAATTAGTTTTTTAGGGGCCTCTAGCATTTTTTTTGGGGTGTTTCCCTAAAAGAGTTGTGAGGGATGTTATAATATGGGGTGATCCTTTAAATCAATGATTTTCATGGTTTTGAAAGATTTGTGAACACTCTTTGAGGTTTGGTGTTAACCAAAACACTTGTGATGTGAAACCTTAAAATCATCCTTTGAATCCAACAAATATGTGTGTTATGTGGTCTCTGAGCTCCCCTTTGTTGAATATGTTTAGTGTTGTCATTGTAAAATACAATCCTTTGGATGCCTTGATTTTGCAAAACGAAACCGGTTTGTCAGCTTTATAGTAGTTTGGTGCATTTTATACTCTATATCCTTTAAACCTTATAGGGGATGCACACACTAAATGATTGGGATACCATGGCAGGAGATATTTGATGGTGGGCATTGAATGTCCAAGTCATCACGACATGTATTCATAGATGTGAGGTGAATATGTCATCCTTGGAAAAACCCCTCGACCCATATGTTCATGTGTAGTGGAATCAATCTCAAGTTATTAATTCCTTTGCTGAGATGGCTATTTGTTGATTCTTGGACAAGATGAGTATATGTATGATTTCCTTACCATGAGGGATATTATTTTTATACATGTATATTTTTGATTGGGACATGGTGTCTATATATGAGTACTAAAATGTGTTTAGTATAAACAATTGTACAATCATGAGTCAAATGATATATATTATTTGGGAAGTGTGTGTTTGTAATACCTAAATTTTTTATCTAATATTATTTTCAATCAATTAATAATTTAACCTAATATTGATTCTAATTTTGGGGTCATTATATTTTTTTAACCTAACCCTAAGTTTGGATAATTGATAGATTAAATTTTAGTTAATTTCCTAATTTCAAATTTAAATTCAAATCTAATCCTAATTCTAAAATTTCTTTTTTATTTCTCTCTTCTCTTTTTCCTTTTCTTTCCTCATTTCCTTTTTACTTTCCCTATTTCTTTTTTTTCTTTCTCCCCTTCCACCTTCTTAATCGATCAGCCTACACACTAGCCCCCTTCATTTCCCCTTCGGGCCAAACACACCCTTCCCCCATGCACCCTGTCACCATCATCTTCCCCTTCCTAGCCATGCATGCACCGCCAACTCCCCTTACACCCCTTGTATAACCCCTTCATCCAAACATTGCCACCCCTTGATCCCCTGCACAACCTACATCCCCACCCACACACACCTACCACAAACCATGCCTAACCCCAAGACCTCCTTACCCATTGGCACCCACACTCTCTTACCTCATTTTACCCTATAAATACCCCTTTATTCTCTTCCTTTATCCTTTTTTTACCTTAATTTTTATCTCATTGAGAAGCTGACCATATCCCCTATGCACCCTTTTTCCTATGTGTTTTGCCAGCTACCTAGCACCACCAACCACTTCCAGCAACACCCTAAAATTTGTATCTAAAAAATTTCATTCAAGAACAAGTGTAAAACAACATAATTGGGTAAGTCCCGCTTACCTTGCCATCTATACATCAAATACAAGGTAAAATAGTTAAATACTGGAAACCTAATAAAACAAAGAATGAGACTGGTTTCATAGCCTTAAACCAAAGTTTGGAGAATTGCTCTGAGTACAAAAGATCAAATATATAAAGAGGTGTATTGGGAACTAAGAGTATCAATAGGTATCTGGGTGAAAAGTGTTAACCAGATAACCCTAATATATGATCCCAAAACCCATGTATAAAATATGATCACTCCTCCCCAAGCAAGGTGCCATAATTAGCGAAGTCATCTAATGGATTCTCAATGACCTACACAAGCTCAATTGGGCTCTCTATTCATGGGAATGAGTAACACCTATGAAAATGATGATTACTACACTACATATTGAGTAAGGTAATAATACATTCATACCCAGGTTACACAAAAAACATAAATCATTTAGAATCCCATTATAGGAAGTTGAGTATTCTTAAACTAGTGGAATTGTCTAAACACAAAAAACATATTGAGTATGGTAAGATAATACTAATTTTGGAAATCCTTTATTAGATATAATCATAATCTATATTCATATTTATGTTGAGTTTAGGGATTCCATTATTCTTAAACCAGTGTAACGGTTTAAAATACTTCTATGAGAAAAACACATTTGAGATACTATTATCGTTTGGTGGAATAGACATAACACATCCCAAGACAACATCCTCCTTACCACTATTCTTAAACCAGTAGAATGGTCTGAGGTGCCTCTTAGGAAAAACACACCCGAGCCACTATTATTATCCAGTAGAACAGACATAACACCTTAATCCTAACTCACATAATCTTTCATTTTAAATGGTTAATATCTTATTTATTATTGTTTATCTCAATATCATATTCTTGGTTTATGTTGAGCTTAGAAAACCTTTTATTCTTAAATAGGTGGAACAATCTAGAGCACCTCTCATGAAAAATCCACCTATGCCAATATTATTGTCCAGTGGAATGTACACACAACATCTCAACCCCATATCATTTAATCTTTCTCTTTAAGTAGTTAGTGTCTTATTTGTGGTGTTATATCTCAAGATCATCATGTAGACACAAATGAAATTATAAAATACACATAATCCATCTTAACATATCTATTATAAACACATAAGACACAACCACATGAATACTAATATATTTTCCTAGGATTAAGGCCATAATTTCCCCCAAAACCATAATTTTCACAAGTTAAGCATAAATTATTCCCTATTACTCATTTTATCACTAGATTCAATACCTACCCTAAAAATATTAGTATTGACAACATAACCAAAAATCACGGTTTAACTTCAACATCATCCACATGTAATAATATCCTACCTTTGGTGTTACTATTTACAAATCCTTACAAAACCCTAATTTCACAATTTAAGTATAAATTTTCCCATAAAAATTATATTACCACCAAATTGAATAAGCATTTCTAAAATTCCAATATTCATAACATATCCAAAACTTGATGTCTAACTCCTACATTTTATGTATGTGATAATGAACCTGCCTAAGGGTTACTATTCCCGTTTAAAATCATTTATCTCATTTATTGGACTTAAACCATTCATAATCACTCTAACTATTCAACATAATATATTTAGTATATTTTTATCACATTAAAATAAAAAGGATTTCATGTTTAACCCATATTGACCAGAATTCCCCTAAACTAGTCAAAATACCTATTTTCACAAAAAACTGTGAGTCCCAATATGAATGGTTTCAAACTTCCAATATATATCATCATGATACTACTTGATCAAATTATTTAACAATCTTCCATACCTATTTAACCCACATTTAATTACCAAAGGTCACATCAACACACTTAGGATTACAAAATGAGATTAATGGCAATAATAACATATAAGGTCATGTTCTTAACATATTCTCTCCTTCCATAGATTTTGGGTCCCAACAAAATAGTCTCGTTGATGTTGTTCCAACATGAAGGAATATGACATGTTATCCCATAAAAGGCTTCATGAGGTGTCATCTTGATGCCAATGTGGTAAGTTTTGTTGTAGGAGAACTCGATCAAGTCCATACACTCTTCCTAACTACCGCTTAAGTGTAATACATATGTTCGAAGCATGTCTTCCAAAGTTTGAATGATCCTCTACGTCTGACCATCTGTAGCTAGGTGAAAAGTAGTACTCATCTTTAGTTTGGTACCAAAAGCGGCTTGCAAATTTTGCCAAAAACCCAGAGTCTTAATTTGACATAATATCCTTATGGACTCCATGTAGACTCACAACGTGTTTCCTATAAGTGTTAGCTTGTTTCTCCATATTCCATGTCACCTTCATCGGTATGAATATGACCAACTTAGTTGGACAATACACAAAAACTTAGATGGAATCAAATCCACTATGAGTCCTCAGAAGACCAACCACAAAGTCTATAGATATATTATCCCACTTTCACTTAGAAACTTTTAGTGGTTTCACTAACCCTGCCAGTCACTTATACTTGATTTTAAACTTCTAATAGGTCAAAAATCGGGCAACAAACTCAGCCACTTCCTGTTTCATATGGGAACATGAATATACCTCCTTCAAATCCTTTTACAGCTTGTCTCCTCCAAGGTGGATAGAATAGGGAGTACAATTTCCTTCTTCAAGGATCCTTCTCTTAAGCTTAACACATCCTGATGGTACACACCACCTACCACCGTATCTTATACTACCATCCTTGTGGATCTAGAATCCTTTAGCTCTACCTTCTATAATACTATTTCGGATTCTCTTGAGCTTAACATCACCAAGTTGATTAGCTTGGATATCCTTGTATATTGAAGGGGTAATGGTGTGTAAACTCATTCTTGCCTCTACACTACTAGCGGTGATTAACTATATCTCCAACTTCCTGATTTATCAGCATAGATGATCTAACAACATGTTTGTGCCCAAAGGATGTGATGTCTTTCAGCTAAGTGTATTTGCCAACACATTGGCATTACCCTCATGGCAGGTCAACTCTAGGTCGTAATCCTTGAATAACTCCAACCATTGGCGTTGTCTTAGATTCAACTCCTGCTGTGTGAAGATTTACTTGAGGCTTTTATGGTTAGTATAGAACTTACACTAAACTCCATAGAGATAGTGCCTCCAGATCTTAAGGGTGAACACTACTGCGACAAGCTTTAAGTCATGCGTCAGGTAGTTTTGTTCATGTTGTGTAAGATGTTGAGAAGCATACGTCACTACTATTATGTGTTGCATCATCATGTAACTAAGACCATGCTTGGAAGCATCATTGTACTCCTCAAAACCATCAAGCCCGCATGACAACGTGAGCAATGGGGTTGAAGTTAACCTCCTCTTCAGTTCCTCAAAAGCTTCACCACACTTCCCATCCCACTAAAAACATGTAGCCTTCTTCATTAGATGAGTCAATGGTCTTGCTATCTTGGAGAAGTTTGAGACACATGATGATAGTAACCGGCCAATCCTAAAAAGTTGCACTCCTCTTTGATAGAAGTTGACTCTATCCATTCAGATGCGACTTGAATCTTCACAGGATCCATTGCCACTCCATCCTTAGAGATTACATGTCCAAGGAAAGCCACTTGATCTAATAAGAACTAGCACTTTGAGATTTTGGTGTATAACTAGCGTGATCTCAGCAATAATAAAGTTTGCCTTAAATGCTGCTCATGCATCGCTCGATCGCTAGAGTAGATGAGGATGTCATTAATGAACACTACGATGAACTAATCCAAGAATGGACAAAATATCTAGTTTATGAGGGACATAAAAGTTGATGGTGCATTAGTGAGTCTGAAAGGCATTATTGTAAACTCATAATGGCCATACCTCATCCAAAAATCAGTCTTAGGGATGTCTTACTCTGCTATCCTCAATTGATGGTATCCTAATCGAAGATCAATTTTGGAGAACACCTTGACTCTCTCGAGTTGATTGAGTAGGTCATCGATCCTTGGCAATGAATAACGGTTCTTTACCATTCCCTAGTTCAAACCTCAGTAATTGATGTACAACCTGAAGCTCCCATCCGTCTTTTACACAAAAAATACTGGTGCTCCCCACGATAATATGCTTGGTCAAATGTAACCCTTTTCCAAAAGCTCATCCAACTAAGCCTTAAGTTCTTTCATCTCCGCAAGTGCCATATGGTATGAGGCCTTAGATACTGACTTTGTCCTTGGCAACACGTCCACGGTGAACTCAACTTCTTAAATGAGTGGCATTGATGGAATCTCCTTAGGGAGTACGTCAAGATATTCGTAGATCATAACTATCTGCTCCAATAGCATCTCAATGACTTCGGTATCTCAAACACTACACAAGAAGAATAGATACTCTTTACAAACAAGGTTGCTCATCACGATTGCTGACATGATCTTTTTAGAGGGATTAGGCTCACACTTCTAATACAAAATCCTAATATCCTTTAATCCTTGCAAAACCACATGCTCTTTTACATAATCGATTAATGCTCGGTACTTCCCCAACACATATGATCACATCAGAATCACACAATTCAAGTTTTGTGAGGTCTAACAGAAATTCTATTCCCCTAACTACCAAAGCTACTCCAATATAGAACCTAGAGCATGCAATCATATCCCTCGAAGGCAACACAATATAAGTGAAAATGCTACATGAAGGAGATAAGGAATATTTAGCTACAAATGTGGATGATATAAAGGAATGTGACGCACTAGAGTCCAATAACACACATGCTAGAAAAGAAGAGATATTAAGCATACTGATCACCACACCGACTTGACATTCTACCTCTATCAAGCCCATCATGTTCGGGCTCCCTCCTGAAGGAACCCCTGTAGCATTAGCTAATCCTTGCCCTTGTTGGAAAAGGTGAGGCCTCTGACCACTAGACTAACTAACTCAACTAGCAACACTAGCTAGCGATGGAGGAACTCTTTGAGTCTAATATTGTGGCTACTAGATAGATCCAATACTCTGATCTCTAGACTAAATCCTTAGGATGTTGCCACCCCTAACTCAACACTCACAATCTCTGGGCCTCACCATGCCACATCTATGACACGTCACCTTGTTTCCTGTGTAGTATATCCCCGGGCGATTTGTTTCTCATCCCTTATAGTGGTAGTGCCCCTCCTTGGCATGACCCCTAGACAAACTTCTAATTTGGGGTACTGACTCCATGCTCCTACCATATCTGGATGACAAGATTCATCCTAAAAATGCCTTCTTTCTCTCGCTAGAATGCTGGTGACCCTTGAACTTTCTCATACTTCCCAGCTAAGCACTCTGATATTGGATAACATGAGAAGCCTCCAATGCCTGCTCATGCATCCCTACCATGTCTGGTAGATTCACTCCCACTAAGAGCTCCTGATATCTAATACCTAATCTAATCTTAAAGTGTTGGGCTTGCATCACCTCATTAGCCTCAACTTTTGGATCAAACTAGATCAAGTCCATGAATCATGTGTAGTGCTCCTTAATGGGCAAGCCTCCTTGCCAAAGAACCATGCAATTAATGTACTTCTTCATTTGTAGATGAGTCGAGTAGAAGTAGGCACAAAGTGCCTCTTGGAATGGTCCCATCCCATAGGTTCTCCATTTCCTACATCAGACACTCCTCCACCATGCATTTGCCCTTACTCTTAGATAGTACACTGCTACGTCAACCCTCAAGTTTGCTGGGCAACCACAGGTGGTGAAGGTTTTCTCCATATCCCTAACCCATCTCTCCTTGATATTAGGGTCCTCCTATCCCTTAAAGATTGGTGAGTGATGATGCCCAGCCCTCCTGAGCACTCCTTCAGAACTAGTGTAGCTACTAGCATCGGTAGTGGTTGTGGTGCTCAAATCTGACACTCCATGTAGGCTCCTCAATCTAATCTTAAAGTGATGGACTTGCATCACCTCATTGGCTTAAGCTTTTGGATCATACTAGATCAAGTCCATGAATCTTGTGTAATGCTCCTCAATGGACATGCCTCCTTACTGAAGAGCCATTACCTCATCGTACGTCTTCATTTGGAGACGAGTCAATTAGAAGCGGGCACAAAGCACCTCCTGGAATGGTTCCCATCCTATAAGTTCTCCATTCCTACATTGGACACTCCTCCACCACGCATCTTCCCTTCTTCTTAGATAGTACACTGCCATGTCAACCCTCCTATTCACTAGGTAACCACAGGTGGTGAAGGTTTTCTCCATATCCCTAACCCATCTCTCCTTGATGCTAGGGTCCTCCTAGCCCTCAAAGATTGGTGAGTGATGATTCCTAGCACTCCTAATAAATCCTCCAAAACTGGTGTAGCTATCGACATCAGCAGTGGTTGTGGTGCTTGAATCTGGCCCTCCATGTAGGGTCTGACAGTCTACATGAATGGCTCAATGCATTCATAGCGGTGGTTAGCGACCATCAATTCCTAAAGACTAGAAGTAATTAGGGGTAAAATTCAAACTACTGAGTGCCAAGACTTGTACAACAAGTTGTCACAAAGGCTATCTATGACACATTCCCTACCCACTCTCACTCAAGGACATTTTGAGTTTAGAAATACTAAAATTTGTAGGAAAAATTAAAGGAGAAAATACTTCAAATCAAGGCTGACGCCATCTTATGGTGTTAGCTTAAAAATATTTGAAAGTGATATGTTTTTAATAAAAATCTTTGATAAAAAAATCTTTTGGTATCAGTTTAATTATTCTCTTAATCAATGCATTTTTAAGAAATAGCTTTGATACTAACGTGTGGTATTAGCTTAATTATTTTTGAAAGTAATGTGTTTTCAAGAAAAACTCTGATACCAACCTGTAACCCCCAAAATTTTCACTACTAAAAAAAAATTGTTTTAAAATAAGGCAGAAGTATAAAATACTAAACATACTTAGGAAAAATAGGGTGCTACCATCTTACCCAACATAGGATAGACGTTTACTACCTATACGATATTAGATACAAGGCTAAAACCAAACCAACCAATTAAAAATATAGTGCAAAAACTTAAGTTACATAAACATTAAAAGATCATTTACAATAAAGGACCTTGATAGTCCCCGATAAAGTCGAATACAGGAAGGTTAATGCCATATAAGTAAGTGTAATAATGCATCAGGATTCACTAACATGCATGACTCTGGCAACTTATAATGTATCATGCTCATTATCATAGTACCATATTATGGAATATCACATACATACTAAGAAGGTTAATCCAAATAACCACTAGGGTTTATTTTTGCAACTTAATCAATTTGATTATACCATTACCTTATTCAAATATTGATATAGGTCATCATTCTAGTCAACTAATACTAATTATTAATCAGTTATTTGTTCAAGACATTATCTAAGTACTCATTCCAACTTTTATCATTATTTTCATCTAAACCATTTGTTCCAATCATTATTCAATTATTTATCATTGAGCGATGGATTGTGCATCACCCTATGGTCTCATATACCATGAAAGCATATCCAAAATAAGGAATATAAAGTTTAGGATAAAGCCAATCATAAAAATAGTCATAACTCTAGGTCAAAGCCAACCACCTAGGTAATTGGTCCCTTTAGTATCGATACCCCCTAGTACATGAGTAGTATCTACAGTAGGTAAAGCACCAAGATCTACTATGATCCCACCTAAAGGCACCAATAAACTCTTGAAGGCAGATGAAACCCCAATAGCTAATCAAGGATTGGGTAACCCAGACCCACACATAGCTTGATTATCTTTAACTTTATGCGTGTAGTACATCATTCATGAGATTAAGTGATCACATAAGGCCCATATAAAGAACAAGCAAGACATTAAAATATTTCTTCCATATTAACCCTTTTTATTTCCTAACCATATGTGTGATTTTCATTTATATTTATCCAATGTTAATCATTCCCATTATATTATTTCATTCAAGCATATGTCATGACTTCATTACTTTTTTTCTCAAAACCATCACATTTCATATATGGTACACCTATTTAACCTTTACAATACTCATTAAGGATGTCATAACTCATGTTCCATTTAATCCATTCATTAGGTCATTAATATATGATATAATCTATATTTTATCCCTTAAGGAATCATAAGACAAATTAGATGCATAGCCTTAAAGCATAACCAAACCAAAAGGAACCAAATCACATAAACTAGCTGGACTGATCTATTAGTTTGGGCCAACCAGTAGATTGATTTAGCTCGACCAAACCCTACTTTTCCTCAAATTTGTTGATTAATTTGGGCAAACTAATCAAGTGTTCATAGACCGGTCAATTGCTTCTGCCTAACCGGTTGATGGGTTTAAGCAAAGGGTAAGACCAAGGTCTCTATAATCTTACTAGTCAATGGGTTGGGTCAACCAGTCAACTGTTCTAGGAGCCAGTCTATTGGTTTGCCCTACAACACCACAAAATAATTATTTTCATGAAGATCATGCTTATAAATCTTTATCACAACACATAGGGACATGTCCTAACATTACATAATACATATTTAGCTTGCTTTAATTGCACACTCAACATTAATCATCACAACCCAATCTTTTCTCAAGATTCATGCTTTTCACTCAAAATGTACAATCGAACCATCCAACTCCAGATCTATAAAATATATATTCATACAAACATGTAATATCAACTTAAAGAGTTTCATATCATGCAAGATTACTCATAACCCATTTGAAAAGCTAGAATAACTTACTTGATGCAGACAAAAATTTCCTTAAATAAGAAATATCAACTTGTGAAATCCTCGACTTATAAATCTTAAAAACAACAAGTTTTAACTTATAAATTCATGCAAAAATTTTCTAAATTTGAACTTGAAATAGAAGGAAAATAATGAACATACTACCCCAAAAGGAAAAATAGAGGATGCTCAGTTAAACCACTCAACCTTTTTCATAAATCAAACTCTTTCTTACTTAATAATTAAAGAAAAAAGGAGCTAGTAAAATGATAATAAGAGTGAAAGGAATTCGACTGTAAGGTTCAAAGTGCAAAGGGAGAAAGAGAATGCTAGAGAGATTTTATATTTTCAGTGGTCGAAAGAAGGTGAATAGAATGGGTGATTAGAGCTATTTATAGCCAACAAATTGATACGAATCATAGTGTGGTTAGGAACAAATCTAAAATCCTAATTCCTACCATTTAAATTTGAGTTAAATGGATAGATTATGTCTAAGATATGTTGACCTATTCTTTAGAGCTCAAATGATGATTTTGGATGAATACAGGTTTATTGGTCTAGAAATGTAATTTACAAGAGAGGTAACGAAAGGTCAGCACGGAAGGAATCTTCCAATTGAGCAGAATCGAGTCTAAGATCGAATAAATGATCTAAAAATTATGTAGAGTAGATATGTGGAAGAAGATGAGGTCAAGGTCATCTCCCACCCTCAATTATCCCAATCGACTCCTCAAATCGATCCTGTTATACCCTAAAATTTTAAAACCTAGAATTTAATAATTAATCCTCATTTAGGATAATTTAATTTTTAAATTATTAATTTAAATATTTTGTGGACTTATGATTTTTTTAAAAAATGGATATTATTATCTAATAAATTAAAATAAATATTTTATCATACTATTTTTATTTAAATAATTTTTCAAACCCATATTTTACTAAAATTATCCTCTTAAATTAATATCTTAAATTTTAAATAAATCAATTTATTAAAATAATTTATCCATATAAATAATTAAATACCTTAAGTCTCAAAAAACTATTTTTTATATCCCCCCTTTTTTATTTTTCTCTTTTTTTTTCTTTTCTTTCTTCTTTTTCCTTCGTTTTCCTCCTTTCTCCTTTTTCTTCTTTTCTCCCTTTCCTTGGGCTGCCTAACCTACTTCTACTTTTACCCCCAGCTGGGCTGTTGTACCTCTTTTTTTCTCCTCACCGCCTAATACCCCTCTTTCTTCTTTTCTTCTTCTTTCTTTCCCTAGTTGGGCTAGCCCAACCCTCCTTTTTTTATCTTTCTTCTCCCTCGAGCACAGGCCGACCTACCTTTTTCTCCCCAGTCGGCTTGCCTCCCTTCTTCTTATTCCCTCCTCTTTCCTTCTTCAACTACCAAACCAAATGCCCCTCCCCTATGTTTGCAACCTGCCTACAACCTTCCCTTTTGCACCTACCATTGTAGCCTACCTTCTCCCTCTCTCCCCCTTTCCTTTCCCTTCCATTTTTGACCATGAACAACCCCCCATCACATGCCTCTTTTCTTTCCTTTTCCTCCTCTCATTCTCCCTGCCATCTTCCCCAACCCCTACAGCCTACAGCCTCCTAGCCAACCATGACAACCCTCCTTTCCCTCTTCCTTTTCTTCTCCTTATTTCATCCTTCTCTGCCCATTTTCTATTTCCCTTGATCCCCCTTCTCCTATGCTGAACCTCCTTTTCTCCCTTCTTCCCTTCTTCTCCTCCTCTTTTTTTGCTTCGCCACCCTCAACTTCTGCCTCTGCCACCCAACCGACTACCACAGTAACCCCTTGGCCTCCTCTACTTCCTCCCTACACCACCCAGCGACGCCACTCACCCTTGTAGCTACCCTTCCATTCCTTTATCTTTTCTTCCGCTTCTCGACCTCCACCTTGCACCACCACCTTGCACCTCCGTCTCCCTCTTCTCCCACCACCACAACTACCCCTCAACTCCCTGAAACCTCCTTTACCTCAATTAGCTGAGATCTCTTCTATAGCCCCCTCATTTCTTCTCCTTCTCCTCCCTTCTTTCGCCCCATATTTCCAGCTCTACCGCCTCTATCCCTGCCTCCCTGAGTCACCAATCTCCGACCCCCAACCACCACCTATATTCTTCCACCCTCCCTGTACCTAGCCACCACCCTCACTCCCTTCCATAAGCCCTCCACCATATCCACAAACCCTCATCTAAACCAACCATTCCACTTCTCCCAACTCTTCTCTTTGCCCCATTTTCCCTCTTCATTTTGTGCATGTAGCTCATGTTGCCATGCAGCTTGAGTTTTGTTGCAAAATTTACCCATTTTAAGGTATAAATATATTTAGCATTTATATGTATTTACTAAGGTTTTTGATAAAAAAATTAGTCAATTAATTTTCTACTGTTAATATGCTAGTTTTGATATTATTTCTAGGCATAAATTTTTACTAATCAAAGATTAAACTTTTAACTGAGATACTGATAAGTTTTAACTATTGTTGGAAATAATGTAACCATTATACCTTGCTAAAATGTGTGGATATACGTATTCTAGCACATTAGATTTTTGAATATGTTTGTGTTCATATTATGTGGTGTTAAGTATATCATGATTTGTAGCATATGTTGGAGGTTGGAATGAGAAGCATGCTATATTATTCCACGTGTAGAAATGATGGTTAAGGAAGGAGCCTTATTGTTAATAATAATGTCAGATACATGTATATGTTATGATAAACTAATATGGCCATTTGCAGTAGAGATAATGTTAATATGAGCCTTAGGGGCATTTTAGTAATTTTTTCTTATACAAAGGGTGTGGCCTAAATAAGTATGTATGGTAGGTGCTAATGGGTATTAATAATAAATAATAATAGTTGGTGGTGTTAGATGATGCATATGGACCATAGGTATTAATATTTTATGTGGTAAGGGTATTTTAGTAAATTAAGCATAAGAAGGAAAAATTGGTAATTTATATGAATAAAAGGGGTAATATGGTAATTTAATAAGTAAGAAGGGCATTTTGATAATTTTGCATGGAAAATGAGGTAACTTGGTAATTTTATGAATAAAAAGGAGTAATATGGTAAATTAACAAGTAAGAAGGGTATTGTGGTAAATTTTGGCATAAAAGGTGTAACTTGGCAATATTATGAGTAAAAAGTGTAATTTAGCAAAATATTAAATGAGAAGGGTATTTTGGTAGGTTGGCGTGAGAAAAGGGGTAATTTAGTGAATTGTTAAATAAGAAGGGTAGTTTGGTAATTTTGGAATGAAAAAGGGATAACTTGGTAATTTTATGAATAAAAAGGGATAAAATAGTAATCTAGTAAGTAAGAGGGCATTTTGGTAATTTGGCACAAAGGGGGTAAATTGGTAATTTGATAAGTATGGAGGGCAATTTGGTAATTTAAAACATATAAGGGGTAATTGGCAATTCTAATAAGCATGAAGGGTGATTCAGTAATTTAACAAACCTGAAGGGCAATTTAGTAATTTTAACAAGCATGAAGGATATTTTAGTAATTTTAACAAGTATGAAGGGTAATATGGTAATTTAACAAACCAAAAGGGTAAAGTTGGTAATTTAATAAGTATGAAGGGTAAATTGGTAATTTAACAAACTAGAAGGGAAATTTGGTAATTTTAACAAGTATGAATGGCAATTTGGTAATTTAGTAATTTGGTTGTTCAAAAGGGGTAAGTTGGTAACTTTACAAATAAGAGGGGTATTTTAGTAATTTTGTAAGTAAGAAGGGGTAAATTGGTAATTTGTATATAACATGGCAATGGATTTAACAAGCCTCCATAATAAGACATAAGTGATATTAAACAATAGAATAAGGGTTTATGGCCTTAGTTATGCTTGTTTAAGTATAACCACATATATTATAAGGATAAGGGTATTTCAGTAAATTAGCGAATATCATAAGGATAATGCACGGTATAGGATTGAATGAGTACGATATGATGTTTATTTCATAATCATGTAAGTGGTGCCTTAATTGTTAATTATGCATGGAAATGTGTGTTAGATGTGTTAGGAGTAGATTTTAGGGTTTAGGTGTTCCATAATCCTTCGCTATAGAATACTTAATTCCATGATCGATATTAAAGTTATGATATGATAACCTAATAGGGCTTGTGAATTAATGGAAATGAATTTTGTAATGAAAATGAAGGATAAGAGGAAGCCTTAGCCTTAGGGACATATTGGTCATTTTGACCTAAGTGCCTAAGTATAATAATTGGAATCTAGGATGGCCTTAGTGGACTATTTAAGTTAACATAGATAATAATATGAATAAGGATTACTTAATAATAACAAAAACAAATGAAAATGATTAAGTATGTGATTGATGTGTTTCTTGTGGTCACCATGATTAAGACACTAATAATTAAAGTGGAAGAAGTCGAGATTGGGAATGGTGGCTCTTTAGGGGTCACTACCCTAAAGACGTGGTTTAGCCCACGATTATTCTTAATTTTTTTCTTCTGTTGTGCCTTAGTGCCCCAGCTAGGCCCTATCTTTTACTCTATCTAACTCTATAGACCTATTTAGGGGGTATGCATACTTATGGATTAGGTATCCTTATTGGTAAGGTACTGTGTGTCCTCATGCATTGGTACGATCAGGGTACCTTTGTGCCTCTAGGTTGATGGTTAGAGGGTACTGTGCTGCTTGTATGCTCCAGTATGATTGGTGCACCTTTGTGTCTTTGGGTTTATAATCTCCCCCTCGAGTTAACTAAATGGAATTTTTGTATTAATCAAATGGAAAATACTAATCATGTAAAGTGGAAGATTATTGAGCCGGGCCTAGATAGATTATATCATTTATGTTGGTCCATCGGTTATAATAGTAGCCATAAGCGTTTTGTCCTAGAGGTTGTATATGTGTACTGGTCCACCGATTATAATGGTGGTTAGGTGCGTGTTGGCCTAGAGTATATTCCAGTCTACTGGCTATAATAGTGGGGTTCCTGTACTCACATGGGTATAAATTGATAGATGATGTTAAATAATGTTTGGTTAATGGATTAAGACCAGAAGTATTGATTTCACCTTTATGATCTATTATTATAATATAAGTGCAGCCTTGGTGCCTTTCTCTCTTGGTAAGTGATGGAAATGCTAAGTAAATAGACATTGTGATGTGCATTTTCTATTACATATTGTGTTGCATTACGTATTGGCTCTTATATTGTGATTATCTCTATGTTGTGTATGTTATTGTTTTTACATTGTTTATGTATGATGTGTTGTATGCGGGCCTTACCTTTTAGTTTCGTATAAAGGATTACTCAGTACTATATTACTAAAGGGTTATGTTTGTAGGACCCTGCCTATTTAATGAGCAGTGTCCCTCATAGGTCAACCACAAGTGCTATTTAAGTTATTATTAGGTAAGAGCGTAAGGACTTTCTGGGAAGTTTATGAATTTATCTTTTAAACCTTCATAACTCCTTGTGTAGTTATTCTATTTTCTTGTAACCACTAATAGTGGGTTTTATCTTTTGTAATGTAATTTTACGTGCTACTTTAATTTAGAAGAAAGTTGAATTTATGTAAATTGTGTTATGTTTCTCCTAAGCCATAACACTTGGTAAAAGAACGGTAGAATAAACCGATTTGATACTATAGTGTAGCGGTAACATCTTTGAAATGACTGTTTTTGCTTCTGATAAATTTTAATTAAAATAAATTTTTTTAGTAGTGAATTTTGGGGGTTTTATAGATTCAAGGTAGTATTTTTGGGCCAAATGCATCATGAAAAAGGCAAAAAATCTCTTAGGAACAATTCGGCATTGGTTAACAACGTTCTATCTCAGTATAAAGAATTTTTCCAAAAAATTGAGTTTCAAAAATATACCCAGCTTGACCAATTTGTTGATTGGTTTTGCTTACTAGTCGTCTGTTCTACAAACTAGCCGATATGTTCCCCAACTAGTCGATTTGTTTATTCGAGTAAAAACCATTTTCTAAAACAATAAACTAGTTGATCTGTTTATTCGAGTAAAAACCATTTGCTAAAACGATAAACTAGTCGATCTGTTCATAGAACTAGTCAATCTGTTGACCTGAAAAACTCATAAATTTTAATTTTTCAACTTTATTTCAAGTCCAACTTGACCTCAAACCCAAATTGTAATACAAAATCAAAATCAAAAACCAAAAAATTGGTATAATTTCTCATTCAACACTTTACAAAAAGATGGGGTATTACATTAAGGGAAGGAAGGGGAAGCCAAGGGAAAACAATTGGAGCTATAATGAAAGAAGCAAGGAAGGGGAAGGGTATATATAATAAATGAGGGGTTGAAGCATGCAAAGTGTGGAGTGAAAAAATGGTATAGGGTTGGGGAGTCAATGCTTAGAGTGGGTTTTGGTTCTATGACATGGATCACAAGAGAAAGTGATAGTATACATTCTAGTGATGCAGGCTATGTTGAAGCGTAAAAGGTAGGTGGTTGGTGTAGTTTTAGTGAAGTTTTGGGAAAGGAAAGAAGAAAGTGAATGGAACCATGGGGGGAAGTATTTGTATGGCTAGAAGGGGGAATGAGTAAAGATTCGATTGGGATAGGGAAGAAGGGAAAGAAAAGGATAAGAAAAAGAAAAGAAAGGAACTTAGGGGTTAGGATTAGGATTATGTTTAAGCTTAGGCTTAGGAAATTAGGGTAAAATAAATTTATAAACCATCTAGGGTTATTTTTAGGTTAGAATAATGATGAGCTAAAATTAAATTTAAGATTAGGTTTAGATTATTAATTACTTGAGATTAGGGTTAGATAAAATTTTTGGGTAATACACTTCTTGCATGACACTGGCCACCAGCTCCATCTCCACCACACCACCACCTTGCCCTGCCAACCATCATTGTCCTCTAAGCCACACTTTTTTCCCCTCTCCTCAAGTTTCCCTATTTGTTTGGTTGAGGCGCATAGGTCATGCCCTTCACGCACGGCCGTGACCTCCCTCACATAGCCATCATACGAATCACTCCATCCCATGAGCAATTCATGCCCTAATGTTGCCCTCCTACACATGTCTACTCCTTAGCTCGTGCACCTTATTCCCTAACCTATGCCACCTTGGTCTTCTTCTCACAAGCCCTCTACTATGCATCACCCTTTGTATGAGTGTTCCACTTATTCGGTTACCTCCATTTTCCCTCCATCTCCTTTGCCTTAGTTTTCCCTAGTTACTTTTTCTAAGTCTAATCTTATTATATTTTTAACTTTTTGGTGATATTTCAGTGGTTTTGGAGGAGGATTCGTAGGTCTTACATGTTTGGAGACCCGATATGCTTTTAGTAAGGATACAAATTATATTTAGAACTTTTATGAGTAATGTGTATATTTTTATATGATATCATGTTTGGAATTGTTATATAGACAATATTATTATGCATTGTTTATGTGATATCATGATATAATATTTTTATATGTTATCATGTTTAAAATTGTGTGTGTAATGTGTATATTTTTATGTGATATCATGACATCATATTTTTGTGTTTATGTGATATAATATGCATGGTGCATATTGATGGTTAAACCTAATTTTGTAAACCATGAAGGTTGGTATGAATTGATATTTGAATTGACAAATGTGGTATCTAATTATTTGTGGTTATGTATTTTCATGAGGATATATGTGGGAGGTTGAAAATCACTTATATTTAGACTTATAAGGTTTTTGTTATAAGATATGTATTTTGGCTATCTTAGGGATAATTTGGTCAATATGGGTAAAATATGAAATCTTGGTATCTTTAATGTGATAATTAGTTTAAAATATATTAGGTATACTGTGTAGAATTTTTAGAGTGATTATAAATGGTTTAGATCCAATAAAATGAGAAAATGACTTAAATTAGGAATAGTAACCTTAGAGGCGGGATTATTATCATATGTATGAAATGTTGGAGTTTAACTATAATTTCTTAATATGTTTTTGGTAATGGAAATTTAGGAATGTGTATAAAATTTTGTGGCTACATGAGTCTTATAGGAGAAGTAATGTTTAATTTGAAAAATTAGTGTTTTATAGGGTTTTGTGAATAATAAACTTGAGGTAGGCTATTATCACATATATGAAATGTTGGAGTTTGGCCTTAATTTCTTAGTATATTGTTAATAATGGCATTTTATGAATTTATATTGAATTTTGAGGCTATAAGAGACTTATAGGAAAATTTATGCTTAATTTATGAAATTTGGATTTTGTGGGGAATTATAAATAATAACCCTAAAAAGAGGCTATTATCGCATGTGTAAGATGTTACATTTAGACCTTGATTTTTGGACATGTTATCAATAAAAATACTTTAAGGATGGGTATCAAATTTGGTGATAAAATGAGCATGAGGAAAAAAGTTATATTAAACTTAAGGAATTAGGGTTTCTTAGATAAATTATATCCTTTGTCCTTAGGGAAGGTATCAATAATCATGTGGTTGTGTTTTATTTGTTTCAAATGATTGTGTTAATATGGATTATTCTAGAGTAGTTATAGAAAGATGGAGAAGAGAATTCAACTCAATTGCCTTGTATATTCACATGTATATATGCATGATGGTCTTGAGATATACCACAGTGAATAAGATGCTAATAATATAAAGTGAAAGATTACATGAGCTGAGGTCGAGGTGTTGTGTGTTTATTCTACCAGATGATAATAATGGCTTACATGTGTTCTGCCTTGAGAGGTGTTTCAATCCATTCCACTAGATTAAGAATAGTGGGGCTCCTAGGATCCACATATACAAGAATATGATCTTGAGATAAATAATAACGGATAAAATATTAATCACTTAAAGTAAAATATTATATAAGTCAGTATTGCTGTGTTATGCTCCTTCCACTAGATGATAATAGCGGCTTAGCAGTGTTTTGCCCTAAGATGTGCTTTAGACTATTCTACCAATTTAAGAATAGCGGTCAAGAGCTTATTACCCTAATATATATTGGGTCTATTCCACCAGATGATAATAGTAGCTTAGAAGCATTTTGCCCTAAGAGGTGTTTTAGTCCATTCCACTAAATTAAGAATAGTGGGGTCCCTAAACTCAACGTAAATAAGAATATGGATTATGATTATACCTAATAATAGGTCTTTCAAATTATTATTATCTTACATCATATTATTGTGCTCACTTACTCTTTTATGTGACTTTTATATGCTATATAGCCTAGTTATGAGTGTATTACCACCTTACTCAGAATATAACATACTAATTATCTTTTTCATTGGTGTTGCTCATTCCTACGAGTAACAAGAATATATTAGTTTATGTAGGTCTTTGAGGATCCTTTGGATGATTTTGCTACATATGATGTGTTGTTTGGGGAGAATTGTATATCTTTATTCTCTAAGGTTTAAGACATAGAGTCAATTTATTTGGTTGATGTTTTTGGCTCGTATACCTCTTGGGACTCTTATTTCCTAATGTGTGTGTGTGTGTGTATCTTTTTTACTTAGATTAATCCTTTAAACGCTTGTTTAATTCTATTAAATCTATCTCATTATCTGTTTTACCATATTTTAAGTGTTTAATTATATTTCCTTGTACTAGATGTAAATATGGCATGGTAAGCCATACTTATGCCAAGTACACCAGTGACACATCATTATGTTTTTTTATACTTCTACTTAAATGAAACATTTTAGTTGTAAATTTTAGGGTGTTATAACATTAGAAATTCCTATAGGCTTAGCTTAATTCCTCTTTATACTTGTTGAATCCTTTATGACTCTCTATTTTAATTGGAATACCATGTAACAGGTTATATAATATATTTTGCCCTATATTGCTATTTTAAGTTGCATTATGTAGTTAATTACCAACATGTATCATGTATATTTCATTGTCAACAAGGTTTAATATTAATCAAAATCGGTTTCCTAGAGTTTACTTAGGGCTTTGTTCTCTTTGCTTACTCATGATCAAATTCCAACATCCACATGATGTATTATGATATGATAACATGTTTGTGTGAGGCATGTTTATGTGTGAAATTAGGTCTTTCTTAGTATGCTTGTTATACTGATTCTGCTACATTTTGGTCTTGTGTAGGTTTCTCGTGTTTAGATATGTGAGATTGAGAGTGTTGAGTCCCATGTTGGCCCATTAATCATTTTGGTTCGATCATTAATATCTCATATTCTATTTTATTTTGGCTCTTATAGAGCTTTGCCATATCTTATTGATCTTGTATTTATTTTTATATAAGTTTTGTAAGTCTTGTATCAAACTTAGATTAGGTGTCAGTCACACTTGACTCTCAGAATAAGGGTTTACTTTTTGCCCTAGCATCAAACATATGTAAGGAATTATTCGTAACTCTCCTATGTTGGATGAGGTGGTAACACCCTACATTTCTTATTTAGCTTTTTTAGAATATCTGTAAAAAAAATTATGGTTATAAAAGTGGGGGTGTCACAAAAGGTTTTATGTACTTGAATCAAACTTTGTGTGAGGAATGTAGATATCGCAACGTAAAGCGATCTAGCTATATGGTGTATATAAATATAATATAAAGCATTTTATTGTTGTGGATTTAGGGAAGTATGCCTTAATTTTTGAAATTGAATGTCAACTTTATAAATGACATATATTTGTAGTTAATGCCTAGTTAAAATGTATGCATAATTATTACTTTGATGTTTTAATGAATGTATGCCATTTAATGGTCATGATAAAGATGCAAAACCCATAAATCTATAAGAAAATTCTATGTTATTTTTCTTGGTATATTTAGTTCACATGGTGGAGCTCTTGATAAGTTCATGAGAACTTGACGTACTAAGTAGATAACAATGAAATCCATTTGTGATCACTACCTTCTTATAAAATGTATGTCTATTTCTCTTTTTCTCTATATTTATTATTCATATGAGTAGTTGGTGTAAACAATTTTAAAGTAAATTTATTGATGGTATGAATTGTTGGATGATGTGTATATATGTGTTATACTAAAACATATCAAGTGGCAAGCTGATGTAAATATATAGTTTAAATTTTAATTTATGAGATGAATACACAACACCGATGTTTGTGTATCAATTGGAAATGTATGCAAGTTTTTGTGAGTAGAAAATTGTGAATGGTGCATGAAAGAGGTGTAATGTAATTATGTATTGAAAAAGAGCACTATATATGACGGTTGGAGATCATCATTGCTGTTTAATCCTTTGTAGGAACATTAAAAAGGTTTTAAACTATTGTGTAAATAAAAATCATCATCTATGGGGAACATAAATAGTTGTTAAAGTTAAAAACCATCATCTATAGTATAATGTAGAGTAATAGTGAGATGTTGGATGACGATTTTTAGTTAAAATCGTCATCTATGTGAGGTTATAGAATACGATCTTAACTCACAATGATTATTTATTTTATTTTATTTTAATAGATGACTGTATTTGAATCATTATCTATAGTATAGAAGGCTATAATTTCCATTGTCATATGTTATCATTCTTTGTTTTCCATTGTCGTATATGCCTCTATTTATAGCAGGTTATCATCTAGTGTGTGGATAAAGTAAATATTTCTCTTCCAAAGCATACCTACACAAGATGAAAACCTCTACCACTACTAGGGCATTATTATTTAAGATAGGGTCACCAAGTTCTAATTTGCCATATGTGCCCACCCTTAGAATAATTTACCACATAGTAAGAGAAAGGTGTTGTGACTGATTACTTTGTAGAAGTGATACATCTTATCTATTAGAAAAAAAATTTGAATTTGTGGACATGTGACCTCTTAAAGCTTGTTTTATGCTCTATTGGAATTGTAATAACCTATTCTATAAAAAAAATATGTTTGAAATTATGTTTGATATGAATATAGTGGTTTTTTTCAGTAAGAACTTGGAAAAGTGTGAAGATATGTGTTTATAGAACATCAATCAACTAGTCATACCCAAAATTAGTCATCTAGTTTATCCTAAGACTTATATGTTTATTCTAAGGAAACTTAAACTTCACATGGATACTCTAGAGTTGGGTGAATAGAGTATTTTATAACAATAATGTCAAATTAATTTTTTTTTGAGAAATAAGTAATAAGATGGAAAATAATAAATATGTGATTTATAGTGGTTCAAAAAAACTCTACAAAGTTTGACATCCCCTACTAAAAGGTTTTGCTTTTTAGATTTGCATCTCTCTTCATTGATAGTTTGTGTCTGATGATGATTAACCATTTTTTGGTTCATAAGCCTACAATCTCAATGACCTTGTAGGAGATGATTTACATATTACCTAGTTATCATCGCTAGGATTATGAAATTAAAATCTCAATGACATCTTTTAGGAATGCTAGATAACACACCACTCTTCAATTGTGTTTGAGATAATGGATTTGAATTAATACAATAATAATCTTCACTATATAACATATGAAAGTGAGTAATAACTAGTACAGATTTTGATCTAGCTAAAATAATAATAATCACAAGTGTATGAGCACTCTAGCTAAATATGAAGAACATATTGAACACTAAAGAAGTTTGATTTAGATTTGAAAGTGTAAAATCAAAACTCTCTTTGATTCTTTGTAAGGTGTAAACATGATGATTTTAGAATATTTATGCTAGCTTGATTAATGTTTATTAAAGTCCAACACTTCTTATTTATAGTGCTAAAATATAAAAGAATTCAACACTAGTTGTTAATGTTGGGTGTAAAAAGTGCTCCAATGGTTGTTTTTTTTAGAAATACTAAAATCAATCGATTGGTTTAACTAAGTAGTTAGTATGTTGAACTTGATGCTAAAATACTTTTTTCGATAGCATAAATTAGTTTGAACTTTGAAAACTAGTTGGTGAGTTTTTAAACTAGTTAATCGGTTAACCAATTTTTATCATTACACACTTTTATGAAAAAAAAATAACGTGAGATACAAAGCTCAAAGTTAAGTGTCGTATTTTTTTAATATAAATTAGCCATCTTAATATTTCCAAATAGATATTATTCACCCATAAACAACATTTATAGAATTTTTTGGTGAATTTTACAGGTTAAATAATAAGCAAAACTAAATAAATCAATTTTAGACATCCTTTTGCACAAATACCGTAGATACTTTTGATGAATTAAATCACTTTAAGATATTTTAAAATAATTTTTTTGATAGGATTAGAAATATCAAATCATTGAAAAATCTAAGTGACATATATATAAACTAAATGTACATAAAACCTAAAACTATAAAATACTCCTTGAAGCTTGAGTCTTGATTTCTTAAGCACGCTTAGTTATCCCTTCACGATTTGTTTATCCCACATATGAAATTGGACTACTTGAAGTTAGAGTCTTTTTTTTCCCTCCTTATTTATCTTTAGATTATGCTTGGGATGTGATTTACAAACTTGATCTTCTTAGCTTTCATTGACTTAGTTAAGTGTTGAATACTTCATTCTTTACTATGATACACATGCACATTGAACAAGATAAGTCAAATTAATAATTAAGTATGTTATCATAAAAACAAAGGTTACTTGTCTTATGAGGCTAATAGAAACCATTCAACTAATGAGGGTGAACCAATTAACTAGTCTTACTAGACTTTCAAATCTATTTGCTCTTTTGATTTGAATCTTCTTCTAATATTTGTGAAATATTCTAACTATAATCTTTTTGTGTCAGTAATCATATTTTGGTGTTGTGATATTTCTCCATATTTTTTTTTGTGTATTTCATTTTTTAACTAATAATCTTCCAAAAGTACTTTTATGTACTTTTTTTCAATCCACCTTTTCTTTCTCCTCTATTACCCTCTTACCTTTGGGTTGCATAATGTGATAGAAAATTTATCATTAACTATACTTCACTTGCCTTCATCTCCTTCATTTCCTTCCCTTTTCACATTAGCATGATTTGTGTTACACATTTGTACATCAAACTCTATGATCAACTCGACTTCCTCCCTCTTTTTTTTTTTGCATGTATTGAGTGAGAGGGACTAGGTGGGCCATTATATCACAAATCACACAGTCAAAAACAGAAACATGTACTATTGATCTTGCATTTTGTAAGCTATGATTAGGTATTTGATGCAGAACATAAAAGGGTTTTAGGTCTTATAGGTTACTGGAGAAGTGTTTTGTTGGCATGTGCATTATGTGACAAACAAGGCCCCCTCATATTTACTAACATAGACCGTGTTTATCCACAAAATGTTTGTCCATATAATGTTTTTGGTTCCTAAACATGAGCTGTATTTTTTGGTGATTATATAAAACACATTGTTTTGCCTTGTAAGATTTTATCTGATATAAAATAGTTGGGATAAAAACCTAGTCATCAAGTCGATTGTGAACCTTCTTCTCGTTTATTTCTCTTTGTTTTAGAGAATTAATAATTGTGTGATTGTTGAGCAATTTGTTCAATCCTCTTGTAATAACACAATTGAACGAATAAGGATATCTAGATTTTCCCTTATTGTTCTATCTTATGATTGAATTCTTAATTGGTTCACTTATCTTATTAGTTTTAATAATTTTTTAGATTTGGCCTTATTAGACTGTATTTAGCATCATTCCAAAATAATTTGGTATCATAGCTTGGTTGGTAAAGAGAGTTGGTGTTTAATATGGCTACTAGATTTTATGTTAAGAAGTTCAATTAGTGCATTAATTTTGGATTGTGTAAATTGAAGATGAGGGCTATTTTGATTCAAAACGAGTTGGAGAAGGTGTTATTCCATCATTTGAATAAGCCATAAGTGATGACTGATGAGAAATTCAAGGAGATAGATATGAAGGCCCTTTCATCTATACATTTATGTTTTTTTAATGAAGTATTATAGGAAGTGGTAAAGGAATTAATATCGACTGCCTTGTGGTCCTTGTGGTTGAAACTTGAATCTTTGTATATAACAAAGGTAGTGGTGAATTGTTTATAGTTGAAGAGTTGACTTCATGACCTAAAATTAGGTGATGGTCAATCTTTAAAAGTTTATTTGGATGAGTTTGATTCTAGCATGATAGATTTACAAAACATAGAAGTCAATCTTATGATGAAGATATGTCCATAATGCTTTTGTGTTCTTTACCTACAGGCTCTAAACATTTTTATGAGACTATTTTGTATGGGAAGGGTGAGTTTGCCATTGAGGATATAAAATCTTCCCCGCTATACTAGAAGTTAATTGATATTTAGTTAACTGATAGTGGTACTTCTGAGGGCTCAATAGTGAGGGACTTATAGCAAAGGGGAGTACTCAGAAGTGGGGGTTTGGTGACATTAAGAAGTCTAGATCTATGTCAAAGAGTTGGCATAAGAATGTGGTTTGCCATGGCTGTTAGAAGTTTTTTGTCCTATTAGGAAGCCTAGTGCTAAGTTTGGTGGGTCATCAGATATAAAGGGTGATGCTAATTTTGTATAAAATAATAACGATAGAGATTTATTAATGGACACTAATAGATATACCAATATCACTAATAGATGGATCTTGGATTTTTGGTGTTCTTAACATATCTTTCCCAATCAAAGTTGATTTCAGACTTTTGAGGTAAATTAGGGTGGAGTTATGATGGGTAATGATGCTACTTACAAAGTTGTTGGGATTAGAGTGGTGAAGATGAGAATACATGATGGTGTGGTTAGAACATTGTTCAATATGTGACATGTCCCTAAGATGACCAATAACCTTATCTCATTGAGTTCCTTGGATTATAATGGGTATTAATGTGTGATTGAGGATGGTACCTTGAGAGTTACAAAAGGATCTCTTATGGTGATGAAGGTGAATGGGTTGGGACATTGTATGAGTTGGTGGGTTCTATTATTTTGGGGACATTTGATATAAAATAAGCGAGGTTGATAGACTCGAATAGTACAATACTTTGACAAATGAGATTGGGGTACTTGAGTGTTAGGGGACTAACTGAACTCTCTAAGAGAGGGCTACTAGATGGACATACTTTTGCAAGCACTGTGTGTTTGGTAAGCAAAAGTGGGTTATCTTTTGAATAATTAAGCATAGTATTAGGGCACTTCTTAAGTATATCCATTCAGATTTATGGGTTCCAAGAAGAGTGGTTTCCAAATGAGATTTATAGAACTTGATCACATTCTTGATGACTTTTCTAGAAAAGTATAGGCGTATTTCTTAAAATATAATAATGGTGTAATTGGTATTTTCAAACACTAGAAGTCCTTACTAGAGAAGCAGATCGAGAAATAAGTTAAGTATCTTAGGGTAGTAATGTTCTTGAGTTTGTTTAGTATAGTTTCATTGATTTCTTTTAGGACCATAGGATAGCGAGACATGTTGGGAGAGCATAGCATAATGGGATCACTAAGTAGATGAACAAGACCCTATTAGAGAAGGTTTGTTGTATGTTATCACAGGGTAGGCTAGGTAGAGAGTTTTGGTATTAGAAGGTTCATATGGCGGCATACTTGGTGAACTAGTCATCCAACTAGCCCATTAATTAGAAGATACTTGAGAAGTTTTGGTTAGGTAAGCTAGCTGATTATTATGGTTTGCTTGTCTTTGGCTATCCTCCTCACGCTTATGTGAATGATGGTAAACTTGAGTCGTGGGCTAAGAAGTGGATCATTCTTGGCTTTACATCTAGAGTGAAAGGGTATAGGTTATGGGACCTAGTTGCACCCAAGTTCTTAACTAGTATGTATGTGACCTTCAATGAGACTATCTTCCTCCAAAGGACTGAGTTTAGTGATGGTGTGTCTAAGAAGGTGGGGTAAGATAGTGCTTCAGGTCATATGGAGGTTGAGGTTGGCTTGGATGATAGAGACCCTTATAATAGACTCACTAGCAGAACACAAATGATTTTTAAGCCTTCAATCATGTATGGTTTTGAAGAAATGGTTGGATATGCTTTATCTAGTGTATCGATAGTTGTTGATGTGTATGAGCCAACATTATTCTTAGAGGCTATAGTGAGTTCTAATTATACTGAGTGGTGTGCTGCTATGGACATGTAGTCATTATTAAAGAATCAAACATGGAAACTTGTGAAGACACCCAAGAGGATAGTTGAGTGTAAGCAGTTGTACAAGTTCAAATAAGGAGCCCTAGGGGTTAAGAGACCAAGGTACAATGCTTGTTTGGTTGCATGTGGATTCATTCAGATTCCAGGCTCAATCTATAATGAGATGTTTTCTCTTATCATTATACATACTTCTATTCATACCTTACTTGTGCTTGTGGCCATGCATGATTTAGAGTTGGAATAGTTTGATGTTAAAACTGCATTTTTGCATGATATACCCGAGCAGAAGATTTACATACGTTAGCCTGATGGGTTTGTTGTTGAGGGGATTCATGACTATGTGTTCCTATTGAAGAGATTATTTTATGGTCTAGAGCAGCCTCCTAGATAGTGGTATAGCAGACTCATAAATAGTGGTATAAATGGTTTATTAATTTATGCTTGAATATCATTTCTATAGGAGTGAGTATGATGGATGTGTATACTTGAAGGAGATAGAGGATGGTTGACTTTTTTATCTTTTACTATTTGTTTATGACATGCTCGTGGCAACAAAAGATTTGTTTGATGTTAATAAGGTGATGACAATGTTGAAGAGTCAGCATGAGATGAAGGATCTTAAAGCTAAAAAGAAGATCCTTGGTATGGAGATCATACGAGACTATGAGTAGAAGCTTTTGTACTTGTCACAAGAGTCCTATATGAACAAGGTGCATAAGAGGTTTTATATGATGGATGCCAAGTTGGTGACTAATCCATTAGCTACTCACTTCAAATTAATAGTTTTGGATTACCCCAAATCCAAAGAGGAAGAGAAGTTCATGGATATTTTTCCCTATTCTAATGTCGCTAGTTATATCATGTGCACTATGGTATATACTTGACTTGATATTTCATAATTTGTTACTATTTTGAGTTCATATATGGAGAATTTGGGGAAGGCTCATTAGCAAGTAGTAAAATGGATAACATTATCTTGTTTGGAGTATAGGAGATCATTTGATCCATTGGTTGGGTTTGTGGGCTTTGATTATGGTGGAGACTTTGATAACAGGAGGTATTCCTTGTAGGAGGTGACAACCATATCCTTTACTAAGGCAGAGTAGATGGCTATATCTTAGGCTTTTCAATAAGTTGCATGGTTAGGTGGTTCAGTACATGAGTCGGGGTTTGGTTGTGGTATTCTAATTGTTTGTGGTGATAGCTAGTGTGTTATATTTATTGAAAAATCATATTTTTTTTCATCATTAAGCAAAGCATGTCAACTTCAAGTGTCACTTTATTTGAGGTATTGTTTCTGCTGGCAATGTTGTGTTGGAGAAAGTATGTACTTTGGATAATTTGACCGATATGCTAATAAAACCACTAATCATGAGCAAGTTCGAGTGTTTCTTAGGCTTGATCGGTATTCATAGGCTATAAGACCCTTTTTGGGACTAAGTTTTTTTTTCCAGAGGTCTTTCCATGTCATACATCATAAATATTGTGTTAAGGTGGAGAATTGTGAACTTTAACTAGGTATTTTATATACAATATAATGGGGATTTAGTTTGTGTAGGTTGTTGGAGAAGTATTTTGTTGGCATGTGCATTCTGTAATAAAAACGGGGCCACCTTGCTTACTAACATGAACCATGTTTGTCCAAAATATTTTGTGTTGAATTTTGGGCAAATATAGAAGTAAGAAAATTAACGCGGAGGCCCCATATTCTTAAACATGAACTGTGTTTTTTAGTGATTTTACAAAATAAGTTTTATCGCTATAGTGTTTTATTTGATATAAAAGAGTTGTGATAAAGCCCAAGCCTTCAAGTTAAATGTGCAAAGCTTCTTCTCCTCTATTGTATGCTCTTTGTTTTTATAGAATTACTGATTATGTGATTTGTTTAATCCTCTTTGTAATTACACAATTACACGAATAAAGATATCTGATTTTTCTCATATTGATCTATGTTGTGATTGAATTCTCAATTGATTCAATTATCTTTTTAGTTTCAATAATTATTCAGATCCAGTCTTATTAGATTGCAATCAGGATTATTTCGCAACACATTCTCTCTTTTTCTTATAAAAATATTCTAAGTGTTGAAATATTTCTCCTATAACTGAGCTCCATCCTCTTTATTATCCTTTATTTCTTAGCTCATCTTACTCTCTTAATCCTTTTATTAATCTATATTTTCGGTCTTCTTTGTTTACTATAAATAGAGAGGAGTTAAGGTTTGGAAAAAGTTGAAAATTTCCTTATTTTTCTTCTTCTTGACATTTTGAATTTTAGGTTGAGGTTAAGACAAATACTTTTATTTTTCCTTATGTTTTCTTAAGGTTTTTTATGTTGGGTTTTAATAGTTTTTACTAATTTTTAGTTATTGATTTTACCTATAAAATAAAAAATTCTTAGTGGTGGAGCTATTGAGTTAGATTTCTTAATTTCTAGAAGAGTGTGCTTGCTAAGGTAAATCAAATTTACCTTTATGTGGCGTACTTGCATGATAATATGTTATCCTTCATTTTCTATTGTTGACCACCAAGCAAGGTTGTGAAAGCATTTTAATGTGTGTGTGTTTTTTTGTTGAGATTATGCAAGTGTTTGAGGATAAGACACTTAGAATGATTTATGTTTTAAGTTGAACTTAAGCAAGATAAGCATTTTCTCAATTTAATGACATTTTTAGCATGAATTGTTGTATATTATGGTATGTGGTAGTTATCCTTGGTCTATTAGTTGATTTCATTAGAAATGTCATGCATGTTCCTTTATTCAAATTCCAAGCACGATTCATGTGTTTGAGTGATGAACATGGTCCTATATAAATTTTAATAATATGAATGCATGCCAGAAGTGCTTGGATTAAAGTAGGATTTTATGAGTTAAGGTTTACATGATATGCATGCTGCTAAAGGAACTAGCTAACTGGTAGTGGCAAAAGCTATCAACTAGCTAGACTGGTATTATTATTGATTAATCTCACGTTGCACTAGTTAACTAGGTAAGGGCTAGTCAATTGTTTTGACCAATTATCAAGTTACCCTTATACAGGCCAAGGGGTTTAACTAATGACGTTTTTGAAGTTATTATTCCCAAACCACTCTATTGGTTGATAGTAACAATTAGTTAGTCCCCTAGAATTATTTTAATATTTTTAAGGTTTTGGCCATGTGTTGGACCTTGGTCCACCACCTTAGCTTGTGTGTTTAATGTTAGCCTTCACTTTTGTTTATGTGTTTAACATTGAATAATTGAACATAAGGATTTGATGAAGAATGGATTTTAGGTGTCTTTATTGAATATGCATAGGAAGTGTTAGGTTTCCATGGTTACTTTGTGCCCTTTGACATAGGAGTCTAAGTGTGGTAGATGTTGAAGATCACAGTACAAGACTCTTAATACTAGTGATAATTGTGGTAGGTTCTACAAATCCAAAATTGAGTGTATTCCCCTTAACATGGGAGTCCAAGCATGGTGGTTGTTGAAGATTTTAGTATAAGCCTATAGTATCGGTGTTTAATGTGTGATTGGAGTTACATTCCTATGTTTTTCTCCACTAGGAATAATGATGCTAATTAGGAAATAAATAATAAAGATTATTTTAGGCGGCCTTGCTCTTATTTCATAAGATCCATGATTGGATGTTATCCTTGTTATTCCTTATTATATGTGTTAAGTGTGATGTCATGTATTTTATGCCAACATATTCCTCTATCTTCAGTATGGACTCTACATTATATTAGAGTAGGTTTATTTAAATAATACTTAATCATACTGACGTTACTTTGTTATAATCAATGTGTTGATCCAGACTTTTACTTTAGGGGCAAAAACTTGCAAGATTATAATTCTTAGATTGAGTATGATGACGACGATGTAGGCTAGTAGCTAGTTATTGCATAGGGACTTACATTGGCCTCAGAGTTTAATTAAATGGTTTAGATATTACCCATTATTTAAGGTTTTTTTTATTATCTCTTTTGGTTATTTACACTCTTGATACTCTTTCTTATATTTTAGAGTTGATTATAAAGCATTATGATCTAAATCTATCATATTATATAGTCCTTGAATTATATCTTAGTAAATGCATGTTTGGTTAAAATTTTGTCTTATATTAACCATGAATTGAGTAAATGATCACACATCTCTTATATTTGATGTAGTGGTAGCATACTATAACACTCCCAAAAAATACAGTTGAAAATTTTTATTTCATCTCTAAAAACCATACACCACAAAAGGGGGTGTTACCACCATAATCGATATAAACTCAGCCCCGACTAGCCTCATACCAAGTACAAGGCTTATAGGATAAAAACAAAACCAAAATACCACAATAAGAAAAACTTCATAACATAAAAGAGTTAAGTGTTGATGATGAAAGCCCAAATACCCTTAGTACCCTTACTAAGAAAAGCACCAATTATCCTTTAAAAATAATTAATTATATTCGTATTATTGTCTTGCAGGATAATCAAGAAAATTGACAATCTAAGCCAAGCAAGCGGGGAAAAGGATTCAAGACGGTGCTATCAAAAACGGGATTCTGTTGCTGAGAAGACATAGTCAAGTTTTAAATTATTAGCAAGAATAATGGCATTATCGCCCAATCAGCAAAATTCTACTATTATTATTATCGTTGTCTTGTTTATTTAGTTTTATCTTGTAATAAGGGTATTAAGCAGCTAGTTAAGTGGGATTTGCCTAATCCATCATTAAACCACCTTCAAATCCCCTACATCAACCTTAATCCTACCATAACCTCAGCCCAAATAAATTACCATACCCTCAGCCCAAATAAATTGGACACCGAAGCCCATACCGCACCAACAGCCTTTACGCCCTGCCTTCTTTATCAAACCGTTCGGTCCAACACCTTCACTCCCGTTCGGTCAAAACAACCTTCACTCCTCACGCAGCCCTTCCCGAGTCGTCTCCTTCCTCTAATCTCGCCTTCTTCGTCGACCACCATCAATGGGGATTATCCACCATTAATTCACTCTGCCCGCTCTACCTTTTCGACCGTTACCCAACGTTCGGTTTCCCTCAACCCTGGCTAGTTGCTGCCCTATATAAAGCTTCTATCATGCTGTAAAAGAGACAACTTGGTTCGAATCGATTTCACCATATGAAATAAAGCTATTTTCTTACGATCTTTCGTCGTTTCTTGTCGGTTTCCGGCATTCTTGTTATTCTCAGTTTCGAGGATTTAGATCGGGCAGTTCCGATCACCCTATCCCTACTCCTGTTTGGTTGTTTTTGCGATTCTTGTGTAATTTTTACTGAACTCCACTTGGAGTTCGTTTCAGCTGGTATCAGAGCGTCGATCTGCTTCGCTCACCTCTGAATTAATGTTTTTCTTTTATTTTTATGTCGAAACCATTCGGATCTAGGGTTGTGATAGTGTCGATCTTGTGTTAAACTCCTGTCTTTAATTCCCAGTGTCGATGTCGTATTTTGTTTGATTTCTGTCCTGATTTCCAGTCGCAATTTCTGTGTTTCAATTCTATTCTTGTTTGAGTCGATCGAATTAATCGTGCATTTTCAGTATCAATTGTATGTGTTTGATTTTCTTGCCGTGTTAAGTTCGAAAGATTGGTGTTTTATTTTAATTTTTCTTTTTTTTTCTGTATTTTCATAGTTGTCTGGTGTCGACCTTTGTTTTGTATTTTTTATAATTTTGCCGTGTTAAATTTTTATTTTATTTTATTTTATTTTTTATTTTTTTTTGTTCGACTGACTTTTAAAAAAAAAATATTTCTTCCGGAATACCTTTCCCCTAGTGATCCGAACTTGATACCAAAATTAATTTGGTATCCAGAAATGGGGCAGGATAACGGGTATTAGGCGGCGATTCGATATTCCATATCATTTAAGCCACCAGCTCGGAAAACCCGCCCTATCGAACAGTCACGGGCTAAAAGCCCAACATTCTAATCACCTACTACGTAAGTCATACCAATCGATCGTAAGACAATTTAATCTAGATAAACAGATTAAAATGAATTCACGAACCGGACATGCATTATCAGGACACATGTCGGAAGGAGCCGATAGTAATCCAAACCCTATTTCCGCACAACTACGTACCCTAATAGAAAGACTAGATCGGATCGAACAGACAATTAACAATTCTCCAAAACCTATCTAGTCACCCCAGCCAAACAGATATCCAAGGAACTTCCACCCCGAGCCAGATATTTTCTCATCCGATGGCTCATTAGCCCAAGAACATGCTAGGATGGGACATCGACCTCGCCGACATCCAAGATGGTACGATCGGGAGGACCGGAACCTAAATAATATCAAATTAACGATCCCAGCATTTAGTGGAAAAAATGATCCTGACGCATACTTGGATTGGGAAAGAAAAATAGAGTTGGTCTTTAACTGTTACAATTACTCAGATGAAAAAAAGATTAAACTCGCCATTGTTGAGTTCACCGATTATGCCATCAATTGGTGGGATCAACTTATTACTAACCGGCGCCGAAACCACGAGAGACCGGTAAGAGATTGGAACGAGTTCAAAGGACTATTACGACGCAGGTTTGTACCTAGCTATTACTATCGAGAACTCTACCAAAAACTACGAAACCTCGTACAAGGCCCTAGGAGCGTTGATGAATATTATAAGGAAATGGAAATCGCAATGATCGGGCCAACATAATCGAAGATAGAGAGGAGACCATGGCTAGATTCCTTAGTGGGCTTAACAAGGAAATAGCTGATGAATTTGAACTCCAACACTATGTGGATATCGAGGAAATGGTTAACTTAGCTATCAAAATTGAAAAATAGATAAAAAAAGGTCAGGACCTTTAAACCCCAACCCAACTTCCAATCCGGCCATTCAAAAAATCATAACTGGAAGCAGCCTCCTAGAAGTGAAGAAAGACCGAGAGTTCAATTCGAAAATAAGGCAATCCCTCTCAAGGACAAGGGTAAGGAACATACAAGTGGTAATCCTAGCAATGGACGTTCAAGAAACATCAAATGCTTCAAATGCCTAGGGCATGGTCATATTGCGTCCGAATGTCCCAATAGGAAGGTGATGGTGGTTTGGCCCATAGGAGAGGTTGAGTCCTAGGATGATGAGTTTTTTGACCACTCCCCTACTCATGCTGACCCCTATGATAGTGACCTTGACCATGATGAGGTATATGCTTCCGAGGGAGAACTACTCGTCGTACGACATGCCCTGAACGTGCATGCGAAAATTGATGACGAGCGAATACAGCGTGAAAATATCTTCCATACAAGATGTCGAATCAGCGACAAGTTATGTAGTTTGATCATTGATAGCGGTAGTTGTGTTAATGCCGCAAGTGCTAGCCTAATTACCAAATTAGGGTTAACAGCCACGAAACACCCTCGACCTTACAAACTACAATGGCTCAATGACACGGGTGAGGTCAAGGTATACAAACAAGTATTACTTTCAATCCAAATTGGGAAATATACGGATGAGGTATTATGTGATGTCATCCCCATGCACGCTAGCCACGTTCTACTTGGGAGGCCATGGCAGTTTGACAGGAAAGTAACACATGACGGGTATAAAAATAGCTACTCCCTTATCAAGGATGACAAGAAGATCACTCTAATGCTGCTATCACCCAAGCAAGTCCATGATGATCAACTCAAGCTTCAAGCCGAATTCAAGAGCATAAGGGAGGAGATAAGTAAGACCTCAAAATCCAACATCGAAGGCCAGAATAAACCACTACGTAATTTTTTTGCCCGAAAAAGAGACATCTCTTATGCCTTCTCCGCCAAGTTACCCATCTATATGCTCATGCGTAAAGAATGTTATCATAGTGATTTCACTCTACTTGATTCTGTTCCTGACAACATACGCACCTTACTCAATGAATACTCTGAGCTCTTTCCCGAAGAAATTCCACAAGGGTTACCTCCAACTAGAGGAATCGAACATCAGATTGATTTCGTACCGGGAGCCTCCATTCCCAATAGACCTGCATATCGAGCTAACCTTGAGGAAGTAAAGGAACTAAAGAAGCAGATAACTGAGCTACTTGAAAAGGGGCACATTTGAGAGTCCATGAGTCCTTGTGTTGTTCCTGTGTTACTAGTTCCAAAAAAAGACGGAAGTTGGCGCATGTGTATTGACAGTAGGGCTGTTAATAAAATTACCGTCAAATACCGATACCCCATCCCTCGGTTAGATGAAATGCTTGACCAATTGCATGGGTCCATTATATTTTCAAAAATTGATTTAAAAAGTGCGTACCATCAAATTTGCATGAAGGCTGGCGATGAATGGAAAACGGCCTTTAAAACCAACTTTGGACTCTATGAGTGGCTGGTGATGCCTTTCGGCCTGTCTAATGCACCTAGTACTTTCATGCGACTAATGAATTATGTGCTCAGATACTTTATTGGTAAATTCGTCGTCGTATACTTTGACGACATCCTTATATATATCAAGTCTTATGAGGAACACTTTGATCATCTACGATCTGTCCTTGAGGTGTTTAAGATCGAGAAATTATACGCCAACCTCTCGAAGAGCAGATTCTGTTTAGAAAGTGTTGTGTTTCTTGGATTTGTGATAGGCAAGGATGGAATATCTGTTGACGATGAAAAGGTGAAGGTCATACGAGAGTGGCCCGTGCCCCAGTCTATTACGGAAGTAAGAAGCTTCCATGGCTTATGTAGCTTCTACCGGAGGTTTGTGCGTAATTTCAGCACTATAGCCGCTCCCCTCACCTCTGTTATAAAAAAGGAAGTCAAGTTTAAATGGGAGAAAGAACAACAGAATGCCTTTGACTTATTAAAAGAAAAGCTGACTAATGCCCCCATATTATCGCTACCTGATTTCGACAAGGCTTTTGAAATCGACTGTGACGCATCAGGAATAGGTATTGGAGCTGTCTTATCTCCAGAAGGAAAACCTATTGCCTACTTCAGTGAAAAATTAAGCGGTGCTACCCTTAACTACTCCACCTATGAAAAAGAATTATTTGCCCTAATTAGGGCTTTGGAGACTTGGCAACACTACCTATGGTCCAAAGAATTCATCATCCATTCCGACCACCAAGCACTCAAATACCTAAAATCTCAGCATAAGCTAAATCGGAGACAAGCCAAGTGGATTGAATTCCTTGAATCCTTCCCATACATGGTTAAGTACAAAAAAGGTGGTGATAATATTGTTGCTGATGCCCTAAGCAGGAGATATACATTGGTTGCTACTTTGGATGCTCATTTATTAGGGTTTACCTATATTAAAAATCTATATGCAACTGATGATGACTTTTCCGAATTGTTCAAAGCATGCAAAAATACCACCGTCGGAAAATACTATCGTCATGAGGGCTTACTTTTTCGTGACAATAGATTATGCATACCTAGATGCTCTATGCGTGAATTGCTTGTACAAGAAGCCCATAGTGGAGGACTGATGGGACACTTCGGCCATCTCAAAACTTTAAGTATCATCAAAGAGCATTTCTATTGGCCCTACCTCAAACGAGATGTGCAAAGATTTTGTGATCAATGCGTGACCTGTAAACATGCTAAATCCACGTCTAAGCCACATGGATTATACACACCTCTTCCCGTTCCCAAACAACCATGGGTTGACATTTCCATGGATTTTGTACTTGGACTACCTAGGTCTAACAGAGGGAAAGATTGCATCATGGTAGTTGTCGACCGATTCTCTAAAATGGCACATTTTATTGCTTGCCACCGTACTAATGATGCTACCGCAATAGCTAATTATTTCTTCCAAAATATTGTGCGCTTACATGGTGTACCACGTACCATTGTATCTGACAGGGATGTCAAATTTCTTAGCCACTTCTGGCGGGTTTTATGGGAAAATTGGGGACAAAATTACTATTTTCTACGACATGCCATCCCCAGACTGACGGTCAAACCGAAGTAGTAAATCGCACTCTTGGTAACATGCTTCGAGCTATCTTGGATAATAATATTAAGCATTGGGAATCCCATCTACCACATGTGGAGTTCGCATACAATCGGACCATCTACTCCACCACCAAGAGGACTCCCTTTGAAATTGTCTACGGGTTTAATCCTCTTTCACCACTTGATCTTATTTCTTTACCCATAACCGATTATACTAATTTTGATGCAGAAAGAAGGGCGCAATCCATAAAATCATTACATGAGTCAGTGGAGAAACAAATAAACCTATGCAATCATCAGATAGCAAGCGCAACAAACAAACACCGCAAGAAGATTATATTCGCTCCAGGAGATCTTGTGTGGGTCCATTTACGAAAAGAAAGGTTTCCTACCCAAAGGAAATCCAAACTTGCACAAAGAGGCGACGATCCCTTTACCATCTTGGAATGCATTAATGATAATGCGTACAAAATTGATCTTCCAGGAAAATATGGAAATATCAGTGACACTTTTAATGTTTCTGACCTATCCCCCTTTTATGATGCAAGTTCGGTTTCGGTGACGAAACCTTTTCAAGAAGGGGAGGATGATGAAAGCCCAAATACCCTTAGTACCCTTACTAAGAAAAGAACCAATTATCCTTTAAAAATAATTAATTATATTTGTATTATTGTCTTGCAGGATAATCAAGAAAATTGACAATCTAAGCCACGCAAGCGGGGAAAAGGATTCAAGACGGTGCTATCAAAAACGGGATTCTGTTGCTGAGAAGACATAGTCAAGTTTTAAATTATTAGCAAGAATAATGGCATTATCGCCCAATTAGCAAAATTCTACTATTATTATTATCGTTGTCTTGTTTATTTAGTTTTATCTTGTAATAAGGGTATTAAGCAGCTAGTTAAGTGGGATTTGCCTAATCCATCATTAAACCACCTTCAAATCCCCTACATCAACCTTAATCCTACCATAACCTCAGCCCAAATAAATTACCATACCCTCAGCCCAAATAAATTGGACACCGAGGCCCATACCGCACCAACAGCCTTTACGCCCTGCCTTCTTTATCAAACCGTTCGGTCCAACACCTTCACTCCCGTTCGGTCAAAACAACCTTCACTCCTCACGCAGCCCTTCCCGAGTCGTCTCCTTCCTCTAATCTCGCCTTCTTCGTCGACCACCATCAATGGGGATTATCCACCATTAATTCACTCTGCCCGCTCTACCTTTTCGACCGTTACCCAACGTTCGGTTTCCCTCAACCCTGGCTAGTTGCTGCCCTATATAAAGCTTCTATCATGCTCTAAAAGAGACAACTTGGTTCGAATCGATTTCAGCATATGAAATAAAGCTATTTTCTTACGATCTTGCGTCATTTCTTGTCGGTTTCCGGCATTCTTGTTATTCTCGGTTTCGAGGATTTAGATCGGGCAGTCCCGATCACCCTATCCCTACTTCTGTTTGGTTGTTTTGCGATTCTTGTGTAATTTTTACTGAACTCCACTTGGAGTTCGTTTCAGTTGATATAAGGAAACACTGGTAATATATAACATAAAAGAGTTAAGTGTCAATGTAAGGAAATATTGAAAATACAGAACATTGTTCAGCGATAGGAAACATTAATTAAAACTAGTAGGAAAAAAAATCCAGAAGACACTCTTTCATACACCAACCTCAGAATACCACATCATCACTCTACCCCAACCAAGTTATCATATGCAACAAAATCATCTATGGCATCATCAATCACTTGCACAAACTCAGGAGGGGTCACTACTCGTGGGAATGAACACCACCTATGAAAGGGATGATCAGTATGCTATGTACTGAGTAGGGTAACAATACAATCATGTAGGAATATGACAATTTTTGATATTATAGAAAAATATGGAGACACATAAGCAGGTTATAGTAGTTTGCTCATTACCGTTTAGACTTAAGCCATTAGTTTAGAATTTAGTCATCTCTTGAATTATATTTATGTGGGTTTAGGGACCTCATTATTCTCATTGTTGAACTAGTAAATATAATACAACCCAAGGCACTACACTCTTGGATACTATTCTCATTGGTGGACTAGTAAATGCAAAACATCCTATGGCAACACGCTCCTAGCCACTATTATAACTGATGGACCGGTAATTGTAATATAACCTAGGGTAGGGAGACCACTATTCTTACTGGTGCACCGATAAAAATAAATATATGTTACAACTGTTCCTGACTCACATGGTGTTTCACTATAAGTAGTTAGTGTCTTTCCATCATTTATTATTGTCCAAAGGTTTTACTACTTGAGTTCAGGGCCCCCATTATTCTCATTGGTAGACAAGTAATATAATACAACCCAAGGCACCATGCTCCTAACTACTATTATAATTGGTAGACCAGTAGATGATACACATGGGCCCAACTTAAATGATCTTTTACTTTATTTATTCAGAAAACACCCACACAATCATGCACTAGCTAAGTAGTACTCATGTCCAACTACCACCCTATTCCAACCTTAGGCCCCTAGAAACCCTAATTCGTTACACTCAAGGTATGCTCACCCCCTAATGATCCTTTGAGTTCCCAAACTATCCACCAACCCAAACATGCCTTTAGGACCCTACCTCTCATGAGTCATAGCTCGCTTACCTCATTCCTCACACATGAAAACCATTGCCCTCTAAGGTTACCCCCTTGAAAACCCTAGTTGGGGCTGTGTGGGACCAACCTCTCATCCACTTCTTATTTAGCCCCAAACTTCTACAACTAAGCACAGGTTGCCATAAATATCCATCCCCTAAATTTTTGCAGCCCAATTCCCTCATTTCACACACGATATAAAAACCTCCCCAAATGACTCCTCTCAAAACCCTAACCTCCCCTTTTCATTTATACCCTCTCTTACACATCCCAACTAACCATTTAACTGAACCCACATCCTTTATAAGGTGTACCCCACATCACAGACCAGAGGCACAACCC
The DNA here is from genome assembly GCA_030549775.1 of Tamarix chinensis. Lineage (NCBI taxonomy): Eukaryota > Viridiplantae > Streptophyta > Magnoliopsida > Caryophyllales > Tamaricaceae > Tamarix > Tamarix chinensis. The sequence continues at coordinate 12,136,770 of CM060173.1, read as the reverse complement.
AACTCACTCTTCTCTTACATGTGATAAAGACCTATCATTAATGTTTGAACCCTCGAAACCCTAATTTTTTTCCTCATGCACTTCCTCATCTTCTAGCGTCCAAACACTCCCCTATGTTCTCCAAGCTACCCAACAACACCTTCATCATCCCCCAATCCTTTCTTCACAAGTCTCTATCCCTTAGTCACCCCCAGACATAGCCATACTAGGTTGGACTTACCCTTATGTAGGGTCCACTCTCCCATGAAAAATTTACCATAATCCCCTATTATCATTACCCTTCTTATTACTCCATATTTTCCCCAAGGAATATTTATAATAATTTTTTTCTTAGACTGTTTTCTTTGTGCAACCTCACAACATCTTAACCTAAATTGCCTCAGCCACCAAACCTTACCTAAGACCTATAGACTTAAACACATAATTTCTCAATAATTCTTAAGACATGCATTATCATATAATAGAACTTTACAACAATATATAACCAAGTAGTTAAGACCACACATACGTGTACCTCAAGTCCTTGTAAGCCAAGCTGCACAACAATCTTAGATTATATACATACATACATACATACATACATATACATATGTGTGTGTGTGTGTGTGTATGCAGGTATACTCTTATAGTACAACCAAAGCACATAAGCACAAACCGTAGCTATAGCTGTGTCCTTACCTAAATGGCTCCGGTCTTTAAGTAATTAAATCTTACACCTCCTCACTAGTAATTATTGGTTTAGTACCTAAAAATAAGAACATCCAACTTAGGCTAATCAATCCTCTTTCTACCTTTTTTCTTTTTCTCTTTTCCTCAATCAAAATAATAATGATAATGGTAATTATAATTACAAATTATATCAAAAGAGTTAAAAATAGATAAAGAGGAGGGGAAATATAACCAAAATAAGCAAGATGAGGGGAGAGTGGTGTGGTAGTAGCACAGTGGCGGTGGTAATAATGCAAGGGGGAGAGGATTTTAGGTTGGAAAAGGAGTGGGGCTAGGTTTTTTGGGGTTGTGGATGGTGTTGGCACCATGTGGACTAGTGGGAGGGGTAGTGGTTCTTGGTGGTGGTAGCACAACCAAGAGGAAGGGAGGAGAATAATGGAGGGACAGGGTGGTGGAGAGGGTTAGCTGCACAGGAGAAGTGCATGTGCAGGAGGAGAGGTGTAGGGAGAGAAGAATGGGCTGGTGGCAGCGGTAGTGTGGGGTGGCACAGGGTAGATCGACCTGCCCACTTCGCGTCTTAGAGGATAGGAGAGGAAGGGGAGGAAAGGAAGGTGAGGGGCTTAGTGGGCATAGGGGGTTGCAAGGAAGGGAGGGGCGTGGAGCAGGGGTAGCAGTTTAGCGTGGATGCAGTGGTGATGGAATTTGAAGGCAGAGTAGGGGATGGTTCAATGGTGGGTGATTTAGGGAAGAAGGAGGGGAGAGGTATAATGGGAGATTTTATAGATGGTGGGAGAAGGATAAGGATAAGGATAAGAGGAGGAAGAAGATAAGGGAGTTGGTCGCTAGGCGGTCAGCGGTGGTAGGGAAGGACGACAGAGGGGGCAGGTGTAGGGAGGTGGCAGGGTGCTGGTGAGCAGGGAACACATGTAGAGGGAAGGTGACCGTGCAAGGGCATGCTAACGTGCATGCTTTGCATGGTCAAATAGGGAAAGAGGAGAGGGGGTGGTTGGGTGTGGCAAAAATGGCAGCGAGGGAGGTCGTGTAGGGGCCATAGGTGCGAGGTAAGGTACTGGGAGAGAAAGGGAATAGAAGAAAAATGGGAGGGAGAGAAAAGGAAAAGAGGAAGGGAAAGGCTGGTTGGGTTGTTGCCCGTTGGGGAAGAAAAAAAATAAGAGGCCCTTGAGCTAGTCAAGGGAGAAAGGAAGAGGGGGAGGGGAGGAGGTGTTGGGTTATTGGGGCGCAACCTAAACGGGGGAGGCAAAAGGAAGAAGAAAAGAGAAGAAGAAAGAAAAGAAAAGGAAGAAAAAAAGAAAGGATAAAGAAAAGAAAAAGAGGATTAAAAAGGAAAAAGAGAAAAAAAAAAGCAGGGAGATGGTGGGATTTTTAGGCTTTGGAAAATTTATGGGTAATTATAAAAATAATTAAAAATTAATAAAAAATTACTATAATTTATTTTAGGTCAGATAATTAAAATAAAGCTTAATAATAATTTTTTTAAATCTCATTTTATTGTTGTTGTTGTTGTTGTTGTTGTTGTTGTTATGTGCACCTATAATTTAATTTATTTAATATTTCATTATTCTCTCATTTATTCTTAGGGAAAATTTTGATATATTACATCACTACCCTCTTAAAGGAGGACTTCATCTCCGAAGTCATACGCCATGGTCTAGTAATTAGAATAAGGGAATGGGGAGTAAGGTGGTCCTGTTGACCAACTTGAGGCTATTAGCCACTACCCCCTTAAAGGAAAAGGGGGTTTTCAAGAGTTGTTATATCTGAGGTGAAGAGTTTAGGATATGCCTCATGCATGTCCTTCTTGGCATCTCAAGTGGCTTTCTCTAACCTATGGAGGCTCTAAAGAATCTTCACGAGTGGTACTGCACTTTTCTGGGTCTGCTGAAGCTTGGTGTCGAGGATCCACATAGGTCTCTCTTTGTAGGTCAGAGAGTCGTCAAGCTCAACTTCGTCATATTGGATCACGTGGTTAGGATCTGCAATATAATTCTATAACTTCAAGACATGGAATACGTTGTGGACATGTGCTAATTCTGGCTAGAGCACCAACAGGTAGGCAACCTCACCAACCTAGTCCATAATCTCATAGGGTGCGATATAACTTGGGCTTAGCTTGCCTCTCATGCCAAACCTCTACACTTCCTTGGTGGTGGAGACCCTAAACAATACTTTTCTCCAAGCTCAAAGTCTCTACCACGATGTCTCTGATCGTTGTAACTCTTCTTTTGACTCTAAGTAGATTTTATCCTATCTTGGATCTAATGGACCTGACGGGTCATGTAATCTCCCGAAATTTTAAAACCTAAAATTTAATAAATAACTTTTATTTGGGATAAATTAGCTTTTAAAATTATTTAATTTGATTATTTTATGGATTTTTGAGTATATAAATTTTGATATGAGTATTTGATAAATTAAAATAAATATTTTGTTATTTTATCATACTCATTTTAGTTGAATAAGTTCTCAAACCCATATTTTTCTTAAAATTAACCTTTTTAAGCTCATATATTATATTAAATCAAATTAAATTATTAAATAAATCTATTACCCAAAAATAATACACTATATTATTTTATAAATTAAGTTATTATGATTTCCCCTATTTTTCCTTTTCCTTGTTTTTCCCTTTTCTTTTCTTTCTCCTTTTTCTCCTTTTCCTTCCTTTCCTTCTTTTTCCTTTTTCCTCCTTCGGGCCGCCTGCACTAGACTACCCTCTCCCCCCTACGCGCCTGGGCCACATGACCATTTCTTCCCTCCCCTCCTCTCCATCTCTCGTGCACATCACAGCCCAAACCCCCTTCTCTTTTCTTTCCTTCTTCCCCCTGACCGGGCCGGTCCATTTCTTCTCCCCTACACCCGGCCTACTGCCCTCCTTTTCTTCCTCTTCTTCTTTCTTCTTCTATGCTCCAACCAAGGTGCCCGACCTATCTTCGTCACCATGTCTGCCACCCCGAGCACGCTCAGCCACCTCTCCCTGCCACCACTACAAGCCTCCCTCCCTCCCTCCCTCTCTCCCTCTCTCCACCATCCCCTTTTTGTACCATTTTGGACCAAACCAGCCATGCACCCCCATCACACATGGTTCTCTTTCCTCTTCTTCCCTTCCCTCTCCCTGCCACCCTACCACCTCCCTGCCACCCTATATGCTACCACCTGATCAGCCACCTATTGCCCTCTTCTCCCCCTTCTTTTTCTTCTCATCACTGGCCTTCCTGCCTATATATTTGAGCCCCTTTCCCCTGATATCCTTCCCTTCATTTTCTTCTCCTTCATCCTCTTCCCCTGTTTCTAGCACCGCCACCTAACTCTTCCAATTCCACCACCTCACCAACCACCTAAACTACCTTCTACCACCACACCACCCCCTCGAACCCTCTACAGCCCACCTTCTTCATCCCCTCTTCCTTTTCTCCCCTTTTCTTTTCTCCCCCTTTTCTCCCTTCTCGGCAACCTCTCTGCAACCCCTTTGTCCATTGTCATCCCATCGCCTTTGCTGCCTCCCAAGCCACCAACCTACTCCCTACAACCTCCTCTACCACCCCCACACCTCCTTTAGCTGAAAACAACCCTTGTAGCCCCTCATTTTCCCCCTCCCTTTTCCTTCCTTCTCAGCCACCCCCACCTCGATAGCCCCCTTAACAGCCTCATCGTCGTCGCCTTTACCGTCCTCGGCCGCCAACAACCTATCCTCGACCACCACCTATACCCCCTCTTCACCCCTACACCCTTCCCTTGCCTTAACTCTCCTACACCTTCCCTCCTCTTGGCCCCCAAAACCCCAACCCAAACCATCTCCCCCTCCCTTCTACCTTACCACCCTTGACCCTTTTCCCCCCTTATAACCTGCATGTGGCTCACACTGCTCATGCAGTTTGAGTTCCACATTATTTTGGGAGTTGTTTTGTTTAATTATTAAGGTATATTAATGGCTAAGTAAAGTGTGTTATTAATTAAGTTTTTATAAATTTTTATTCTTTTTAGTTTCCCTACTTCTAATATAATAATTATTGATATTATTTTTAAATGTTGATTTTGCTAATTAATGCTTGAATCTTTAATATGGATACCGGTAAGGTTTAATTTTGTGGGAATTAAAGTAATCATTAAACCTCACTTAAACGCATGGATAAACGTATGTAAGCACATTAGGCTTTTTAATATGTTATTATGCTTGATATATGTTGTTTAATATAATATATGTAGTTTCTTGTGTTGATTGATAAAAAGGAAAGCATGCTAGTTTATATGCCATGTATGGAAGAAATGCTTAAGGAAGGAGAATTGTTATTCAAGAATATGTTAAGTACTTATCCATGATATATTATGTTATTGTGACCATTAATGCATGATTAATATTATTGTGAACCCTAGGGCATTTTAGTAATGAGTCTTGGGTAAGAGTGCGGCCTAATATGTGTAGTTTTTAATGAGTATTATGTTGAAATGTAATAGTTGGTGGAATTGGATGATGAGAGTGGTGATAAGTATGGTATATACTGAGTAGAGTAACAATACATTCATGCAAGAATATGATAATTCATGATATTATAACAAAAACATGTAGAGACATAAGTGGGTTACAGTAGTTTGTTTGCCACTATCTAGACTCAAGCCATTAGTTCAAAATTTAGTCTTATCTTGAATTATATCTATGTGGGTTCAGGGACCCCACTATTCTCACCGGTGGACTAGTAAATATAATACTACCCAAGGCACCATGCTTTTGGCTACTATTCTCACTGGTGGACCGGTAAATGTAAAACAACCCAAGGTAACACGCTCCAGACCACTATTATCACCAGTGGGCTGGTAAGTGTAATACAACCCAGGGTAACATGCTCCTGGCCACTATTATAACTAGTGGACTGGTAATATAATACAATCTAGGGTAGTACACTTCTGGCCACTATTATAATAGGTGGACCGGTAATATAATACAACCTAAGGTAATATGCTCCTAGCCATTATTATAATTAGTGGACTAGTAAATGATACTCATAGGCTCGGCTTAGATAATCTTCCATTTTAAGTGATTAATGTCTTATTTGTATATTATTTATTCATAAAACACCCACACATCCATGCACTAACCAAGTAAGACTCTCGTCCAACTACCACCCTGGGCCAACCCTGAGCCTCTAGAAATCATAATTCCCTAAACTTGAGGTATCCTCAATCTATAATGATTCTTTAAGTTCCTAAACTATCCACCGACCCAAACATGCCATTAGGACCCTACCTCTCATGAGTCATAGCCCACTTCCCTCTTTCCTCACACATGATAACCATTGCCCTCTTGGGTTACCCCCTCGAAAACCCTAGTCGGGCCTACGTGGGGCCAACCTCTCATCCACTTCTTATTTATCCCCAAACTCTAACAAACAAGTACAAGTTGCTATAACTATCCATCTCCTAGATTTTTGTAGCCCAACTCGCTCGTTTTACACATGCGATAACAACATCCCTAAATGACTCAACCTAAAACTCTAATCTCCCTTTTTCATTTGTACCCTCTTTTATACATCCCATCTAACCATTTGAATGAACCCACATTCTCCATAAGGTGTACCACACATCACAGACTAGAGTTACAACCCAACTCCCCCATCTCATACATGTGATAAAGACCTATCCTTAGGGTTTGAATCCCCAAAACCCTAATTTTTTCCCCTATGTACTTTCCCATCTTTCAAAATCCAAAAACTCCCTCATGTTCTCCAAGCTACCCAATAACACCCTCATCATCCCCTTAATCCTTTCTTCATAACTCTCTATCCCTTAGTCACCCCTAGATATAGCCATACTTGGTTGGACTTACCCCCATGCAAGTTCCACTCTTCCCATGTAAAATTTACCCCAATCCACCTACTATCATTACCCTTCTTATTAATCCACATTTTCCCCTAGGAATATTAATAATACTTTTTCTCTTAGACTTTTTCCCTTGTGCTACCTCACACCATCTTAACCCAAATTTCGCCAACCACCAAACCCTACCTAAGACCCATAAACTTAAATACACAATTTCTCAACAATTCTCAATACATGCATTATCATATAATAGAACTTTACAATAACATATATCCAATTAGTCAAGACCACACATATGCTTACCTTAGGTGCCAAGCTGGATAACAATCTTAGATTATATATATATTTCATGCAGGTTACACTTATTCTACAACCAAAGTACATAAGCACAAACCTTGTCTGTAACTGCATCATTACCTAAATGGCTCTAGTCTTGAAGTAATAAAATCTTATACCTCCTCATTGGTGATTACCTTAATCATAATATTAATGATAATGGTAATAATAATAATAATAATAATAATAATAATAATAACAAATTAGATCAAAAGACTTAAAAATTAGAGAAAGAGGAGGAGAAATGTGACCAGAATATGGAAGATGAGGGGAGGGTGGTGTGGTTGTGGTCACAGCGGCAACAGTGGCATAAGGAGGAGAGGCTTTTGGGTTGGAAAAGGAGTGGGTCTGGATTCTTTGGGCTTGTTGGTGGTGCTGGCACTAGGTAAACCAATGGGAGGGGTGGTGGTTCATTGCGATGACGCTTGTGGAGGCACAACCGAGAGGAAGGGAGGAGAAGAAGGGAGAAATGGAGAGAAAAGGGTGGCGGAGAGGGCTGGATGCACAGGAGAAGTGCTTGTGCAGGAGGGGAGATGTAGGGAGAGGTGGTCACAGTAGCGTAAGGCACCGTTGGTTGGCATTGGGCAGATCAACCTACCTGCTTCTCATGCTCGTGGAGTAGAGAGGAAGGGGAGGAAGGGGAAGTGAGGAGATCAATGGGCATAGGGGTTTGCAGGGAATGGAGGGGAGTGGAGCTGGGGAGGAAACATGGCCTGGATGAGGTGGAGGTGGCATTTGAAGGTAGGCGGGGGAAGGTTTATATGGGATGATTGGGGGAAAAAGAGGGGAGAGGGAGAGTTGGGGGTTTATAGTTGATGGGGGAAGGATAAGAATAAGGGGAGGAAGAACATAAGGGGGTCAGTCGTTGGGCGGCACGGTGGCTAGGAAGGACGGTGCAGGGGGTAGGTGCAGGGAGGTGGCAGGGTGACAGGGTCTAGGTGAGCATGGGGACGTGTAGGGGCATGCCAATGTGCATGCCCTACATGGTCGAAAAGGTAAATGGGAGAGGGGGTGATTGGGTGCAACCATGCAGTGAAAATGGGAATAGGAGAGGTCATGCAAGGGTTACAAGCACAACGTAAAGGACGGGGAGAGAAAGGGTAAAGAAGAAAAAGTGGAGGGAGTGAAAAGGAAAAGAGAAAGGGAAGAGTCGGCTAGGCTGTTGCCTATGGGGGAAGGAAAAAAAAGAAGAAGAGGCCCGTGGGCTGATTGAGGGAGAAAGGAAGAGAGGGGAGGAGGTGCTAGGCGGTTGGGGCGCAAACCAAATGGGGGAGGGAAAGAAAGGAAAAAAGAGAAGAAGGAAGAAAAGAAAAGGAAGAAAAAAAGAAAGGAGAAAGAAAATAAAAAGATGAAGAAAAAGGAAAAAGAAAAAAAGAAGAAGAAGGGAGATGGTGGGATTTTTGGGTTTTGGAAAATTTATGGGTAATTATAAAAAATAACTAAAAAATAATTAAAAATTGCTATAATTTATCTTTAATTTATTTTAGGTTAGATAATTAAAATAAAGCTTCCAAATAATACTAAATTTTATAAATATCATTCTGTTGTTATTATTAGTATTATAATGCACATATATAATTTAATTTATTTAATATTTTATTATTATATTATTTATTCTTAGGAAAAATTTTGAGGCACTACACAAACCCCATTTTATTTTTAATTACGTCCACATTGTCTTAAATTAAAAAAAAATCATAGGAAAAAGTAGGGATATTATAGGAATCATTTGGATAAGGTAATCCCATATAATACCCTCATTTTTTTCAACTAAAGATTTTCATTTAAATAACTCTTTTGTGGAAGCTAAAGAAAACCATGAGGATGCCACTGCCATATTTAATATAATATAAGTGTGATTATCACCTAGCTTATGTCGAATGTAAGTTTAAAATGTAACCAAGTAAAACATTAAGAAGAAATTCATAGCAATAGATAATATAATAAGTATAATGGGTTCTCTTGAAGAGAGGTAACATAAATATAATAATGTATTAATACTATCAACCATAAATTGGAAAATATAAGGAAGAAGCTAAAGAGTTTAAATATCCCATTAGAAAGATCCCAATACATATAAAAACCACTAAGCCAAATATATTTACTCTACAAGTATCAAAACCCCCTAAGATAAAGGCCATATACTAGCCACCAACAAATCCTTCCTCAACATAGTCGTGTATAAATTAAGTTTCTCACCTAAAAAAAATTCAAGATGATCATAGTGATCAAAACAAGTTTAGCATTAATATGGTCACATATTGAGTAAATTAAAAATATCTTAAAACATGGAGGGTAGATGACACACAAATGCTCACGGCATAAATAATATACATAAATAATGTGTGCAACATATCTAGCATAACAACAAGGGTGACCCTAATAAGATCATATAAACAAAGAATCATGCTTAAGGTGAACAAACTACACAAAGCATCTCAAATTTCTATCACCTCTTAGTAATATCTTTCCAAAATTCATGATCATATAATCTACATCATTGAGAAAATTGAGTGATAGATCCTAACTCTTTAGTATAAACATAAGTCATAACATCAACCCCTATGAGAAAAAAGGGCATAGAATGTCCACCACACATGGAACATAAGGTACGGGGCATAAAAAACCAAAAGGTATACAACATTTGCAACAAATGAACATAAATCCATGACACATCACTACCTAAGTAACTACTCCTCCTTAAAGTATTAATACCATATAATGAATCATAATTATAATAGAGAAAATATAGCATTAGAACCAACTAGGGTGCATGCTTGAAAGCAACCGAATAATAATGCCATACAACACTCACTAACGATTGACTCTGATACTTCAAAGAGTAGGAGAATCTAGGGTTGAAAAAACTCATACACATTAGTAATTAGTGTTTTACAAACCATAACATTTAACACAAACCACCAAAACCATCAATTCCAAGACACTATCAAATCAAACCATTATCAAGGCATTGATGCCAAAACTAACATCCTTAAATGATTCCAAACATTTATCTAAAAAGGTATATAAAAGTTAAAGGCTAAAATATAGTCAACCTTAAGGTTCACATTAGAAAACACCAAACTTTCCCAAACAAACCATTGGACTGGTATCTCAAACCAAACTGATGGTCTAGGAATGTAAAAACCAAAAAATAAATAAAATGGAGGAACCAACTGATTACAATGGTAAGAAACAATTAAATGGTTTTGAGTCGAAGCCAAAATTTGAAAGACGAGCTTAACTAGCTAACTATTTCAAGTAAAGCATGAACAAAAATACTAAAATTTGATAATAAAAATCATTAAAAAAATATCCAATGCAAACACATCTAAGCATAGTCTTAGCCTAATAAACATATATAAATGCTCTAAAACATGCTAAAAAATAATCATGCTTGAATTGGAGCCCAAAGAAACTCCAAATATGCAACATGCTCATGAACCTTCTCAAAAATAGTTAAAGTAACCTAATATTGTAAGGAGAAACAACAACAATGGCTAAAATGAAGGTAAAAAAAAAACACCAAATTCAACTCAAATCTAGTAGTAGTTTGCATAACCAACATCTACAATCTTCTCTATGCAAGTTGAATTGAGCGTTGAGACTTCAAAGTCAAACATGGAATCAAGACCCTTTGTTGTTCCTTTTGTTCCATGACATTATCTAGAGGTTTTGGTTTCTTTGAGCAACATTAGGACCGAAAAGGATGTTCATTCCCTACCAAAGGTAAATATGCTTCAATTGCAACATAATTAAAAAACCGATGACTAATCAAAGGTCAAAACAAGTATTGTATTCGACATAAATTTATCCTACCATACCATCCTTGCAACGAATACCACGCAAAATATTTAAGACTTTAAGCATGAAGAATAGAGAATAAGAGAACTTCCATAAGTATTAGATAAGATTTTAGAGATTAACTTTGAGTAAAAGACCAAAAATACATAAAAGGGATATATTAAGAACTAAGATTTCCAAAAGTTATCCAAACTAAAAACAATAATCGGTTAACATGACTTTATGCCTAACCCTGATACATGAGATCACTCCTCTAAGAATAAAGCATCATATGTGGCAAAATCATCTAAGTGATCCTCATCAACCTACACAAAAACATCATCTTGTGGGAATAAGCATCAACCATAAAAAGGATGATCAGTAAGTTATATATAAGGTGACAATACAATTAAAGTAAGGTTACAAAGAATCATGTGAGTTCACATAAGGGAATAAGAATAAATGTGTGTTAAGATAAATACAAATTTCATAACTCATTATTAAGTATATAAAAGATTATTTCTTTTATTTACACTAATTTTAGAGACCCCACTATTCTTAATTAGGTGGAACTAACTAAAGCACCTCTTAGAGTAGAACACACTTGAGTTGTTATTATTGTTTGGTACAACAAACCCAACATATACTAGAAAAAACATGATCTTAAAACTATTCTTAAATTGATGAAATGGTCTAAAGCATCTCTAGGGTAGAATACTACTGAGCCACTATTATTGTTCAGTGGAACAAACACAACACCACAATCTCAACTCACATAGTCTTCCTAAGTGGTTAACATCTTATTTATTAGTACTTATCTCATAATTATATTATTATTCATGTTAAGTTTAAGGTCCCTACTATTATTAATACAGTGTAATATACTGATGTATCTCTCAAGACAAAACACTCCTAAGCCACTATTATCATTGTGTGGAATGGACACACAGTATACCTCGACCCAACTCAGTGATATTTCACTTTAAACGATTAACATATAATTCATAGTTGTTTATATTAAAATCATCATATAGAACTCATGTAGATATGCACAACATATGATTAAAACATGTAAGGCACAACCCCATTCATATTAGGGCAATCCCTAAGGAAATGATCCGTAATTCCTTTAAGAAATCCAAATTTCATAAGGTGACCATAACTTCCCTTTTTATTGTCCTTATTCCACTCATCATTATATCAAATATTCCTAATATCCTACATAGCATATTTAAAGTCTATTCTTCTTTTAAAATCAACAAAAATCTATATTCAACCTATATTGACTAAAATGTTATTCTTTTACTAAAAGACTCAAAATCTCATATTGTAATATGTGCATTACTCAACCATAATTATATCACGTTACAAATGAAATAATTTATCACCCTCAAAACTTATCATGCCATGATTATTTTCCATACGATCATCAAATGGAAATAATGCATTTACAATAGCCTAAATACTCATATTTTCACAAAGACCCTACAAGTACTAATACTAATGAATTTAAAAGTCCAATATATATATATAATTTGAAATACATAATTATAATTATATATAGATACCACTTATATTTGTTCATGCCAACCAACAATATACTCAAAATGTCCTAATGGCCGGTGGGGTGACACAGAAATAGTGGAGAATAGTTCACAGGGAATCCTCTTATAATGTTGCTCAAAAAGAGAATCTTGTTCTAAACAAATCTCTGACTGTTCAGCCGTCCTCTACTGCTACAGGGAAGGATTATCTGGAGGACTCAGTGAATAGATTTTATTGTTTGAGAGATTATGATGCCTTAGTGGATCAATGTGCTAATCAAGTGAGGGCTAAAGGTAAATCTATAATTAATGATTCTATGATGCTTAAATCACTTATTGATCATATTCATGATAGGGGTTTGGAACGTCTGAGGCTTGAATAAGCCTTATAAACAAAAGGAATTGAATCACTAGTTATCAGTGTATAAAGTTTCCCTTATAGGGTTGGTAGAAATTAGGATAAAATGTAATAATCCAGATAAGGCTTGTGGTAGATTAGGGCATAATTGGCAGAGGTTAAGCAATTATGATCAACATCTTAATGGTAGGATTTGGTGTATATGGGACAAGAATGTTTGGGATTTGCAGCTTATTGCTAGTTGTGAACAGGCAATGCATTTGCTAGTGACTGGTGTAGACTCTAGAGTTGGTTTTATGCTACTTTCATCTATGCTTTTAATGCTGGAGAAAATAGGAAGCAGTTGTGGAGCTGGCTGTGTAAGCATAAGGTGGATAAGGAGGCTTGGATTATTTTGGGAGACTTCAATGTTGTTTTGTAGGCTGATGAGAAATTTTAAAGGAACGCAGTAAACTTGAATGATGTTAATGATGCTAGAGAGTGTTTTAATTCTCTCCTGGTTCATGATTTGGGGTTCTCAAGGCTGAAGTTCACTTGGTCCAAGAGAAGTATGGGTGAGAATAGAATCATGGCCAAATTAGATAGGGTTTTGGTGAATATGTTTCGGTCTTCCTCTTTTCCATCATCTAAGGCAGAGTTTTTGGATCCTCTTTTTTCTGATCATAGTCCTGGTCTAGTTTATGTTATTGCAAGGGTGTTATAGTTTAAGAAGTAGTTCAAATTTTTTGATATGTGGATACTTGACCTAGAGTTTCTTTCCTTGGTTGCATCTGTCTAGAGTCAACTTGTAGTTAGATCTGTGGCTTCAAAATTTAAGAACAAGCTTAGGGAGTTAAAGTTTAGAATAAAGCAGTTCAACTGGACCAAGTTTGGTGGTATTTCCACAAGGGTGCAGGAGATGAAGGGAAGACTTAAAATGATTCATACATAATTGGATCTTCAACCACAAATCCTAGATTACAGGAGGAGGAAAATAAGTGTTTAAAGCTTTATGAACATTATGCTTTATGTGAAGAGAGCTTCTTCAAATAGAAGTTTGGTATCAAGTGGCTTAACCTAGGTGATTCTAACTCTCATTTTTTCTTTACAACTATGAAAGCTAGATAGATGAAGAGATTTGTGCACATAATTCAATCCACTGATGGGCACTGGTTTTATTCTGTTGAGGGGATCCAACAAGCTTTCTTATCTTATTATAAGAGTTTTTTGGATCTGAAAGTCCTACTGCTGGCTCCATATCATATGATATTTTGCATTTAGGCCCAGTTATGAGTTTTGAATACCAACATTCGTTGCCGAGGCCTATTTCTAATCAAGAAGTCAAGGATGCTCTGTGGTGAATAGGTAATTATAAAGCTCCTAGACCTGATGGATTTACTACAGGGTTTTTTAAAGCTTCATGGTCATTACTGAGGGATGATGTTTGACAATTCATGAACACTATTTTCTAATCAGCTGTGGTTCCTCTTTTATTGGGACACACTGTGCTTGTTCTTATTCTAAAATCAACTGGAGCTTAGTGTGTGTCTGATTTTTGTCCCATTGCATGTTGTAATGTTCTTTACAAGGTTTTGGCCAAGATTATTGTTGCTCTTTTACAAACCATCTTACCCTCATTGATTCATGCTTCTCAAGCTGGTTTTATTAAGGGAAGAGTCATTGGAGATAATATTTTGTTGGCTCATGAACTGATTTATATGTATAAAAGAAAGAAAATTTCTCCAAGATGCATGCTTAAGGTGGATATTAGGAAGGCTTATAATTTCGTGAGTTGGTGTTTTTTGGAGTAGGTTTTGTTAGGGATGCATTTTTCCCTGCATGTGGTTAGGCTTCTCATGGCTTTTGTTTCTATTGTTAATTACTTTTTATCTCTTAATAATGGGGTTTTGGAGCCTTTTCTGAGGAAGAGGGTTAAGTCCCGGGGATCCTTTGTCTCCCTAAATTTTTGTTATTATTATGGAATATTTGAGTAAAATGTTGCAGTCTTTATGGCTCAAAGCTGAGTTTCATGGACATCCTAAGTGTAAGAGATTAAAAATAACTAATTTGGCTTTTGCTAATGATCTCCTGGTTTTTTGCAAGGCTGATTTATCCTCTATTATTTTAATTAATCAAAATTTTGAGGACTTTAGTGCTGTGTCAAGTCTACACATAAGTCCTAAGAAGAGCTCTCTATTTTTTGTGGGTGTTAAGTAGGATATGAAAGCTTTGATTTTATCTTCTTTGCATTTTTATGAGGGAAGGTTCCCTTTCAAATATTTAGGGGTTCCTTTAGACTCTTCTAAGCTAAAGTCTGATGTTGTGATCTCCTTAATTCATAAGATTACTAGAAGAATGCAACATTGGTCCAATAGATTTCTATCATATGTGGGTAGGCTGCAGTTGTTGAAGTCTGTTATACTTGGCATTACTATGTTCTGGGGTTAGGTGTTTCTTCTTCCTAAGAAATTATTAGTGCATATTATAGCATTATGTCGATCTTTTCTCTAGACTGGTAAATCTTTACCTAGCAAAAGAGAAATTATAGCATGGAAAACCATTTGTCTACCTAAGAAGGAAGGGGGTCTAGGAATTATTGATTTGCATACCTGGAATATAGCTGCAGTGGGGAAACACCTTTGGAACATATGTCTGAAGAAGGATTCTTTAATGAGGTTTCTAACTGTCATATTCCAAGCACTGCTTCCTGGATTATGCAAAGAATTTTTGCATTGAGATCTTTGCTTTTACTAGGGTTTTAATTGCTGCAGGTTGATCCTATATACAAGATATCGAAGATTTATGAGTTTATAAGGTTTAAGGCCCCTAAAGTGCCTTGGTGGAGAGTTGTGTCGTCTAATCCTGCAACACCAAAACACAAGTTTATATTCTAGCTTGTAGCCCAGTCTTGTTTACCCACAAAAGATCTCATGGCTAAGTTTATCCCTTCCATTGATTTGCAAAGTTATTTCTATCAACAAAATGAAAGTGTTCTGCATTTGCTGGTGTTGTGTCCTATTATGAAGTAGATTTGGAACTCAATTAGAGTGATTATGGGAGACAAAAGATTCTATACTTCTTGGCCTATAGTGCTAAAAGATTTAGCATATTCTTAAGGAAGAAGAGCTGTTAAGAACCAATTCAAGTGTGCCTTTTATTCCATAAGTCTTTATGAGATTTGGAAAGCAAGAAATGCTTATCTTTTCTCTAACATTAGGTGGAATAGGAAGAGGATTGTTTTTCAAATTTCATATACTTTTTCCTCTATTTGTAATCATCCTAGTAGAAGTCCTAAGTTTGGTGGTTATGTAGGTTATATAGATCATTTCTATAGACCTGGGTGTAATCTTTCATAATGCTATAAAATTTATTTGTTTTAATATATATATATAGACTCAAACTCATACTTACACAAGCTTTTCACTTAAAAGATATCATATAATAACATTATCATACAAATAATATCCATACAACACTAATAACTATGATATCACATACAATACACATTGCACATACACGCCTTTACTATGATGTGTATCTTTACCAAAAAGAACACCAATCTCTAAGCATGTAAGCCTAATCCCTCCTCTAAGATCACTGAAAAATCACCTATGAAACAAGAATAAAATGTATAGAACATAAAAATACCACTAAGGTAAAGTTAAGGTAAAGGAGGGTGGAATTAGGGATAATCAAAACAAATGGAAAATCTAAGGTTGGGAGTATGGTGGAATATAGAGGAGAGGCACAGTTGTGCCAAAGGAAATGTCAAATGGGCACAAGAATGCATAAAGAACATGCAAGGGTCAAGAGGGAAAGATATAGAAACACAAAGGGAGAAGGGTGAACACAACTATGCACAAAACTCAAGGGTGAGAATAAAAGTGCACACAGGTTGTGCACAAAAACGTGCGAGAGAGGCACATCTAGGGCATGCGAAGGGTGCACGGTCATACACCTTAACTAATAATTAAATAGGTAAAGATAGGGAGAGGAAAAGGAATAGCATGGGTGGTGATGCTTGGGTGACAATGAGGGGGAATGATTGGGAGATAGTGGTGGTTGGTTTTCTAAAAAATGGTGCTACTTGGTGGTTGGTGGTAGTGAGTGATGTTAATGATGAATAACGATGATGCATAGGGAAAGAAAGAAGGAAAAAATGGTGACATTCATGGTTGTGATGCTCACAGGAAATGGAGGAAGGAAGTGAGTTAGGTTGGAAATAAATGAGGCAGAGAGCTTTAGGGTATATATATACATGGAACGCATGGTGAATGATAGATGTGAAAACATGCATGAGGAGGAATGGTAGAGGCATGAGCACTGCTGAGGGGAAAAGTATAATTGAGGGAGAAAAGATAATCAAAAAATTTCAATGAGACATATCCCAAAAATTGTGGGAGATGGTGGATGGGATGGTCATGCTAGGGTAGCTTGATAGGGGAAGCTTGAATAGGCTAGAGAAGAAAGGTCACTCAAGGATGCAGAAAGAAGAGGAAATCTGGTGGGATAGGGGGGAAAGAAAAAAAAAGGTAAAGAAGATAAATAAGTGTGAGATTTTATGGTTAGGATTAATTTTAAAAGTTGTGATTAAAAAATTAATGTAAGATTGAAATATTAATCATCTATTAGTGGGTTAGGTTAAAATATACATTTTTTGGAATAAAGATTAGGGTTTGGTTAAATTATTGATTTCTCACAATGACCATTACATAAAATATGGGGAATTACATAACCCCATTCCTCTTTATTTTCACACAACCTCCTTAACTATTGACTCTACATATCCTACACACATGCCTCGACCTCCCTCAAGCTTCCTCTTATGCATGCAATCCATCCTCTACAACTCTCCCTTCCACTCTCATTTTCATTTCATCATTATACCACCAATAGATCCTTCCTCTTTCTTCTTTATTCATTACTCCTTTCTCCTCTCCTCGTTATCAAGCCTCCACATTTTCCCCTAGCTATTACTCCTTAAATTCTATGTGTTATATGCAACCTTTGCATGCTTAGTATTGTATAGTGGTTTACTCAGTATTGTTATATTGATAGGTTTTGCTTTATAGCCCCCTTCTTATTCAAAATATAGTTGTGACTTTACA
Organism: Tamarix chinensis; assembly: GCA_030549775.1. NCBI lineage: Eukaryota > Viridiplantae > Streptophyta > Magnoliopsida > Caryophyllales > Tamaricaceae > Tamarix > Tamarix chinensis. The sequence goes on along the minus strand of CM060173.1, from coordinate 12,119,161 downwards.
TGATTTCTTGTGAGTATTAATTGACATTTAGTGATTGGGGTTGAGAATTAGAACTATCTAGTGTCTATTTTTGCGTCTTTGATATGGATATCTCCTTAAACTCTTATGTCCTTTCCTATATTTCTTTTCTTTGATGATTGTAATATTTGTCTGATCTTTTATTACCAAAACAATGTTAAATATGTAATTTAATATCTTATATGCTTCTTATCATTGTTTTTCTTAATTTAATTAGAGTAAATTTTTATCCTTAGCACTTAGTGTAAAAATGTTAGAACAAACTGAATTTATACTAAGTATTGTGGTAATACCCTACGTTTTTAATGTTTTATCTTTAAAAAATAAGTCTTTTAATTTAAAATTTCAAGTGAGAAAAATGAAGGTGTCATAGTAGGAAATAAAAATTGAAGCATATCAATGGAAAAATACTTCATAGGGTTTGTTGAAGGACACCGATTGACCCATACACAAATTATTCATTTTGTTAGCGAATAATGGGGTTTCCACTTCTCTTTATCAGGAGTTTTGACACATGATTTTGGACACTTTTTATTTCAATTTCACAATGAATATTATATTATATAGATCTTAGCAAGTTCATGTTGGAGTTTTGGCATTTGACTTATAATACTAAGAATATAGAGTCCTCATTTGAAGCATACCTATGTTGAATGACATACTATGCCACTATAGGTGACTTCTCTTGGTCTTCCTCTTCACTTTTTGTTGGACGATTCCTTAAGTCGAATGGGAAGCTTATTGAGTATGTGTATCAATTTTTTTTTAAAAAAAATTTAGATTATTTTTAGTGGGGAAAATATCAATAAATGGAAATTAATTAAGAAAAATAACAAATGGATCCCAAAAAGTATCAACATTTATAGAAAGGTGTAAAATAAATTTAGGAATCCAAATATATGAAAATAGTAGGCACAAGAATCGTATTGAAACCAAAAAAATACAAAATACAAAATAACATAAGTTGTAATAGCGTAGTTATTGCTGAATAACTAGGCAATACACTAGGCTAGAGGTTTACCCAACCTAATGATTTCATTTCTAATTATCTTTTAATTCCATCATTCTAATAAATAATTACCTAATATTATTACACATATTAATAATACATTTAACACAAAATATACTATCATAATTTCTATAATAAATACACATAAACATCAAGTAGATAACTAGGGTTAATTATGGATCGGGTATTATATCATTACCCCCTAAAAAGAGACTTAGTCCTCAAAGTCAACCAAAATAAAATTAACTCGTTAGACCCAAGGGATGCTCACAAATAGGTATTCCAATGAGATAGGGGTCACCACCGCCTTAAAAGAAGCAAGATCAATTCAAACATCTCTAAACAAAACCTTTGCCCCAATCAATAGTACTAATGTAAACCACATAAGATATCATATGCATCACACATGAGTCCAACTATATAATAATTTTACAACACATTAACATGATCATTCTTCCCAAAACCCTAACCAAGGTTGAACATGAAAAGCACTTAATCCTAACCAAATCCAAAAATTCCTTTAAACCTTAAGGTATACAAAACTCCCACATAATCACATTATCCTCTATCCAACCTTAATACTCATAGAAATCACAAAACTCCTAGAAACACTTCCTAATCAAAAAAAACCTCACACACCACCAAAACATGAACAATCCATTCCATTATCATAAGTCCTCAACAACCACTAATGACATATAATGATATACACCATCCAACTCCACAAGGTAAAACACCGAAGTCAAACATGGGACTACTAGGGTTACTACCCTCTTAGGGATGTCCTAGACTCACCCAAAAGGAGACAAGCACCTAGAGCTAATAAACTCAAACACTAATATAATCAAAGACTAAGACATCAATCCCAAGGATCAAGATTAAGAACACCTTAACTCACAACCATCACAATACTAATATAGGTTTCAAAGTTATATAAAAGGCTTTAAACATTTAGGATTAAGAACATCAAATCTCATATGAGAACTAATCATAAATAACCAAAAGCTTTGATACTAATTGTAACATTCTCCGAATTCAAAACATAAAATTTTCATTTTAGTAAAAGCAAATATATAAAGTATTAGGTGTTATGCCAACCCTAAGATATCAAGTTACTCTAATTATACCAACATAGAAAGGTAGCATAATATTATACTGATTATCAACCCAAGAACACTATAGTATCTTAGTTGTATTAACACATGAAGGAAACACAATACCCTACTAACAAGGAAACCTAATCCATAAGTATGCATATATATAGTAAAAAGTATGAAGTACTAAGTAGAGTAATATATAGGACCTAATTGGCTCATTGAGGCATTTTCGTAAAATCCAAACCAAATTGAGTACTAACTCTATCTTTAGGGTAGTTATCCCTAAAGAGCCACTATTTTCAATTTCGAGGTCTTTCATTCAAATATTAATATCTTAGTAAGGTGATCATAAAATATCATATAATGCATAATAATTCTCAATTTCATACTCAACCATTTTTTTATTTTCAATTATTAAAGTCAACTATAAGATCAAAGTCAAGAGTAAGCACCAAAGTAAACAAAAAAAAAATCCACTAAGGAAATCTTATATTTGATTATTCATATTAACACACATCTTAGTAAAAAATGACTTAAATTTCCTTACATGCTATATACTCACTAAATTCCCCTTTTAATAGTGAATGTTATTAGAATTGAAAGAAGTTTGTGGTATAGTTAAAACAATATTAAATTAAATACTTTAACATAAAATTATAATTATGTAAAAACTATAAAAGTGAAAAAACTATCATTTTGTCCCTAAAACACACTTAAGCCCATTTAGTGCATAAATCCTTAATCATGCACATCTAGCATATCATGTTTCACATAGTAATTATACTCAACATAATATAACACATAATAGGACCACATGCTAGAAATTTATAGATTTAAGTGAAAAGAAAAAATACCACTACAGTATGCAAAGCTTTAATCACATATAAATATACCTAATCATGATAGAATATCAACATATCACAAATCAAACTTTAAGTAAAACATGTGAGGAATATAATGGTAAGAACAAAAATAGCAAAGGAGCCTTAAATAGGACAAAATTGTTCATGGTCGAACCACCCCTACACTACATGCATAAATATTCTTCAATAAACAACCGTATTCTAGCATTTTGTTAAACATATTTTAGAAATACATAATTCTAGCATACTATTAAACATAAATTCACATAGTCATATGCTTAGGCAAAATAATAAAAATGCATGGCACATGTTTGCTTTTTATGGGATTATAAGGAAGTATGAATTACACTTTAGTAAAACATAGGAAATCATAAATATACTATCACAAGATGTTTGCAAATTTAGTATGAGTATATATGTTACCTTTTACAAGCACATATAGAAAAATAAAAACAAAGAATCACCTAGAACCTTCAATGATACAAAATTAATAAGAGAATACAATTCTAATAAACATATAAATAAATAACAAAGACCATAATTTCTAAAAGGAAAAAGATGGTATGCCCTTCAAAAAAGGAAGGAATTGGAGAAGTAGAAAAAATATGAAAATTTCACAATAAAACCAAAATTCTAACCTTCTTTACTTATTTAAAAATAAATAAAGGCTAGATAGAAGAAAACTAGGAATATAAAAAAGAAGAAGAAGAGAATATGGAATTAAAGAACCTTAGAGGAGATAAATATGGTTTTAAATAATTGTAATGGAAAATTCAATATTTTAATTCTAGAATGAATTTCTCTACATCCACTATCAAAAGGTTTTGCCTTTTGGATTTTAAACCTCTCATGTGTTTTTATTGATAATTACTTATTTCTTGGTTTATGAGCCTATAATCTCAATGATCCCTAGAAGATGATTTAAAATTTGAAGTAGTTAACTTGTCTAGATTTATGGATATACAAATCTAATAACCTTTTCTAGGAATGCTAGACAATACACAACCTTAAATAATGTGTTTTGAAGAGTGTTGTGGTTGATTATAAAGTAACTCATAAATAATACAAATTTGAAAGTGTAAGAACAATTTGTGATTGTAATCCAAATATATAGAATATATATTATAGTCAAAAAGTTGATTTTAGTTAAATAGAGTGAGAAAGAACACTTTTGAAAATATCTTAACAAAATATTAATATGAAAGTGTATTGTTGATAATTAATTACAACTGACAGTTGAGAAGTAATTGTGTAATTAATAAGAGTTGAAAAGTTATTATTATTCTATCCTATAAATGTTATTTGTACTATTGATGAACACCATAGATGTTAGGATAAAAAAAAACATGCATCCATTCCATGAGCAACACATAAAACTTTTAGTATTTAATGTTGACCAATCGATCGATTAACATAATGGATCGAAGGATTATGTTCATATTTGATTAGAAAATATTACCATTGCATACATTAGTTAATTGGTTATTGCAACTAGTATATTGGTTTCACACTTTACAATTTTTGTCTTATGAACATACAATACCAGTTGAATAGTTTAATAAAATAGTTGATATGTCATGTTGAACAATTGATGTGTTTACTCAAACTAGTCAAGCAATTTAGTCCCTAAGAGAAAACCATTCTACATTTTATCTCAACCTTTAGTTTGGTTAGTAAAATTAGTCGATATGCTTGAAGAAACCAGTTAAAGTGTTCAAATAAAGGTAAAATGTGTCTCTACAGGAGTTGAACCCATAGTGTGGTGAATCAAACTAGTCGATCAATTCTAAGAGGTTTTTAAAGGCTTAAATTCTTAGTTTTCAAAAAATAAACTAATCAATCGGTTTCAAAACAAAAATAATAGTTCTGCCTAGAACCAAGCACTTGTAAAATACTTTGAGAAATGTTTGGGATATAAAAATAACAAAGAATTCATATAACATACTATACTGATTAGCGACCCAGGCATGGATGTGACCATAGACTATACTACGTTTGAATCAATACTAGAGGTTCCTAGAATAAACGTGGAAAGTAGGTCAGATGGTAGGGGTGTGATGAAGGTTGTGGTGATAGGTTTTCCAAGTCCTCACTCTTGGTGTCCTCAAATTTAATGGTCTAAGAAATATCTTAATCGATCCAATTAGCTTTGATGAATGACTCATCTACAGCTAGATTTGATAGGATGGGATCATCAATAGATGGAGGTCTAGTTTTGGTGCCTACTATAGTGTCCTCATCAATCTCAAAACCAACAACCCCATTACCTCACTCTGTATCCATGTCATCTTAGGGTAGATCCTAATGATGTAGCACAAAGCTTGGCTAAAACTATAAACGAATAACACACATCAGACTCCATAGTAGATAGTATAGTATATAACATAGTTTACATTTGCATAATAAATTCCTTGATGATGGTTATTGTCACTCTACCCAAAGTAATAGTTAGTGGAGGTGTAGTGGAGGAGGAAGGTATAATACCCTAAAAATTTGATTAGCTTAATCCCTCATTATAAGTGCCCTAATTTGATTATAATCTTTAAAAATCTTACTATAGCCTTAACCTAATTTTTTAATTCTAAAACTTTAACCAAATTTGAAACCTTTACCCGGATAAATTGTATTTTGTAAACCAAAAACAAAACCTTCTAAAATAACTGCTAATCCTAAGTATTTTGGCTAACCTAAAACTACTAAAGCTAATACCCCAACCTTTTCTCTTTTTCCCTTTTATTTTCTTTCTACTCTTTCTCCCGTCAACCTTAGCCGCAAAGTTTAAAATTGTTGCAACTTGCATCCCTCTCCACTTTTACCATCACTCATCACCTTTTTTGCAATCATCCATCATCTCCACTGCTTTCTTCTTCTTCTTCCTCTTCCTCTTCTTCTTCTTCTTCTTCCTCTTCTTCTTCTTCTTCTTCCTCTTCTTCCTCTTCGTCCTCTTCTTCCTCTTCTTCTTCTTCTTCTTCTTCTTCCTCTTCTTCTTCTTCTTCTTCTTCTTCTTCTTCTTCTTCTTCTTCTTCTTCTTCTTCTTCTTCTTCTTCTTCTTCTTCTTCTTCTTCTTCTTCTTCTTCTTCTTCTTCTTCTTCTTCTTCTTCTTCTTCTTCTTCTTCTTCTTCTTCTTCTTCTTCTTCTTCTTCTTCTTCTTCTTCTTCTTCTTCTTCTTCTTCTTCTTCTTCTTCTTCTTCTTCTTCTTCTTCTTCTTCTTCTTCTTCTTCTTCTTCTTCTTCTTCTTCTTCTTCTTCTTCTTCTTCTTCTTCTTCTTCTTCTTCTTCTTCTTCTTCTTCTTCTTCTTCTTCTTCTTCTTCTTCTTCTTCTTCTTCTTCTCTACAGACTTGCACACATGCACACCCCACACCCTGCCACTCTTCTTCTTCTTATTCTTCTTATCCTTATGCAATATACACTAATAACCATCACCCATCACCTGCCATTTTTCCCAACACTCAACCATCATTTCCCTACACCACCCTACACCATTGATCACGCGTCTCCCCCTTCTCTACTTTTACTTTCCCCCTATTCACATGCCACACACACACACATGTATGCATATATATATATACACCATACACTATCCTTTTCCCTCATTTTCTTGTGACACATCTTGCCTAAACTATCAAAAACGCCATGCATAAGACCCCTCTTCCTTCTCCTTTCTCCTTTCTCTTTTCTTCTTCTTCTTTCTCATGTGTGTGCCCTATTTTGGTATGCACACCACTAATTCCACCACCGTGCACCACCAATGCCTCCAGTTACCTCCCTTTGACTAGTGGACTAACCACCAAGGTCACTTCAACCTTTCCCAACACCGTTGTTGGCTATCACCACTAACCTTGCCTCTCTTTCCTTCTTCTTCCTCGTATCCATCATGTTTTTAAGAAATGTAGGGCATGCGCATGGCCTCAAGCATGATTGTGTAACACTAAAATTTTCTATTGCATGCCCGTGTAACCCAAAATAGTTTGCCTGTGCGCCCTCACATGCCCACACATGGTCCAAATGGATGCCCGTGCATACCTGTGCTACTTGCGACCTGTTTGCCTAGTGATCAAGCACAATCGTGCTACTTTTCACCACTTAGCCATAAGCAATCCTTCCTCTTGGCCTAGGTGTAAACTGTCAGTAGCATAGCCATGTAGCCCTTATTTTTCGGCCATGCATCCTATTTTCACCCTCAAAATTTGTCCAAATACCACTAAATTTTTATTATAGCTCCACCACACATTCTACTACACATCCACACAACTCAAGCTTCTATTTGACTACAATTATTTCCATTTTTTACCCTCTTTACCTTAATTTCTTTTTCTATTAAACTCTTAGAGCCTAACCATGGATTTTGTTTTTTTCTCATAGGTGGTATTCCGGTAGCTTTGGAGGAGGAAGTATAGGATTTACAAGCGTATAGCCCGGTGTCTCAGTTGTTAAGGATACGATTTGATGTTTAGGGTTTTGTGTTAATTGCTTGTATGATTATATGTGTGTTTTCATAATATTGATGCTTCATGATTTGATATATATTGTTCATGATATGTTGTGATATATGAATATTATGTTGGAAGGAAGTGCTAATGGGTAAGAGGTATAGTTATGATTTTATAGTGATAATGACATATGTGTGTGAATATATATCATGGCATAAAATATGGGCTAAATGAGCTTTGATAAGTGGACATAAGTATTTTATGAGGTATGATGATAATGGGTAGATTTCAAAAATAATTTGTGTGAAAGGTATAGGAATGTATAAAATAAGGGCTATTGTTATTATTAAGGGTATTTTGGTCATTATGGGATAATAAGGATGTTGTGGTATTTTATGTGTTAGGTGGATTATATATGATAATAATATCATGAGAAATACTTGAAAGTATTATTGTTTGTTTTGGATTCCTTTAATGAATTAATGGTTAATTAGGGCATATTATTTTATAATGTTAATATCATTATTCCATGTGTAAAATCTAAAGGTTAATCGGATTCTAAATTCATTGCTAATGATTAGCCCTATGAGGTTATTTATTGTTAGTGGTAATCATATGAATTTCATGGGAGGTATTATGGCTAATATGTAGAATTAGGATTTTTGGAGATTTTTGTAAGTAATACTTTGGGGGTAAGATTATTAATGTATGTGTATGACATGGGGACTATACCATGCATTTTGGGTATGATAATAATGATGAGATTTGAAGATGATATAATATAAGTTGTGTGGAATAATCAATTTGGGAGAATAAATGCTAAAGGGTGTGTATTTAGAGTTTGAAAGGATGTGAAAATTGTGACCTGAGTTATGTGTCTACCTACTTTAATATATTCGATGCCTGAGAATTAATCTTGAATAAGATATTAATCAATTAAAGCGAAAGAGCACATGAGTAGGGCTAAAGTGATCAATATATATATATTCTCATTCCACCGGAAAAGAATAGTGGCTCAAGAGCGTTCTATCCCAAGAAAGTGATGTTTTTAATCTCTATTCCATCCGAAAAAATAGTGGCTCTGGAGCTTTTTACCCCGAGAAGGTGCTTCAGTCCCTTTCATAGGATTAAGAATAGTGGGGCCCATGCTCATCATGAAATGAAAATATAAGAGTATAACTCATGGAAAAGACATTAATGATTTAAAGTGGAAGAGTACATGAGTTAGGACCAAGCTGATATTTTTATATATGTCCCATTCTACTAGGGATAATAATAGCTTGGGAGCATTATGCCTTGAGAAAGTGATATTTTTAGATCTATTCCACCGGATAATAATAGTGGTTTAGGTGTGTTATCCATAAAAAGGTGTTTCAGACCATTCTACCAATTTAAGAATAGTGGGGTTCCTACACTCAACATATATAAAAGAATGAAAATGGATTATACTTAATAAAGAGATCTGGATCATTATCTGTCTTATGAGATGTTTCATTTATCTGCTTGTACACTTACTATTTGATGTGAAAGCATGAGCTAATTGTATCCCTATTTTGATAGTATTGTTCCCTTACTCAATACGTAGCGTACTGACCACCC